>OW971881.1:9820000-11020000 GCA_943193645.1 Acentria ephemerella | reverse complement strand
GTGTAGTAAAAATATGTATTTTTAAACAAAACTAAAAACCGACTTGAAAACACTACAATGGCAAAAAGAGTTTAAGTTTCTTATTTAAAAGATTTTCTTGTAGTCACTGCTACGGTTAGCACCAAGTACAAAAAATACTTTCAATTAAGTAAGGATATAAATTGGATTAGATTTGCCGTTTTGATTTTTTGAAGTTGCTATGTTGTTTTTAAACTTGCTTTTTTAAAATAGCAAGTCAAGTGAAAGTTATAATTCCAATCTAAACGTTAAATGTGTAACCGCTTGTAGAAAAACACATTAATTGTTTATTACTAATGTATTTACTAATATTTGAGGGTTACTCAATTTCTGGAATCCCATTGTGAGATCCTGCGCTGGTGACAACGAAACCACCTCTATCAAATAAATTAAATCAGTCTAAAAAAAGTACAACATTGGAACAAAGACAAGATACAGATACCGTTCAGTCAGGTTATCCGAGACTTCAAAGTAGACTGAAGTAGAATCCAATACGAAAAAATCAAAGATTAAAACTAAGTATGTATTCGAAGGTGAATTTTAATTTGGATTAATAGAAGCATTTATAAACGATACGATAGACGAAACTTCCTGATACGACAATTAGAATATAGATAATCAAAACAGGCATTTTTATAGTTCAAAACTTGTACAAGATATTTTTATTGCTAGTCAATTACACACATTCACACACATAACAACGAAGTAAAACAGCTTTAAGGTACTCCGTAATGTATGGTATGTATATCAACATCCGAGAGACCATTGTGGGATGTCGTAATTTCAAAGTCCCCGAGTGACTTATCATTTGCTAATTCAGTAAATATTTACACACGATGGGCGGCCGATTGTATTGTTTACTAAAGACGGACAATGTTTACGGTTAAGTAATATCTTGACATTTTAAAGTAAGACTTTTAAAGACTCAAACATCACGTTGTGTTTTGAATAAACATTGTCAGTTTGAATCAGCAACTTGTAGCTTTCTTTTGTTACTGCCGGCGCTAAAACTCATATGAGATTGTCGTCGAACAAAGAATAAACGCATCCATTCTTCTCTACATATTTAAATACTATTGTATTTAAATGTACAATTAAATTAATAACTATAACTCACCATTCCTATTTTCACTGTCAGCCGGCTTCATCTGAATAGGGTGGTGCATCTGTAACAAAAACATTAAAACCATTAAAGACATGTTAAAAAAACATTACCAAATTATATTAACCGCTCTCCAATTAATTGGCATATGTGATTGAAAGTATACTGCAAACATCAGCCAATAAGTTAAGTTTATTGATTTAACAATTATACTAATCTGAAGTACGTTAGTGAAACTGGAAATTAGAAAATATAATGAAATGATATTTTCAATTTTTCCAATGCATCTTTAAATTTTTGATGAGAAAAATGAAATGATTTACTCTGTCGCTTGCCCAAACATCAAGGAAGATAATATTAAAATTTTAATGGAGTGTGTCCGTAACAAACCAGGCCGAAATGATCTTATGAAAGATAAGATGTAAAATACGACATTCTTTTTTGCTATTCATAAATGTTTAAATTTAAACTTAAAATGCGACAAAAATGTCTTAATTGTATCTTTTTATTTGTAGTTTTGCAAAATTGTATGTTCATTTAGATATAGTGAAAAAAATCTAATGTAGTTTCACTCTATCTAAGTACTATAGTTATTGCGTCTAATCAATGGTTTTAAGCAATCATTCTTCAATTTTGATGTGTAGTCGCAATAGATCATTAGCTACATCCAATAATAGTCACTGTCCTGGTATTGATTGTAGGTCAAATGGGTCATCGAAGCAATAAAGCGAATGTACACCGCTCCGCTCCTAAAGAGGCAACCATGTAATTTCTATCTATAAAGTAAATTACGCACCACTACGTTATTTCACGTAAACACTGATTATTAATGTCAACCAAAATATTTACGCTTTGGCTTTGTCCAGAGTTCGTTATGATTTATCGCATCAATGGCCATGTTCATTAATCGTCCAAAGCAACGCGACCCTATTAGAAATTTATTAAATTAACCTGTAATATATTTTGCTGTGGCCATCACTAGTGTATGGATATCTAGTACAGTATACAGCGAAAGTACTAAAATTTCCATCAAGGATAGAACATATTTCACCTATGTACAATTCAACACAACAAAATTAGGGAAAATATGGGAGATCTATGAATTGCTACACAAATTCACGTTTCCAAATCACTACACCAGACAAACCTCTATCGACATCTGTCAAATAAGACAATAAGCGTTAATCCACTGCTGATTTAATACAGACTGTTGGTATTGCAACAACATTCAATGTCAAATTGAAAATGTTTGCTATTGTAGTTAGAAAATAGCTTTTGTTTAATCTTTTTTGTTCCAATCGAAATTCGAAATTTGAAAATGTTCCATTAGCTATATCGTCTTACAAATAAGTTTTAAATCTTATGATAAGTATACACAACAATGAAATAACAATTAACAAATATAGCGGCATAGTGGCTTTATTTTCCATTTTAATTTTATTCTAGTAAATGTCTGGTGAACTGGAGATACCAGATATTCACACTGGTACCGATGTTTCATGCAAGATGCCTTTTAAGCTTGTATCATTGATGTGTCAAATTCAAAAAGACCATCGATATTTAATTCTCAGATATTCTGCAAGTCCTAAGAAAACACTATGATATTTTATAAAGATTTGATAGAAAGTTAACCTCCACCTTAACTTCCCTTCACCAAAAGTTAGTGAGTTAGGTCATTAACATTCTGTGAACTACCTAAAGCGATAACACATTTTTGCTGAAGAATGTAGGAATATTTACAGAAAATTCCTGAATTTACCAGCGCAAGAAATTCTCAACATAACTAGCAGAAAGATATAATGTCTCTAAAACTCAGAGCGGCCGTTGAAATCTTTTCTGTTTTTGATGCTTTACTGGCCTTGGTGGCTGGATTTCAAAATTAGAAAAATTAATAGAGCCGTCATTTTTTTTCAGGTACTTGTATTGCCCATATGTCACTTCGACCAGTATTGATCTTTTGTGGCAGCTCTTTAGATATTACTGCCTACTCCCGTTGATTCCAGAAATTTTCAGATTCAGATTCAGTGACAGTGATATGTTGTACCTCCTCAGGGTGCACTATGTGCTTCCCTAGGTAAATGTTTCGTTTGTGCAATAAAGGACCGCAGGAGCAGAGCACGCGCATTGCGGTTACGTCTGATTCCTGACAGAACCTACATACCACGTCTTGCTGTGTTTGTTTAATTTAACTAAGTGCTCTGTAAGGATTCTTGTCACTGTGCAAGTTTTGTGTCTTTTGAGTTGTAGTAACTATCTAGACATAGAGCTGTCATACTGAGTAACCGTTGATCTCGTTGGACGCGTTATTTCCGCAGTATCACGACTGAATTATTTACACGGCGCGATCGGAGCCGAACGCCGCGGGCAAAAAACCGGTACTATTGCAATTATTTGTAAACACGGACTGAGTCCCGTGTGTGTTGTGTAAACTTGTGTAAACAGGGAGTGAACTCTATCACTGTAACGCTCATATTTTCACTTGTGATGATTTCTGCAATACCGTCGTATACCTGAGAAGGTTGTGATCTGAATCCTCGGGTATCTATTATGATCTCTAAATCTTATTTTGCTACCAGATATAATCAGATTTCTTCAGACAAACACAGATCACAAATAAATTAAAAAAGTTTAAACTAGAATTTCCTTATTGTTCGGACACCTAGATAGAAGTAAATTGAGCTTAAAAAATAGTAACTACATTGATTTTGGATATTAATTTAACGAAGGAAAATATCCTAAGAATATTACAACTCAATGCTAAAAAATTCTGTATAATTAACCAACCATACATGTTATAGGGATAATGAAAAAGGACGTAAAAATATTATTTAAAAATGACAGGAACCAGGAAAACTATACATATTGAGCTTATAGCTTATGCTTCATGCATTTTAAATGATTAGCTACTCGATTACAAAAATGATAGTCATTTTATTAACTAAACATTACGATACTTCCGAAGTGTGGATGGGTCAATTAAGGTTGTGTAATATTTACATTGTGTATTACAAACATAGTTTCAGTGTTGTGACGCTAATATACTCGAACAGTTCTGCCATATGTGATGAATCGAAAATGAATTATATAAAATAATAAAAAAACTATAACATAATTTACAAAAAGGTCATACACAGTGGTAAGTTTATCACATCATTAGTATAACACCTTAACCGGCCATTATTATTGATGATATTAATTAATTTATTTAAAAAAAAGTGAATAAATAGCGCAATAAACGCCTAATGGCATTGTCTACTAGTCAGCTAGGGGCCAAACAGAGATTTCTATAACGGTGCACAATAATTTAGATATCTAGAATTTATAAAAAAAACATATAACACCATTAAAAATATCATTAATTATATATAATAATAAATTATTATTATATTTAATAATAAATAACAAATACGTTATATTGACTAACAAACCTGCGTACAATATCACCAATCAATAACTACAATAATGTAAAAATTAAATCGGACTATAGTGATTCGTTAAAATGCTCACGCAATAATTTCTTAAAACTATCACTGTTCTTGGATTGGTTTAAAAGACATTTTTAGCCAATCCAAGAAACAGTTATAGGTATAGAATTCCAATAAAGGAGTCCGACATGGAGCCAATGATATTTAGCGTATTGAAGAAATGTCAAACAGCGACTGTTAAATAATAATCGATAGTTATAGTGTTGGTCAACACTGGCCTAAATAAATCACTCTGTTGATTGAGTTTAGTTTTTATTGATATAACATTGATAAACATCAATGAGGGTTAAAACCATAATATTAATGGATCAAATACAAATGCCGTAACCCTTGTTAGGCATAAGTATGTTGTTAGATTTTACGTTGTTACAACTTTATTACAGTTCTTCGTTAACTGCCATACGACAAAAGACAACAGTTTTTAAATGTAAAAACTAGTTGAATACTTATTTATTTTATTATGTACACTGTATATATATTACATTATCATCATCACAAACATCCTACATAAGTCACACTACTAGTAATAGGCCTTTTACATGTGGAAACATGATTAATGCTAAACAGGCGATGAAAAAATACAAATACATTTGTTTTCGTTATTTTATTAAAAAACGAAAAAGTTAATCGTTAAGCTCAATTTATTTTTGAAATGAGAAAGCAGTCCAATATTCCAAAGAGATATTATTTAGGAAGTGCACTTTTAAAAATTCATTTCTAAATCAAAAAGTAAATCAGATGAATAGCCTCGGTACAAGGTAATTTTGTCCATCACATATTCAGATATTCAAGTTGTACGGTAACCGTATAACCCCTTCGCATCACTAGAACAAACATTGACATGAAGCCGATCATGCATATTGGTAGCCGTTATGTTGTCTGTCGGGCGATGTCAAAATTATATATTTCGCTCAATTTGAATATTAAGCTGTAGGGTAATTGTCACGGGTCAATGTATTTAATAGGCGATGATTAAAAGAGCATAAAGACTTTAAGCAAATAATAAATAATATAATCAATAACTATTTAAAAATATCAATATCTTTCTATAAACTTTGCCAGTTAAACTTGTCTCTTTGATTTTGTAGTATTCAAGCTGTATAAATGAATATAAAAAATGTTTTAGTTTTATACCAACTTTAGCCGTAAAATACAAGAGTAATTACATTTTCCAGCAATAGTTATGGTGCAATTGGTTTTAATGTAGGTTACTCAGTATTTATTATGATCACTTGAAAACAGTAAGTAGCTTAATCAACGAGGTCTTTAGAAATCGTAACCATTACATTTTTGTTATCTAATAGTAATTTATTACAACGATACTTAAAGTTTGTTGAGAAACTAACTTATACTCTACAATCAAACAATGATATAATCATTTCGAATTAAAACTATGAAACAAATATATTTTAACCATTTAATATAAATTTAAACAGGTTCTTAATGGTACTTGTCAATTCAAAAAATAATATAGTTCATTGTATAATTAGTTTTGATAAACATCTAAGCAAAATCATTCACGTGAAAGAAAAATAAAGGATTATTATTATTGTTTATTAAAATTTCAATAACCTTATATTAATTAATGATTGGATTTCGAATTTGAATTTCTTCTGACGAAATCTTAAGATGATTGAAATATTTACTTAATTTATTACATAGTTAAATCTCTGGAATTTAGTGAATGTTTGTACCATAGTAAAGAGAGAGAACAAATTTATTAGTCTAAACTTATTGTAATGACTACTCACTACATAATAAAATCTTTTTATTTTTTTGAGGCTGGAAGCATTTTCACTTCCTTTGTCTGTCGTTCAAATATACACATAACGTATACGTACGTCCCTATCATCGACATGACTATTAAATTATTATGTCAGTACCTGTCAATACAAACATTGAACGCAGAGAACCTATGCGGATAGGTCGGTTAAACAAAGGAAGCACTTATAATACAACTACATTTAAAATATGTTATTTGACAATTACAATGACTGTGTAAACATGGCTGGGTATTGCCTGATAACGAGAAATAAGGTCATTGTATTGTAACTTGCAATTCTATCTTAGATCCTAAACAATTACTAAAGTCTTTTTCTTCAGACCCAATCAATATTTAAAAGAAAAAATTGAAAACGAAAACGGCATTATCAGAAATTACCGTTTTTCTCTTTTAACAACCGATAGCAAATAATTTCGTCGCCTTCTTTAAAACCCATTCTATCATTTTCTTAATTAAAAATAAGAGAGAAGCTTCTTTAAGAAGCTACATCACCAAACTAAAATTTGTTTTCTGAGATAAGAAAAGTACTTTATGACAATTAAGGTGCAGGGTTAAGTGCCGTTAAATTTACAACGATTCCGTTGCCGAAGAACGATCAAAAACATGCGGTTTTGGTAGTCATGGCAACCAGGCCTCAGGTGGAGAGAACATTGTACAACTCCCATAATCCGGATCGGACACCGGCAAACTTCGCGCCCGCCGCCGGCAACTTTAGATTTATGTGTTACTATTGGATGCTGGCCGAATATCGATCGAGCGAGATCTTGTATGGAATCCGTGTCTGACTATACGCGAGGTTTGACTGGAATCATTTTATTTACAAGGCTATTTTCGATTTAAGGGTAACCGATAACAATAGGCAAACTTGGTAAACTATTAATTGTCTATCTGTAAGCATAAATAAAAGCTAGTGCGTTGATCATTTTTCTACATTGGCCTCTCAATGCCACTGGATTTTAACAGCAATTCGCCATTTTCATCGTGAAACGTTAACTTAATTGTTAAAACTTTAAGTTTCTTGGCTTCGTCTGGAATATTAGTTGGCATATTCTTCCAGTATGTTTTTTATAGTAGAGACTAAGAACGTGTAACAACTTCAATACAACGAAGAAGTCATATACAACGTGTTCTTTTTGATATCCCACAACTTTGATATTATATTTAAAAAAAAATGGAAAATTTCCACGTAACATGGGTACCAAAATGCATGGATTCCGAGATAACACAATCCTAACTAAAATATTCAAAAATTGTCACCAAGCTACGAAGTCTTTATCATTGCGTTGCTGTCACATTTACACTTTCACTGATAAGTTGGATCTGTCATTAGTAGCCGATGTTACTTTATTCCGCGTAAATGTAATTTACATCTTTCCATTTCCAATCAACCAATTATTTTATATGGGAATTTTTTTTAAAAAACACGTTGTATATCTGTTTGGTAGGTTGTTTTTATCTCCTCCTTGCTCCCGCTGTTTATATTTCTCAAACAATTCTAACGGAAATCGGATACCAACAATTCCATTCGTTGATCTGAAAAACAACGACATTATGTATCGAACAGACTCCCGTCGTCCATCACTCATCACCCGCGTTATTTTTACGTGCGCCCGCGCATCTATTGAGTAATAGCCAGCTGTATTGGCAGATGCTAATGTACTGTGACGTACTACAATGATCTGTAATGTACTTTAGATACTACATATATAAAACGTTTAATTTATTGTTTCTATTTATTTTGTACACTGCATGAAATTCTTGTGATTGAGTAAAATTAAAAAACAAATCAAAATATTGAAACAATAACGAAAACCATGACAAACAAATCCAAACCATAAGAACATTGATATAAGATAAAGGATGTAATTTAACGTTTGATATTCTGGTACTACTGATTATAAGTATTATAAATCACCTTCAATCACCCATTATACTTCTTCTAAAACCTTGCCAGTCGTCCAAAGAGTTCTAGTAAGTTATATCTTTATTTAAATCTGTGTTATGATGAGAGTTAATACGATTGTCTGTCAACACCAGGCTAACAATTATATTACAATTGAACGTCTGCTTATTTAATTGGAATGTGTGATTCGATCATTTAATCTTTTATGTTATTATCAATCTTTCAAAGTTATAAGATAGATCGATTCTTGGCGCCACTATAACCGAAGTAATGCAGTATCAATAACAGTATGTTATCTTACAAAATATAGCCTTCTCTTAGTTATTTTTTTTTCAATTATCTGTAATACTTTTTACTTTATTTCTTTATAAAAAATCAAATTCAATCAATTGTGGAAATCATAAGGTATTTTTAAAATTGAATATTTTAGTTTCCATTAATCGTAAATTGGTTTAGATCTGATTTTGATAATACTTTAATTCTTAATGCAACTTATAAACAAAAATTAAATTGATTTAAATGACGTGTATAAGCTTAAAACCAATGTGTATGTAAACTATGCAAAACGATTTATCGCTTCATCCGATCTCGATAAAATGAAAATCTTCTATTTTGATTAGCAATGTAATGGTAGTTTAGGAAGCTACACTGATGTATTCTTGTACTATGTCGCCTGGCAAACTCTCAAACATAATAATTCATTACGGTCGTTATGGCTCAAATGATTATATACATTTGTATTAGATTCGTAATAAAGTATTATATCAAACGACGACTGCTCTTCTATAATGTCCAGATGTTACATATAAGTGGACAATGATTAGTTTTATTCCCGTTTAATAGTGCTAATAGGTGATATTGATAGTATAAAGAATTTCTAAGGTTTTAACTTCCTTTCGTATAACAAATATAACAGTAATATTTATAAATTACAAACCTTCCCCGCGAACTTCGTTTCGTCTAACGAATTATAAGAAACTGTAAGCATGTATCCGTAAGCTCGCAGAGAATTAATGTATTAAACAAATAATAATCATTTTTCAATATTTTACTCAATTAATGTAAATTTTTCAATAGTTTAATAAGTAATTCTACTATTTGGAGCGAATAAGAATTAAAAAACTATGTGATAATTAAAATAGTTCAGCCAATAGCAAAGTTATAAATGGTGGGACTAAACCGATTTTCTTTTATCTATTTGGATTTTTGAGAAATGTAGAGCAAACAAGATTTTCTATTAAAATGAGGTTGGTTTTTAGTGCCGGCTACGTAGCACTTGGGTCATTTTAGAGCAATAATTAAGTTTAAGTTAACTTATTGAAATTTAAGTGTTTTAGTTTTTGAAAGTGAGTTAACTGTTTTTAAGTAAAAGATAGTCTATATATTTAGACTATTTGCATTTTATTATACTAAAATAGCCGTGGAGGTGGCCTCCAGATCTCTATAAATGATAGAAACGTGTAACCCAGACTAGTCGATAGAGACAGTGTAGTTAGTACTAACAAAAATGTGACAGAACGAAATTAACTGTCTTTTAGTAATCAGACGGCAGAGCTGTGGAACCTCAATAGGAAGTGAAATGGAAAGTATATTCCAAACTAATGTTGTCAATAGTATAGGATAGTACTATTGAAATAATTATAATGAATATTTATAATGTGAAATTAATATAAAATTATTATTACCAATTTGTTGAACCAGAAACTATAACATTACGTTATTGTTTTTGGTTTCATCTCATAAATATTCCATTGTTGCATACCTAGATACATAAGCAGTTTAATCTCCTAGCTCTATCTAACCGCGGGTTCCAATATAGAGGTTAAACTACAATTCACGTACTTATCTCAATATTATGAAGTTATTTTACATACCTCAGTTATTCCAATTGTTAATACTTTTTTCGTAAGACGAGCATACTTTTTCAAATATCACACGATTTCTTTTATGAACGATCCGTTAAAATATTGGTATGAAAATACATCCCTTTTTTCATTCTATCATAATGAATGTAAAAAGACAACTGAAAATCAATTTGATATTTGGAGACATGTGTTTGAACAAAAGTTATATTGGTATTAAATAAAGATAGTTTAAATGCTGGCTGTACTTCTGGTTATGGGAAGCCGTACCATTGCCATCTGATTTCTTTTTGGTATATCTAAAAGCGTGCTAAATTTTAATATTTTAACATTGGTAAATGTTTGCTAAACTTTTCCTTTAAACGTGACTTAGTAGTAGGTAGTAAGATTTTAGATTAATTATTCCTGTCATCGTATTTTCAAAGACCTAAATTTCTCTCTCTTTTTAATTTCTTCATCTTTTCACAATCGATAATCCATATTTTGATGCGTATTTGTTAAATAAATAAAAAACTGTCTTCATAGCCACAACTATGTACTAATGTCGCCATTTTCTCGTGTTTATTTTATTGAAGTATAACCAAACGGACATTCGTTTCCAAAATGTCCAATTATCCATTTACCAGGCACTTTAACATTGTTATCTTTCGACTCAAGGTCGCCAATGTATCAACCAGTCTCGCGTTACAGAGACCTCACTGAATTTGTCCAGAACAAGTTCCTTATCTAATTAACTGTAAGCGATCATCAATCACGCCTCTGATCGGACAAACTGTACAAAACGTGCTATTTGTCACGCCCGTTGAGCCTATGTCGCACTGTTTGATCGTTATCACGCTTAACTTAATATATATCATGGAATATTATTACTCATGATCATACTAGCATTACTAATATAACTACCCTCCTACATTAAGAACGCTAAAGTTAACATTAATATCTAGTTATTCAAACCGAATTGTTCAATTAATGAGAGTTATGTTTGATTTAAAAGAACATAGTAAATGAGTCTATTTAAATAAAGATAAGTTTACTTTGATTTTGACCTTCTAGCTGATATTTACCGTGGTAGTGATATTTATATTAATTGATTTTATAATTATTTTTCTACTCAACTGCTGAATCCCCCTTCCAAAACCTATATACATGACTATTCGCTGAGATATGACATATCCTCGAATCTAGGCCCACAATTCATGCTACAGCTCGCGCTCAAATAACCTACAGAACCTTATTGGCGCTCCATCCAATATAAATTCCGTATCCAAATGGCATCTCTTTTACTTGCATGTACGCTTTTACATATTCCGATGGCGAATTCCATTTCCCCATTCAATTTTGAACTGTATTAAATAATGTAGTAAGGTAAAATAAGCGCCATAGTTTATCAGATTGAAAAATAATAGAAAGCTTCTATTTAACTGGAACAAGATATCAGAAATTTAGAAACAAATGAAAATTAATTTGAATTTTATTGTCTATTAACAATACTGCAATAAAATATATAAAAAATATGCAGAGTTATTTGAAAAGAATCTTAAACCAGATGATGCATGATTGCAAACGGGAAATGTAGTGTTGAATATTTACAAATAGATAAATGGTATGGGGTGTTTAAAAATAAAAAAAGTGTGACAGTTCGCGCCAAGAAAACGCCTAGACGCTCATTAGTAACGCTGTTAATTGATTTGGTGGGTATGTCTACTCTACAACAAGTGTTCAGCTGCACATCGCTGTCTCTTTTGTATTACTGTAGCAAAATAGAGACATCACTATGATAAAATTAGCCTATCGCATTTTAAAGGACAATGAACGGATTGATAATTTTGCGTACGATATGACACTTTTTGAGACGCGGAAAATTTGTCATTTGCTTTATTGAGAATTTTGATGATAATGACATCATCCGGTAGTAATTTCAATCTTCGGATAAAGTATTTTTAGGTATTAAATTTATGTGTAGAAACCTGTCTATATCTCTTTTATAAATATACCACCTACCTTTCACTAAATAACTACATTAAATTTTTAAAAGGACAGCTTATAAAAATCCATTCCATAATCTACTTACTACTTAATGATATAAAGTGTATTACGACACAAAAGCCCAAGAGATTTAACTATAGTCTAACCCTAATTTGGTCGAACTAATAATATGGGAATAAATGATAAGCAAAGGGTCAAACAATCGATAGTTATGTAGACGCACTAAGCCAAAAAGGGCCCAAGGCTTTCGTGGGAAAGGGAAAAAGAAAACATCAGAAAACAAAGCCGTCCCTTAATACCTTTTGTGGACGACGAGTGGCCAGAGAGGGCTTCGCCAGTTAGGGCTGTCACTAGCAAGCAAAACTTAATATATAGCAAGAATATGATTCAGCACTATAAGGTACTTTTCAAACTTTGAAACAGTTTTACACATAATAGTCAGTAAAAATAACACAAATAATTTGAATTAATCTATTATGACCACCATTTATCTACTATCCCCGACGATATAAGTACATACAGATATACTTATATCGTCGGGGATAGTGCATATCTACCAATCTATTATAGGTAAAATCTCTGTATCTCTACACTTAATCTTATCGTACAGGGAGACTTATGCAAATTTTAGCAATTATCAAACGTCGCGCAGATATGCACTATCTCTGCTGATATGTATTCACTGCGTAAACTCATATTTATACATGTTTGTTCACGTGACATGGATTTTTTTCTTATAAAATTGTTTTGTTACAGGCAATTTAGTGTCAAGTGGTCAGTCGCCACTTGACACTAAATTGGAAAACACGGTTTCTTATAAAATGTTCTATTAACTGTGATAACAGTGGACGAATAAGTCTGATAGTAAATTATATTTTATATGGATAACAAAATATATCCATCAAATAAAAGTCCTAGTGTAGCATACAATAATATAAGACTATTAAAAGTATCTATGTTATTTTATTTCAACGCAGAATGTTCAAGTGGTAGCCCTGAATACATGTGCATTTCAACTAGTTCCAAGATTCTTTCAGCAAATCCTTTATTATCTTCAAAGGGAACGCGGTAACCCTGCTCCAATTGGACATCACGCAATCGTTAGGTCGCGTCCGCCGCAGAGGTGAATCACGAAAAAACGTACCTTTAAAAGCGAGTGCCGAAATCAAAGGAGGTCCCATTTAGGCTTATTACGCTCTTGGAGGTGAAAAAACCTCTTGTTTCTACCCCGTCGGGAAATGGGTGGTAACACTCCGGATGTCAATTACAATGAGTGCCACATTGTCCCGGCGTAGTCCCAATCGATTTCTGTGGCCGTCCCGAATGCACTTAACGCTGTGAATATCTTTTGTTTTACTGTTCATTTTTGTTTTTTAGCAGCACAAAGAGTTGAATATTGAATCAATTAGTAAATTTTGGTGTTTTTCTGATTGACAATATTTATCTATACATATTCGCTAAGATCAGAAATAAATATAACTCGTACTCATAGTCTTGCATTGGTGTTTTATTTGGACGGTAAGTATTACTATAATATCATATTATCTGAATCAACAACTGCTGTTTGTATAAATGACAATTCGTCTTCCAATCTCCACGTTGTATATTGAAGCTTACTTATGTTTATTTGAATTTTTGTTTTTATGTTTTGTTTTATATATAGAGGTGGTTTGGTAACTAAACTGTGGCAGGCCTATCGTATTTCTGTAGATAAAATATTCGAATCGGTAGTATCATAGTATGTTTAGATGCGTACTTTCTTGAACTAAAATATTTTTATATTTTATAACCAAAATTCATCAATTTATAATCATCGGTGCCAAATAATAAATAGTTAAACTTCATTAATGAATATATCTGAAGAATTTTACTACAGTACTATAACTGCAGTTTAATAATAGGATTTATAGTGAAAATTCGAAAAGCTTAACAGATAATCAATAAAACATGTGAATCATTGGTAAAGGGTTCTTTTCCGCATAGTTCCGTTAACTTAAAGTGGCTGAACAGCAAATCACAGTTTCCGCCTAAAGGTGGCGCGTCCACGTAACTTCCCGCCAGGGGAAATTACTAAAGTCGCAATCGCAACTTTTATTCGGCGATCCCCAGGCACGTCAGAATTTACTTAACAACGAGGGGTCGCAGTGTGGCGGAGAATTCTCGACGAGATTGAGTAATCTTACGTGTAGACTGTTAATGTGTATATATACTTCTCGGCATTATAGATGATTTTATGAAGTTAGATTATTTATTAAAATTAAACTTTCTTTTGAAAATACTTATCATCATTACTATTTATAATAAATACTTACATGATTTTGTTAGTTATTTGAAAGAGGACGATGAATTGTATTACAAAAATCTTTTTAACAGTGTTTTTTAACAATATTAATTCGCATTTGTTACATTAAGCTTCCTAGTTTTATTAATTTATTGGTGTATGTGATACCTACATCACAAAAATTAATACATTAACAAAGCTAGAAAACATGGAGTATTAAATTCTTTGATACGTACAGACAACGTATTAAAACTAGTAATCATGTGCCTAAGAAAACTAATCAGCTAAAAAATATTTGTGACAAAATATCATGTATTTTTAAAAAAATAATAACCTTTTGTGCTTCGTAATATTGACTCTCTGAGCAATGTTTGTAGGGGAAAAGAAATTATTTATTTATTTCATTCCTTACACGGAATTATTGTCAAAGCATTTCGATTACTACACCAAAATTCGACAGGGGAAAAATAACAGCCATTTCAACGATCAAACGAGATTCGTGTAAACTAGAAATCCCTTTGTACGGTATGTTTGTGACGTTTTTTATATAGGAACTGCTTCTTTACCCCACCGGCTGGAAGTAATCGGAAGAACTCCTTATATTCTCCGTTTATTTTCTACTTAAAAGTGGCCTTTGCCCCCCTACAGATTAGGGGGTCGAAAAAACCGTCCCAACTCCCGAACTAATGGAGCGGACTACGAAAACGAACTTTTAAAAGTTTGTAAAAGGGTACAGAGAGACGCGAGCGAATTGTAATATTCCATTTATTATGATAGAGATTGGGTGACATAATATTTTTTATTGTATTACAGAGTACAGAGTACAGCTTTATATGTGATCAAATAAGTGCCCCAAATAATAAGGTATTATTACGATTATTATGCAAGATTTTGATATGAAAATTTCTTACATAAAGCACGAAGTTATACATTTTCATTTATAAGTATTTTAAGCCATGATCGAATACTGTTCCCGCTTTTATCTACCAATCATCATCCATTTGTTTCTATTACGCAGACCTCACGTAAGGTCTGTGCCTTGCAGTGGGACATAATGTTAATGATTAATGAAATATTTCTTTTCAATAAATTCTGATTACAGTTCACCTTATTTACCATATTACAATAGTATTCAAACCAAAAGTATTAAAAACTTTTTTGAGGAGTACTATTTATTTTATCATTTAAGGTTTTATTGAAACAACTAAACTTTTTACACGTGGGTATATCTTATAAACATTATCCCTGTTTTCTAAACAACAAACTAAATATTTACAACTGTTCTTTTACACGCTATTCGCAGACATATTGTAGTAATTTTATATCATTAATAGTTCTATTGTATAATCAAAATGAACGTTGAATATAATTAACGTTAACAAAATTTGCAATGAATAATGCATATCGCTAATCTTATCGAGCTTTCTAATTTTAAAAAAAGTAAAGGTAAATCAAATTCTTTCGAAATACCATCAAATTGTACATAAAACTTTGTAGCCTTATTTTTTTAAACTAAATTAATTAACAAAATTAAATTAAATTGATACGGAGAAAGATCAGTGCGGCTGGTTTGAAGGAGATTAAAGAAACCTTACATTTTGATACAGATAGCAAAATTACCAGATCCTCTGAACAAACCCTAATTGATGGACTCCTTTGTTATGTAATCCGTTATGAATGGTTATAATGTGAATTCGTTTGCCTATACGGCATATTATCGTCCATACTGTGTTGCTGTATGTAAGCCTAATATGAAACCTTTTGAGACATTCTTGCCTTTTGCTAGATATCCACAATCGCTACAAAGGGGAGTAGGTACGGACCATATTTGCGTAAATCCTTTCTTCATAAGCTCTAATATGTGAGGCATGTTGCAAGATGTATTCAAAAAGGATCGGTCGCAATGTAGTGGACATAGAAAGTCACGTAAAATGAATAGCTAATGTCCAAAACGTTTTCATAAAGAGATTTGCTTGTTTTTTTTTATTTATATTATTACTTCTCACCATTACAATTATCTAGCCCAAATTAGGCATTATTAAGAGTCTGTTTTATTGTCAGTAGATAACGAAGAAATATAGACAATAATATGTATATAAATATCAGAAATATACTAAATAAACA
Organism: Acentria ephemerella; assembly: GCA_943193645.1. Lineage (NCBI taxonomy): Eukaryota > Metazoa > Arthropoda > Insecta > Lepidoptera > Crambidae > Acentria > Acentria ephemerella. The sequence goes on along the minus strand of OW971881.1, from coordinate 11,003,456 downwards.
TACAAATATCCATTACTCGCGAACAAATATTCATACTCATATAAATATCTGTCCGTACCCTGTCGACGAGTGAACTATTTCATTTTCAAATCATAACGTCACGTTACTTTTTGAACCGATGACGTTCTATATTTAAATTTATATGAATTAACGTTCTTAGTTGTTACGCCAATCGCTTTCACTCACTGGCCCGCGTTGGGCCAGAGTGGTGGTTTTATGGGACGAAACTCTTCATGTATCATTCCCAGGCTGTTGATTATGAGACACAAAAATTAGGTACAAAATTTTCTTATGTGAAATTCTATTGGTCTTACTAATTACAATTGCATGAGCCTTATTCATTTCCACAGTGTTTGGTCCCATTCATACGAATGACATTGAAAATACAAGCAAAAGAGTTAAATATGGTTCAAACAATGATTACTAGTAAGGTGATATAATTTTAATACTGGCTAGTTTGAAGTTATCGATTTGTTTCAGTTATTTAGGAATTTATCACAAAAGGTAATTTTCAATTATGACTTGGCCACTGCAAATGAAGCCTCTGGCCCCGCTCCCAGAATCCTTCTGCAAACACATCATGAACTATTGACATGGCAGAAATAAGGTGAATTTCTCTCTACTTATTAGCTCCACGCAAAACAAAACTAATTCAACGTTGACATCAAAATATCTCACCAACGAAATAATTGGCTAATGAGACTGAAACTTTGACGTTTAAACGTCTTTGACGTTTCCGAAAAATTCAACTTCGCAAACATTAATTGACATATATAATTCATCGTAAATAACACGATATCAATACGCAGATACGTGAACCGACTGCGATTGGAACCGATTTTATGGATACTTCTATTGTGACAAGCAACTTCTCTAACAAGACCCATACCGCCGTGAACATTTCAATTGTGAACTTTGATCGTTACTCTGTTCAGAGGGCTCTTGATCAAATCGCTATAGAAGGTGAGCTAACTCTTGTTAGGATAATATCGACCATAGTAAAGTTGTCTGTGAAATGTGGATCACGTTCCGAACTCCATCTGACACAGTTCACAGGAGTTCACTCATTAGAATAGAACGGTTAATATCAAAGTTTAATAAACTTAACGAAACTACCAGTAAATCGATTAACGTGAATGAATAAGTTTCGATTTTATCATTTCTCAAGTGGCATTTAATTTCCATAACATTATGGTTTGATTGTTCATTACTGATTACAAACATTTTCAAAATTTAAAACTAAAACAAGCAAAGTTCCGCTTGATGTAGATTCGATACATTTTATTCTGCTTTATTTTCGGTCGAATAAATTTACTTGTGTTAGAGAATTGCCTAAAACAAATCTAATATTGCCAGAAATCATTATTAAAAACTTTCATATCAACAAGTCCCGAATATTTCAAGTGTTTTACATATTAATGAGTGAATATCCATCGGACCGTACAAGACAATGCGCCGGAAGGAACGGCCAGCCAACTTGCATGCTATGCTAACTTCGACGGAATAGATATTGCGCCGGCGCCGATATTGATGATTTATTGTTATGTTCCTTGCATTGCATTGTCCTGTTTTGAATGGGTAACCACACCAAGAGTTTGCAGATTATAAAATTGTTCATTCGCAAAAGTTCCTGCAGTATATTCCAAACATCAAGCATATCCTGTGTGACAGAAATTACAATGAAGTTTAATACGTACGTAAGTATACATAAGTAAGTAAGAAAGTAAGTTTCCACCCCAAATTGGGTAACTTCTTAAATTTCATTATTTTCGCAAGTTTGTTTTAAAGCGATTTTTATGCACTACAGATTTAACTTATTTCTTATTTACTTATATTTAATAAATTCATTAATATAATGAATTTATATATATATATATATAATTCATATTATATATATATATATATATATATATATATATATATATATATATATATATATATATATATATAAATTAATATATTAATGAATATGAATTATATTATCTCATTATATTAATGAATTTATTTATATAAATTCATTAATATAATGAGATTCAAGGCTGGTGGTTTTCAAAATTGGATGGATACATTTCACAACTAGCTCACCGAAACCACTTGAAAGACTAATAAGAATCAATACGTGCATACTTAACAAACTAACCCCTAACTCCTAAAACTCAAGGATCTTTCCAACATCAGCTCAATATTTTGAAAGAATCTGCCGGACTCAAATGAAACACGTTGAATGTGTCTATTGAATTTCTCTCGATTTCCCCGGGAGCCCATCATCCGATCCTGAGCTAATTTAATAAATCAGTTCAGGTGTCTTCGAGCATCGGGGTACATACATAAAAAATACCATGACGAATTTAGTACCTGCTTTTTTTTAAAATCGGGTAAATATAAGACGACACTAGAATTGTACACAGAATGTCTGTTTTCACGAAGCAGATAGAAATCTACCGCAGTGTTCTGGCTGGTACTAACTAAATTAAGGGCCAGTTATGCGTCGTAGATATTCGCATAATATCGTTCCAGTTCGCACGGCTTTCGTGACCCGTCATGATGGATAGCCGCCGCCGAACCGGATAAGACGGTTGCGGAAGCAGGGACCGCCCGCTGCCGTCGTCGCATGTAACGCCTCGCCCGAATTGTGTTTGTCGACCGTATACCGCATGACTTAATTAAGATGTAAGGATGCAGGAGTTGCTTATATTGTTTTGTATAGTTACTCTTAATGACAAGAGTGCACACAAATTGCAAATGTATAGTCAATAAAACTCAAATTCAGCCCATGTTTAATGTAGGACCTCATTAAAAAGGAAACATCCAGGACTAGGCCTTTGGTTAGACGTCTACAAAGCGAATAAGCACACATTTTTTAAAAAAAATGCAACTATTATGCAGCAACGGGCAAAGGAAACCTACCAATCTACACTGTACGTCATTCCTATCCCACTCTTCCTTATCGGCGAATTAGATCGCCATCCATCATAGTCTATTGACTTTTTTGTTCGTACAAACCACGTTACATGTGAAGTAGCAAGCGCTTTACGATTTAAACTCCAATCATAACAATATACGGTCGATTTACAGTGGAAACTGTTTCATTGCGAGTGTTGTTGCTTGTACACATCGCTTCTACAGCCTATGCCTATAACCAGTCCCTTTGTAACGATTCCGAAATAGCTTTTCTAAACTAGGTTATGAATTGAACCGATATACATCTTCGTTGACAGTTTAAGTGCCAGTTTGGAATTGGTGATATTCATCAAAATATTACATTGAAACTGGAGTTAAAAATAATAGAATCTTTATCAACGTTTCATGAATTACAAGACTTAAAATGAAATTAATTTAGTGTCTCTTATATGACATTTATAGAAACACCCGGCACAACCAATACACAATTAAAACTTTTTAATATTGTATCTCAAAGGGCTAATTCAAGCCAACCGCTTGAAAGACCTTCAATAAGAATGTCAAAATGAATACACCCCCCGCTCAATAGAGTTACGTATAAGAGATATTATTTTCAATCGGTATAATACCTGACCATCGGAAATTTTCCCAAGTCACACAAGTTCATAACCGGTTCATACTGATATGGATAAAGAAATAAAGACGGTAATATCGGCCTGGCCAGGCAATCGGGGAAATGAAAGAGCCGGGTCCCGACCCGGGCACCTCCACCCTGGTGGCCTTTCCGCTACATTGTCTTATCCGGCCATGCGTCATTTCAGCCCGTTACTACCGGCCGATGGAATCCCGATAACCGGTTAGACCCGATTTTCTATCGATGCGGTTATTTTAATAAATCGCCGATTTGAGGTCGTAAGGCCGTTCGGTCAGAAAGCTGGCGCTCGGAATGGGCGACATTTTTTATATTACGCCTCTATTCAGAGTGGGATATCTCTTATGCGATATGTATTCGTTACTTCAGGCTTAGTATGGAAATTTTGGTGAGTAAGATTTGTAAAGTTTACTTACATAACAGGGAAAATGAAAAAATAGATAATGTTTTAAGTTTTAATAATATAAGAACAGCTAAATTGGAATATTGTATAAAATAGATAGTAGAAAAGTTATTGCGACTATAAGTTCCGTCTCGATTACACATATTAGGCAGCTTTTGCCACGGTTGATCCTGGATAACTTAAACAAATTTAGAACCTCTTTTTCCTAAATGCTAGGAAAAGTCATTGGTCGGGTTTGATACTGCCGCATTCGCATTAGCATGGTGGTGTTATGACTTTAAACTTCTTATGTGTTTGTACCACTAAGGAAGGTATGTGCCCAGAAGTCGGATGTTTGTAGACTGATCATGAGGTTAATAATGTCATCAAACCCGTATTTAAGCTTCGAAGTAAGTAGTTAATTAAAGTGAGAAATTTGCACAGGATATAAACAAACCAAATCCCGAGTCATATGGAAATCACACCTAAACCCGTCTTACACAAATCACACTCAACTATGCAAAGCGAACTGGAGCTCCGTGAACATAATCGGGCTTTGCCTTAATAAACATATCAAGAATCGGACGAGTATGTGAGAACTTCTAGGGGGTTACCCTTACTACGCTATCGGGCAAAGACAGCGGGCTGTGGGCGGTACTTACCCCCGCGCATTATGAAATATGAGAGGCCAAATCTAGGGTCCGATACTCGGATTACGACCCCTCGCTAATCTCTTGCTGACTCCAGCCGAAATTGCTCATCCCCGCCGACAATGAAATTACCAATTCGATGGCACCTGTTTGGAAAATTAGAAAAAGTAATCCAGTGTCAACTGATCGCGATTAAATTTCTCTTCGTCTGTCTTCGTAATAGGGGTGGTTCGATTCGAATTTTTATTAGGTTCCCGATTGATGTTGCCAATGCAGGAATTAGCCAACATATAAATTTTAATGACCATTGCCGTCATAAAACCTGACGATGAAATGATTTTATTCGGTGATATTAATAAAACTGATTTAATTGCTTTCCATTTTTTAGGTCACGTCGATTTGTAATAATAGCTTTATATATACTAATAACTTTGAAATAGGATATTTCACAAATATATATTTTTTTGATAAATTTTAATCATAGTATAATGGCATGTCTAATCGAATGTAAAAAAAAAATTGACAAAATGAAATTAAGGATAAAAACATCAAAACTTTTGTTTTACCGAAAATTTGTACTACCTACATTATTACGATCTGATAAAACAAAAGGTATCCGTTAAAAATTCTGTGAGTATTTCATTATTACGAATATATATTCAGTAAAAGATGAAGGAAAATCGTTTACCAAACTCTAAAAGTAATTTTGAAGTGGTGTTATCTCTATTACCCTATTCCAAGATAGAATTGTTTTTAATTAAGTTTGAAGTTCTGAGAAGTACCTCACAATTGATACCATTGCTGTTTCATTCTTTTAAGGAGGAGAAATTAAGTTGTTCAATCTCAATTTAAGGGGTCGGTGCAAATTCAAAGTGTATTGCTTTATAGCTATATATTTTGTTAAGAAATAGTTTCTCAATGTCACAACAATTATTAACGCCTTAGTTGTGTGGATTCAGCGAAACGTAGATTACGCTTTTCTATTTCTAATTCTATTTCAGCTTTTATACAAGATGGTTTAAGATTTTCTATTAATTATATAAATGTCTTAAGAATTATATACTCCAGTTTACTTCATTCTAAAGATATTAAAGAAGACTTATTAACAAAAGTGAAATCAAAATGATGAATTGAAATCTTTAATGAAATCAAAATACTAAAATGAAAATAACTTTCTAACATTTTCGTAGAAACAAAGTTAACTTTTTAGTTTGTCATGATACTACCTGTTTTACTGGTAATACAAAATCTCTTATTTTCTAATCCTTTCCTATGTATAGGAAAAGAGCATATGAATTTACTAAAAGTAAACCTTTTGATCCGGTATCATTGTCTTAGTTCCACAAAATCCGATACGCTTAATATGTAGGGATTTAAAAAAATAATAGAACTAGACTCAATCGAGGTTGGTTTCAAAGATATTTTCTGTAATTTCATTTTGAAAGGTAATGTTTATTTGAAATAATATAATTGAACAAATATAATACCCAAGTATCATCTCTTCTCGTCACCGTCCTATCAACGATATGCCGCAGTTGCGGCACCGCTTGGTCTCCGAGAACCTATTAACTTATTCCGTTGAATTTTCCGGCGTCTGTCTTAATTGCTTTGTGTTCGTGAGTTTTACAATCGTTCTGGCGCTTCGGTTTCCATGCCGTCGATTTTACTCGTTAAAATTAACTTGCGAAATTGGTTCACGATGATGAGATTGCTCCCGTTTTGTACCGAATGATATTTATACAGGTACCTCTATTCGCATACAATGGAAAACGAGAAGGCAATGTTCTTAGGTACTAAATATAATTTCTACATAATGATACATAGAAATCATAAGCCTTATTTTATTTGCGGTTTGAAATATGAAAGCCAAACGAAAAAGAGTCAAAAAATTATAAATCTTTGTACGTCGATCTTGTTTAACTTAATAGTCCCGTTTAGTCTTCCTTGTATAGTTTATTTTCGAACAAATATTTTTTCATAATATGTTGTCATAAATAAATTGAATGAACCCTTCATTTGATGCCCACAGTAAAACCTTATTAGGAGCTCTTCCGTACTTTTGAAGACCTATCTGACTGTTCCTGTGTTGTATTAGCATTTTTACCCATTTTTGGCCAACGTGGTGATGCTATGACACGTGAAGTGCTTTCATGCAAAATATATTATATATTACACAATGTCATCTGTGTTTAGTTGAACTAACATTATGTAATGTTCATAAAATAAATATACCTTATTTAACGTTCAGGGGGAATGGAATCAAACAATTTAACAAACCTATCAAGAATACAAACGTAATATTTTTTAAAGTTTTCAGAAGTTTACGCAAACATCTTTCTGATTTTTTTTCCACATTTTATTTGTACAAGTAGCACTAAAAAAAGAAAATTAACAAGAATGTGTGGGATGTCAATGCGTGCAGGGTGCACACAACTGCTCCAATCGAAAATCGACGGAGGTTTTAATTCTGCACTGAATGCTAAAGACTTTTGATGATGATATTAAAATAGATCAAAACAAAGGAATCCCCGAGTAATCTACGTGAGCGTATAAGCTAGTGCAGATTATTTTCATGAAATTACCAATAGACTACAATCAAAGACAAAGTGCGAATACAATTTTACAGTAGGGGTAAACGATTGAAATATTGAACATGAAACGTGACAGAACCGTAGCGTTACCGATATTGGAAATGTTGGGATGGTACAAAGCACGATTCTAATATCGCCTGCAGCTTCAACACATTTTAGAGGCTAGCATACAGTTCAACAAAATAGCATCGAAACAATATGATAAAAATTGGATCGATGGTAAAGTCATGAATATCGTTTATGGTATGGCCTATTAAGTAATCGACTTTTCACTTTAGAGTTTAAACATAAAGGATTTTTGCATGAATGTAATGATCAGAAAGGATCGAAAAATACCAACTGCTTAACTTTTATCACAGGAAGATTCATGTGTAGTTTACAGCAAATCCACAGCTGCTTAACCAGACATCATTGTTTTATCGTGGCTCATAAAGCACAGAAGATGGATAGGCAATAACTTAGGAGTTATGAAATTAAGGAGCAGATCATCGCAACAAGGAATCCTAGTATAGGGTTTAGAAGAACGACACGGTTGAAAATGAAATTACAACAACTGTTTCTAAATTAATATGAACTATTTAAGGCTAAACGTATAGAGCCATTATGGCGACAACACGCCAATAACAGACATACTCAACACCGCAACCTCATAATAGCAATGCCGGCGTGCACTGGGCATGTGTGAGGCGCCTACTAATTGACTAATTAGGTTACGTCCTACACGTATATAATTACCGCACATTTAAAGGGCGAGGGTAGTCCGCGAAGTGCCCGGCGTTTACCCGCAAAACTTCCTTAAACGTGCCTAAACGATAACTTACCCCGGTTAATATTTAAACGTTTCTACATTGAAGAGATATTATAGATGTTTAGGAAATTAACATTTACAGAAGAATATGTAAAACTAGTTGTGATATAATTGAGTCCTTTACTAAAATACAGAAGCAATTATGGAGATTTGTTCCAAATTTCTAATTCATTTGTTTACAAGAGATGTGAAAGTATGACATCAGACAATGTACGCACATTTAGTCTAAGTACGCGTTACACTGAAACGCTGTACTGCTGTTTATTTAGTATGTCAACAATTTCAATGGAAAAACTTTTATTACATTTAGTATCATAGCGCCAGTTATTTAACTGGAATTGCAATTTTTTCTACGACTAGTAACGAATATTGTCAAAATTAATTGGTTAACTCGTCTCTTTTAAAAGTTTATACAGGCCGTGAGACAACTTTAACTAAAGGAGATTTCATTTTGTTTAAAAAAAAATTTTAGCTGCATTAAAATTTTTTGAATAATCTGTCTGAACCCTGATAAATGATAAAAAAAGCATATCATTTTACGATACCGATCAAATGGTCCAATCGAAAGGATTATATTTTTCCAGATAAGCATCTTAAATAAAAGGAAGACCTTGAAATTAAAAAAAAAATGGTAAGTAAATAGCCAGTAATTTAAATGAGTAGATTTAAGGTCCCCCTGTTATCGATTCCATTCCAGCTCAGTGTAAAGCGCCCTTCTTCGGGACTCCTTTCACTCGGTGTCGCACCGTGCATCCTTCGCATCTATCAATCGCACGTGCTCTGTGTACAAGGTGCCGAGACAAACCTTGCAGATTTCACCAGACACAAATACGATCTTGTTGCGGAATAATATCAAGATGGGGAGATTTATGGCATTCAAACTTGGTTATATTTATTGCATTAAATTAAAATGAAACTTATTTTTTTAATTTTAAGTGTTATATTGGCGTATCAATAATATTATTTCTACATAGATACAAAAGTTTACATAGATGTTTCTTACTTAATCACGCTAGAACAGCTTAAAGGAACTAGATAAAATATAACACAGTACCATATTATATTCTGGTATACCATATAGGCAACATTTTATCTCGTTAAAGTATACGGTTCCCGTGGGATACATTTTTCAACAAGGCACGGTACTTTCAAAATAGCTGCGGTCTAAGTTTGAACTCCAATGAAAAAAAGATAATACAAAAGCAACTTTTCACCCGCGACATCGTCTGCATTCGCGATAACCGACATCCACCAGAAGTCACGGGTAAAAGTTCCTTGTTTATTTAGATTTATTCAATTTGTTCTCTAACAAGGTTATCGAAAACCTATTGAAGCGGAGATAGGAATTCAAGCACCCTCAAGTCAGTTTAAAGGTTAAAGGTTCAATCATTACACCGCTATCCGTTTACCTATCCTTAATTTGTTCACCATGATGCTGCTCAAAAGTTCCTGGTTCACATAACAAAATGAAATATGTGAAGGATGTAAGCACATTCGATCATAAGCGTTGAGCGATTTTTTCGTTTACGCAAGTGCAGTATGTACATAACATTCAAGTCAATGCGATTCATTTATTTGTTAAATGCAGGTTATTCAACTTAAGTTTTTAGAAATTTAAACGTGACTTTATACACACTATATACGAGATGTGCTAGAAGCCATTATTTCTAATAGTGCCCCGAGGTAGTTTTTGTATCAATATATAAGTATATTTCTTATATTGTTAAATAATGTATGTATGTACTTAATATAATCTTAAATATAATGCTCCGTAGGCTAGTTTCCATGACACTAGTTCTTAATGATTCTACTATTATTATTATTATTTAGAGATCAATTTTAACTCTTCCCAATCCCTCGACGGCTTGAGGGATCGGAGAATACCCATCGACAGAGTAGGGCAGATGGCCGAGGGTCAGGACGACAGAGAGAGAAATCGGCGGACAATTCTGGCGTTATCGAGCAAGACTGCCCGCTGGAGCCTCGCAATCATTGGTCTATCATTCTGTCCCAATTTCTTCGGATGGTACTACTGGTTTATTATTATTATTACAGCAAATAAGAAATTATACAGATAGGACCCTTTTGATACTAAATTTAAACAATTATTTGAATGTCCTTTGAAATAAGCAGATGCACTCAAAAATAGCATCATCTTACATAACCACATCCCTTTTTATTTATCTCCATAAGCGTACGAAAGTAGATACTGAAAAAAAATTCTTCAATTCGCTATCCGCTAATACTAAATATTATATAAAGTGGTGTTACAACTCTTCCATATTTATTAAGTTGCCAACCCTAGTAACTGAGCCGTCAAATTCAGCCGCAACAATGGCCGCCTTCTGGAGTGAATTAGTTGCGGCACAACTATTTGATCATTACATCAGTGCATGCCGGAAAAAAGGGTTTCTACAAGATATTAACTTTATTGAAAAAGAATTACGAGGGTTATTTACGGAACTATTAGCTTGTAATAATCTCTTTTGTTCTATTTGCCCTTCTATAAAAACGATGTAATAAAATATTGGTATATTTTGTTACGTATTTTTAGGTAAAATAAAAAGTAAAAAACTTTTTATTTTCAATTATTTGGAAAACATACAATTAGTTTTCTTACTTAAAAATACAATACAATATACGCAGTTATAAAATTCAGTAAAAAATGTTGAGATACAAATTTATTACACTACATAACATTATGGTTATAACATATTTATTTTAAATAAACTATAATTGAAATGAAGTTAATCAGAATTAAATATCTAATATGTTTTTTTTAAATAGGAATTATTCTAGAAAAGGTCTATACAATTAAATTTAATATTATGATTATTACACACTCTAAATAAAAATGAAATGCTGGTTACGTTTCAAGTTTTTAAACTTATTTGTTTTTTCCCCAGGAGAGGATTTCTTATCTCATAGTAATTCTTCAAACAGGGTGAAGGAGTTTTTACACCGACAGAACTGCACATTTAATCCTTCTGGTATTGGAAGATTGGCATTTACCATCAGGCAGGTGTTCTACGTGCTTGAGATTAGCGGTGCATATTAACACGAAGTGTATTTTGTGAGTTGTTCGTTAGTTAATATTAAAATAGAAAATAATTGACTCAAAATATCCAATACCAGAAGGCAGTTGCTATTGAAAAGCGTAACAGAATAACCGACCATGGCTGAATAATTACAATCTATATTCAATTAAACAAAAAAGATAAAAAAAATTAAAGTTATTTCTATTAACTGTCATAACATTACCTATCCAAAGATTAAATATCAATATACCAGGTCCAAAGTTAAGTTCTGACAACGACGGACATAAATACGAGTTAAATGTCCATACGTGGATGTTACAAAAATTTTATAATTCGGCGAAAACAATTTTAGTAGTTACGTAATGCAAATTGATTGAATTCAATGACCAAATAACATCATGAAAATAGTTTTATTAGATCATAGATTTCGCTTACATGGTAATTAAGTTTCTGATAAGTGCGCAGTGATGACGCCTGAAGAAATTAACTTCGCTTCGCTGATTTAACGATTACGCAGCAGTTACGAAAAACCGGTCAGGGGAGTGACGGACAGTCATTAACTCGAGGATCTCAAGCTATTCTGAAACTCACTTTCTATAACAATTTTAATGTTACCAGTATATTCAACTTTCCTTTTCTATATGGACTCAACCGGTAGAAGTGTATTCTTAAAAACAGTTTTAAACTAAAAACTGTCTTCAAACACTAAAAAGGCGAAAATACTTCAATTTAAAAAGTTAACCAATTTCAAATTTTATTTTGGAATTTTTCTTTGGTTTCAGGAAACAACTTAGCACTCTCACTCTAAATAATACTTAAATAAAAGTTTTTAGTTTTATTTACACTCTTAGTTTTACCAAGGTGTACTAAGTTATACCCAATTTAGAAACTTTGATTTAAGATTGTTGCTTAAAAACACAATAGCTTTAGAAAAATATGAAACAAGTACTAATATTTGAAGGTCTCCCTCGATCATCCTGAGATTCCATCAGATCTTTTAAAAAACTATAAAAAATGTCTGATCATAATTTTTTAAATTGGTAGAGTGATGGATGAACATACATACAAAAAAATTGTGCAAAATGGATCCTCTATTTTTGCAGTCGGTTAAAAAAGTATATAATGAGGATTGTGTTTTAAGCGGTAAGGCCTTTCTTCACTTTACGAAATTCGGTTTATGGAGACATTATCAGAGTTATTTCGTCGTACGTATCTTATAAACATATATATTATAAACATATGAAATAACGCCGAACTCTTCTGCAAAGTAGCATTTTTTCTATATGCTACCAGAGGAAGAAAGAACTTACTACGAAAGCATACAACTCTTGCAAGACTAAGGAGTATAAATAGTTAATTCTATTCATTTTGCCAGACAAAGAACAAAACAAAAAAAGGGAAACCATTTCTGAAAAAATCTGACCGTTAAAGCCTACCAACCAAACAATAGGCAATCCATCTTCAGCTGAGCAAACGTTTACAAGATACAAATTGTTTTATTAATACCCGGCAATCAATATAAAATAACGCGGCCAGATTCCTTTATAAATCACGGGAAAGCCGATAGAGGCGGACAGAGCCCCGGCGTACCGGGTACGCGATGTACTAATGGAGCCGGTCAATTACTTAAGACCGGGGAAACTCGATCATAAATCCGGGCTATCGATCAAAGTTCACCCGTGACCGGCCGTCGAGGCGCAACACTACGAAATACGGTGCCCAGTCCTGACCAGATAACATACTTTGTTTCAGATGCTATTTATGCTATATAAAATGCTATTTTTTTCGTGTCACAAATTAGAAAAGGGATTGTTTTCATCGATCTATCTGCAGTTTTTTCGTTTGTTTGCGTTCGAACTTTTTTCTAGCAGTCTTTCACGTGAGTAGTCCTGTTAAGAATGCATGATCTAATGTCGTAGTTTAACCAGCCATATAATTTATTGCGCCATTATTTGTTCACTTTAATGGATATTAACGCGCTTTATTTTATTTATTCACTGATTGTGGTATGCATGTGTTTTGTAAACACGTGTTTGTGTTGGCTAGTGCGGTGTATACGTGCATACCACAAGCGTGTCTGGTTTATTGTTTCTCTTTTTTTTTCACTATATTCTTGCATTCATTATGACGCACGATAGTAGTACAGTGTTTTAAGGGTGTCGCATATGAATAGTTTGTAAGCTTTATGAAATAAATATTTATATACATTTGTATTTGTATATTCAAAGCAAAAAAAAATCAGTTTGTTTCTGTCTGATGATAGATTAAGGCTAGTGGTGAAAGCTGAAGAGGCACCAGGCTGTTGATGATGAAGTTGAGTTTGAAGGCGTATTTTTGTGTAACTACAGACTTAATATTGTATTATGATCATTAAGTAACATAATGGTGGTTTATGCGTTTAAATTATAATACATCTATTTCTCATAATTCAAGACCAAAATCTAAACCACACAACTTTTTAATATCCAACAGTGGACATTGTAAATGCGCAGTTCACCCGAGGAGCCAGGTTACTGCCACGGAAAAATGTTACTTTTCTATTTCGCGAAGCTCGTGGCCGCGGGCTGATATATTTACTGAACTCTAAAACTTTAGAATAAAAGTTCAAAGTGCATCGTTCATCAAGTGCAGTTAGATTTAAACTTATATTATTAAATTAATGTTCAGATACTTGAAGATATATAACTAGATTTTATTAGTAGTACTTCACAACACTATATTCGGCAATTAGTATTATATCAGAAATATTTTGATTATCACAACTCTTATTGATGTAGCTCAAGCCTATATGTTTCGATTTAGAAAACAAATCGTATAACCAAGTTAGGTCCTTGAATGGGGTCAATCCTAATTTGTTATCTCTCCGTGCTAAAAAGGCATGCCAAGCGGTTGGTACCAGATACAACAGAAACCGCTCTCACCCACCAAGCCAAATTTTTCCAATTTGGTGGGAAGGCCTATGGGCCCAGGGGAGTGCCGACTGAGCTGGCTATTAATCAAAATGACGATGAGAAACCTCTCCCATAATGTATAGTATGTACTTTGTATTATAAGTCATCATTCGTGAACCATTTTATTGACAGAAACACTAAATTGTCACCGACTTCACATGTTACTGTGACTTTTAAGAAATGTAGTTCAGTACGAAAGTAAGGAAAATATTTTAGTTTCTTTCATGACTTTCATTAATATCATAAGTATCTGTCGTAGTAAATGTTAAGTATATATAATAGTATCTATATCATAAAGAATACGCACTATATGGCACTTTTGATGCCATAAAGAATTAAAAAACCAAAAACGAAATATCTTCAAGCTTAATAAAACCACATTTATTGTAAAGTTAATAAGAACTCTTTTAAGACCGTCCAATTAAGTGTTAAGTCAGTGCTAACTCGTCCGAGATCGCGACTGTGGACAGTTTAAAACTTTCTATTTAAAGTTGACATTATTTCTGTAACGCTAACAGCTTTCATACTGTAAGCAGCGCTAAAGTATAGCTTGTTAGCTATAAGTTAACCGGTAATATTCCAATGGTTAAATGGTAACAGTAAAACTTTCATTTCTGGTGAAATAAAAATCTTTCAGAGGGACAAAAGTTTCAAGTATTTAAATATTGTTTGTAATTTAATTATCATTTATTTCACTATTCTAAAATTCAGAGGAATCAGAGAATAAAATTATATACACATGTATGTAATTGTCAATGTAAAATTTTGCGTTATATATGACCAGACAAAGCTAGCAAATGAATTCGGTTTACTTACATTAATTTGACAAGGTTACATGAACCTGTAGGATTCGATAATCCAAGCATTCAATCGAGTACTTGGTCACATACATACAGCACCCAGAATAAAAAGTACCTACATACCTACATTTGAATATGTTCTTGCAATCTAGAGATTACAATTCGAAAACAAGGAGCATTCACTATAGTAATTGTTATTCACGTTTCCTTTGTTAACAAACAATCCAGTTAACGGCGTGAATTTTTCTTAACAAATTGCATTTTACTTTTTCAACTTCTATATATAGTTGGTCTTGCGCGTAACTAGTATTTTAAAACAAAAATAGGAATGCATTTTTAAAGGAAAATGTAAAATATACAATGCGATAAGGTGTGTCTTTTATAAATTATAGTTCATTAAAAGCGGAAGAACACAGTGGTAAAGATGCCACTCAGATTTAGCTAGCCCAAGTGGGATACCGATTTTGAGATGAATCGTTCGCATAGTGTGGCTTCATATATGATGGTGTGGCGACCTGCTTTGGTCGCCACACCATCATATATGAAGCCACACCAAAGCAGGTCGCCACAATGGCTATTTGGTCGAATGGTCAGTACACCTGTCTACTAAACCAGAGTTCCCGGGTTGAAATACCTGTAGAGGCAGATATTTGTATGATGTCTACGAATATTTGTATTGTTTATTTAGTATATTTCTGATATTGATATACATATTCCTATCTATATTCCTCTTAATCTGGTATCAATTATACAATCTCTTAATGTTACTTAATTAGGGATAGGTAATAGATGTGAGAGTGAGAAATATTATTATTATTATTATATTCGTGGCGTGATATGTAGCACCTGAAGTTAGAGCAGCGCATCGCGCACGGCACGTGTCTCCTTATATTGGTTGTTCCATGGAGTAATTTGAAAAACTTTTTGTTCTTAAACTTCCCTTCCTTCTCATGAAGACGCTCTACGAGTCACTCATTCACTCCTCTTTGACTTCACGCACAAAAAATTTTGAGACTCGTTTCTTTATCACACAGCCCGAGCGTGAAATTCCTTACCGGATCACGTATTCCCTTCTTCATATAACATTGGCTTCTTCAAAAGAGGTGTGAAAAGGCACTTTGGGCTATCAAGGTCCTTTCCATATGGACACCTTACCATCAAGTGGTGTCACGTTATTTGCTGTGATTTTTGTAAAAAAAATCCGCCTTTAAAGAACCTTGCAGCCAAATAATTTTAGTAGTGTTGTGTTTCTGTGATGACTGAATGCCATAAAGGGTTGTGTTAGAGACAGGAAGTGTACTCTTTGATGCTGTCAACATAATGTTCCCTCATGCTTATTAATAAGTAGACGACATGTGAGTAACAAACCAATTATTATATTTTAAAAAATTGTGCGTGATTTTTGTGTGAAAAATATTTTATCAATATTTTTTGTATTCCATATAACCTTTCTCTCTGGAGACCATAATGTATTGTAGTGATAGTTTAAGTAATATTCAATTAACTGTCATCATCTCAGCAGAGAAAAGTTTATAGTTTATATGACATGGGTATCCTTCAAAAGAGTATCTGCTTTTCCGGAGTATTCATTAGAAGATAGATCAGTTAATTAACGTTAACTAGCTCTTACTACTTGTGCTATGAAATAAGTAAATTAAATTTATAACATCTTAAGTGAAAAAGGCGAACATATTAACAATGTCCTATCCCGCTAATAGTTAAAATTTAATAACGCATCCGTTTAGAAGCATTATTTCCCCTACGCTAATGGCCGAGCGTATTATATATTCAAAACTGTAAGCCGGCAGGTCCTTACTTATTAAAACACGGGGATAGTGTAGTTTAGAAAGTTCCAAGTTTTCGAGACGTTGCGCTTAGATTTAAGCCTGGAGACGTCCATCAAGTTATGAATATTTAAAACGCATTTTAGCGACCCTGTTGTCAGGAGTTAGGGAAATAATGTTGGAATTAAATATTTGATTCTGTTATATTGATTTAAATGAACGGAAAGTTACTTACAATGCATATTCACGTTAGATTTTAGTCTCCATTATGTTACGAGTCTATTATTATTATTAACAGATTGCCTTGTTTGACATTAAAGGTTTCCTGTGGTGTTCGGACCTAATGTTCTATTAAGTACGAAGTCTTGCCAACCTGGTGAATTGGTCGGCAGATCCCAGGGTACCCCCGTGAAGGCCAATGAAGTTACCTGGGAGTTTTAGTGGGTATTCTCAGTGCCGCTTTATAGAGGTACTGAGTGAGCCCCACATACGCCTATCGGTTAGCCAGTGGCGGGTAGGTCCGTAAATGGATTACTCCTCGTAAAAATAAAATAAAAAAATAAGTCTGTGCCAGCAGCTATGGGAAATGTTTAATTTGAGTGACCATAGCCGATTATGACAATGGCTATAGCCAGTAGATCCCTCATAAGTAAATAATATGTGTAAAAAGACAAAACAATTATGTGCAGCTTCTTATAAGTATATTTATATTGATAATTTGAACTCTTTTCATTTGCAACGTAAAGAGCTAAAGTTATATTACTTTCATTTTTTTATGAAGTTCTAATATTTATTAAAAATAAAATAAAATATAAAAGACCCATTATGATTTAATAGAATCGCCTTAGTTAAACAACAATGCACACAGCCGATCGCTATCAAGCAAACAAAAGTGAAATGCCACAGGCAAACAATGCGTCCAATCAGCAAATATTTTCCTCCAATACAGAGTATTATCGAGCCCCCACCTGCCGTTTCCAAACGTAAGCGCCCCGAATCAATCGAGAGAGAAAAAACGACCGATAATATAATAGAATTGAATTATCGCCGAGATGAAGATGCCGCCAGGGAGGAAGTTTGGGAACAGTGCAATAATGACAGTAGGTATACAATGTGAAATCTTCAAACAGCTGCAGTGCCACGCGCAAATAATCATTCTCTAAAACAATAATTTAATACATAAATAACTTATGTTATTTAAGGAGGTATGAAAAAGTTTTAAGATTAAGCTAAAAAACTTTAAATTTACTTATTGTTTGTGAATAGACATAATTACAGAGGCTTATCAATAATAGCTCGATTGGGGACTTCTAGAAGTATGTTCTATAGTAAAATAGTCTACAGTTTGACGATATATACTCTCGAATTGATCAATAATGCATACTTTATGTAATAATTTTTTCATATTACTGATAGCACTATTTAAAAAAATGAGAATTAGAATAATCTTATTATATATTACCTGCAGTTAGAAAGTAGCTCATTTAAGAGGCTTTTTGGACCAAGTGAGCTAGTGTCTTAACGATGTAAACATACAGGATTTTGTTTTGCTTTGAAATGGGTACATCACATGATCTACGGTAACCATTTCCCTTCAGATAGTTTTATTAGTCTTACATAATGTGATAAAATAAATGTACAAAAATGTTTTCTATATATTATCATATATTTTGTATAATTAATATGTTTAAAATAATATTTATGTATGCGATTACTTAGAGGTTCTTCAAAAGTGAACTTTCCTTACTGGCGCGGCTTATTGAAGCATAGAAAGTTAAGAAAGGCGTTCGGTCGACTCGAAAGAGTCGGTAATTCGATTGTGTTCGGTAACAATCGGATGTGGTATCAAGTTGTTTACCCTCCCCCTGTCTCCCCTAGGCCCACCATAACAGCCGTAATGTAATAACGTAAATTGTTATAGATCTTGACTTTGCAACAGGTGATGGGATAAATATGACCTTTAGATATTGGGTAGAGGTAAACCAATATTTTTATACTTTGTCTAATCTGTACAAGAAATTCCAATATCTTGATGGTCAAAAAAATTATGTCTGCCCTAAATGATATTTTTTATATAATTTTATTAAGAATATTACAGTTATTTTTCAAATATAATGGTTTTATTATTATTACTTTTAGTTTTAAGAATATTTCTGTCCTTTATGATGAGGGAACCTACATAACAACATAAACGTGTCCATCAAAAACTTTGAATAGTTTATCCTAAGACTTTGCCAAATAAAGGTCTATCTGAGTGGAAACCATTTTGAATGTTGATGTTACAGTATTTTATAGAGTATTAAAAATCACAAAGATAAATGTTGCAGGATTTATATTGTAGATGAGATAAGCGACGGCGGCTTAGTAACAGCGAAAGGCAAAATCAATGCCTCTCATACAATTCAAAATTCAACAATAAGGGAACTGTACAATTTGCTCTGCAAATCATTAAATATTTCTTTTATGATTTAGAAAAGACAGGGTTCTTATAGAGCCGCCCACGTAGTGCTGTAATGCAATGGGGTGGCCAATTACTGGGTAACCTACGGGTAGCCTGCAGGAGTCATTTAGTGACATCAAAGCACTGACTTCCTGGAGGAATTAGGATGGCTGGAGTGAACCAGCCCCACTCCTTCCAAAGCAAAACAGGCGATTTGCGGAGACCGCCCGTACGAAGAAGAACGGTTCTTATGGACTGCACCTTTAAGTGATACCGTTCTTGATTTATAATGTTATTGTTTTTATTTGTGTGATATCAAAGTTGTTTTTATTTGTGTGATATTATTGTGTAAAGTCTGTAGCATATCATTGCATTTTTTATCGACCAGCTCTGTCGATTTTCCCCACGCCATGAACGTGAAACTACAATGTATTTATCTGTTAATTTAACTGGGTAGGTCTTGGTCTTAATCTCACTTGATTACAATAAAGTGATGATGTGGCCAAAGACGGAAAGTATCTTAGCTTCAACTGCAGGAACACAACAGTATCTAGACAGAGAGATTTAGTAAAAAGCCAATACCACTTTACCAAAACCTAATAAAACATTTTTATTCATATAGAATTGAACACTGGATCTAGATCCGATTGAGTTAGGTGGTGATGGGTTACTTACGATCCGTAATCGAAAGTTGCGTAGGAAATACCATTACTTTTCGATTTCACACACTAATTAAAATCTTAAAACCTATTAGACTCATTTTGGACCGCCTTTTTTGGTTTCAAAACTTTTCCCTTTATAAATGAGTTTAACCCGAGAAAAAAGATAGCTCCTCCGGGAAATAAGCGCAATGCTGCAGTTCAGCCAGCCGAGCAAAGTCAGAGCAGAATAATACTATGTAATGCAACTATACATATAGCTGGTTGCTTCTGAAGCCCAATTTAAAACTAATAATCTAGTAAGTTTGTGCTGTCTCTTTTATATTATTCTGGGTAGATAAAGTTGGCTTCTTCTTAAGATCATATTTCGACTTCAACTTTAGACTTCAACGAGACCATTCTAAAAAATTGTTACTAAAATTTACATAGTTAGCAAAAAGAAATATAATATTCATATATTGATTGTAAGTCAAATATCGTGTTTAGATTTTACCCAATGGTAAATTTGATCTGCCGCTCAAATTTACCATTGGGTAAGTTTGAGCGGCAGATCGGAGAAGCGATCTTTTTAGGAACATGCAGATTTGCCTGATATATTGTCAACAAAATGCATACTTATATCGGGTTGTGAAATGTGTATCGTGAGAGAGAGAGAGAGAGAGAGAGATAGAAATACTGTTTTAAGATCTGTCTTAATTAACTAAATGTGCCTATTTGTTGGTATTGAAAATTTCATTTGTAACGTTTATAGGTAACTCTTATCCTACTCATATTACTATATGTTTCCAATTTGTATAAATATTAAATGAAAATAAACAACCCTGGATTTCAATTATCTATCTATGAATGATTTTACAACCAGATAGATGCAACAGAAAATAGAATTCAAATAAATATAATAGAATACAATCTATTAAATTTCTGGTATATTCAAGCAAAGGCTATGCGCGGATAGCTTATTGAAACCCAGATAAGTGAGCTTGCTGACGGTCTGAAACCTAAGAAACGTATAAACGACAAAAGTATTAGATTTCGTGATAGGAAAATCATTAATATAAAAGGAATGACTGATTCGATCATAAAATTCGATGTTCACAAAATCTTGCTACTTGTACGCACTTTTCGAAGCTACGTTCACGCTTCGTAGCACTTCCGTAGCATACTTCGTAGCGCGTGTAGGTGAAATGTGCTTTTTTAAAACGTAATTACAATATTGCCAGATATAGAATAGTGGTATTTTCATGTGTAGTTTATACAGTAGTTACCTAAAGTATCTCATTAAAAAAAGCCGTAGCAGAGTTTTCTTTGGCAGTGTATCTGGGAAAAATTCGTTTGTAATTGTACAGTGTGTTCAATTACATTCTGTACACGGGATTTTTTACGGGACGTTTCTAAGTTATAAAGATATAAAAATATAAAAAGTAAAACCATTATCAAAGTTTACGTGTTGCGTTAGAAAAAAAGATGAAATAAAATATTGATTTCGGCGAGTATTCACGAGAATACTCCAGCGACCTCAGCGCTGGGATCTTACTGAACATGTAATTTTATAGAATACTGCGGAATAGGTAATCGTGAATGGTCCAATTTATATAAGCCATTTATTATGGACCGATATTTATGTCACTTCTTATTTTCAAAAAATCTCGAAATTTATAAATTTATTACACAACATATTAAAAATCATGAGATTATATCTTTTTTTATTCTTCTTTTCCAACTCAACGTGTAATATCAAATTTATTTAATTATTTATGAAATTTCGCTGACATAATTCCAACAAAAAAATCCTTTTGCATGTAAGTCACTAACAGGCCATTTAAATTACCCGTCGGTTTTGTCATTTTTTCAATACAAAAAATTACAAAAACCAACGGTTAAGAAATAACAATAATCGCCACTTCAAATGCTAATGTACCAGTCTTATAATATCAAGTGCAATTACCCAGGTGAACAGTTTAAAGTCGCGCTACGAGGATTTTAAACAACTAAACGAATAAATATTATATATTAATTTTTAGTTTGCCGCTTTACCGATAAATTGTCTATGCGAATTTTTGCATGTCTTTTTAATCGAAGACATAAGTGTAATATTAAGATGAAAATAAAAGTGTTTTGATTTTTGATGTTTTGGTTAGTTAACGATTAATAGGTTTAGTTACTTTTCTTAAGAATGTTCTATTTAGGGGTTCAGAATAACTATTTTGCAAAAGGCAAAAGAAACTTGACGTACACAACAAAAAACTTAATACGAAAACACGATTCTATTTTGCAAATCAAAAACGCAGTAAGTGGTTTTTATTTTAATAGTTCTGATTTTTTTTTAATTTCGAGAAGTAGAAAAACACATGTGCTTATAAGAAATAATATGACATGTCCAAAATTTCAAAAATTTTTCTCCATACTGCCACTTATTGCGTTCTCATTTTGGGGTTCAGAATCAATGAAAAGGAAAACATATAAACGCACTTACCCCGTTCAACGTTTTGATATTGTGTAAAGCATCCTGCGCTTTCAACGCCGCTTTGCGAGTGAAAAACGTCACAAAACAGCACCCTGTAACAGAAGCGCACACGTACATACCGTGACATTCACAAAACGTTTACAAACACTGGCCAGGAATTGGACACTAAGGCTTCTTATAAGACTTTCGATCTAATTGAAACGGACATAAAACTAATAATGGCGAAACTCTGTTTATTGAATTCCTACATAATTGGAACAACGTCAGCCCGCAGCATTATTTGCAATTTGATATTTGGGCATCATGACAGAACGAACTAAAATAGTAGTATATATAAATTTGAGAAAATGATTTAAGAAAATTTGTTATCATTGGATAGCTTCTTACTTAAATAATTTAATAAATAATACACAAAATAGTGCAAAAAACAATTTTAATAATTTTCACTTCATATTTTTTTTTTGTCCACTAAAAAAATAATTTTAATTTTGGGTAAAATATTTTTTACACATTGTGAGAATACATTATTATCTCTGTTTCCTATTCAACTTTTTAATCTACATAAAGCATTCATAATATTTTAAGCAATCAACAATACAGACAAGGTTAAGACACGCCATTATCAACCAATTTAAAATTCTTGTAGTTGGTAAGCTCCCTTCGACTTATTTGATTTACAAGTTTAGAATATTAAAACACCACCCATTCAAATATTTTCAATAGGATAATCTTCTCTCTTTAATACCATATAAATAAACGATACGGCTCAATAATTTCCAATCTTAATTGAATGAGGGGTGTAATCCAGTTCAAATGAAATAAGCACTAGTCATTCTAAACACAGACATAAAAAAAAAACAAAAAAAAATACACACATATTATTCGATGTAATTTAAAAGCTTTTTAGAAACAACAGCCCTCGAAGACTAAAGTTCTTGTAACATTTTTAAAATTTTAATTTACTTAAAATTTGGCTTATCGATAAACCGTCCTCAGAAAGATATGAAATAGGTCAGATTTTCAATGTACCAAAGTTAAAGTATTGTAAATATAAGAGAAAATTGATAAAAAGATTACTGTTCATGTTAAAGTAAAGTGTATAATAGTAACATTGACGTATCAAACCATCTGTACGGAAAAGCTATGTTTTATATTAAAGTGAAATCGATTAAGTTTGTCTTAATAACAGTATTTTTATCAATACCTTCATATTTATGAAGGTATTGATAATAAAGAATAATTGATAATAATGAAGGTATTGATATAATTAATTTCCAGTTAATGTATTTACATTAACTGGAAATTAATTAATATAATTACGTTATTCTTTTAAAAGTGTCTTCAAAAGGAATCTTTATTTCAATATCGATGTATTAAAAATGAACTTTCCCGTCAACTGTTCTTGCTCCTCTGATCAATATTAAAAAGTAATATCAAATTTCACAAGTTTGTTATAGCAGACTTCTCAAAAGAGCACCGAGTTTATTTTGTACTCGATTGGGCACGTTATAGTTGGCAGATTTTGATCGAGTTTGAAACTTTCAATTGAAAACTGGAAGCGTGATTGAAAACTTGTACTAATTACTCATCGATATATCTTCATAGTGTATGGTAATGAATTTTAGGAACAGTATCGACCTCCTTTGGTAAATTTTCATTTTTTTTTTCTCGCTTACATTCAAGATAATATGCAATTCTATTTTTAAAAATATTTTTCATTTATTTTAAGGCGACTATCTTGAGCTATTGATTTCCTCCATTCCGCACTTAAAAATAAATACTCTCTCCCATCTTTAACAACCTAATTTAACCATAATGTATTCGACTTTGTGTCATAGCTGCTGTGCTGCATGTAGCAGCTATTAAAATTAAGATGGTAAGCCTTTCTAGACGAAAACGTACACATATACTCGACTTACATAGAGGTACAAATATAAAATATACACAGATCTGTTTTAGATATATTTATACAAAAAAATAAGTAAACATGCTAGCTTGAATACAAAACATTAGTCGTACGGACAAAAGGTATGTTCTTTCACGAGAACTAACAAAGGGGGATTTTCAGACAAAAGACGTTTAACAAAACGAACAAAAATGTCAACGAAACGCACGGTGGACACTGTTCAAACGCAAAACAATGTAACCAACACGTTTGGAGTTATTTTAAAAGCTTACTGAGATTTGGTATGAACTCTGCAGGTAACAATCAAAACCAGTCAAATTTTACCATTGCCTCTAAAGCCGTAATAATAAGCGTTATTTTGCATCTTCATCATACCTGAACACCTAAGTTGTTAACGTTGTTTGTGTTTTGCTTATTCAACAACAATATTTAGGTTAGAACACAAAATGTTTCGTACTTAATAAAGTTTGTATACGATGCTTAGAGGCGTTATTTCTACTTACCAAAGTTTGCTGTTTACATTTAAGATTTTAATGTTTATTAACAATTGGAGAGAGAAATATCAAATTACTTTTCACAAATT
The DNA here is from genome assembly GCA_943193645.1 of Acentria ephemerella. Taxonomy (NCBI): domain Eukaryota; kingdom Metazoa; phylum Arthropoda; class Insecta; order Lepidoptera; family Crambidae; genus Acentria; species Acentria ephemerella. The sequence continues at coordinate 10,978,847 of OW971881.1, read as the reverse complement.
TAATAACCACCACAACTTTTAATCAAAGAAATTATTTGGTTCCTTATAAATGCCACAAGTTGGAAGATCCTGATTTAGTTTTTGGCGACATTAATAAAGTAGAAAATTAATTTCCTAAGTATTGAGTCGCTATCGAGTTTAAAATACATTCGTGAATATTATAAAACGATATTTTAACAAAATATTTCCTTATAAATGTATAGGACAGTAACTATACCTCACCTGAAAGGAAATTAAAAAAACGTTTCAAATTTCTACATTTCCTAGTACGACTACGAAGACGACGAAGTTACGACTTTTTACAAGGAAATTTCTTTTTGCAAATATTCAACGCTTATTAATGCGAAATTCCCAGTTTGCATTGGATTGTTATGTATGTTTATTTGAATTTCTAACGTCAGTTATTTTGTGACATATAACTTGTATACCTAAAGATATACTTTGGGGCCGTATAGGTAGAACACGGTTACTTAAAAGGGTCTATTTTAACATATTTGAAACAAGTCAATAGATGCTCTAGTGCTAGTGATAACAATCTCATAAGGCTAAATAACCCCAAAAAGGCGTTTGCTTCATAACAGGAGCACTTACAGGGAAAATCGTCACATAACCACATTCTCAACAAAATGCTTTCCCCAACATTCTAGGCGGAGTTACGCCAAGAATGTGGCGAGGGCCAGCAATCAATGAAACGCTTCTAAAGTCAATGTAGTGCGTTAGCTAGACTCTTGAAAGTAGTATATAAAAACTGAAAAACTATAGGTTCTTTTTGCCCAAAGCTAATTGGTGCGGCTAATGGCTGTTATATTTGATACATAAGAAGTTAATCGATTCATACATCTCAGTCAATCTGACCTGTAAATATAGTGTGATGTGTGGATTGACCTTAAAATTAGGGTAAGCTTAATAGATCCCGAACACATAGTGACATAATTATGGACTCAAAAAATAGAAAAATATCTGTAGAAATATAAATAAACCAATCAAAATACGTTTCAAATAACGGAAACTAATGTAAAAAGTAATTGGAGATTAAAAAATCCTTGTTGTACAGAAAATATTGCACCAATTGATTTATAATTATTATTATAATTAGCTTAATTATTTATATTAATTATTATTAGCAATTTTAAAGTGCGAGTAAATTTTTGGTACAAGTTAAAGTGTTTCCAAAATGTTACGTGGATATAGGCGGTAGCTATATATCTTTAAATGGCTAATGTTAATTTTTAACTTATTGTATTTGTTTACTTATTTAATTTATTGTGTTAGGATGTGTAAACAGGCGGTATCTATACTTAAAATAAATTTTTGTAGAACAATTAATATCAAAAATGATTTAAATTTAGAAAATCACGTTCTTATCCCTTCTATCTGAACGCTCAGTTACACGAGAAAGACAAAGCTATACATACCTCCACTTGTATGCAATTACTCGTGAGCCAGAAGGCACCGTGAAGCTAAATCAAATTTATTTGCCATAAACATATACCAGTGAATGCAGTAAGTCATATCAGTAAACATAATTATGAAGTGACAAACCTTTACTGGCGCCGGTGATCTTGTCCCGTAGCACGTTGATCTGATGCACTCTACCGTATTCCTCGAACATCACCCGGAGGTCATTCTCGTCCATACTCCTCGGTACTTGACCAACGAACATCTGGAATGTACGCAAAGAAATTTAAATTAAAAATGTGAAACAGATATTACAGTATAGTATTCGTTTTTCTTCAATAATTATGGGCTAACTATTGATCCCACTCTTCCTGAGAGGGATTAAGGAGGGTCGATACATTACTTGCTCGTTAATAAAAAGTACTCGAGAACCATTTTTCTTAATCGACTTATATTAAGTTTCTATGCACCATGCCATATACAAATCGGCGGTTGCGTGACATAGTCCAAAATAACTCGAACATTACTTATAATCCTACTCCCAAAACCCTCCTGGTTCCGCTTCAATGAGTTCAGCGCTTTACCCGTACGGGTTCCGTAGGGGGCTCAATTTTCAATGTGTAATATACCGAGTATTTTTATATAGACGCAGTTGCCAGCGCAGTGTGTAATCGGTGTTATGGAATCACTGGATTGCATTTTTTCACTTTTATTAAGGTAAATGTTTATATAATTTTCTTTAAAACGCAGTTAATGAATCAACACCGCCTGATGGTAAGCATTAGGTGGAGTGCATGTATGAAGATAGCTTGTACAGTATGTTTGGAATATACATTTTATTTTTATTTTGATAATATTATTTGAAATTTGAATTCCAATTAAGCATATTAACATTTTAAAAATGAACTCAACTAATTGATTTTTTGGGTTTAATTATTAATGGCGACCACATCGTGTATTGAAAAAAAAGTTCAAAGGCATAATTTAGACTACATTTCACAAATAAAAAAACGAATCTGATTCAGTAACTGAGATACCCTTGAATTTGCTACATATGTACAGTTTTAGAAATCATCTTAATAAATCCTTCTGCACCTTACTATTTAGTCCACTGCTCCTGATTGGCTGAAAGTGGCATGGTGAGTTTAAAAGCAATAATAAAACCGCGGTGACGGGCTCTGGTGGGTGACGTCACCCTTTACCTTTTTAATTATCGTATTTTACTTCACTGACACAATGTTAATTAATTACGGCATACAGCAAAGTTGCGTCGCGTGTATTTTTACTAAGAATCGGGCCGAATGTGCGTTCAGTGAAAATATGTTATAAATGCTGAATTTTATGCTTTTGTAAATTAAATTTGTAGAATTTGGTGCATTCACCGGAAACAAACTTGATCAGATAATGAAAAAAAATGCTTTACTAACTCAACCCTAAAAAGGTTCAACAATAAAAAATCATTGGCGATAATTTAGATACTTTTTGTATAATTACTAACGAAACATTTTCAAGGTTTTCAATATAAAAAAATAAGTTAATGTTAAAATACAATTTGTTACTTTTAAAAGTTTACCAAATACTTTCTAACATTGATTTTGAAACCATTTAGCTATTCGTACAAACAATACTCGCCTGTAAGTGTTAACCTTTGCCTGAAGATGCATCTATACTAAAATTGTAAAGCTGAATAATTTGTTTGTTTGGTTGAACGCGCTAATTTCAAGAACTACTGATTAAAAAAAATATTTTTGATGTTGAACAGTCTATTTATCGAGGAAGACTAATTCAAGAATGCTAACATCAGGCTACGACCAATAGGTCCTATGCCTGCGCGGCCGCATACGTGGGTAGCTCCCGCGCATGCATTGCACACGCCGCCACGACTGGGATTGTCCAAGTAATTCTGAGCTCCTTCGGCGCGAAACCCGACTGTAAGGCGGGGTTGCCTGTGGGCGGCATAGTGAATTGCTTTATCAGAACATATTGAATTAATTATCAAAACGTATTTTAGAATTTTTGAATAGCCAGGAAACAAAAAAAAATTTCTCCTTTTCACTGCATTTAAATATAAGCGTGGTTTTTGAAAAAGAAGTTTTTATATATTTTATTATCTAATTTTAAGTCTTATCATGTTAACATAAGTTGTAATCTATTTTTAATAGCTCTTTAACACATTTTCTGTTGAATTTTTATTTGTTTTATTTTTAAATTACTGTATTGTCTTCAGAATCATTATCAGTAATTAATGCACGACATCTGTGATAGCAATTAGTAGATTTTTTATTAGTTACTTTGTTTATATATTTTGACGTACACATGTATGATTTTTACATATATAAGTTCTACATATGACTTCTTTTATGTATATGATACACTATAATCGGCATTTTTAGGTAACAATAAATAATATTTTAGGTAATATTATTTCATCAAAATGTACAGGTCTCTTCTAAATGGACAATAAAACTTACATATAACGGATTGACTGGATACGATCTTTATAAGAGACCAGTTCTCTCTAGCACAATGTTATTACTGTTTGTGTCAATTTTATTGTTTATGATAATCAAATTATCGCAAACACAAATAAATTATTGATTGTTTTTTGCGTTTGAGATTCGATATAGAGTTTGAAAATAATTTTACATTGTTATATGACAAAAGATGTATTTACCTTGATGTAGTCGGGGTCAGGCACGTCGGGCTTCTCCTCATTGTTGTTGTTGTTTATACTGTTGTTATTGTTGTTGTTATTGATGTTCATATTCATCCCACTGCAACAAAAAATGGTAAGGCTGAGTCAAGTCACTGATTGAATTACTGAAATGTGGATTTTATTTAATCGACATCGTAAACTTACTCAAGTCATTGAGTGACTTAATTGAATGGGGTTTCATATGTTATCTATGTAATTCGACAAGAGTTCCTAGTTTTAAATTAATTAAGAGGAAGTGCTACATAGTTTTATGAACGAGTCTTAATGGAGAGAAGAAAATTATAGTATAAAGGCAATTGTAGGTACATCGCACATATATTAATTACTTATCAATACGAACTTCTAACTAATATAGTATCTTTTATATTTTTATCATTTGTTAAAATGGCTTACATAACTTAATATAATAACCAAATTAGTCAACGATTGTGTCGCAGTTATTAGCACACCTCGAAGTATAATTACAATAAACAAAATTATAATAGAGTAAATGCGGTGTGTGCGCTCGCGCGTGCGCGCTTTGTTTATGGCTGTGTGAGGCTGTGTGTGTGATAGAGAGAGAGAGAGAGAGAAAGAACGGTATATTTCCATTTTATTTAAACGATTATTATTATTAACTAAGTAACCTAATTCAAAACATTTTAATTATTCAAGCCGAACGTGCATATGCTTATGGATTGATAAAATTCCTTTTTATTAGACATAAACAAACAAATCAGCGAATATAACAAATATAATAATCAATGAGGCAGCGCCATCACACGAGATACCTTATGAATTTGTCAGTACACGTCTGGTCTCTGGAGCTGGATATTTTTTTTTTTTCAGTTTGACAATACTACTAAGACGACGCTGTTTAATTTCTATTTGCCTTAGTCATAAGGACTTATTTACTGTTATAATAGATTGACTGTCAAGTCAATCTAACAATTTGCCTTAACTTTCTTATATAATTTTAAAAACTCGAGCCTTATTACCTTCCCTTCTCTGTTGATACCATTACAGTATAGTCATGAATCGATATTTAATTCTTTTTAGTTCTATAAGGCTGGTTAGGGACGAAAGGTTTTCATTTGCAAAAAGTAAAAGTTCACAATTCTACTTATATTAATATATAGTGGACAGCGGGATAGTGGAGTTGTCAGTAACATTATCCACAGGCTACTCGCCCGGTAGTCCCGGCGGTCCCGGGATTGTTGGTATGAAGTTTTTCATTCCGGTTTATGATTGTTTATATGTGTGTGTATATATTGCTATATTCTTATATAAAATATATGTAATATTCAATTTATGCTCTGTCATCTAGTGTCCTTAACACAAGCGCTTAATGTTCTTTACAAAATTTATTTTACTTTGATGTGTAATATTATTCTTATTAAGTTTTTTTTTGTGTGTTTCTCTTTTTGAATTGGCTGATGTACAATAAAGATATATTCTATTCTATTCTCAACATTTTTTGTTTTAACTTTACTGGGTTACGTTATGGTGTAAGGATAGCTGTCAAGCAATAATTTTGACGTCACTATATATTTATTTGTTAATACTTACTTTAGTAAGTAAGTAAAGGCACTCTGTACACTGGATGAAAAAAAAGTATAAAACGGCTATACAATATAGAATACTCACAAAAGTGCCTTGAATACATTAATTTTAAATAGAATTGATTCTGAACTTTGATATATTAGACATAATAATGAATTTAATTAGTAAGATACAATGCCATTAGATAACTGGTAACAAGGGAAACGGAGAAACGTCTCCGTCGACGGCCAAAAGTATAATGAATATTTTAAACCGAAATAATAAAAGTATAATGTGTTTCTTTAATTGGCTTATGTCTGGGTAATTCCATTATATTCTGTATATACAAAAATGCTGTTGAAACAATGTTGAATTAAATAAATAAATGAAAAATATGTCAAAATTTTGTATTTCAATGATTGATAGTTTTAAAATACTGGCAGTATTAATGTAATATGTGAAAGGAGTTTGCTAAACACACGGTATTGTAGCACCTCGTTACAGCCTCATATTACAATAGGCAATGTAGGCATTACCTTCAAAATTATAATTTCAAACCAGAATCTTTAAACAACCCGTGTTCTCACTCGATTAAATCAACAAAACTCATAATAAAAAGTCTCGCACAGTGAGCGCAAATAAACATTTTTATTGTATTCAATAAACAAGCGCAGCCCGTCGTACGTTAATCTCGATGCCTCATAAATCACACCTTTTCGCGAGCAAGCATTTTTGCAAATACCCCGTTATTTTTTTAATCTAGGTAATAAAATCTAAACAGACATGTAATTTTGGTAATCCGAGAAGATATTTCATGATTCAGCTTTATATTCGAAATGTTTTTCTGGTTGAAAACCCGTGTTGATAAATATCGAGATTAAGCAAATGGAATACGATCATTAACAAAATGTGAAGGTGAGGTATGTTATTTGTGAACATTTCAAGGGGTACAATGTGATTTTTATTTTGTTAATATTTAGCAATTAAGAGTAAAGTAGGCACTTTAAAATCTAAATTTGTTATGTTCTCAAAGGGTTACCGTGCCTTTTGGTGAACGCATTCTCCCACCTAGCCGCATTGGGCCGGCATAGCGGTATCCTGGAGAGAAATACGTGAGGAATTCTCACGTATTTCTCCATATGGAAAAGACTATGTGCAGCAATGACACGTGTATAGGCTGATGAAGAGTGCCTGATTGAGTAGGCACCTCTAATTTTTTAAAGTTCATAGACGAATAATACACAACTTAAGTTTTGTGTTTATTAAGTAACGTTAATAAACACTTGTGACCATGAGTGTTCCTCATTGGTGCTGTTCACGACCAACTTGTATACCACATTTTATAACATGTTGTTATTTATACTTAGTTATACCACAATTGTAAATAGAAAAATAAGAAAATATATGTCAGTGCAAAACAAGTGCTTGTATTATTAACATTTGCATTGTATTGTTTATTGGGCAACATCTGTCAAAGTGACGTTTCCTTGATCGTACCGTGTGCTATAAGCCCCTACGGGCTACAGAGACCTACTGGTTGCCAATAAATACCGTAAAAAAAGAAACCTGATACTGCAGAATAGACAGACCTGAGACAATATTTAGACTAAATTATTATTTACTTTGGTATAAACACTGCTTTTTTATTTAGGTGGATCTCAGAATTGCAATGAGAATGTAAAGACAGGGGTAAGGTGTTATGACTTAACTATAAGTTGATTTTATATAAAGTGATTATTATTATAAGCTGTTGATAACCTAAATAAATAAATTAAAAACCCACAGAATACAATAATAAGTAACCAACGTAAAAACAAAAATTATAATAAACAAAACTAAAAACAGACTTCAAAATATTAAAAAAGCCATAGTAATACATTTTAAGTTCTGACATAATTTAAAAGTATTTTTGGTGTCGGTACTTCACGTTCTAATTGATTCTGGAAACAACTTAGCAACAACTCCAAAAATACTTTTAAATTAGAGTGCTTGAAATGCCTTTTCAGTATTTAAAGTCTATTTTTAGTTTTAATTAAAATTTCTTTTTTCACAATTAGCGGTAAGATTCTAAGGCGAAAGTTATCTATCTATAAGGTTTGAATTTAAAAATTTACAAGTTAAATAGATCAAAAAAATTAATTCACTTCTGCGTTGTAACCTTAGCATATATTAATTGCGAGAAATCAGAATATATTTTTGAAAAATCAAACCAATTTTCTATTCAGTGTTATTATCAAACCACTATACTTATATATTATTTACATAAAAGTTACTTTATTACACTTTCCACCTGTTGTCACGTACAATATGCGGTCAACAGTACCTCATTGTTCTAGAAAGCGGCGTGTTCCACCAGTACTGGTACTTGTTTGCCATGGCCTTATCATTGATAACAGCATACATCTCTTGATTACAGTTACTCTTATCACTTATCAAACTCGATCAACACAACGCGCAACGTTATTCGTACACGAAATATAACACAACCTATTTCACAACACTGTTAGTACATTTACGCGACTAATGTTCATTAAATGTGTTTTTGATAAAGCGGACTGGCTCATTGTCATACAAATAGATAATTATCGTCATGAGGGTAGAAAATATTTCTGGATACCCTATTTAATCTTAAGAGTATTTAGTTCGTCTTCTATTACGGCTTTGGATATTGACATTTTAAGCTGTCAGTTGTACAAAACAAACGATCATTCATGAAACACTTAATAAGTGGTTTATTTACTTTTGACAGTTATATGATATATTAGATGTTATAACTTACACCCGAGTTCACTTGTAGGTGAACTTGGGTGTGAGTTATGTGTACATAAAACAAGCGATTAGAAGTTAACATTGTTATTTTTTCCAAACGTCAAATGTCATAAATCAATGGTTAAATAATAATTGCATTTTTAAGTGTTGGTTAACAGTAGCTTAAACCTTGATGAATTAAATTCAGAATGCCATGGTCGAATACACGAACCATTTGAATAAAAAAAAACATTGAAAATCCTCAAAAATAGACCTCCGCTGTATTCATAAAAGCCTTCAATGTCTCACTGCAAGCAATAGGCCTAAATATGATTCTTGGGATACATCCATAAGGAGTACTGTAATAAAGATCTGTAATATCGGCTTTACAAATACAGACAGCATTTTAAATTTGAGGCTGTAATCTTTTGTATGGGCTAATGCTAATTACGCACTCTGTAAAATCCGAGTATCGTAGACGAGTCTCAATATGCAAAATATAACTTTCTCTTAATGAGCACTGGTACTAAAGTGTAGCTTTATTTATTAAGAGGGCCTGAACTTTTATATCAGCCTTTGGGAGTCCACGACACGGTATTTCAAGCTGAATGTATGCGCATACTTCTAGCAACAAAAGCAAATACAAGCGAGAGAGGTAGCAGACCACATAATATTCACATAAGGAAACTTCTAGCTTCATTTATGAATGCCAGTTGGGCCTTAACATGGTACTCACAAAAAATTTTATCACCCTACTCTTGTGGACACTCATTGTGTCTTTTCATCAGATTTGATCGGGGCAATGACGTTGCGGACGAACTAGCAAAAAGGGAGTCAGGCATGAACCCTATCGGGCATGAACCAATTTTTCCTTTATCTCCAAGTTAGTTCAAAGGTATAATAAGTCAATATATCAAATACTTCATGAACAACACTGGAACACTTTGGAGACAGGTAAATCTAGCTTTATCCTGAATCGAACCTCGTAATTCAAAGCCCTAATACAGGTAAGTAGACCATGACTTCGACTATTAACGGGGGCTTTGACTGACGAAAGCAATTTTATCAGACACCTTTTTAGTCTAGATATCGAATCTCCTGTGCAGAGCCTACGTGGAGAAAGAAGAAACAACCGCACGCGTACAGCTAGAAGGCAACAGAGTAGCCAATTACCGAGTAATATACCTGGGATCCCTGGGTAGCCCCCAGGAGGCAATTGGTGACGTCAAGGCACTTCCTGGAGGAATTAGAATGGCTAGAGTAAACCAACTCAACACCCTTCAATACGAAACAGGCGCAACAGACATAAATTCTCGGAGATCACCCGTGCGAAAGAAGAAGTAGTGGTGTTATATACCTAAGATCTTCTGCAAAGTAAAAAATGACAAAATACATTAAATTCAAGTAGACATTGCCACAGTACCATTCCCTTTGAACCTGTCAAGCCGTACAATCCTTACACAATTAAATTTTAATTGTCTCGTGTTTCCAAGAAGTATATCGCGATTCAACAAACAAAAAGTTTAAATACACCCTATCCAAGATGTGTTATAAATATCAATTTATGGTTAAACAAGTTCGTTGTAATCCAATACTTAGGAGGCGTTTTATCTATTTATTGTTTTACCAATATGTCCACTTTCATAGAATATGGGGTGAGATTATGGAAATCCAAATATGCGTTTATATTATCTTGATATCTTACTTATCACCCCATTTTATTGTTATCTACATATGTTTTTAGGGCGTTGGCAAGGTGTGCATTAGTATTGAATTTACTTCGATGAAATAGAAAAATATTGCCTATAAGGAAGGATAGTTCTATATTAACAGAGGTGTTAAATATGTAGCTAACACAATTTCATTCATATGCGTACAGATTTAACACAAAGATTTATTTAACATCTTTTGATATGTTATAATCAAGACTAGAGTAAATTTTTTTTAAAATTTAAATGTATCAAATATCATATAATGTAAAATATTTTTAAATTTTTTTTCATGTAAATATAATTTCACAAAAAAACCAATGTTAATTTAAATCAACTTTAAGCAACCACAGTCGTATCACCTTTCCCGTAAATTATGAATGATTGAACTTAAGATACTACTTAATGGAATTAAGTTAGTTCCTAGTGTAAACAATGATTGTAGGTATTGTTAGAATAAATATCAAATGTAAGAAACATCGCAATAATAAAGGCTTATAGAAATTACATCAATATTTGAACTATTTTAATGATCATTGTTGTTTTCTTCGAAAACACGTGTTACGGAAACCATGTTTCTTTGAGTATTTCTATTATTTCTATACATTGGACCTAGCTGATAACTAAAAACCCTTAAACAGTCAGTCACTTTATTAAATTTTATTGCAAAAATATAATAAAAACAAATAAAAATTATTTATTAACGAGACTAGAGAGACTTCAGGATAAGCAATAAAATAACCAATTATGAAAATGAATGGATTATTTTCATTCATACATAAGCGTTCATAATAAGCCTCTCTTCATCATCATCAACAGCTTATACAGGCCCCACCGAGGGGCTGGAGCTCCATCCAAAGAGATCGCTACTTAGCGAAAAGACCGCCCTTGTAGAATAGCATCTGTATATTGTCTATATTTTAAATTAACAATGAAGGATGTTTCATTTATCTATCTATATATTTGGTGTCCGATAAAGAAATCCTCAAAGATATCGACTATGACCTAGTTGTATCTTACGCTAATTAATTTTGGACTTAATATTTAATATCATTGTGGGCTTATTACATAATCCTATTAATTTTTTGATACCTACCTTTGCTGTTTGAGTATTCTTTACTGTGAAATTCATTAAAATAAAATTTGCTTCTAATTTAATTTATCTTATCATTACAAATTATATTGTGCTTTTGGTAGAGTTCGTTTACTATATACCTACCGATACTAATAAGAATATCAAAAAAGTTAGCCTAAATGACTGAATGAAGCTTACTGATTGGTGTGTATATACAATTACTAATTAGCTTAGAGTTCAATAAAATCTCTAAAGAAAGATTTGCAAACAGTCGCAAGTATTGTTGATATTTCATTAATTACTACATATCTGTAAATAGTAGAAGAATTCACAATTAAAATGGATACTTCTATGAAAAGACAGCTAAGAAAGGAACTTGATATATGAGTGTTTTTCTCAAACAGACAGTAATCGAATTTCATAGAAACCTTAATAGATCTGATCTGAACGAACAAATAGATATAGTGGTTGTAAGTTAGCGTTTGAAGTAAAATTGAAATATCAAGTGTCGACTCAAATCATTTTCTTCTGAGTTTTATTTTTTGTCTAAGAAACTAAAATACTATAAAATGTATGAATTGTATACATAAATTTTATAGTACCTATTAGTTTATATGTGTTTATTCGTAATATCGTTAACTATAAATTAATAACTATAAAGAAATTTAAGTATTTGAAAAAGAGTATGCGCATAATTTAAAATATTCTACCGTTGTTGATGTCCCACTTATTGCATCTATAATTTCATGATACGCTTTAAAAAGACTTGTATGTACTAAAATTTATGGATAATCAAAATTATTCACCACATATTATACAATATAGATAATATTGGAAAGACGCATTGAGTTTTCAAAAGTAATTTTATAGTTTCCAGCAAATATAATTGGTAGTAATGAGTGTAAGTAGGCTATCGTTAATCCTATAATTAATCGATTATAAGAAGAACAATTTATTAGAACATCAAAAATAGCTACCGGATCTTCCTTAGTTAGATAGGTGATATCGGTAATGAAAAGCTGGTACTAATTCATCTCAGACATACATAAACGAAATAACAATGAAAATAATAAATAATAGAAAAATTAAGAACTACATATTATGTACAAATTTCTAAACGCACTTACTTTGCCTACAGTATTTTACCGAGATAAGCGCACCTTCCGCAAATATTTACTTGGAAGACAACTCGAAAAGTGCCTAACATGTCAATGACGTGTTAACATTTGTCATTGGCTGACGTCACTTAAGTCCGTGCAAAACTTTTGAAATAGCCAAACGAGTACGTCTATGACGTATGCTTATTACAGTGAAAAATTTCTTAAATTGAATTATCTTTGCGTTTTTAGCGTTCTGAAGGTGGATGTTAGTTTTGTATTAAACTTTCTTTTCACGATTTCGAGTGGTGAGTTTCTAAGTTCAAAGTAGGTGGGTAACCTTTAATATAGTCGCCTTGACTGTCCGTTTGTAGTTGGTAGAAAGAAATTGTTAATTGTTTCATTAAGTGTTGAATGTTGTGAATATTGTTCATTTATGTACCTATTCTATTCGTGATATAATTCAAACAATGCTTGCTTAACACGTGAGCTGTTATCTCGGATAACAAGCCAAAGATAGTCTGATTATTAAAATTACACTAACTTCAAGTAAACGACTAAGAGTGTTTTTTTTATTCATTTATTCAGGACAATAAACAGCCTCACATTATGTATTCATTAATTAACTAACTGTTAAATAGTAATCCAAAATGTAAGTCCAACATCAGTATTCACAAAATACGTATATAAAATAGACATATGGTTGCAAGAGAATATAGAAACTATTTACAAATTTTATATATTAAAGTTGTTACACTGTGATATTAGCTTTCAAAAGCCAATAGGTTCAAGCCTAACCATACTGGAATTATAGAAACCGATACCATGTAAGTTAGTAACATGTTATGAATAATCTATAAAAAGTGACAACGATTCCAAGCGTTTATGACTCCAACTAAATTTACACACTTATTTAGGTCTCATTTTCGTTCGTCATTATCATATATTGTTTTATTTCATAATCGCAATCTAGAACAGTAGTCTCGGGTCCATTGGCAACATCCGCAGTAAAGACCTAAATATAAAGGAAATTGCAAAGGGTGAGCTCGGTAAAGGGCCATTGCTGCCATCTGCCGCACTCCTCAAGGCAGTGATTCACTGTCTTCATCTAAGTGCCCTTTGGACCCTAAGCCGCCGGCAGTAAAGGCATTAAGTAATTTAATATTAAACCTTGACCTCTAATGTAAAAATTAAAAGGATAATATAAGTTAAGTAATTACAATATTTCTTTCAGTTAGTTAAAGAACAAAATTGTATGTAAAATACTAAAGACTCTAAAAGATTGTCTTAATGGGAACGGTTGTAATAAAATATTAAATTACTTAAAATTGATAAATATGTACCAGTTAGTTTAAGTACTGAAACAGTTACAACTGAACAGTTGTAATATGGTCGCTAATGACCTAGATGTTAAAAAGTTACCTAAAATAAATAAATAAATAAAAATACTTTCAAATATTGATTACGTTTTTATTGATGTGATTAAATATCGGTTTTAGAGGTTTCTCTAGTTTCACTATATATAAATAAGTGCTATTGTTTGTAGCGGATTCTAAATTTGAATATTCAAAAAATACGGATTTGTAATATAAATGGTTTTCAAAACTTATTATTAATAATTGAGAGATAGATAAATACAGAATTAAGCTATACGTGTAATTGTCCAACACCTACACTGTGGGTATGATAACATTTTATTTTGTTTTTTATTGAAATACAGCATGATTATAGAAACAATAATTGTTTTGATAGCATAGTAACTTCCCTAGATAAAACAATTTGAAAATCCCATTTCTTGACTCGCCCTAAAACGCACCTAAGAAACGGATGATGTTATGATTATAAATAACGTTATGATTATAAACGTACAGAATTTTCATTGCTAGGTACTTACGTCTCTATGCTACGTGTTCTGACTATTTTTAACAAACATACAAAATGATGAAGCTTTTAAACCAGAGGTATCAAAATAATTTTTATTTCACTACGCCGTAAATGAAGATACTCGTCGCGATTCATTATCATTTGATGTTCCTCAGAATGAACTCAAGATTATTTCGATAACGCGTGATTCAGCAGTAGTGTTAGGTAACAAAATAGAATAACTAGAGAAGCATGCGGACTTACTTCGGCTTGGAGTATGGCGAGGACGGCGACATCGTCTTGTGGTTCTTGTTCGGCTGCGTGTGTCTGTTTGCATTTGTGTCTAGGCCGCCGCCTGGCGATATTTTGCCGGCGAGTGCGTTCAGTGAGTGCAGCATTGCCGGCGGCGGCCGCTTCATACCAAGCGGCCTGGTCACGCTGATGACTTGACTCTGTGTGTCGAGAGCCCTGCGGCGGGCCACGACGCCTTATCTGCTGATAAGAGGCGCGGGGGCCTACCCGCCCCCCGCCTCATCGCCACCTGACACTCTCCCACACACACGCACTGACACTTATGTTTGCTTATTTTTTTTTTCAAAGTTCAATTCGGGTCAGCGTCCTGTCCGACTCGGGCATTTTTCCATGTCTATATGATACCAATAATATTTATTTCACTTTTCACTGAACACTTGTTAACAGCTCCGGGACTGTTGAAATTTCATTTTTGTAACGGGTTGCGATATTCCGACTCAGAAAATAATAATAGTTTTCGTTCATTATACATTATATTATTAGTATTTGTTTTTTATTTGAGAAATAATTACATAGAACTTTATTGTCTTTATTTCATTAAAAATGTTTTCACATTATTAACTAACGCCTGACTATGGCAAAACCAATATCTAAAGCTACGTTCAATGTTTACGAAATGGTAAAGAAACTAGGTCGTCAATGACTGCCTCTCCGTGTGATTAATATTATGAATAGGTCTACCTATTCAAAAATGTTATTAAATTTTAAGGAGTAGGATATGATGCAACGGACATATCTTTAAGGTAAAAGTTCCTAATATAAATAGAAAAATATCTAACGCCTGATAAAAAAATAAAGCTAAACATCACTATCTCAGTTTAATGAAATATTTCTCCACAGGCGTTTTCAATCTATATTTAAATTCACTATCATTTTAACTAATTGGTAGTTATTAAAGTTAAAAATGAGTAGGGTTAATTTCATAAGTAATAATAACGAGTAAAAGTCTGTTTTATTTTAATTAACAACAAGATAAAAGACATTGTTAAATGCAAATCGCCGTAACGTAATTGTGTCATGATTATTTTTTAATTAGTTTTTATCTGTAATAGAACTGTTTGCCAGACTACTTATATATCTTGAAAATCTTATATAACAGTTTTATCATTAAAGTAATAAAATCAACACAATAACTACCGAAGCACGTGCCTGCTAACCACTTCCCCAAAATTGTATAGCGGTGGGAGTTTACTAATGACTGTTTATCTCCAGAGTCGTTAAATTAAGTGGCCACCAAGATGTTGGGATGATTACATAGTAGTTGTACTTTTGATGTTTCACGAACATGTACGCGTGAGGCGAACCGAGATTGCCAGGTTTGAGCAGTAAATTTTGTCGAGGCGTGGACCAAGTGAGGTCCCTTGAGAGACTCATGGGATCTATGTCAGATGCTAATGCGTGGTCCGAAGCATGGTCCAGGATACTAATTGCCCAATTAGTGAAAACTGAATTATTTACACATCGTGTACGTTTATATCTAATATTTACTACATATTTAAACTAAATATAAACGATCTATTTCTACGTCGACGTCTATTCTAAAACAAGTTTTCTATGTTGTGATATGGTTGTATGTCTTTGAGTTCTTTTTAAAGCATACCTGTTTGCAAGTCACTTTTATTTCATGTTATACTTAGCCAGAGGTCCCGGTTTCAAATCCTGGTAAGGAAAGATATTTGTATGATGAGTACGAATATTTGTTCACAAGTCATGGGATGTTTGTATATATATTAATTATATTTCGCATATTTATATACATATTACTATCTATATATCTCCGTTATCTAGTATCCATAACACAAGCTCTTAAAGATGCTTTGTTTGGTCTAGATAATAGGTGTGAATGTGAGAAATATTATATTACATTATTGTTATTATTATTATATTTATTACACTACCACGCTAGCGTATTTCAGGCTTATGGTAAACGTTTATCTAAGGTTAAAACCAGATTATCATGCCTATCGAAGCACCGTAGAGTCCAACCCAAACATGTTGAATGTTGCATGGATAAAAAATTGAAACTAGAACATATTTGTTGAGCTGCGATCTACTCCCGGAAAACTCGAAACAATACAAATTTAATTGTTCTTGGATTGTAGGTACGGACCGGGTGTATATGATTTATTTTCTATAGTGTTATAGTGATTTCCTATGCATGATTATATAATAGATTAAAACAACTGTATGAGTATGAACTTTCCACATTAGTGTATGGTAGGACCCTCCAATTCAGACTCGAGTTCAATGTGAAAACAACATGTGTTTGAAGTTGGATCTGTTATCAATATACAATCACGATGGCACCTAACATAGGTGCCTAATACATATAGGTTATTGCTAATAATTGGTTGCAGATTTTGTACGTACTTAATTGGCGCGGTGCTGGTGTACACAGAAAATTGCACAAAGTCCCCAAGTGCATCTTGCATATGGGAAGGGTAGCAGTGGGATGTATTAGTAATATATTCTATGATATTCCCCTAAGCATATTTCAAATAAGAAGATGATATTGAACTCTCATCAATACTCCAATTAATGATGCATTCAGAACAGAAAGGAACTCACCAGATACGATGTCACTAGCTGCTTATCATAAGGAAACTACTATATTTGAGGAGAGATGATCGCATGATGTTTACAAATAAAGACAAAATATTTGGCAGCTTGCAATATATTCAGTCTTTGATCATTAATCTTACTAGAGAAATATAATAATGCGATTATTGCAACATCTGATGGAATATAACAAAACAAATTATCATATTTACCATTAATAAAGTAGGTTACAATTGGGGAGTTCAAACATTGTCTTTTGGGAGTCAGAATTAATATAAGAAAGAATATAACGTGGGGTGATATAATAAACATGATTACGTATTCCTTTGATGACGAATAAAATGAATCTGCGTAAATTTACTTTTGGAATGTCATGTATACAGAATATATATACGGAATTAATTAATCATTAGAAGTTGTTAGTTGAAGACATAGATTTTTTAATTACTGGAATAAATATAGTAAAACTGTTATTGAGATCAGAAGAGATAAAGATATTTAAAGATGTTTTATTTCAACATTAAGAAACTACAGTGGCCGATTTTGTAATTGGAGCAAATCTACAAATGTAACTATCAGCAATTGATTTCCTTGATTTATTTCAACCAGGTCGTATTTACGGATTCGAATGCGCATAACACAGGCACCGGCAGGTCGCGAATTATCCGCAGTGCTCTGTTACGTGAACATAAATTAAGCTGATTTTTTGAGAACACGCCAAATCGACGTTGTCACGAAAGGTACATACGATCCGCTGTCGAACTTTTCATGGCAATACTTAGGCTAAAGAGGAAATTTTTTACTTACTTACAAAGACTGTACATTATATGGAAAGATTCGAAATATGATTGTGATCTAGAACATTCTGTCGTGAATTCAGTAGTATGAAAGTTTCGGTGCAGATGGAAATTTCTATACAAACATTCAGATCCAAGTTGTTTATAAATATACTCCGAAAAAAATTACAAAATCAAAGCTCAAAAATATTTATGATCTAAATGACAAGTTTTTAGGAAAAAAAAATACGTCGATGTCAAAGTATTTATCAGTTTTACGATTCCATTAAAAACTTTTTATTTTCACTTAAATTTCATTATTAATGAAACAACAGCATTAAATAATATAAAGAGTTTTTAAAAAATAATGTTGGCGCTTTAGCCTTATAGTTTCCACTAAATATAAACACAGATACAATTTTCTGTTGAGTGAGAAAAATGTGAATACAATGTGAATAGTGTGGTAACAAGCAGTCCAGACTCTACCACAAAATGAGAAACTACTTCAATCGATTAGTAATTTTAACAAGTTTGGTATGAAGTGCAAAGTCCATTGTCATAGGTATAGTATATAACTGAGTTTAGTTTCATTTGTTTTGGTAAACAACTTATAAAATACATAGAACTACAAAGTAAACTACATACAAAAACCAAACTATCATTTATCTGCACATAAAAGATTTCTAAAATGCCTTAACTTTTGTAATTATTATATTTAGTAAACTTCTTAAAAAAATATATAAATAAAAACCATATGAAACTTAAGATACAACCAAAAATTTGTGAAATACTAGACAGTTTGAACTAGCATATTTTCCAGTTAGTACAATCTCTCCATACGTGGTCTCACAACTAAATTTCACTTCCTGCATACATGCAATATCCAGTCAACATAAGTCGGCGTTGAACGCCTCGTTTCGGCCGGTGGCTTTGTAAACCGACCGTCCCATACTAGACGAGAATTTCATTAATTTTCATTTGTAAAACTTTTGCCTTCGCCGTTCTTATTACGAGATATTTTGCTTTGAATTTCCACATTTCGAAGTGTTTGCCCAGAATTCAAATTCCATAGTTTCGAACAATATGAATAATACTTTTAAGTAGCCCAACTATTTCGCTAGAACAAGTTCCGGTCAATAAATAACATTACAATATTGCACGTAGCTTAGAAACAATATCGAGAAGTTTGTAATATACTAATAGTTTTAAAACTAATTCACTTGCGTTCCACAGTTAGTTTCCGCATTCCGAGATGAAGTTACCATGGCTGAAGTTTGGATTTAGGCATAACTATCAGGATTTAATGGTTCGTTGCCCACTCCCGTCCGATATCGGAATGGCAGCCGGTGACTGTATTTAATTTGACGTCAGCTCCGGACAGTCTGACTGATTGCAATCGAGCCAAATACTAATTCAGTTGTTATCTTCACTTGATAATGAACCGATTGAGATTCAGTCAATCAAGGCACGAGCTTGGTGCTTGATGTGAAATAGGTTTTAACAATGACTGTGTGATCAATCAGTTAACGTGGTGTTGGGAATCTGATCTGTGTCAGAGTAGGCTAACATAACACGATTGCTAATAATCTCTTCCATTTAGCTCTATTAGGGTCCGTTATGACTAATTGATGAACCATTCTTAAAGACAAAACCATTTGTGTTTAAGAATAATGAAATCTTTTCACTAAGCAAATGTTTCTGGTAGATATTTTTCAACGAGTGGTCTGTATTTATAAAAGATTCAGAAGATTGTTTTATCTAGCTTTTGAATTCGAAAACATCACGACTACAAACCAAGCCACAAGCGAGCCCTGTAACGTGCACGGCCGTCGGCATCTCGTCGGCAATTATTCAACAAATTAGGAGCTCCGGCGACCTCTCCCAGCGCATATTCGCCGCGGAAACGTAATTTCCTCCGCGGTGTTTTCCTGCCGCCGGCACAGAGCTGCGGATGTAATGTTAATACGGAGGAGCTTGCGGAGATCTGATTGAATTCCGTGACATGCTTACCTATAGCAACTTGGAAACTTCTTGTACCATTTTTTCACCTAAAACATATTGTTTATGATTTGTTCTGGTCTGTTTCCCTATGTTTTGGGTATTTATCTAAATCTATTATGTATATCTGTTGATAAATCAAGCAAGTTTGAGCAATTTATGTAATAACTGGAAACGTTATTTTGTTATCGACGTGCCAGTTAAACGTAATATTGATTGCCGTAGTTAATCACTATTATCTGATGCTAATTTCTTTGGATCATGACTTTTGTTAACACATTTCTGCAATAAATTTCTCGTTTTCTGTTGGAAAACTATTAGTTTTTACACTGTACTCGTAAATGTATGTGTAACTCTGAGCGTTGTCTGTTGTATATGAATATAAACATCGACGTTCTTTTTTATTACTATAGGAAAGGTCCACTATAGGAAAGATTTATACATACTAAGGAATCGTAGAATTTATTTCAGTTATTTTTATATCAATAAAAATATATTTTTCTTAAAAAAATTCTATAAGTTTAAGACCGTTGATATCGTTAAATACACATCTCATCTGAATCTTTTTCATTCTTAATGGAAATTATTAGTTCTTTAGGACTTCAATTAATTAATTTCTTTTCAATATATGCATTATGTAATATTTACAGAGTACAAATTAATATTGGCAAAGATCTTGCAATAATGTAAAATATAACAATATTTTTGCCAACAACGACTTGCTTTTTTAAAATTAGTACCAGTAAAGTCAGAAACTGACATTTAAATATAATTCTACAGTTTTCATTCTGTTAATAAGGTTTCTTCTAGCAAATTGTTTTACAGAACAATGTTTCTTATTATTAGACGGTGGGAATGGAATGGGAATGAGAATGGAATGGTGGGATGGGAAACATTATGACTTATCTGAGGGGCAATTATTATAAGCTAAAACTTACTCGAGTCTTATATCAAATGGCAGATGGTAATTTGGGCGTATTTCTAATTTTTCACCCTTATGTATAACACCTATAATGAATGTATGCGCGTGTAACGTTTATGACGCAATTGTAATTTAGGAGACGTAATGTGCCTATTGTTTTCATCCTATAATTGTATATAAAAAGTAGACACTAAATTTTAATTCTTAAAAGAAGCCAAGAAGCTCTTTAGTATTTAACCACCATTGAATACTAAAGAGCCACTTAAATGTTGAGTGGCACGTAAATATTATCAAAATAAAAAATATTGGAAAACATTTTATTTTTATTTTTGGACTTTCATTTGTTTTTGTCGTAGACAATAGAAAACCTTCATCGCATTGTCAGAAGGTTTATTCTTTTTAAAACCGCCTTCCCATCCCACAATACCCGTTTGTCATATCATTGTTTCCGAACGACAGTCACTCGATATTCCTGTTATCAATGAGGACTGCAATTCAATATGACATTGTGCTATCTAGAATAATTTGAATTTCATTTTCTTGAGTTCTTTGTTTACGTGAAAAGTAATGTAATGTGGTTCACATTATTATAATAATATCATCCGTACGATCTTAAACCCCACATCTTTCAAAGCATTTGAATATATAAAAATATTCTTTTATAAATAATAAACTTAATAAACATGAGACTAAACAAGGTGATTCCATGGTCTAACAGTCTTATGGTGAAACTTAGATAATTTCATATAAATATACTCTACACACACACACACACACCCATACACACACACGAACACACACATACACACACACACACACACACACACACACACACACACCCACGAACGCAGGCACGCACGTTTAAGCCCCCTGTCCGAAACTGAAAGCCCGTCCCTGTCTTCAGCTCAGTCTCTCGGTCTCGAATAAGTGTCGAACTGTTTCATGGATCTTATACAGCTCCAGGACTATCTTCAGCCATATAAGAGGAACCGAGTCAAATGCTGAGTGTCAGCCATTGATATGGTTATGCTCTATTTGAACATCAGTTTTAGCCTTGAATGGATGTTATCGTCTTATAATTGGGATATAAGCCGGTATCGGGCGGTATTGTGACGGAACCGCGTTTCTAGACGAGTAACGCCTGTTTTTACGAAGTGTGGGAGACTACTAATAGGCGAGCATGGCACTCCGTGGCATGAACACACTTCAACCAGTAATGATGCAATTCATCGTTCCCTGGTATTTTCCAATTCGGTCCCTTCTGGACTGCCTTATTATTATTACTATTAAATCATATTTTTCATTATAAACAAACACTAATGTAAACAAAAATTACTAAAATTAAACATTTTATATATATTTTACCTTCTATGATTCTCACGAATGATATTTATTATGGAAAAAAAATTGCTTACAGGTAATAGAAAATATTGAAACCCTCGAAATCATAAATCTTCATGCTCCAAAAATCATCCAATCTTACATCGGAATCGGAACATAAACGAGAACAGTAATATCCGTAGATGCTATTGAAAATTCAAACTCAGGTACGGACAGCATTCAATTTGGCTTTGATTGCTGACAGCGAAATAATATTCAGAAAACTAGTATGAAATATAACTGCTACTAGATGATAGTCGGTTGATATTAAACAATTGACTAACTCAAAAATGATCTTCGAGTAAATACTCCTTTGTTTAATCACCAAGACGATCATGGACAGAACACCAATAGTCTAGATTTTCAATTTTAGTATAGCCAAATAAATGTTCTACAATTGTAGTACCGTGTTACAGCTATTGCTGTGAGTAGCACATATATTATTACGGAGTCATAAAGGATTTATATACATTAATATGTCGAGTAAGGATTTAAAGTATAAACGGGAGAAAAATAGTATTTCTCGAAATCTTCGCCTCGATAACTTACTGTGGGAACATGGGTCTGTTTAAGCTACAAAAAGACATATGACATTATAGTTTTTACAACGTAAACGCGTTTAACTTTTTACCCACGAAGCTTTGTAGTTTTATAAGCCTTGGGATAATTGTATGAATTGTTGTCCTTTGTAGTATTTACTTACTTAGTTGTTATCGGTAAAACCTGAAAGGTTTATAAAATATTAATAAATTCAATTAACTATGCTATGCTGCATACGTTTTTACATATTTACGTAGAGTTCAAAGACATCGTCAAGCAAAAGACATACAGAAAAGGTCGAAACAGAAAAGCAAATTAAAAATATGAGCATAATGTTACGAATCACGAAATATCGGCTGCTATTTCGGAGCGTTGCCAAGTTTTAGTACCCGAACGAAAACCGTATTCCTTTAGATTTTATCAGTTGAACAATTGACATATATCTAGACATTCCCATAAAGCTAAAAGTAAAATTTGAATGTATAGTGCTATCGAACATACCAGCGCCGCAAAATACATGCGATACTGGATTAAAATGTAATTTCGACAAAAGATCTGCGTTAAGAGTTAATAGGTGTGGCTGTGTGGCAAATCAAAAACAAATGAATTCCCTCAAGTAACGATAACAAAACACGTCAAGATAAGCAGATTCGCGTATCTTGCCTCTTTGATGAGTGACAGGTTAAATATCGTTATTAATTATGCTATAAATGTGAGATTTAATTGCAAATAGACAGTTTGACGTAGATGTAAAGATTCACAGCTGTTTTGTGTAGTAAAACTTTTTAAAAACACAAGTCACAAAATACATATTACATACATTAATACATACATTAATTAGTTTTTTGCTCACTAGACTTCAAATCTAATTCATCGTGTTTTAAGGTTTTAACATATAATCATTAAATGACCTTTATTTGAGGAGGCCTGTAATTAGTTCTCAGTAATATATTTTATTAGTTACTTATACTTATTTATTGATGTAAGTAATCCTTATACAATAAAATAAAAGTGTAAGAAAAAAGTCATAGTTAAATGGTTACTAGCGCTTTGTCCGGTTTCATAAATTTGATAGAATTCTTATTAAAGCCGTATTAATCAAGACAATTACTCAATTATTCACATCTAACACACCGTTTCAAATTAAGTATGCATGGCGGACATTAATTTTAATGAATTACGCATGCGATGTGGCGCGGAATAACGAAGATTTGTCATGCGAATCGTCGGAAAACGGAAATGGTTCCGGCTAAGGATTGGAACAGGTAGGGTGACCAAATTGCGAGGACTTTTTGGAGAATCCTTATCTGAAAAAATATAAAAAGTCAAAAAGTGAGCATACAAGGCTATAGACGGTTACCGAAACACAAATTATTCACCTATTTTTGTAACTGTCTAATCATCAACCATGGGGATATAACATTTTACACGGACTGCCGCCTGCAAGTATTGGTTTGGCATTGCATCATTATGCAAATCGTGCTTAGTCTTTATTGTCTGATCATGATTAGTGCTAGTTTAGTGGGCTCCTACAATAAATATTACTTTGCTTGTGTCGGAATGGCAATCGTCTTAGTATGATACGCCCCCATATTGTTGTTAAACATCTGAATCCATCGCTGAATTCGCATGAACATTAATAGTTTTTTTTATATCCTGTTAAAACATAGATGACAGTCACCTGACATTATTCGCACCGGAGTCCCACCGTCCGTCGGTTTTTAAACTCGATCTCAAGTCAAACACTTCCCGAGGTGCGGACCACAGAGCGGGCTAACTGCATCTCTCGGTTTACACTTAATTAACTAATATTTACATTGGACCGGAGAAACAATTTCGCCTCGCGCACCTGCCGGCTATATTGCGGCTTGGAAGGTTGCCGATGGATTATACGGCAGTGTATTGTGTACGTTCGCGATGCGGTTTTGGAACTGTTATTACTTTTAAACTTAACAATGTGTAAGCTAAGATTCCTGGCTAGTTTAAATGTTTCAGATAAGTTTTTAATTAAAAAAGATAAGCGAAAGAATGTGAATTATCTATTAAGTAAGAATAAATTTTATAAAGTGTGTGGGTCACCAGTAGACTGGTAAGTATAATGACTAACAAGAAAATTCATGCAATTTATGTTTTGATACCATTTCCCTTTAAAACACCATTACCCCGAATACTTAAGATTAAAGTATTTTCTAAATACGATAGGTGTTTAGATAATTATTGGCTAGAAATATTAAAGTATCGAAAGGTCACTCAAATTCACTGTAATTTTTTTACTATCGTCTTATAATATTAAAATTTAGTATTAACTTATCTTTATCGCAGAGTAACTTTTTATACAATAAAAGTGACTAATAATCATACGAAGCACTTGATGGTAGCGGAACAAGCCACGCGTTATGTACCTCGTCAAAATGAAGAGGAAGCAGATATCTTGTTAATAGCAAGATGTATCTTTCGTACTTATTTTTTTGAGAAGTTTATTAGCGCTGGTTTTGATTTAGAAAACAAAACAACTTTCACTATTTTTCTGGACCTACTTTGGATGGGTCAATATAAATTTATTATCTTGAACTTCCCCATTAAAGCACTTTAAACCGCAAGTTCCGCTAGCTGGCTTGGTGGCGCTATGACCCGAAAACTTCATGTTTCTCCCATGTAGCACGGCCTTTGCCCAGGCTGTTAATTATACAGAGATTTCTAACTGTTCAGTAAGTTCAAAATTCGAATGGACGATTCTCACACTAGATTGTTTAGTCTTATTTATTTCAGCGAGGTCTAAAATACAGACGTGTATTTTCAGGCAATAGTACATACAGTGTGATTATATTTACGAGTGTTTCGATAATTTCATAGTTATACCTTGTTAAATCGTAGTTTAGATTCCAATTATATTTTAAGCTCCGTACGGTACACGGGTAATAAGTACACGGGTTGATGCAGTTAGTTACATTTTGCATTGACAATAGAATAAGCAACAATGAACTCGAAATTATAGGTGAAGGGTAATGGGAAAACTAGTTTTGAGAGCTTTTCCATACCACAAGGATTAGAATACTGAGCCGTAAGTGTTAAAAAACTGACATTTTAGTAGTCGTTTCTATCTTTTTATGAAAGTGTTGGTTATTTTGAATCGCTTATTTTTATTATTTCATATAAAAAACAAAGCAAATGAATCAACCGATTCTTGAAGATAAGCAGTAGAAGGTGTCCATATGCGAAAGCTAGTGAGCATGCGACCAGCTGCCCTGGGCTAGGGCCCTCTCCACCTGGCTGGCCCAAAAAGTGCCTTGTCACGCCTCTTTTCAAGGAAACTAGGTTGTATTAACCTTTTTTCCTTACCGGTACACGTATATCCACAGCATACGTGTACCGGTAAGGAAATCTAAGCTCAGGATGTGTGAGAAAAAAACGTAAAGTGCGTTAAGTCAAGGTGCAGACAGTGATTTATTGATTCTGCAGACCGGTTCCTGAGCAGAAAAAGAGAGGGAGGGATGTGATCACACTTTTCGTGGTACAAAGACATAGACATATTACATTTTGAAATTAGAATGTATCTAATAATCTTATTTAAGAAAATTATACGAATAAAGATTATATTAGAGATTAGAGATTAGATTTATATTAGAGATTAACCAATCAAAACAAATTTGTTGTGAATTTATAACATCATGCTATCTCCAATTTCAATCTATTTTATCCGACTGTCGAATTCTATCCAAACAATATTAATCTTACAAACAAAATAGATAATTTTCGAGGTGCTTTTGTTTTGAATTTCTATAGCAACATCAAAGGATCCAATCTTATCTGATTGAGACTACGAATCGACCTTTGTAAGTTAAGACGAGAAAATCAATTGGCCTCTAAGACGATCAACCTTACCTTCTGGCAATGGATTCCGTTAAAGTTAAATATCCTTTGAGGATCTTGCTATTCATACTAGAAATGTTTGTTCGCGTACCGTTTTGTATAACCCAAACCATTAACTCCTGATCGACGATAATGATAACAGATGTGCTAATAATAACATTTACCCTTCATTGTATAGTGTTCTATTAAATTCAGTACGAATATAAATAGTGACATAAGTGGAAATAAAAACTTGAACTGCAAATAGCATTAAATTATCCCAATTTCAAAAATCATAAATCAATCATTTATTCTTTACTATTCAATTAATTTTAATAATTTAAGTATCTAATGAATAACATTTACAAAACTATAGGCCTACTAGGCTGATCACGGCATGTTTGCTACAATTTGTCAATGTAAGATCTTACTCAATACCTACATCACAAATTAATTATTTTAATTTGATCTGAATTAACGAGTTTAAAAGTCAGCCTGATAATTAAAGACAGCTGCAATCGATCCTTTATTTGTTACAAAGAAAATAAATGAGTAAATATATTAAAAATAATCTGAATTTTATCTCATTGACAGTATTTAAAAACAAGCAAAGTAAAGTAAATATATTTTTCAATTGTATATAATGCGCCACCTTTACAAGTCCATCTCAAGAATGTACAAGTCCTACCTCCTTCTGAAGTAAACTGATATCACACGTAAGTCACTGATATCAGAGCTTAAAATCAAGAAAAACTGTTTTTGAAAAACAAAATATGTTGATTCCTAAGCTAACAAGTATCAAATTTTGTGAAGTTATATTGAAGGGTAAATCCGAGGAAAACGTTGATTTGTTAAAAATAGATAAAAATGAAATACAAAAGGATATAGTAAAAGAATACAACAATCATTTCCAAATCACGAAGGTAAGTTTGAAAGATGAAACAATAACAGCAACAAGTGACAGTTATTGGTGTACAGTTTTGAAAGTGGCGGTCGAAGAAAAACTTCCTGTGTCGTGTGGGAATATTTGGATTAAGCGAGTGCGTCCTCCGGGAATCGCTGATGCGGCCCGGCTACAAAAACTTGCCAAAGTTGCCAAGTTCCCAATAACATTTTATCCTGAAAACGTCGTTATCTATTTACTATTAGTACCAATTGTGGTTGTCAATCAACCAAATGAACGGTCGAGGCTTTAATACTTAATTAACACTAAGTTCAGTTCTGGGAAAATGGCATTAAAGATTTATTTAAGCACGTTTGATGCGAGGTATTTTTGAAATACCACGCACCAATTTCAGCTCAGTATTTTTTGTGTTTTAATCATTATTGAATTCCCCCTACAGAAGAAAAAGCAAAAATATCACGTACTACTTGGTGATCTTTCCATTATCTACGACATGCCACTAACGCCTTCTATTAAAAGTATTCGGAATTAACGATGAATAAAATGTTATTTTTGTAAAGCAAGTCAGTTAAACGATTTTATAAATCAACAATTAAAATAAAAAATAAAAGGATACTTTAGGACACTTCAGGCCAAGAAAACAGGATCGAGCCAAATTTTAGCGAGACTGATGTATTTATAAAGGTGTATTATTGGTGTATTATTGTAGGTGTATTTATTATTCATTTTTATTTATGAAGGTAATTATCTCCTTCGTATAAAAGTCTTTTTAAATGGTTTATAAATTCAAAGACAAATGCTAGGACAGCGTGGCGCATACAACAGCTTTTTTCGCGTGTCCATCTACAACTTCCCTTGGCCCTTATTATATAAAAAAACTTATCCATGTTTATACCCGTGTCTAAGGCAATAATAATAATTTGCATTTATCGTGTTAAAACATTTTCAATCCATCTGGAGGATTATAGAAGCTTATAAATTGGTTTGTATTAATACCAAATACTTACCAATTTATAAACTTAATCAGTTTTCTTTTATGTCGACACTTAAGAAATCGATTTCAACCCCAATTGTTCCTTCAAGGAGCGAGTGCAAATAGCTTAACAGACAGCAATATAATAGTCTCTCGATAAAACTGAAAAACTCACCTTAAGTTTATGAAGTTTAAAAAAAATGAATCTCGGAAAAAAAATCCGCAAGGGGTCGATCGTCCACTGGGAATCCCTGATTTAGAGTTAATGTCACTTTGATGAGGAAAACCATTATAAATTTCTTATTGTCGTTCACATTGCATAAACTTTGAACAAAGAGTCTCAATAATTATATTTTTCTTTAAACACAATTACACACATTAATCTTATTTATATAAGTCACCAGTCCCAGTATTTGTTATAGAATGTCTCCGTAACGGCTCGACCGAATTTTTTGAATTTTTTTATCTTTATTTGGTACGTCGGAGAATAGGTTGTAGGCTCTTTTTATACCATAGGTTACCCTCCTCCTCAATTTTTTTTTATATAGCAAGTATTGCTAGCATTACCAACTGACCATAGATAAACATAAACCTTAATAAGTAAATAAATACAATCTCGGTCGCCGCCTTTAAATAGGCTCTGACCATTAATGCTTGGTGAAAACACGCGTTACGGCACAATTAACCCGTAATATGGGGAAAAATAGTTTTTAATAATAAAAAACTTATTAATATATCCATTTTAAATGTGTTAAGATCCAAGGTGGTTGAAATAAATGAATTTAATATTTTAATTAAAAAAAAAAGATATTTATATTGAAGGACAGTAAAAAAAATTTAAAGCAAAACTAAATAAGTTGTATCTTTGTTAGTATTTTTTATGCTTACAACAATTAAAAAAAAGTGATTCCATCAAAAAGTTCACATAAGAGTCAAAATAACCTTGGTATTTATGCACAAAAGAACTCCTCAAACAATATCATATATTTGATTTCAGTTAGTTTCACTTCAGGAATGTAGTTAAAACTTTCCCGGTCCATTTAACTTCTGTCCCGGTTATAGAGGTGGCGCGTGCCGTTCTCAAAATTTCCAGGTAACACCGGGAAAATCTGGAAACAGACCTCTTAAATCCCTTTGCGGATTCAAGTTACAGTGTTAACTTAACACTGTAACAGTTGTACGCTGCTTGTTTGAGCTGTAGTTAAAATATTAAACGTTTGAAATTTACTTTAAAAGAATTTTGACTTATTTTGTACTTGACGTAATTAATAATAAATATTATTTATTGAACATAATAAAAAAAGAAACAATGCAATAAATACAAAATATTGGACAAACTTTTTGCTTGTATTACTAATTTATACTTTCATCGCAAGTTACATTGAACTAAGAATTTTAAGCGGAATATTCACTACACATTTTGGGAACAATTCCTAAAAACAAATGACATGGGAAATGTAATATACTCTTTATAAATCTAATTATTTTATATAGACGATTTATAATAGACAAACATGTAAATTTGTTATAAATACAAAAAGAAATAGGTTTGTGTAATAAGTATAATAAGCTGTAAATACCTATTAATAATAAAATATGGGTATGCGTATGGTAAGCATTAGGCGGGTCACTCTTGTTGCTTATCTAACGAAATAATTAAATTAAAATCACAATGTATAACCTAAAAGACAGTACAGTCCTTTTTGTTATTTTCGTCTCCAATCCTAATAAATATAAAAATATACAGCTTTATAAAAAACAGGTATCGTGTCATTTGCTGAGATTTATATAAAAAAAAAACAAATGAGATCTCAAGCAATCACCATCTCCCGCAATTGAAAGCACTCGAGACGCATCCTTAAAGTTTATTTGCAATAAATTACTAGGCGGTGCAAAGAATTTTACTAATAAAAAGGGTTATCATGTAAAACTATTTTAGTAACTGAAAAGTGATATTCCAATATCATCAAAAGCTTCATAAATAGCGTGGTATCTAATGGAAAATTAATAAAGTTGTTGCCTAAACCCCAGCTATGAAGTCCGCCGTGTGCCGATCGGCCGGCATTAATTTAATACCATTTTCAGTCGAAACACCACTTAACTGAATGACTGACATGTAATAGACTATGACGATCGAGTGGTCAGTACCCCTGTCTAAATAGCCAGAGGTTCGAATCCCGGTAGAGGCAAATATTTATTTAGTTATTTCTGATATTTATATTGCTAGATAATAAGTGTGCGCGTGGGAAATATTATTATTAAATATAAATTTTCATTTAAAATCTCATTTAAGATTGATTACCGAATATAATTGTAATTCCACAGCGCTCTGATGTTTGTATGATAAGTACAAAACTTTGTTATGGAGTCATAGACATACAACATAATTTATCATATAACATATATATTATATTGTAGAGGTTTACAAACATTTAAAATGAACTGTCCACGAGTAAGTCGTTTCATGTCACAAAAAAAAATTGTTATAGATTATTCATCATTAGACATTTTCATAGATTGTTTGAGTTCCTGAGAGAACATTTTTAACTTATTGAAACTATCATACTTTCTGTACAATGAATTAATACGGCCGGAATCCAAGTATTGCAACAAACAACTCGATTGATGCCGTTAACGTCATTAGGAAGTTCTATAAGCGAAGAAGGATAAATATGGCACGCTCTCGCGAAGGGATATCTAGGCATTCCCCGTAGGCCGGAGAAATAACTACATAAGACATGGCTGTATGTGCTTCAGTTCCCTTTGCCTTCCTTGTAATAGAAAGAATTTAACAAAAAAAACGTAAGCGTTGCAGAATTTTTGCTGTAATTTGGTACACGTCGTTAAGGTGCTCGATTTGGTTTGGCTTATTGTCAAAATGTGTATTTTTATATAAAAATCATAATGGAAATTTAATAAAAAAAACCATTTGACAGCATTAATTTGGTGATTTCAAAAGAGACTTATTAAAATCAATAAGTACCTTATGAATGTATTGTATTTAATGTATCTTACTTCATTAGCTGGATAAGTAATGTTTGTATGACTATCATATTATTTCATAATAATTATTAGAATATTACGAGAGAAATAAAAAGTAATAAACTATCATTTATTGTAATTCTTTATTAAGTCATCGAAAAAATGTCGGTTTCCATTTGTCGTCAAAAACTCCACCAGGAAGGATTTTTGACTCCGTTATTAAAAACTACAGTAATTATGTTATAAATGGCTGTATTGGCTAAGATCCCATTGCCTTCCTTTTTTACCACGCTTATATATGTTCACTCTGTTTGTATGGAAAGTAAATGTTTCCACACTAATGTTGATTAAATTATTATGTCAAATTAGTAAATAAATTACTTATTTCGAATTAACACATTTCTTTATTTTTCACAAGCAACAGTTAATTTACATCGCTACAAGGCTCGTGTTTTACACATAAAATAAATATTACCATACATAAGCGCTTGTCTATCTTTGCTAAAATTAAGAATAAAAATAAATCTTATTCAAGTAAAGTACTTGAATACTTGACGGATTAACGACCTCATCCGTACGTGTCACGCGCAGGAACCGTTCGAAACACATTTCAAAAACTTACATTAGCATTCGCAGTGAAATATAATTTCGTGGGGCGGGCGAGGCTATAATTTATCATTTTCTGTGATAGTCCGGCAAACTTACTTACCGTTTTAACAGGATAAATAGAAATATTTATCTTGCAGACCTGGGACTATAAAACTATGACTGATTGAGACTTGAAAATCTATGCAAAAATAATCTTTATAGATGCATTAATAATTTGCATTAAAAATGTAAATAGTTCCCTGTATTTATGTTGATAAAATTACGTTTCATCTCAAAAGTTATTATTGTATTGTTGCTACAATCTTAGCAGTTTTTCATAGTTTTTTTAATTTCTCACAATTTGCCGCGATACGATTCTTAAGGGTTTGATCTCCCATGCTCTCACGATTATCAAAACCTTAATGAATTACACAATGTAATGTTGATTAATTTTTCTTTGTTATTTATCGAGCAGTTCTGTTCTCTATATCTGAAGTTTATCAGATATCAGGTCAATAAAACTGGACGGAGTCCTCTCCCACAAATAAAGAAGTGTTAATCTTGGTGCATCAAATTAATAAACTCATAAAATAGTTTAAATTGAGAACTCCACTTTCAAAGTGTATCGTAAAAAACAAGCTTAATAATATTTGATCACGACGCATGTTATTTCGGGCACAATTTATTTTTTTATTTTTTTCTAATTATCAAAAAACTCTAATACTATGATATAATTCAATATTGTCATTTTAGACCTTATTTTCAGGTATGAAAAGTCACGTAAATATGAGTAAACTGACGTATCGTATGTAGATGTTTTAACCTAACTAAATAACATAGTGGCCTTAATTCCCTAGTGCTCGGACTAAATTAAATTTAAGTCCAGTACTACTCTCTCATTACATTTTAACCACGAAAAGACAGACGACACGTGATATCATTTGATGTTACTAAAATAGCGACTTTCTAACATATTTATGTTGCTTACTTTGGGCTAAATATAAAAAAAGACGAGTCGGAGTAAATTTGTATCGTCTAAGTATCAACTGACTCGACGTTCCTAAAAGTCATTCCATCCCTAGCATTTTGAATTGGTTTGAAATAGAGACAAAGAATTTAATTTAGTATGCTAACAAAATCGACACAAGTGGGTAGTTTAACTAACTCAATAATTTTTTACCGGCTATTTAAAATAGTCCATATTTAAAACAGCGCAGCGGCCAATTTCATTTACTATAATAATTAATTTCAGTGTATTCAAAAAGCTCTCGTTTTCATTATTTCGCTCCTCTATTCTTCGTCTGAGGTGCTCGACGTTATGCCTCTAAAACGTTTTGTCTGACCGATTGCATTAATTAATTTGTTAGCAAAGACTAATGGAATTCGTTTTCGGTTCTGCGCCCTTCAAGTTGTTTAAATGCTTATTTAGCGAGGGCCGTTTTTTTCTCATTATTTAACTGGGGTTACCTTTAATGAACACTTGTATTTCTGTATATTTGTCTGAAAGTGTTTTATATATATTTATATTTGGTTTTTGTCTCAAGAGTTTTGCAAAGACCCATCTATTCTTTATTAATGAAATCAATTTTATCAACTTAAATTTCACTTTAATCAATCGAATGGTCAAATTAAATTCTCCAATTAGCACGTTTTGGCTTATTGGAGTATTATTCAGAAAATGGAACGTAAAACATGTAACCGAACGGTATGGCTTCAAATTAATCATTCGATCCGAGTTAACAAAAGCCGAACACCCTATATAACAGTTTTAAGTAGTTAACACTTAACAAGCCTACCGATATCCGAACGCTCCAATTTAAAGGTGCAGGTAGAAAACAGAGAGTTCATCCTGGTAACATTAAGCCGTTCTAATCGGAAGGTGTGTGAAGTGTTTTGGGCAAGTCAAGTGGATTTATCCCTTACATTGCAGCTCGTTAGCCAAATGGAGGTATTAATTACTAGCATTGTCCCACTTTTGGGGTGACTGTATGAACAGACAGCATGTGCACTCGATAATGGACCTTGGATGCTTCAATTAAGTAGATGTAACGTTTATTCTGCAGTCAGTTGGTGTTTAACTATAAGTATTATTATTAACAGATGTCTTTGAGGTTGATAAAGAACAAACGCATTAGGGAAAGAAGGAATTTAAAAGATGTTTTAAAAGTATTTATTTTATTTGTTTTCCTCTTTTATTTAAGTTATTAACTTGAAAATACAATAAAGAGAAACCTTTGTGTGAATATAAATGAATTACAGCCTCATCTTTCTTTTAGTTTGCTTTTATTTAATTCAATAAGCATGTTCATCCCCCGAGTATTATTGTAAGCCTACTCTGTTTCATAACATATAGGTAGAACTCCGTGTAACTTAATTCGTACGTTATACCAAAGCTGTACTCCCACGGGATTAATCCTTACATGTCACAGGAGTTCTGATGAGAAAATTAAATTTAATGTCGACTCCTTGAAAACAAACAGATGATGCCTTTATAAGTTGTTATATATAATAACAACTGTGTGTATTTTAATCCGATATAGCATAAGTTATGATCTAAATTATTATATGCGAGTATCATGTGAGGATAAGAATATATAAAACTTATTGGATGATCTAACCTGCTTCGGAAAATACCCTATTGGTATCTGACAATCTGCCATTTTTTACAAGACGTAATATCCTCGGGGATTATGCAAATCCGTAAATCTATGGGTAAAGTCCAAAAAAGTGATATGTTTCTTATGTTAAAGGCTTTTATGCTAATTTAAGCAATTGGCTATATTTTGTAAGATATGCGTTAATATCCAAAGCAAGTTACGCGGATTTTTACTATCTCCGGCGATATCTAAGTCTATACTTATATTACAAACGCGTATCAGTTTCTAAACGAGAACTAACGAGAACGATAACGTAACTAACGTTACTATACGAGAATAAATTAACTATCTAATTAAAACTCATGTCCAGCTAAAGTCTTCTGAGCAACTAAGTTACTGATTAACGCAGAAAAAAGGTGATTTAGCAAAATTTAATTTGGACCCCCTCGAGTCCTATTGAAGTTACTGTAATAAATTTCTAATCTTGAACAAACTCAACTGTGAAAGATTTTTTACCCCCCTATAGAGCTTTTCAAATTACTTTTTGTGTAAAGGGTGTGAAAAAGTAATCGTTTAAAACCAAAAGTGATTAAGAACCATTCTTATGGCCCCTTTCTAATATAACCGTAGCTAAAAGCTACAAAGTATTTCAAATACAAATACAAAGAATTTACAGATAATAAAGATACAAAGAATTTATATATAATAAATAGGTCATACAAATCATATTGATTGTTTAAATAATAGGCCAAAACAAATTCTCATTAAAGTAACTAAGTTAATATTTAATCATAACACATTTAATGAAAAAAGAAAGTCCTGAAAACGGAATATATTTTCAAATAAACAACAAAATATATACTCTTGTCAACGATGCAATCACACACAAATTTTTAATTTGACTAATAATAAAAAGAAACCATATCCATGTTACATGATACTAGTTTAATAGACGTTATTTATTAATACGAAAACGTCTTAGATTTCTTTACACAATCTTTCGATTTTATTTATTCTTAACCAACTTACATGTCATGCCTTTGTGTCGCTCAAAACTAAAATTACCTTATAATATGCACGTATATAACTGCTCACTTCTGAGTAAGCAGCATGACTCATGTGCACTGCTCGTTAAAACTTTTTGCCCAGAAACAAAAACTATAAAAAGTGCAATGATTTAACCTTTCAATTACAATAATATGAAATTCATTTGAGGCAACGTCTGTAGACGATGCTAAAGGTGTGCAGACTTTACAGCGAGTTTTTTCCGGTCAAATGAATGGAATTTTAATTAGAGTGCTGTTAATTAAGAATGGCAAAGGATGCCTCGTCCGTTATCCGCGCTAAGGATGGGTCGAGATACTTATTATTTTCGAATACTAATCGTTCGCATAATCGAGTACGCTAAAGATGTCTCGAAAACGCTGCAAGGTTTTTTGTAGGATTTAAGCAAAATTTTTTCAAAAAGCAGAAGGGAATAGGTATTTATTAAATTTTATATTATTTTACTACATATTACGAATAATTTATGGCTACAGGAAAGTAAGGGTTTTTTAATTAAATTTATAACTGTTTTAATCACCTGGTAAAATATTTATCATTTTTTATATGTATCTTTTCTTTATTTATTTTACTTTTTACTTTCATAAGCCGAAAGATTATTTCTCTTTCGCCTTTATGGAAGGAAAATCTATATGTCCATAAAGCACGAGTGACTGGTAAAGCGCTCATTAGTCCTTAGATTTGAATGTCACCTTTTCAAAGACACATCTACATAATTAC
This sequence comes from Acentria ephemerella, assembly GCA_943193645.1. Taxonomy (NCBI): domain Eukaryota; kingdom Metazoa; phylum Arthropoda; class Insecta; order Lepidoptera; family Crambidae; genus Acentria; species Acentria ephemerella. The sequence goes on along the minus strand of OW971881.1, from coordinate 10,942,558 downwards.
AATAGACACATATACATAACTACAATACGAAGTAATAATATTACTAGAAGTATACCAAAGGTCCCATCACTAAGCCGGATTTCCGGAACATTGTCTCATTCTTTTTATTCTCAGTTATATCTGTCTTCAGCTCGCTTTGATACGCAATTAGTAATTGAAATTAAGCTATTGTTGGAGATTTTCGGTTGTTAATTAGGAAGCGAAATTAAACTTTTCCTACGACGATGAAAAAGTCTTAAAGCAATTCTGATTGGATTAGATTAAATTATATCAATATCGATTTAATTAACGATGAAGACACTGAACACCAATTCTGATTTGTGATAGTATATAATCGTAGATGCTTCTAAAAAAATAATCATTCCCAAAGTTTTACAAAAATAAAAATATCCTCGTTAATTTTTTTTGTGTGCCAATCCGCTTACCATTTGATAAAGAAAACTAGAGACCTAATTTTCTTTATCAAATGGTAATTATTAAGAATTTGTTGGCCGAATATACATATAATACGACCGCTTGGTGTCTATAACTAAAACGAAAATCTCTGAGTAGTCTCGGTAAAAAAAATAATTGTGTGATTAACTTAGCATTTGTCCACTAGTTCTGATTTTTTTTAAAATCATTATATTTAAGTTTTCCTTTATTTGGTATCCATAAATCAAGACTAAAAAAATATTCTTAATTGAAATGTTAAGAAAGTTTAAAGACGATAATCTAAAGATATGAGCTATTATATCAGATATGTTAAAGCGTTAAACGTTTTATATCCATTCAGAGTTCGATAAAACTCTTTTCTACAGTAATTTTATAATAAACTTTGTTAATTATTTTATTATGTCTTATATTTATTCGTCGAATTAAACCATGTATAAGCACTCTTCAAAATGTATCTCATATTTCTTAGAAATTTGGAATGTCTTGTTTAAAATTTTCCTGAGATTAAATCCGTGCTTTTATAATATAAGATAAATGTGTATTCTCGTTGTAAGATGAAGACAGCTGAAGAAAATATTCACCAAAACATGGTTTATCCATTACCGAGATGGCAACGCACGCACGTATGTGTTTGTTTGTATTACCTACAAACATCGAGTTATTATGTACACACGCCTGTATATCACGTTGAACACTGATATCTGTAGGTACATTTCCGCTGTAACAATTGACAACCCAGTGTCAAATACATCAATTGCAAAATGTCAAAAACTACAGACGGCCGTATCTAGTTTCCTTAGTACCAACTAGAGTGTTTTTTGTCAAAACATCGAATTCATAAGTAATAAATTATGAAAGTATACTGAATACTACGATAATTACCTATTGTATGAAAAAGATTTATTTTATACTATCCAGACTAAAAAAACCACACCATCTCATCTCTTATAGTTCGGATGACATGGTCTTATCTTTATCAAGACGACGCCTTTTTTATAAAGTTTTTTATTTGAAAAAGAATTAATTTGAAAATAAAAAAAATATCGTTTAATTAATACCTAAAGTTAACCGCACAATAGAACTGCATGTAAATTAAAGAAGGGAGACACATTGTTGGAGTTGTTTTTTTTGGGACTGACTAATGCTGTTGGCCGCAGATTGCCTATACACCGTTACCGAGGTTTTAAGGAGGCGAGAACCTTGGGGAGTCCGCCTTAAGAGGTGATTCATCACTGGATGATTTATAATCGACAGACATCACCTCCAGAGGACGTGTTCCACAGTCTCTTAGACTCTCCAGAGCCATGAGGTAGTTGGAGTTGTGTGCAATCACACAGAACTTCGTGTCTGCTCGTCGTGTTCTGCGCGCAATCTGCTTAAAAAAGTGGTACAAAGATATTCTTCAAGTGGCATATAAACTAAGTCAATTTTAAATTATATTCATTAATACTTACTAACAAAAAGATATGTATAAAACTTCTGACACTTTATTTTAGGGCGTGCTAAAAAGTACATAAATCTTAATACATTTTGGACTAACAAGTTACAAACTCAAGGTGGCAGTAGCCGCCAGAGGACAGAAAAATAAAACAAGTTGTTTTTTCTACTCTTCACATTATGCAGATTCGTCCTCCCGAATTACTTTTTAAGCAATAAACAGACGGGAGCGCCTTGTATAAAAATCTTCGCCTAGAGGAATGAGAGTACAATAGGTGTGTGGCCCGAGTGAAGCGATATTCGAATTAAGTGAAGGTAACAAATTTGACGGCGTCAGGCCGGGTATTATAATAAAAATTAGCTTTTCGCCCGGGGCTCCTTCTGAGTGATTTTCGATATTATGTTACACCGTTAATCGAAATTTGACTGTTATATGGAAATTGAAAAAATTACATCGGATATACTATTTGAAACTTACTAAATCAAAAACTCATCTGACCAAAAAATTTTCTTGTCATAAGACATATAAAAACAAAATAACAATAATAACAACAAATAATAATGACATATAATCCAAGATAAAAAAAACCTAAAGAACCATTATTGAAAATCTATTGTAAAATATAATCTGTCTCCTAGCTAAATGTCAACCAAGTTGGTTAAGCGGCTTACAAGTGGAAGCGTAAAACGATTAAAAACTTACGATTTATTTTATATTTGTCGAAATCGTATCATTAATTGTGTCTCATATATTATATGCTTGAAAGTTTAATACATATTTCATGTGTCTTAAGAACAATAATTATAAAAACAATAAATATGAGACTACAGAAATCGATGAATGCCAATCACAAATTCCAATACAGCATTGAAGAGTTAATTAGGAATAATGTCAGCACTATTCAGAAAATTCATTATAAAAACCATGTTTTCATAATAACAACATTGAAAATAATTCTGAAATAGATAAATTTTAAGTTCTCCAAATTAACAAAAGTTCCAGTGGGTAATTACATTTTGTATACACCAAACAAGTTCAAAAGGACAAGACAGTGATAATGGTAATAGCAAAAGTCCGCAGTCTAACATTCATTTATCTTCCAAGTAGGTTAGATCTTATTACTAACTGTTCACTGGTAAATTCTCCCAACCAAAACTTTGTACACGCTGCCCGTTATTAACTTGTACCAAACAACGTCCAAAGGGCATGGCACAGTGATAATGGTTATGGCGAAAGTTGTCCGCAGTAACGGACGCGCAGCGACGTTGCGCGACTCCAACTGGCGTCAATTTGTCTCCAACGACTGTCGTCAGACGATTGGGTGTTATTGCTCACATCAATTGGAACTTTCTAAGTCTTAAAGAGTTCTTTAGATGGTCGTAATCGAAGCAAGATATATTGACTCCTCTAAAATCAATTTTGGATTACCTACATATGACGACAGTAATAGTTTGGTAATATTTGAGAGAGATATATAAATACCTTTTGTTTTCATTACATTGGTGGGTTTCAAGTATAATATTTCTGTGTAACTGGCTGTAGATTTTAACAATTCTCAAACAAGTCTTATTGAGTTGTAAAATGGGGTAAGATCTTTTCGAGTTTCTTCCTTTGTCCTTCTCAGATCAAGACCTAACGCTATTAATAATTATTTACGAATGAAATTAGATTACATTTTGAAATAGCGACATTTATCATTGTTAACAGCGTTCTTTATGGAAGGATACTAATTTTGAATTGCGAATAGCAAATTCTAGCATTATCATTCACACAACAAAATCGCATCTACATTACCTTATTCCGAAGCTATACAAATGTCACCTACATTATACTTGTATTTTATTTTCCTAATACTTTCTCACCTGGGCTCTCAGACGCGTGTTAACTAGCGATCGAACAACACGGAGCGATTGAAATAAATTTCTTTTAGAAAGCCACACCTTTTGTTATCTTTCTCTTGTTGTCATTTTTTGTTGATGTTTATGTGTATACAATAAATAAATATACGGAAAATAAGTTTCCTTTTTTAAACTGCTTTGAACAATAAACAACACGATGCAATTATTAATTAGTATTGTCAATCACATTACAAAATATTATAATTTACTAAACTACCCAACAGCTTTAAATGTTACAAAATTTGTTTGAAATTATATTGAGTGAATTTCTTAACAATTTCAAATACAAATTTAATTAAGTGAAGTTTATTGTAGCTCCTAAACATCAGAAATGTAATATGTAACACATAATCTGGTACATGCAATTAAAACACGAGCTACTCTCTTAAAATTTCTATTAGCAGCAATTTGTGATAACAATCGTGTACAGTCGCGTAATTAATTGTTTTATCTTGCGACGGCGCGCGATCAATGGCGAACAGGAGCGATAAATCGTGCGATGGTCGTCGGCAACAGTAGACAAAACAGCGATTAATACCACCGTTAAACTAACGACAGGCCATTTGTTATGGCGATATTACACCAGGAGTCGGTGCATAGTGTTTAGGGAGAGTGGGTTCTAAGCATGGGTACTCTTGTCGAGAAAAGCTTTCTTAGCTTTTATCTTTAAACATCATAAATATCCGATGTGAATAGTTATGATTAATGAAAAAATTTATTAAACTTGGCCCTGAAAGCTTTTCTCGGTTCGATTACCCATGCTTATTTATTTGTTTTATTCTTAAAATAACTTCCATAAACAAAAGCTTATAATCAAACAAAAATCTAACAGTTGTAATGTTGTGTTGTTGTTGTATTTAGATAAAAGATGACCTATTTACTATATTACGATGGCGGTCTGGTCGAGTGGTCACTACCCCTGTCTTTATAGCTAACGCTCTCGGGTTCGAATCCCGGTAGGGACGGATATTTGTATGATTAGTACGAATATTTGTTCACGAGTCATATGTTGATTTAGTATATTTCTGATAATATTTTTTCTTTAATGGCATATGTAAAGTATTTCTAAAAGAATACATACAGAAATCTTTTGTTTAAAATGTTGATTCTGAACTATTACACGTGAATTATTGTCACAGAAACAATAAATTGCAAAGAATAGCTCGGAAGTCATTTTCGCAGCGATAGTACACGGAGAATAAGCGAGAGCGGCGCCCGTGGAATGATTTACTATGGCCGGCGATAGATACCTTCACGTGCGTTGTTCCAATGAACAATTAATTTTAAAGGTAGTTTCTTTAAGTTTTTAATTTAATAAAAACATTGATTACGAAAAAAAATACTTGATACATACTTATAGACTATCTATCATATGGCCAAGTGAAATTAGTTATCATAAAATTTTTTCGCAATGTTATAAATATCAGTTTTAAATATTAATCTGTTTACTTTGGTCGTTACACATCGGCAAAAAGGTTGCACTTCGCATAGCGCGCGCGCGAGGAAATCTCAAAACATGTTAGTAAGCTTGTAGTTTTAATGCATGTGATTATTCTATATGTAAGATCTTAAATTTTAAGTTAAGCTGCGAATGAATACAATTATTAGTAAATCATTATTGTACAAAACATTCATGCAATACAACTAATGCGCATAATTCATTTTTGTAAAAATGATCCCTATTTATATATTATTAAGCACAAAAGATCCCATTGGCTCGACGTGCTCCTGGAGTAATCCTTGCCCTACATCAAGATAAGATATATATGATGGGAATGCCAAAAAACATTATGCCGGGGAAAAAAATGCCTTACTAATTAATGCATCCCGATATAAACGTATGCCGTTATAAGCTCTTCTCAAATTTAACATTAAGAAAATGTACGTTCTATTTTTAATGCTATAATAAATCTAAGCGGAAGCGAACTAAGTACTCACACTTAAGTTGTCTTACAAAGACTCAGCGTCGCGTGCCTGAGCCGTAATTAAAAAAAAGGTTCGAATGAAATGAGTAAATAGAGTGATTAAACCACAACCTGTCGAGTTAATAGCCAGTTGAGACGGAACTACTGCTATGTTTTCACGCAATTGTTATAATTTTTATTATACGTTTTCGTCTGTAATGCAAATGCAATTAAAACCTATGACGCTGGGAAGATCCTAAAGTTTATGGAAAGTGGTACTCTAACCTATCGGTGGTTCGACAAAATACATTACTTAGGTCACAGAAAAAAATCTTAGGGTAAAAGATTTAACCTTGGGGTTAAGTCTTTTACCCAAAGAAAAACAATAATATTAATCAAACGACTGGAAAGCCTTTGGACACATTTTTGAATAGTGATCCTTGATCTTTCTGATTTGTTGTTTTGAAGCATACTTTGTTACAACCAATCAGAGAATTCTACTACAAACGCAATGAGAATAATTAGACTCATAAGAGAGAATATTAAAAATAGTTTAAGAAGAAGTATAAGATAGTAATAATATGACCAATTTTCTTTGCAATAAAAATCAAATACAATTAATTATCCACAATGGCTCGTACTCGTAAAAGCGAACACACAAAAAACTTTAATAAAACTTTTTCTATTCTAATAAATATAAAAATACGGCTCAAAATAGGTATTACGTTAAATATAAAAGTGTTATCCGCACTTCGCCGGAAAAATGATACGTCAAATGTAATAACATAAATTAAATTCCCAGGAATGTTTATCAATATTGGTACATTTGATACTCATACATACATATTTGATACTCGTACATTGATTTTACATTTGATACTCCTATTATTCATAACCGTATAACAAACATCGGCGATCGTTACTTACGATGAGTAAACTAGTATTTGACATTAGATTTTACATTCACAAAGCGACATATAAGTTAGTGGCGCGTTGGTCAAATAAGCAAAGACAAGAGAAACGTGCGTACGCCTAAATAAGTAGAATAAATAGGGCCGTATGGCGTATACAAGGTCCTATAGGCCCAATAATTAATTCATGCAAAAGAGAACTAGCAGATATTCTGTCATGGATTTCATAGCAACAGAGGGTTTACTTCTGAATATTTATCAAAACAGTTGCCTACGTTTATGATGTCTTTAGTATCATCAAATGTTATTCAACTATAGCATCTAGAAATAAATTGTCAATAATCACTAGAAAATTGATTAACATGATTTAGCTATTTAAATAATGTAAGTTCGACACGAGAACGATGTGACATGTACTTACATGGAACTGAGGTCTCATTTAAATTGAAATTAACATTATGTTTAACGTCTTTGAAGGTTCAAAAGACGTTAAGCATAAAGGTAATATCTAATCTAAAACCTAAAATACTTGAAATCTCCAGAAGTGATAATACTTACCGCGAGGTTCATTGAAAAAAATAAATAGCATTCACATTAACGATTAATTAAACTAAGTGAACAAATGGATACGCAACGATTAATGTCCCCATAAACTCCGTTTGAAGATAGATTTTATGGAGCTGATAAAGTTGGAATAATACAGGTGAGGCCTTAGTTCAGATCACATGAAAAATTACCTTTCGAAAGGTAAAACCCTGGAGAGGTGGCCACTGTAAATCGATTACACAGAGCTTGCCGTTCGGGAATAAATCTTGCCTGCTGCGAATTATTGAAAAGTTCAACAGACGTTGGTACCAAAGGCACATTATTGTACATAATATACAGGTCTGATTTATAATTAACGATTCATGTACGTATAAAATTATTGATTTAAATAGCAATCACAGTACCCCACAACTATAAATAAACTATAAAATACAGTTATAGTTACATTAAGAACGGTGATCGGGTTGTGTTCCGGTAGGTCGAGGTAAGATAGCCAGTTCCACTGTGGGTGAGGAATCTGGGTGAAGTTCGTTCCATTTTCGGCCCTATCTACACTTACCATCTTTCTGTATCGACATTTTTTATTCTTAACGTTCTGTATCCGTTAAGAATAAACAATATATTGATACTATTGCTTAAGAATTTTATTATAGTATATAGATTTTAACTTTAGCAGGGAAATCGTCAGTTGAGAATTAAACAATTTTGTAACAGATAAATTTTGCGTAAAAAAATCTAAAACGTAAAATATCACACTGCTCTGAACAAACAACAGCAAACCGTTGAATTATTGCCAGCCATTCCAGATGAGATGGACTACAAAGACGTTATGAGACTTCAAGAAAATACTGCACATTTTTCTCGAGTTGAATACCGGTATCATTTATTATTGCTCACAGGTGAACGATAGCGATATTTTTAATAAATAAAAAACACGTATTCTAGAACAGGTAATTCAGGTAATTAGTATTTTTTTATTCAATGAATATTATATAAGTCATATAATTATTTATATATAAGACCGGAAAATCAAAATTTTGCTTTGGTAATCAGTAAGTTAATATTCAATACCAATATGTTAAATATGTGGAGTTTGAGGCATAACATGACCGCACTGGGTAATCGTAGTATCGTAGGTAAGAGTGGTTTCAGTTCTACTGAAACCAACAACATTACGTGCCTAATAAACCATCAAATGCTTATAAACCCAACCTGAATCCTTACATGAATTAACCATAGCGAAAATTGATTGGTTGTCGTAATCGAAACCGAATCACTCCAAATAATACGCCAGAGATCTGTTTATATTCATACAACAAGAAGAGCTCGTTTCTATTATGAAACTAAAGCAGTATTAGCCATTAAGTTTCCTGATGGATGCAGAAAAATCCAACTATTTAAAGGAATTAATAGGGTACTACTCCAAGTACTGGGTTGCTTTTTAAAATCTGGTATCTTGGATTAAAACAGGTCACGAATTAGTAAATTCTTCGTAGTCACCATGTATGTGGAGTTTATTTTGTATTTAATGTAATTCTTTTGGTTAAACTGCAATATCGGAGGTGACCCGGTGAATTGCTCATCACAACCCAGGTCACCCCCGTCAAGGGCTATGGAGTTACCGGGGAGTTTTAGTGGATATTTTCAGTGCCGCTTAGATGAGGCACTGGGTGAGCCCCACCCACGCCCGCCGCTTAGCCAGAGGTAACAAATTCATTCTCGTTAAAAAAAGGTTAAACTTCGGTATGTGAAATAATGAATTTTAAGTTTTAATACAAAGCTTTTACGGCCATACATTCTGCAAAGGCTTATGTTGTAAACACACTCAAAGGCTTAAGTTTAGTATACGATATTCTTGAACTTACTGACTTTCGAGAAATATGAGAATTTATTCATCATGCACTGTACAGACAAGAATAACATATAATTTTCATTTCAGTAACTTGAATATACGACGTAGTATAGTCGTCAATCACGCGGAAGCGTCGTAAAACCGCAATTATTCTCAACAATAAATAAATTAAACATCCCCAAAACATGTCTTCCTGATAGTTGTATTTAATTTATAGCATTTACGGCATCGTGTTTACATGACTTTATTGTAGCATGAAATACTGGAAAATGGTTAGACAACCAACACAACTTTTAATTTTTTCTGGTCGAGCCTTCTCCCAAACTTAAGCTGGGGATAAAATACATTATGACATCAAAAAATCTTTGTCTACTTCGTTTTTTTCTGTAACCATTAAGGAATCGAACTTCTGACTGAAGAAATATCCTCATTAGTAAAAGAACCCGAAAATGCATGTCATCTAGCTCAAATTAAACAATAGATAAGCTCACATGACTCCATTGCACTGTTCGTTGCCACGCTATGGAAGCGTTCACAAGAGACAGAATTTGGTCGATCCAGTCTGGCATCAAAATCGATAGAGAATGAACACGGAAGAGGTTATTGCTTAATTTTTTTGGGCAACAAGAGTTGTTGTAAACACGCTATTATTTATACAGCGTTATTATGTAATTTAACTCCAATTAAAACGGAGGTCAATCTATGATACAGAAAAATAAGCAATTAATAAGGAAATTACTTTTTAAGTAAGTTTATAAAAAAGTTTCGTCTCAAAACAATCTGAGCACGAATGAGAACAAGACCTACTGAGATCTACAAGATTTGATAGATAGACTGTTTTATCATCAACAGCGTACCCATATATACATACATACGTCCCCACCGAGAGGCTCGAGAGGCTTTAATTAGGGCGATAAGACCTTAGTCAACCACGCTGGTCAAGTGCGCGTTGGTACTGCTTACTAGACCAAAATGCCACATTTCAATGTGAGAGATTAAAAATATAAGATTCGAATGATAACAGGGCATTAATGACGAAGACCTAATCCTAAAATGTTCAGAAGTAAAAAAAGTAATAAGCATTTTTCAAATAATAAATACATATATCTGTGATGAACCCATTACGTGGAATCACAATTATCGCGACGTGCAGCGAAATGGTTGAGTCTCTTAATTATTCATTAACTGTGCACTCGGACCTTTATTTACGATGTCACAATATACGTATACTCCGTAGGTTTGCATTGAAATATTTTGCTTTCCTTTAGATTAAATTTGACAAAAAATTCTATGCAAAAAGCAAATAAAAATGAATCGGTTTTTTGTAATATCTTATTATTATATTATTTTAATCTATCTCTTTATATAAACTTGAATCTATAAAGAAAACGATTGCAAATTTATCTAATATAACTTACTGGCTGTGTTAGTAACTACGGTGATACTTTTCACGGTCGACCGCTTATGGACTACGGGCTACAAGCTACACGCTACAGTGCTACGATGCTACACCGAGGCCATCTACTGTAGTGATAAACTGGATTGAGATTGTTGTATTTTTCCTGTATACATATTACAGCTTAAAATTCATGCTTTTTACTGCGAGAAATGTGTACTTGGAATATTTATTAAGGTTTCTTCTTGAAATTATACATATATTCATTGATACCTGATAGTGTATCGTGTTGTTATACTTTTACATTTGAGTCGAACTATATCTATCATGTGATCAGTAGTTTTTACAGTGACTTATTAATTTCTGTTAAAATAAGTGGTCGACAGTATCAAATACGAGTCCTCCTGCTCCAAACACACTTCTTTAATAAGCTTTAGTGATCTAACCACAACACTACAACCATTCTAAACTATGCTTTGTAACCTGTAATTAAAATGTACTTTAATGTAGTAGGCTCATGCCTACTGCTCCGTTCTTTAAGAGTTTTTCGTGGTTATGAAAATTCGGATTTGATTTTTCAAAAGATCTTTAACGATTTGATGAGTATATAAATTAAAAAGGGTTATTTTGAGTAAAATTTTGCAAATAACTGATAGTTCCTGGTTTTTTGTGCAAATAAACTTTGTAAAATATACGAAAATTATATTCGATGCGACGTGTACTGAAAATTAACACCAATTGATTTGGTTTGTCCACTATCGCACCGTTACGGCTCAACGCCCTTTACGCTCTTATCTGTCAACTACCAAACTAATATAATTTGCGTCAAATTAATTATACTTACGTAACAAAGAGAAAATTTAACAAAAACTTTATAGTTTATACGAATTATTAAGTCCAAGAATTTTTACGAAAATCTTGTTGTTGGTATTGAATGATAGCTTCAACTTGATGTTAAATAGAAAGTAAAAGTATTGTCCAAGTTACCTAGGAAGACTAAAAAAGTCACTTAAGCACAAAAGATCCCATTGGGTCGCCGTGCTCCTGGATTAAACCTGGCTCTACATTGAGATAAAAAATGTCACTTAAAGAAATTATACCATATTATATATCAGCCTATTAAAGTTCACTACTCGACATGTTTTTTTCTAAGGTTTCGCCACAGAGTAAAACAATATAGCCCAAATAAACTTTCTTTAGGTTGTCGGAACACCTAACATAAGGACGCATACACTACGTTTGTCATTGAACTTTCTGACTCTATCGTTGATCGAATTCGCGATAGAAATGGCCGAGCCACTTCCACTTCAGCTTACTACATTTCTGGACGATATCAAACACTTTGGTCTTACGCCAAATACTCCGTTCGGGACTTAATCCCTTGGCCAAACTCACCAAATTCACCTCTCTATAGCTCACTGCTTTGAAAATAGTACAAGTCATTGAGTCTTCAATTTTCTTTTAACGTTTATCCGATAAGTTTGGACTTGAACATGACTGCAATCTTTGATATGAATGCTCCATAAAAATAAGATGAATATATAATTTTATACATATTCATATAAGAAACTGGGATGAATATATTTTTTGAAGTATTAAGTATTTGATTTTGTCTTTGATTACAGTTAATTTGTATTCACAAAAACATTATGCGATTCTTATAAATGTATAAATGTAGTATGTGCCTAATTTCACAGTTGAACTGTGATTTAACAAATATCGTTACCATAATATAACATCAATATTATTATTATCATTATCAGAATGCATCTCAAGTGAGATATATTAGATATCCGTAAATATTTAAAATTTGTGACTGTTACGAAAAACGATATTAAAACAGAAATTCCGTTAGAGCATCGAGTTCACGGCACTGCTATCGCATTGTCACGGTTGGTCGCGTCCAAGGCACTGGTGGCGGGTGAGCATTCTCTAATTAACTGACAAACTCCACCATTAATTGACTAGGTAGAAACTGTAGCACAATGTTAAAAAAAGAATTAATATCTCTATAAAAGTCTCTAAAAAAATTCAAAGATTGTTTGTAGAGATAGAATGAAGGCACAATGGAGTATTGATTGGAAATTGAGGTAATTGTAAATTATACTTTAATTTGCAAGAGCATTTGAAGAGAGTAGCATCATATATTTGTTGTTTTAAAGATATTGTAAGACCGAAAGAAGACTCGCTTTTTCCACATCATGGAGAATGCAGCAGATTTTATATACAAAGTGCTTATTTGAAATTGCTTTAGCCATAATTTTCTATTTTAAAAACTGGGTGATCAAAGCAAATTTAAGGAATGCACATTTTCAATTATAAAAGTCTATTTCTCTATAAGAAATTACCAGATTATGGATAATGTACATAGAAAGTACATAGTACACAGTAATGTACATAGTATGATACATAGAAAGTTTATGCTGTAATATGAATACAAAGACTTCGGGGCAGTTTGGTTGGTGAATAAATCAAAGTCATTGCTTTATTAGCGGTAAAAATAATTGAAACAATGCATGCAAGCGAAGTTTTATTGCGGAAGAAATAACAAAGCACTTCAAGAAGTTATGACGGCAAATGCTAAAGTGTTCATAATTTTAGAAAAGTCCATTAGAACCGGTTTTCTTCTATAGTTATTGTGAAAGCAGTAAAAAATGTTTTGCTGCTTGCGGCTTTTGTTCTAATCATATTAAAGACATAAACATTGTTTTTATAACTTTATTTGCAATAGTTACATACATTAATGATCAAAATTTAATTGCATTTTACTATACATGTCCCAAGGTTATTCGACATGCAAGGATATTTACTTAAACAATATTACAGATAGTATATTTTGCTGAAAGAAAATCCACTTAATTAAAAATAAATTCCACTTTAATTTAAAAAGTAAATTGTTAATAGTAAAACTTACTTTTAAAAGTAAAGTTGATATACATCAACGATTTATGACGAATTACTTCGTCTGAGAATAGAAGAGATAGAAATATAAAAAAAGAACGTGCCGTATTTTAGTGATGCCAATCGAATGAATGGTCCAAAAATTCCTTTGAACTAACATATTATCTTAAAAGAAAGGTATAGTGTAAAATTGATAATTTTAATCAAATTAAAAACAAAATTTAAACTGCCAAAGCCGATTGCATATTTTTTGGAAAATTAATTAATTAAATGCTTAAAATATGATAATGTTTGTTTTACGCAAATCGTCGTTTCTTTGGTAAGCTCGGTTGGTTGTTGTTTTTTTTATCATGTTATGGAAAATATTGAATACAATATATCTTACCTTTGAATACAATTATCTTACTGTTTATAACTTCATGTCGGATAGTCTCGGGACGTCCTGTTTATTAAAAAATAATCGAACAATGCTAATCACGTAAGCGAAAGAACGTTAACAAAGTTACTTATACCACTCATTACACAAATTATTACTAGAATAAATTGTTTTTATAATTCATGCAAATTTAACACTAACATAATATATTTTATTAAATTTTTGTGGCTCGTAAGTTTGGTCCAAGTGCAACTTGTCCCATGTGAGTAAAGGATACGCAGCATTACTAACTGAGAACTTGTAAATAAAATTCAAATTAACTTAGCTCTTTATGTAGACGTTGAAAACAACAGTAATGAGACCTGCAAACTTGAGACACAAGACAATCTCTTTCATTTCTTTCGTCAATACGAGCAGAAGTGTACTCGAATGTGAATAGGTCATTAGGTTCACTTGAAAACCATGAATCAAGGACGAATGAAAAGATTCCGTGGAAAATCTTGTGTTTTAATGTTGAGTGGACACGTCTATACAAGTTGTATATTCGGATTTCCAGCTTATTGAGAACTACTGATAAATTTATTGATTCCTAACAGGTATAAATAATTCTATTTAAAATATTCTAAATAAAAAGTGTTTTTTTGGAGTCGAAGCTTTACTTCCTATCACCATTCCAATTTTGAAATAGATTCTTAAATTTAAATATTTTTGACTTTTATATGATTTTTTGTTTTGCGGTTTTTAATTTTGTTAAAAACTTTTTAACAATTTTGAGCGCTAAGTTTCAAAAGTTTGATGGGTGACCATCAATATGGTTGACTTGCCCGTCTGTTTGTCGCTGTTTAAAAATACTCGAATATAATTGTAAAAAAAAATTATACTTAATACGCGTTTTTAAAATTTGAAGGTTACCCTAGATCACGGCCTGACAAGAGAAAACTGATTGAAAATCGGTTCACAATTGGCCGAGAAATCGGTGAAAATCCTGTTTTGAAGTCGATTTAAAAGATTCTAGACAACTTGAGTGGTTTATACTGTGCACACAAATATAAAAAAATCTATGTCGATCCACATATTTAAAAGGAATCAATAAAAAAGTCTGCTCTCACGAGAATAAGAAATATAACTAAGAAGAAGTGCCCATAATTTAATTTTAATAAAGATGTATGTAATCGTTAGGTAAGCAAATCATTGACATTTCCAAATAGGCGCCATCTTACTCCAGCGAAGAACAGTCAATTAATCACTCCATAGTCTGCACGGGGGCGTAAACAAATGACTTATGAATTGGATTGACATGCTCAAAGAAACTGAACTACAGACTCGTCGTAGAAATTTCAATTTGCTCTTGCAATCATTCAAATTCGCTCACTTCGACTTTATAATAAGATGTTATGTTTTACCAATCCATGATGGTTAAAATTAAACTATAAACACTATATATTCACAAAAAAATACTCAACATATTGTGTGAATTTGCATGAGATATAATGGAATCGAAATAATTTCTATTAGAAAAAATTATCACATATAAATGAAAGTATTGAAAAAATGAATGTTCTTAACTGTATAAATATTGAAATGTATAAACATAATACTATCTATATTACTCCGTTATATAGTATGCATAATATATAATAGGTGTGAGAGTGAGAAATATAAATTAATTTGTTATTTTCAATACCAATTGTGGTTTTCTTGTACGTATACAAGAGTGTAAATAGCTCAGTAGTATTTTCCCGTGGTTTCGGAATGGTTCTAACATTCTCGTCGCGTGCCTTTCTTAAATCGGAAACACGGAGAGGGGATCATCAATTTTGATTCTAAATTAAAGTCTCAAAGGTAAGGGGACCTTTTTGGATTAAAAAACGGAGACAAGATAAAAAGCGTTGAGTAAATAAAAGAGGAAGGAAAATAACTTTTCTCAATTTGTTGGTTAAAAAATACCTGAAGCATTTATTCTGAAAGAAAAGCTTATCAGAAAAGAAATTTTATACCTTTTAAAAATATCTAGATCAAGATCAAAACTCAATTCTGATGTGAATGAATAACTGTAAATAATCTGTAACTGTACTTTTTACTTTTTTGTCATTGTAAATATTTATGTCAACATTTTAAGTTTGTTTAACGCGAAATTATAACCGTCTAAACATTATTCACAGCAACGAACACTAAATAGAGAAGCGATAACACTGAACAAGAAGAGGGAGAAGAAATAAATTTGATTCCTATAGTTTATGATACTGCCGTCAAATTGTGAACGAACGTGTAAACGAAAAATAAATAAAATTGAATGGAATTGACAGAGTTCATAATCTGTCCAATTTATTCACGCGTGGAATTGTAAATCATCCTACTGTCAACGGGACAAAATATGATGTTGAACTAATTAGTACACATGATGCCTACCAAATGCAACTTCACAACGCAATATATACCTTATAAATGATCAAAAAACTTGTTCATTAAATTAAGAACGGCGGGCTCTTTCACAATGTTTAGACAATTTATAAACTCGCGAGTCAGATTTCAAACTTACGGTGTTAGCAATACTACTGTATATTATACAACAAGGATAAGCAAGAAGTTCGTTTGATCTAAAAGAGTCAACAATTCCTTTAGATTATTTCAATACTTTAAGTGCTTTAAAAATCAAAAGAAAGCGTAATATATTTTTACGGTTCATTCCAGTACTCTTCATACAAAAATAAGTTAAATAATAAGTATTTTAATTAAAAAGTAGGAAAATTATTACTATTGCAAATAGGTACCACTTCTGTTGCCAAACTACGGCAGATAAGGAAGAGTAACTAAAGTTTGGTTTAGTTTTAGACAATGTACTTCACATATGCCGTTTTGTAATTGACGGTCCTCAACAAACGTTTGCTTTAATTCTTGGGACTAAATGATACAGAGTTCCGCGCAATTCCGACTAATTGACTTAAACTTTACAAATTCCTTTGTACTCATTAGTCAATAAACTTTGTTGGAACTTTATTGACGTATCATTGTTAGTTAATGACTCTATTAATTTATGATACTTAACAACATTTAAACATATTCAAAGAGAACTTCACTGAAATGACTATATTCTTTTATTTTCTGTTATTGCTTTATATAATTTTATTATAATAGCAGTTATTACTAAACAAGCAATAGTTAACCTAATTAATAGAAGCTGATAGATTTTAAAATGGTAGTCGTCGGTGGCTTAGTGCGTACTGTCATTGTGTTCTATGCGGGAGGCAGTGACTCGAATCCCGCCACGTACCAAATTCAAATATTGAATATATATGTGCGGTTATTCGATGCTTTTACTGCGAACGAACACATCGTGAGAACACCTGTATATGCTTGTGAAGAAATTCTTAGGTTGTATGTGAAGTCGACCCACACTTGGCCAGCATAGTTGATTAAGGCCTAATTGCCCTATTTAGGGTAGGCTTGAGCCCCTCGGTGGGGACCTTTATGAGCTGTTGATGATGATAATGATTATGATGCTAGAATAACAAAACAATCAAGCTGCGTATTGAACTATCCGAACTAAAATGATTAAACATTAAGTATAATACAAATTGGCAGTTTCAAAAACTTCAGCTTCTATTGTAAACTTTGTTGGTACTATAGACGTCGGAAATTTTTTTTTACGTTTGGAACCCACACGAATCATAAAATTGATTCCATTCTAGAAGTTCAGCAACAAAAGCCATTCACTTAATAAGGAACCTATTACTTAGACTGAGCTATTTCATCCTACTGTACATGCGTATAAGGCTTAAAATAGTTTGTCGGTATCTCGCGCTACATCCTGCCGTTTGGCGTACGCCTGCTAATTGACAGATCGAGTGAAAAGGCACTCCGAGTGTGCGATATGGCGAATCGACGTTGATTGTTACAGTAGGATTTCATTTATATCCCTCGATATATGGTGGCAAATGGATCTTCCGTGTAAATAGCTTCTATTGTTCATTATGCTTAAAGCGTAGCTTTTGATCACGAGTTTTGATTTTTTTTTGAGCCTGCCTTCTTTGACTTATATTCTGCGTTGTATTAAAATGTGTGTTCGCAGAAAATAAGGCTTTTCTGTAGACGTAAGCCGATAGATGCTTTCGTCTACAGCAGAGCCATACGTTTATATGTCTTCAGATTTGAATTTCTACCACTCATATAACTTCTACCAACATATTCACTATTCATGTTTTACTCCTTAGCATAGACCAAAGTACTGCACTGGAGTAAGTTGAGTGTTTATGAAAGAGTTCTCAGATTCAGCTGACAAATGATTTAGATTGACAAATACTAACATGTCATTAATTAAAGTCAATGTAACTCAGTCCTTGAAAGTGAAATTAACAGTCAATATTAGGATTGAGATATAAAAGGAGTAAATTGAGATAATGCATCATAAATAAAATTCTACGATTGTAGAACGGAAATGTTATCATTCAGAGCAATAGGCAAAGATGCCTATTACTTAAGAACCCAGACTAACCTAAGCTTGCTTGAGATGCCTATTTGTTTTTGCGTAAGAACGCACCACATACGAATAAAGATAACTTACGCATCAAATGTTTTGTGATAGAATAGGTGCTTTTTATAAGCCCGTGTCATTGCATATAAACATATATCACCTGAGATATGATATACGCCACCGATCATCAAACATAATTGGGACAGCAGTACCGCACAATGTTCAGAGAACGTAAAACACAATCGGTTCTATTATTCTGGCGACGATATATCCCGAAGTTGGGGAGCGAGTTTATTTTCAATTCCGACAACAATGCGGTGTTTTTCTCGCAAACTACCCACTTAAATATAATGCGGGTGATACCGCGCAAGCGATAGGGTGTTTTCATTCTTTTCTCTTTATGGTAACTTTGATAAGAGCAAGCGTGTAACGGAATACAAATGTGGACAATTCCTTGTGTTTTTTTTCATGGTCCTTATCGAATCGAAACGCAAAATTAAACTACTTTCATTAACATTATAAGAAAACAAATGTGAGTCAGCATAGTTAAATTATTTGTGATTGAATCGTGTGAAACAGTTCCCGCTGGCTGGAGCTGGTAGCGCTCAACATGCTATTAATATTCGTAATAAAAAAAGCTAATCTAACTACATCATTTTTAAATAATTATTGATAGGAGTGTAGTTCTTGGCATTCACCTTACTTAATGTAGTTAATTATAAGACTGAAAATAGAAGTGTGCTATACTTGGACTTTTAACGACATAGGGAATTGCCAGAATACAAAAATACTGTTTACATTGTCGTTATGGCGGCAGACATAGGTTGACGGCCGGCCGGCTAGTCTGACTAAAAAGTGTTCTACCACCAACTAAATCAAGCCAAACATTTCCGTTCACACAAGGATTCAACGTCGGACCTCTAGAGGTCGAGGCCGAGGTTGAGACTCAGATCTAGATCTGAGGAGGTCTCAACTACTAGACCACACAGGTGGTTGAATATTATAATACACGTGGTTGAATATTAAATGCGTTCCGTATTTAAATGATCTCTACTCAGAAACATATTTGTGAAAAAGAAACAGTTATTTTCTTATCACTTGGGCCACATTTTAGAGAGACTCCCTATTGGATGTATTTTATTTAGAAATATTGTTTTGGGACACATGTGAGACTCCGATCTATAGATCGCACACAGGAGCAGTATTGAGTTAAGGTGTAAAAATGGCAATTTCAATAATTTTATTAAATGTCCACATGTTTGGTTTCAAATTTTCATCTTTAGTTTAGAAGAGATCTATTGTACAGTATAATTACAAAGTAAACTGTCATTTTAAGAAAATAATACCCATCAAAAATTTTGTAAACTTGTTTATATATCCAAGGAAAGAATATGTAAATTGAAGTCTTTCTATTCATGTACATATTTTTTTGTTGCATGAACAGAACATGTACAGAAGCAGATATTGGAATTAGGTACAGTTACCTCTGAACAGATGAACTCACATAAATCTTCAAAACATTTATATTTGCACTCTTTCAGCAATACAGTGTGTTGTACGATTTTATAGCCTTTGATTGTATACGTTTGAAGCAACATCAACTAAAGTCTTTTAAAAGATGTTAAATACTTCTTGTAAAAAACAAGAGGGAACAGACATTATCGCCACGAAGTCAGGATTTAAAGAGACGACTATATTTATCCTGCCTTAATTTAACATTCCGAACAGATTCTGGCATTTTATCTTTTCCGCTGAAAGCAACAGTTTCAAGATTTTGATTGCGGTGCACAATTTACGTGACAGCTGGATTTAAAAGTTTTTTTATTAAAATATCAAGACGCTACAGTAGTGCATCAGAATTTTAAACGCAGAAAGTTTAAAAAACGAGAAACTTTTCGAATGATGATAGTTATATACTTTCATGTTCTTGAGATATTTTAGTTGCAAGTAATAAATTTGAAAGTCTTCTAAAATTTGTCTATTTTGTTTTATATATTTTGGAAATTAATTAGATGCAATTCTCCCATAATTAATTGAAAGTGCATCGTAAAAATACACCAGTTTTCACCATTTCAAAGTTTATCCAGAGCATAGAATTTTCATACTCTTTCAAAACAGGTGCGAAACGGCACCTTTTAGGGTGGCATGGTGGAGGTGGCAAAGACAGAACCAAACTGTCTTCGCACATGGTCTCCGGTCGAGTCATCAGCTATGCTTTCTGTTTATAAAATCTGTAGAGATGTCTGCAGCAAAAAACAAACGATAAATTACTGTTTTCACATGTTTAAATAAACAAAGATTTAAGGGGGGACACATTTAGGATGAGGCAAATAACGAACTTGAGAAATTTGAGAACGCAAGTCATAAAATATTGTTTCATTAAGTCATGTTCTCCTCTTGTGGTGTTGAAAGCTTAAAAGTTCTTAATAAGACGTGAAATATAATACTTCAGCTCATTACCGGTGGACCCCTACGAGGATATCTTCACAATATATTCTGAGCCGGTGGCTTAAGACGCAACACACTTAGAGCGCAATTTACTTAGTGAGAAACATTGGATTGATATTACGATAAATTTGGTGAGTTTAATTTTTAACTATAACATACAAATGGTTAAAATATAAGTGAACTAGATCTTTATAATGTTATATGTTTTTGTTATTTAGTTTCTGTTCTATTGTTATTCGAAATAAATTTATTATCTTCTTTATTTATAGAATATATGTGATATTGATATATTACTAATGATTTTTCTCCGTAATGTCATATCCATTACACAAACTCTTAATAGATGTTCATTTGATATATATTATATAATGTATCATGTACAGTGTATCTACAGAAAAACTGCAGGACCCACAAAACATCCCAAGGTTTCGAAGGTCTTCGTTTGTCATAGACCAATCAAATTTTGATGTGCAATTAAATATTTTGGATGCTCATTGATAAGTTGTGATATTACATACAAAAGTATCTGCACAATTAAAGATATGATATTTTCAGTGTTGAGGATCCTTTTCATACCCGAACTTTTTATCCAGTGAAGATTTTTAATTTTACGTATTTCATTGTAATAGTCTCAGGTCATATTATACTGTTTCTGTAAAAAACTTATCTCCTTGAATATTGTAAGAGTATCTTATAACTTTAAGGCAAGCTCCAATTACAACATTATCGTACAAATGTCTCACATACCCGTGTAAAGCCGCCTTATATCATTCACGTTCAGTTTAATGATGTAAGAAAATATGAGAGCGAAGCTACTATGCCTTCTTGCTCGGCTCGCTTCAGCGCCATAATGATAGAACCGACGCAGGGGGATGAGGTTACTCGATCCTTGAGGAGTTCCCGTGATTGCATGTTGCATTTACCCTATCATCATCCATTGAGTACAACAATTTATCATATGTATATTAGTACAGTCTAGCTACTAGAACGTGAAATAATCATAAATAGTAATTTTAACTGCCTAAGTGGTCTAGTGGCCTAGACGAACAGTGGGGGTAAAGATAAGGTAAGGCTTTTTCTAATTCCACCTGGCTTTCGTAAGTGTACCGACATAATAATAATGTTAACAGCATTAATATATTCTAGTAGTTGGAGGTAAGATAAACAGTCCACTGTTGTTGGGAAATCTGGGCGTATTTCGCTTCCATCTTCAACTTCATCATCGTTTACCATCAGATGAGATGAAAGCCAAGCCCCGCTATGATTTAAAAAATTTCTTCGAAATGCTTTGTCTCAACAATTGTATTAAGTCCACAATCTACTAGCAACGACATTAAGACACAATTTTTTAAAAGGCTGAAGCCGAAAAGTGGGCTGGAGCCCGTTGATTGATTAAGGTTATATTTATAGCTTATAGTTAGAATGATTAAGATTTAGTTTTAAACGCAAATCAGATCAATAAGTTTAATGTTCAAATTAGGTCAGCTACTTAGGTAAATGGCGGATTTTCTCAAATTCTTATCTCACCCTTACACCTTTTCCAGACATATTTTACGACTGCATGAATAAAATTGAACTTCAGTACAATAATATGGAATAGAATATATCGTTATAGTAGATCAACTAATTTAAACAAAAATTAGTTGGTATGCAGCTATTTACCATTCATTACAATATATTACTTATCTTTACTCGAAAGTTCGACATGAAAGCGGCAGCTTCTTATAGGAAAACTCATGATAAAATATATAAAAAAATATTTTTAATATCTAGATTGTATTTTAAATTGTCCTCTTAAACATAAATTAAAGTATTTAGGATACTTTTCGCTATAGTTTCTAAGTGAATTTTGAAAACAGAAGTAAATAAATTGAGACAGCATTTACGCCAAATTTTTTCTAACCATTACAATATGTGCTTTGCCTCACTTACCTATTGTTCTTAAAACTGAGAAATGACTACAACTAAAACGAAATATCCAACAATGCTTTATTTTAATCTTTCATATTTGAAAATGCTTTCGTCATCTCAAAAAGTTCCATTTTAAACGGTACCTTGGAGAAAATTGTTCCCCCAGTTGAGAAGCATTTTAAAGTCGAACAAATTGTTGAAATGTTAAAATTACTCTAACAAGCCGGTGGGTTTCTCCATAATTACTCAACTATTATATTATTAAAAACCGAAACATAACACCTAATCTTGTCCGGCCTCAAACGAATTACAGTAATTACGTTAGCTAGTCTGTCGGGTGCAATTTACTGGGGTAGAGTGAAATGTAACACCGCCTGGTGGGGAAGTCATAATAGTTACTGCGGGTTCGCTTATTCCAAGGGGATTCTTGATCAAGTCGGGTTATAAAAATACTTGAGAGACCAATTCTTTTCTGATTACGATCGTTGCTATCTCTTTTTCTTTTTTTGGCCTTGTCGTGAGCTTGCTAAGCTATATACGCCCCACAGCCGGGATTTAACTTTCATACTTAGGAAAAACAAAGGAGTTCAGGCCATAACATTTATTTAATAAAAATTAATTTAATAAAAAAGGTTTTTTATAACTGCTTAAAAAAGCAGCTTAAAAGAAAGCAGCTGCGGCCCTCTAAATATATATAGGGCCCGCTATATAGGGCCTTCCTAAGTTGAAGAAGCACATGAGGTGTTTTGGCATAAAACTTTTTGAAACGGTATAAGTATTTTTTTTAATTTCACATAATAATATATTTTTATCAATCTATATTATACATAAACTTTAAATATAAATTGTAAGTATGTTAGAAACAGTACCTCTGTTCTCTATATTATTATTAGTGTGTTCATAAATAATTGCTATATCTTTAAAAAATCAGTGATAATAAACAATTCAACTATTATCAGTAGACGCATCTATCGCTATCGCATTCATTATGACGTACGCCATATTTCCATTGCCGCGTAACTGTTTATCATTGTGATGTTTCGCTTTGGTGCGCAGTAAATTCCAAAACTGGGACAATTTGTAAATACCCACTTAAAGTTATCACTGTTACCTTTATTTGTTTTTTCTCATACATATTCCCTGTTATGACGATTTAAAAGAACTTAGTAAATGATTCTATTTAAATGCAGATATTTTGACTTTGACTTTGATCTTAAGAGATGCTGTATGTAAGTACCTGTAGTAAATTATAATTTTCTTTTCTTATAATTTTTAATATATATAAAAATAATACAAAAAATTGCATATGAATAAAATAAATAACTAGTTAGATGCATATTCTATGCAAAGAAACTGTATTCCATTACAAGATATATTCGGAGTGTTAGTGAAATGAATTTATTCCTTTAAAAAAAGTCCCCAACCTAAAACCTTATCGAATTATAAAATCTCATATAAAGTAGTTTTATTGCTTTCGAGGCTAGAAATTTATTGTAAATAGATCAACTGTAATTTAAAGCCAAAAACATCGTAATACACTGTTTAATGCAAACTAAATCGGCATATAATGCATCTTGTATCTCTACATCTCTATGTAATCATTCATTAGGTATATTTCATTGTGTGGTGTAGTTAATGTTTATCCTGTAGATATAGCTACTAAGAAAAATATAATTTAGACGTACTTATCGTAACAATCACTGGGACATATTACTGAATTTGACATCCACCTGGAACAAAAGAAGGTTCAATTAGCAACGAAGCCTATTATCACAGAGTAAAGAAAATTAACAGTGGAATAGCGGCATTGACATACGAAAAACAACCAAAAATTACATTGCTATTACGTAAGGCTGGTGTTATACATTGTCATTATTAAAAATTATAGCCGTTAATGTGAGAAACGAAGTATCTTAATTGGTCTCACTGAAAACCAGCCTTACAGCAAGCGATGACATATGCTCAGCCATTTTAGATGCATTTTGATTATTTTTCTATTTATTATTTAGTGATTTGAAACGCTTCTAAGTTTAAAGTTGTTATATTATAACACACATTCGACCATTATATTTTAGCACACATATGTATATATATACTAAAATATAATAACAGGTGTATTCAATTTGTTTTCAAAGCGGAACGTCAAATTGATTTTAGCTCAAAGAGACTTTGCACGGTTGTTACGCTGTGCTGCTATCATTAAATCAGTACGGCACGAATTAATGAATAATTAATGATAAGTCGCCTTGTTGCACCCGGTGTTTCGTTTAATTTTCATTTGATTGTTCAATGTTCACCCGTCAGTGGCACGACGTCATGTATCGTGCATACACCACGCTAAAACAATTCGTAAATCGATGAATATAGAGTTCAATATGTGAAAGGCAGGTTGTGCCTAATACGTAAAAGATTGAAGATATTTTTGCCATTAGTGCCTTTTTGATTCTCCCGCATATATGAATCGAAATTAATGATTTCAAAGATTCTCATAAAAGTAACTGTGTAAATGTATAAATATGTATGTAGATTTAGACGCATTCGAATTATAAATTTACAGATACAATTTCTATTTAAAGATTATTTCTTTAGTAAGTATATTATCGCTAGTAGAATAATTTTGATGGTTGTGTTTTGATTAAACTTATAAACCTAGTCACCTGCTTTACATTTAGTCAACAATAGTCAAAAGTTATACATATCTTTATGTATTTAGCTGAAGTATAGTATATATATTAAATAAAAATACTATAATTAATGAATAAACATAGAAAACACCATTACTCGTGAACAAATATTCGTACGTCATACAAATATCTGCCCTTACCGAGATTCGAACCCGGTACCTTTGGCTAAGTAGACAGAATGAATAACCAAATTAATACTCTGCACTCAATCTGTTGTAAAAATATTAAATCAGATTAGGCAAATATCCTCATAAAAATGTAAAATGGGATAATGGAAGAAAATTAAACAATTAAAAAAATAAAGTTTAAGGAAATTCATTACGTTATTATATAGAAAAGAAGGCGAGACAAGAGAAATGCAATGCGCCGGCGCAGTATGTGACTCGCGCATGAACGCAAAACATACATATTAAACATCATATAAACCTGTAGCATTTGACGTCGATATCGATAGCGAAAATTATTTTATTTTAGTGCATGAAATATCAGATCTGCTTCATAACAAACACGCTAAAAATGTGGGTCCATTTTTGGCATACGGGAAAAAGAAAAAAAATATTTGTGCAACTCATACCCATTTCACATACAATCCGTATGACATTTTGTAAAGATTGTGAGTTTCCGAAAGCTACAGTTTACTTGACGTTAGAGTACTCGTCTCGTTAGAGCTACAGTGATGTAATATGGGACACGGGATAACTTGCAGCCGGTTTTTCGTGTAATTGTCAAGAAGCAGAAAGAGGAATTATGTTCAGTGCCAAGTAATGATGTTGGTTTTATTTTCTTTATATCTCATGATATAAGAACCTTGGTTGACAGTAATACAGCGATCGGAATATAGTTATACTGTATTTTGAAGTAAATTAAACTAAAACATTTATTTATTTTATGCTCATATATATATTAATTATCAAGAAATTACAGTACTTAAGTAATTATACATTAATTGTGTAGTAAATATATATTTATTATATTGGTGTATTTAGGTTTCACATAATTATACTTTAGTGTTAATGTACTCATTTTTCAATGATGTATTAATGATATTTTTCTTACCTCTTAATCGCCATACATGCCGTATTCTACAGTTTTTACTTATTACTTGGTAGATAATACCTTAGGCATTAATTCTGCTAATTGTGATTTTTTAAAATTGAAAGTAAAAATATATCTTGCTCTAAATGAAAAAAGGCCACACACTTTAACAGTCTCTTAGACGCTTTATAGCCCCGATAAGAACAACCAAACAATACTAGAGTTAAACAACAGACCGCCAGTAAAACAGTCCAACTTCAGCCGTTATACTATCGACGCACCGTGGGGACGCACGATCGATTCCCGACTCAAATAAAGGCATAATTCAAGACCCTACCTTCTTCTGTAACCCGCTGGAATAAGGATCTCCGCCATAATTCACTATCAGAGAGATTTGTGCCCGCATTACAAGCGGGGCTTCTATAAATTTGAATTTATTTTTAAAATGGCCCGTTTAAAATTCTTGGTATCTTCAGTAGACGGGCGGTTGGTTCATGTCTGCCTATTTCATGTTATTGCTAACTTCTCCCTGCTCCTCCTTCTTTTTTCTCTAATTATCTTTTTCTTTTTTTTTATTCAGAAACACTGTCTATAAGAAAAAATAGTTTAAGTCAAAGTGAAACACGTATTTATCAATATTATCTATGAACCGTATGCCACATGAAAAATCTTTACATAAATTTGGATCCAAAATAAATAAAATCAATTAATCATCAGAACAGTTTTAAAATCAACACACGATGTTCAATTAAATTAAGTAAGGAATAAATAGGTATACATTGTAAATTACAATTACTTTAATATTAAAATAATTTCATGACAAAAAAATGACATTTGAAATATTAAATTTCAACAATTACGCAAATCCGCCATTTAAGTTTATTCAATTAGGTACCTATATATCATAAATTTACGTTCATCTGGAAGACGATCGCAATATTCTATAACGGATTTTAAATCTATATTTTTAAAACGTTTTTAAACATGATTTTTATACAATCACAGAATAATAAATTTAGCAGTTTGAGGCATGTTTGTAATTCAATTAGCATTCAGCATGTCAATTTAATAAAAATTCTTTATTTATAACTGCGACCCTTCCAAATAAGTAATGACTTTGTAGACAATTAAATTTGTATTATAAAATAATATTAACTCTAACGTATTTAAATAAAGTGGATTTAATTCGACAATATTTACGCGACAGATTAAGTAAGAAAATTATAATTAAGATCGTAATAGAAAGTCCATGAAATTATTATTATTATCATTTATATTCAATTTCTTCCAGGAAACCATTAACATCATAAATAGATACTCTTTATATATATAAATACCGTTTATTTTACAGTGAATCTAGATAACCATAGAAGTAGTAACAAGGACATGTACAATGGTCGAATGGTCCTATTATTATTAAATCTCTTCCATATAACCTTTACAAATATAATTAATTTATTTATTCATCTCAGTTCTTCCCTCAGAAGTAACTTTTATATAACTATTTCTCTATCATGTTATGATTTGATAATTTACTTACGATCTAAAAATTGCAGTGTAACAAGCTAAAAAATTCGTTCAATAATATGATATTAAACGTGTCAAAACAGCTGGTTCTCATAAATCAATCTGTGCTTAATAGTCGTATGCGACGAGCACTCGAGCACTGAGTATCTATGGATGATTGATGATGTTCGCGGTGCTTGTTGGGTCAGGGTTCCGTAGGTACCTGGGCACTTATATAATGTAAACTGTGTGCCATAAACGAACTAGGCTTAGAACTTGTAATCTCTTCTGCATTAACCGTTTCTGATCTCAAAGATACATGATTAAATGTGTGCAGATATCTTCTATATTAAATTAATTATGTATATAATTTTGCCTCAAATTTTTATGCCTTTACAGCGAATCATATTCCCCGTCCTCTAATTACGATGATGATGATGGGCTTATAAGTGATGGAACGCATTTCAAATCAGTTTCCTAAATAATGTAAGTATAATTTAAAATAAGGACCTTACACTTACATTTACTAATAAAAATCAATTCTATGTACAAGTGAAAATATATTTTTAAAGTGTAACTTACAAACGACATTCAACCTAAGTGTGGAAAACCCAAAGGTTATTTTCGTTTTCCGCGCCTAGATGTGATCTTAATATGAGTCAAATTAAAAAATAATGTCAACTCCAACAGGCATTAAAAAACAATAAAATTCAATTTTTTGCATTATCCCGTAAATTATGCGACAACAGCCACAATTCAATTCGCAAGCACGCCCAAAACAAATATTATCCGAAAATAAATGTCGCGCTTGCTGTGAACATTTACGACAGCGGAACCGACTTTACCCTTTCTGATTACCGTCTCAATGCTACCCCTGCAGAAGGGTTATGAAAGCATACGGGGTTCTATTTCATTTGCAACGGTCCACAATAATGTTACAGTATTGTATTTGAACCTCATTCTGGAATAAACACGCTAATTTGTAGTATAGGGCTAGTATCTCTTAATGTGAATGAAATTAGGAGAGCTAATTAATTATTTGAGATTGAAATACAGAAAAATTGTTTATCTAAATAACAAATACAATTTCAAAAAGATTAATAAATCAAAAACGGTTCATTCAGAAGGCTTATGGTCAGCACGTGGCAAGGTGTCAAAGGCGGACCAGCGCCAACAACGTAAGGGGGTCCCCCTACAGTGGTCTCCCGCAGGCGCCTCGAATGAGAAGGTACCTATTCCTGTGTGCACTAATACAAATAGTAGGACAACACAGATAATATTCACAGCAGCAACACAGTAAATAATAACCATTACGTGAAATGTTATGTACGGAATAAACGGTATATAAATTATTCAATATATATTCAAATAATTAAAACACCTTTGTAACAATTATGAACAGTGTCGAACAAAGCCAAAACATAATTCTAAATTAATTTTTGTACATCTAGAACGTATTCTTTGTAATTATTTCAAACGGGTTTTAACGCTCATTAAGGCATGTTAAATTAACGTGACATGTAGGAAAGGATTAAAGACAGGTCTACATGCCTATTTCTAATGTAAAAATGTGTATACAAAAACAGTCTACTTATCATAGTTATTCCTAAGACAAGAGTAATCTGATTTTGAAAAACCCCGAACCTTATAGTTGATTTGAGAATGCGCAAAAAACTAAACTATTAGCAATTGATTTTATTCCACAATTTAATGGAATGGACGGTACCGAAGTGAGTTTATATCTGTAAATAAAGTTCTCAATATAAAAAGTAATAGCCGAGCGAAAATGTCACTACCCCTTTGGTTGCACGTGAATGTTCATACTTTTATTGGGGACATAAAACTATATTAGGGGTAACACGAGCAACGTAAAAGGAACGGATTTAAAAAACTCAAAATCATAGCCCAATATCATATCCGCAGGCATCAGATATAAAATTCTGTAGTGAATAGAGAGGTCATAAAAAGACGACTGACAAAAAGTGATAATATAAATTTATTGATTATTGTAAAACTTAAATTCGGTTGTCTACAGTTAAAAAGTATTACTATGAAATATTTTTAAATTTTTACTTATGCTCTAGTCATCACTTTTCTTTTCATAAAAAAAGAACATGAGAAAAATCGAGTCCAAAAACTGGTTCCAAACTCCCCAAATATCAACTAAAATTTACCCACGCCGAAATAATGTTGCGTATGACCACGAAAACTTTGAGCAAACTTCAAATATTTTGTGGTCGAATGCCGTCTTTTTATTTGTACAGACTTTTTATTATAGCCGACCCCACCACCCCCTACATCTTTCGCGCCCTTACTTAAAGTCTTAGTGGTGTAGTAAAATAACTTCCCTGCAAAGGGAGGGCACAACTTGTGACATAATTTCAGACGAGTTAGCAAACTTTCTGAAAACAGGGGAAACTCGGTTTTATGATGAGAAGAAACGCGAAGGAATCAATAGATCATAATAAATTTCCCGCTGGGCGCTGCCCCTGAGCACCTATACACCTGGAGTGCTATCATAAATAATGGGCGGAATTTTTTTACGGTCTCCCATAATGGAAAAAAAAGCGATCCATTATGGTACGTTTTAAAGACTTTAATATAATTAACATTAAAAAGGTATCGTTTTATAATGCAGTATATTATACAACCACTCCATTGCTTAAGATAATAGAACATAACAAAGTACGCCTAAACAAGTTGTGTAATAAAGATTATAAAGACGACGAGCGATGACAATTACGAATAACGCGGATATTTTTCTATTTTGAAGCTATGAAGTTTTATTTTGAGACTGTTTTGTTGACTCAAAGATTGCTGTGAATCGTCACTAATTGGTTCAAATGAGTACTTGCGTATTTTACGAAAATTATGGCTTTCATTTGCGTTGATTAATTCTTTTCCTACATGAAGACTTCATTTGTTATTAGAGATCCATAATTAAAAATAAAGGTACAATAAAGGTATTTGGATACTCATTATCCTAATGCCCTCGCTTTATCACACTCCTATCCGAACCTATCAAAACAAAATCTTTTTTTTAAATAAACTCTATTAAAAATGAATTCTATTGTACTGTTTCCACAAACAACATAATTCCTAAGCTTAATATAGAATATCTCTTTAGTAACCAGGGCTCTGGTAAAATTCCAAACAATGTTACTACATGTTACTTTTGCTATGTATTACACAATAGTCTTTGAATGAATCAAACAATGTAAAACATTTTTTGCCAATTTTCGATTAATTCATTCCGTGGTTTTTGGCTATAAGGCCGCTATTTGTGAATATATGTGATTCTTGTTATATTGTTATACAGAATAATTTAATTGTATTGAATTGTTGCTTATCGACTGATCTGGCTGGTATGAACTGATTCAAACTCGAAAAAGGCATTGGAGTTATAGTGGGTTTTAGTGAATTTCTCAGTACTGCTATCAGACTTGATGTGCTCCACACATGCGGTACATCCTGGTGTATAGTTCTTAATTATGGGCGTGTAACGATGAGTGATGTTAATAAGACAATTCGAAATTGAATCTTATCGCAGGAGAAACGGCCACTAACAAATATCTTAGTGATTTTATAGCTACAGCGTTGAGTTAATCATGTTTTTCATTTTTACCAAAATCAATATATAATTTCGCAAACGTTCTCAGAAGTGGTATTTTTATTAAATTTATATACGGAAGTCAATAAGCTGCGCAAAATATGAATCACTACATGGCCGGAAGCCTACACAAGGGGCAAAGAATATTCCAAACAACGAATCGCTTATTAAAATATCTCCGCGATACCTATCAAAGGCTTGCAACAAAAATTTTTCATAAAATAAGTATTGTACCGATCGACCGCCGCAGCGTCTCGCGGGAGGCTGGACCAATAAATAATAATAAAGAAATGCTACGGATGCGGAATTTAATTATTTCTAACAAGTTGGCGGTAAAGCTCCCGAATTGGGCAAAATAAATTTCACAAAGTCCCCTTACTAAACACTGTAATTTACCGAGTACGACGTCGAACAATGGACGACTAATAACGGCGGTTCCCAGCAGCCGAGCTTTAAACAAGCCAAATAAATAGACAGTAGGTAAGCCAGCTTTAAAAAATGTTGAAATCATGATATTTATCAAGCCGGACAGTGCTTTCATCAACGGGCGGGTTGTCATTGAAAATATAACGATAACTGCAATGAAATATTGCCTTCATGCTTTTTTAAAGCTTTTGTGCTAAGTGTCATATCAGTAAACTTTTGTGTTGTGACGGATAAATATTAAAATTTATTTCAATAATATCGCAAAAAAATATTTGAAACTAATGCCCAGATTTGTATTATTTAAGTGTTTAGGCAACTCACATTTATTAGTTATAAAACAGACAATCAAGTGAAAATTATATCATTCTCTTTGTTGTCTTTACACATTATTTCTTTCTAAAAATAAATAAATAGTGTGTTGCAAGGCATATATTAAGTGTTGAATGTTCAAATGTTATTTTCATTAGTTTACTAGAAAACGTTAACAAACTAACATTCTAATTTATAATATAAGCTAATATTTCCCGAAAAACCCAGCATTAAAACTGCCAATTTCATTTGAGTATTTGTAAAAGTTTCTCTCTCCCTTCAAATTAAGATTTCTCGTTGTTATTACAAGACTTCGCCACTTGATAATTGAAATAAATGAGTTTATTACAAAATATTTGTAATTTATTTTACGACGGCAACGCCAAAGTACTGGGGGGAGACGTTCTTGTTATATGCATTAAGTTAATTTAATTACTTGATTTTATTTATTCGTAACCCATTGTTCAGTATTGTAATGACGGCCCGGGTTTGTTTTTACCGGGAATATGAGCATTCGTGAATATGTAAATGAGCTATTCGATACGAAAATTAACATAACGTTTCAGTGTAACATTCCTACAATCCACTTCCTACCGCAGATTTCAGTGTGGTTTTAATGCGGGTACACTACTCATTATATTGTATTTAAAAATATATATGTAAAGCACTTAAGCTGGCGTTTACTAATCGTTTAACATGCGATTAGTATTTTAACGTCGGTATCTGACAATCACCTAGTTAGCGTGTAGTAAGGTAGTAGCGGCTACGATAGCCTGAGATTTATTTCTTTTATTCTTCAGTGCACAAAAGCACAATTAGCGGACTTAATGCCTAAGACATTCTCTACCAGTCAACAAGTAGAAATAGTAAAAACAGGCATGCATGGCGATTAAAGGTAAGAAAATTTTTTTATTATTCAAAATAAATCAAAGAAATACTATATATTAGATACATGAGATTGTACATAATAGTCTTTTTGTCGTTTTTCCGAGCTAACATCAAAGAAAAGTGGACGGTAGTAACGTCTATTCAGTTTTGCGCGAAATACGGCAGGCATCGGACTTTATTCCATTAGGTTGATACAAAAGGTAAAATATGACGTGAGCATTTAAGTTTGGAAGTTTATAAACGTTTTTAGAGACGACAATATAATTTGGCCATGCCCATGACAAAAATAAAGTGACCTATATAAAACAGATTTTGATTATTTATCCATTTCCAGGCATTATACCTTTTTAAATTGCCACAGGAGTCTCCACGTCTATATTCTAGCTCAGCAGTACGACGAAAGAGCACCTTTTTTGCTACTCGAGCAAAGAAATTTTCCAAATAAGAAATGTCAGTTTGAGTAAGTTCAGCTCTACAAAATGACACCTCGTTTTGTACAAACTTTGAACCAAAGTATACGAAAGCTTTTCCCGTAGCATGAATGCTCTAAGGATTTTAGGTATTCCATTTCTATTTGCAAAATTAAATTTTTTGCACACAATTTATTTAATAAATAAAATATGTCAATTTTCCCTATTGCACTAAAATATAAGTAGACAAACAAATCAAAACAAATATATAATTCTCATCTCGGTGATAAACATCAGCACTACCCCACATTCTGCGGTGATATTCACCGTCACATGTTGTATTGTATTTCACAACCCTTTTTAAGCTTGCCTCTGTAACAGTAACAGTAGTGATGTGCAGCCAAGGTCCACGTAACAGTGACATTTCGCACGGATAAACGAGAATTATCTTATATGTTGTTAGTAAATATTTATGTACAATAAATTTTTTAAACTTCAGTAGCACAAAACCTTTGATTATAGCTTTAAGTGAAATGAAAAAAAGGATATACTATATTAAAAAGACAATCGCCAAACGTCAATCAATTTAGTTTAATAATTATGTTTCTAGGCTGTAAAATAAATAAGTCTCTCTCTCTCTTTCTCTATAAACCACTTTTTGGGTCAAAGTCTAGACTAACAGACGATCTATCTGGAGTCTAATTATAGTAAAATGCGTAATATGGGATAACATATTCTGTCTTTTTATTTATGAACATATGTTTGTTATATTCTGATAATAAAAATATTCAAAATATTAAATATATTTTCTATCTATATCGTTATATAGCACAAATACTTTCTTTTGGCTAGATATAGATGTAAGTTTCACCTTACCTAATAACCTTACCTTTTTAGCATTTGTGATCTTTTTCTATTCACTATTTATGTTACACAATACATTATTAAAAAATAAATCACTTGTTATATCCAGGATGGTGGAGCTTCTGGAAACCATTGGTAATATTGGCTACTATTTCTCTCCTGTCCACAAACAAAGGAAATTGTTTCTAGGAAGAGGAGCCTACCTGAAGATATCAAATATTTAATACTGTGACCGTAAAACTAACCCCTCACTACTGTGGATGTAGAATTATTCAACTTGGGTATTTCTAAGTAAACGTAATTTTAGGCAACACTCAGCCAAGGCAGTGCTTATTACCGCATACCGCAATATTTTATAACATCGCCGTTGTACGCTATTTTGAAAAATAATATATGTTTCAACACGACACGAACATTGTTTATGTACTAACAAAAACTGTGTGTTTTAGGAGAAAATTCAAAAAGATTTAATTTTATTATGAACAAGTGATTTTGAGTTGCTGTTGATAGTGCGTTAACTGAGTGGCACATATTTACAAAATATAAAAAGTTGTTAAGTTTCGTTAGGCACTAATTACAAAAACAACCAATTTATAACTAATATTTACTATCAATAATGAACTTAATTCTTTTAGCGGTGTCTTCATGGCCTATAGTGATCGTATTTTGAACGACCTCATAGTTAGTTGGATCTATTATAATAATCAACTATCTTCAAGTACCTAAATGTAACCTTGTTGGTTTTCTTAATAGATAAATATTAGAATATCTGATCCGACAAACATTGCTTAGTCAGATAAATTATTTCTAAAAAACTTCTGGAAAGAATCATCAACATCTAGGAGTATAAAAACGACTTATCACTTATTGTCAAACCTACTAAATACAACAAAAAAAATCATAAAAGCCGTTTCGTGTTCGATGACAAGATTTCTTATATGACAGATTATCGGTATTGAATTTATTAACGAAATCAAATTTTAACATTTTCCTGCTATTGAAGTTAAAAATAAAATTGTGATAGCATACATATATATAAAAGTATTAATAGTAAAGAAATGGTCATATAATTTCTATAGTCTGTTAAAAAATCACAAGCCACAATCAAAATATTATTGTTTTGAGCAACACAACATTGCGACAGCTTAAGAAACTCGACACGTCAACTTTTGCAATGCTAATCAAAACGGGTCGTCGTTTTAATTTAATTAAAACAGAACTTCAATTGTGAACAGAACAGACAATTTCCATTAGAGGAATCAGTTAGTAATTCAAATGCGAAACGAAATTAAGACAGACAGAAAGGAAGGTAAACAAAGCGCGGTCGTCATAAAACTCGACACCTGTACATTTCTCGGATGGTGCGAAAAAAAAGCGAAAACTGTCAGAAAAAAAGGACATAAAAAACGATGACATTAGCCAAACGAAAGGGAGCCCAGAGGGTCATAACTCGAGGCGCATTTTCCTTTGTCAGAGTGACATTGCTAAATCCGTCTGTGACGTATATTATTTACGGATGCGAGATCGTCCAGTGTACCTGTGGCAGTGTCACAGTAGGGTTGTCAAAAAGTAAATGAACTTTGGACGAGTTTTAAATAACCCAAGCTAAACACTTATAAAGTTAATAAGTAATATGATCATTTGTCGTTTGATATTTCTGATGAGTACATTAGTCTTAAGAGCGCAGAGCACATGCTGAGTGCGGTGTTTGCTTTCTGTTGCTGACTGATTTTGATAAGATTTTTTTGATACTTTTTGTCATTATTTTTTAACATATTTTGAATATTATTGTTTTTTTTAAATTTCTGCCTCTAAGTAAAGTGAATAAATGGTCTATAAGTGATGCTGGACTATTATTTTAGTTTTAATCGTTCGTCATCACTTACCTGATCCTGATGCTTCTTTGGTAATTTAACAAATTAAAAAGATGGCTCACAAAATAAATATGCCTATAAATTTTCGGAAGCTTCATTAATAAAAAGATCAGACAGATCTTTATATTAATGTGATTTGACTGTGGTAATGTTTGCTAAGTTAGCATTTAGATTATTATTAGCACTGGTACAATTGCCATAACATACTCCAAATGGACATATCATAGATTTATATTAAAATTAATGATGATAAATAAACGGATAATTATTTTCTTTGAGCTTCTAATTTAGCGTCCCTACCTAGATACGTCGATTCTTAAAGGGTCTGTTAAAGTTGAAAACTGATATCTTCGTCTCCTGGGATTTTGTAAAAGTATTGATTTCCCGATAATCCCACGGAAGATACAAAGTGAGAAAATGTAAATATTTTACTGGGTTTAGTTGGACTGTGTTGACCTGGCTAGTTTAAATTAAATTGTGTTAGTCGCTATTGTTAGTTCTGTGCAAAAATAATGTCATTATTAACATATGAGCCGAGAGATGTCCACAGCTGGATATAATTCTTCCCAAAGGATCTCCAGCGGTCTAACCAGATAGTCAGTTAACCTTGTGAGAGGCTTACCAACGCTGGTTATTCGGTACGCAACCGCCATCCAAAAACCTTTCCGCTCCATCGTCAGTTCTCCTGTCAATGCGCCCTGTCCACTGCTACTCGAGAATCGCAATTCTTTAGGCTATGTGGGTAGATCTCATTCCTGATTTGATTAGGCATAGAAGTGATTCACCTTTTATTGTGAGGTCTATTGTCAAATAAATAACGTCTACAACAATGTCTTAAATAAATAAATACATAAGTTTTTCTTAAGTATAGCAACGACAATAATATAAAGTAAATTAGATGCATTAAAATATATGTTGCAATGAGAAAGCTTTTAAAGTTTTTCGTTTCCGCGTCTGTTTCCAAGAATACTCTAAATCTACCGGCGAAGTGTTACATATTATGAACAATGTGCAGTCTCGCTGCAATTGAAACTGGAAGGCTTTTGGATTTATGAATAGAAATAATTTCAACATTTTGCAGAAAAGTGCTGTACCATAGGTAGATATGAATGGTAGGGCGTGGTTTGTAATAATATGTAGGTATGAGTATTTAAAGAACTGTCTATAGGCATTGTATATGATGATGTTAGCTGTGGAGTGTTTTAGTTACGATAACCATTAGATGATATCAGCATGATGGTGATCTTCATCAGGCATATCAGCATGATCATGCCATGATTCGCAGAATGAACAAATTGTATATGAATGTTCAAATCCAAAGCCATTTTTTAAGTGTTAGGATATTGTATAAGTTTTAAGAGATTGATATATCAGTGTTTACGGAACTAATATTTAATAGTATGCCTAAATAATTAATGTCCATTGGGTGCTTTCAGTTCACATTATCAATATAGATGGTCGATAAATGTATACGGTTGAAATGAATAATCCCCCTTTTATTTCCCGAATATTGTCTCGAGCTATTTCTTAGATTCGCAAGCTGTAAATACAAACGATTAAACTACGAATGGCAAATAGGACAGAACAGAGTTGATACAAAGATATACGATAATATTATCGTTAAAGAATTTTGTGATTAAGAAGTCTTGAATCAAATAAAACACAATAACACCCATAAAAAGGAGGCTTTAACACTAAAAATCTTTAAAATTCCTTGCAAAAAAAAATGACATCGTATTCGAAGTTATGAGTATAAAATCACATATTGCAACATCATTTTCAATATTCGAGCAAAGATGCGAAGCGACCCGCTATTTGTATTGCTCTGTACACTTCTCGACTATTCTTAAAGCTGTAAGCTACAGAATACTGTCCATTTCATTCCGAATAGAGGTATTTCTTCGTCCAGCAAGCCCGAAGCTACAGTGGAATAAAATCAAATGAATAATGCCGTTGCGGGGAAGCGCAGATGGCGTGGATATTCTATTTGTGCAAAGCTTTGAGCAGCTAAGAAATAAGAACATCTGTCGTTATATTTTTATTAATATTTTATTAAAAAGATAAGTTGATATCGATTTATTAATCGATTGTTGCAAACTTTTTCAAACTCCAATAATAAGTAATAAAACTAGGTGTAATTTCAAAATAGACTCAAAATATAGTTTTATTGAAAAATATAAATTACCTTACGACCTTTCAGAACAAAGAAAGTACTTCACAACAACTAGGTTAACCTCACTCACATGTAAGCAATAAACTAACACAAGTAGCCGTAAAATTTGACATAGACGATATATTGCTTGTACAGCGGGAACATCTGTTGCGCAAATACGGCTTTATCTTAGCAGGCGTGAGAGCAACCTCATCCTGACAAATGTCGCGGCGTTGTTTCTGTTTAATCATAAATATAGTTTATACGGTCTGTGGCTCGAGCTATATCTTAACTCAGGAAGCTATTGATAGGTGTACTGGCTGGGGAGCCTTCTCGTTTGCTGGAACCATCGGAGGACAGCTTAATGCACTTGATGACCATTCCCCCATTCAGTGCAAGCTGTAGTCCACAAATACCGGAATAGAACCGGTAGTGGTTTCGTGGTCGGCTAATCTCTAGAGAAAAGGCTTTTTGAGGTCCACTTGGTGGGTCATATAGTTTATGGCTTTATTGCCATGGTTGATGGGGCCTCTAGGCCCGTTGATTGCCCTTTTGTGGTCGGGGATTGTAGGCCTCCTGGGTCCACGACTGGTTGTGGCGCTAGTCGCGTGTAAGAGTAATATACCAAATATTTTTTTTAAATGATATAATGTCACTAAAACAAGTTCAAAAATGCGTCTAATAACAAAAACTGAATTTCTCAGTGCCCTGTCCATTAATAATATTTACATATTCAACTCCTTTGATGTCACTAAAACGACGCATGCTCCTGTTGAGCTAAACGCAATTTTCATTTGTTCAAAAATGAAACAGGAAGCTGTCCCTAGCGTACATTTCGCGCACAAATATTATTCAAACTTTCGTGTCTACTTACCTGAAGTTATAGGCGTCGATCCTCATTAGGTAGCCCCCGGTTGTATTTTGAATTTCTAACAAAACGTCTAATGAAACAAAGGACGATTCTTACTACGGTCGTCGAAAATAAATTTAATTACGAAACTCCGAGTTTATTAGGATTCGACAAAGTTCGTAGTTGCCCTTAACAATGTGGAGGGAAGCCTTGGTGGAAATTAGCAATAAATTGCGACGATTTATTTTGCAGCGACCGCTGTGCGGATGATTAAAATGAGTGGTGACATTCTGTTTGGGACTACAATATAAAACTTATACTTTATTGATTTTGCATTATAACAGCCATATACGAAAGGAATATATACAAAATGTAATGGCCCGCTGTTAAATTTCAGGGAATGCTCAAATTGACGTTTGAAAATACTGTAAGCCTTTGACAATACCTTCATAAAGTCTTTGAGAGGACTTCAAATTAGAAAACTTTTATGTATTTAACTGCAAGGAATCAAAAAAGAACCACTTTAATTTGAACTAAATTGAACTAAAATGTCAAAAATCGCTTAGTTCATAAACCTAAGCGATAGTATATGTCCTTCATTAGGCAGAAATTGAAGTTATTGTAAAATATTAAAATATAATTCGGTTTTGAGAACAATTTCAATAGAAATGGGCCCAAAGAAAACACAAAAAAAGGGAACAGCAATTTTTAATTCGACAAAAATAGGGTTGTCAGAGGACTGTTTTGCTGACAAAAAGCTGTCTGTCAAAACTCAACATAATCGGAAAACATTTGAATGAACATTTATATTAAAATTACGCATACGACAATGCACATGCTATCAAAAGCATATGCATTGAACGCAAGCAAAGCTATCTTGAAACTATTTTGTGTTTCCATACAAAATTGTTGCCGAACAGAATACAGCACTTTACATTAAAATAAAAGTTCTTTGAATTTACAAGTGCCAGTGTTCAATAACATTAAACTTACCAAATGCAAATGTGTTTCTAAGTTTTGCTGAGCAAAGTGAAACTTATACTGATACTTCTAGCTTTGGAATATTGAATTTAAATGAGACTGTTGCTTTTGACAAGGCATCTTTTGACACCGGTTACGAGGCTGCCTTATTAAAATATGATAATAGAATGTATTATTATCCTTAACTTTAACTCTATGATTAAAGTAATTATGAAAAAGCTTGAGTTTTGGATACTATTAATAGGTATAAACATACCTATTCAAAGTTGCTTCAAAGAGTATGTAAATTACAATGCATTAAATTATGGTTTTTTAAGTGTTAAAAAGGTTAATTCACAATAAACTCTGTTAATACTATCAAAAATAAGGAAATTAGCTGCGGTAGCAGTATCTTACAACGAAGCTTTTTTGGCATGATTGTCTCACCTGTCATCAACTTCTAATTTGAGATGATAAACTTTCGACGCCTCTTTTAAATTAACTATTATACTTTTACTAATGACTTTGATTGCCCATTTTTTTATTATTCAGTGAAATATATATTAAATCGTTTTCATGATTTCTACACTTGTTCTATTGGTTATTTAAATCTTCTTTCTTATTGTTATATACACAAACAAAGACAGAAAATACACACGCACACATAACTTATGTAATTGATATTATGTAAATGATATTCTTGGTTCTATATTGTTTTAGTACATTTAGGATTGATCTACACTTGTATATCATACAGGTGGGACCCTGGTGACCTTCGTGGCCTGATGTACATGATATATATATGATGTATATATATATATATATATATATATATATATAAATATATATATATATATATATATTAAATATTAAACTTTGTGGAAGACTGGCCTGAACTAGACATGTATATGCATGTACATCATATATATATGAACACTGTGGAAAGAAAAAAAAAAGATTCATTATTATTACTGATCTATTATTATTATTAAATTAATATATTTAAAGAAACATAGAAAACAGAAAAATGCACCTACGAACATGATATACTACTTACTGATTGATACCAATATTTTCCGTTTTACCATTTTATAATTCTTCGAATGATACACCGAAAAGGTAAGTCTCCAAAAAGTCCTTACAGTGCTGTGAGATCACATCCGAAGGATAAATTGATACTATTCGGGATGCAACACGAAACACAGAAATATAACTTGGTTTAGTATAGTTAAGGAGACATGGAACACGAGTATATTAAAATTAGAAGAAAAGAACCGAAATTAATCTACGTGGTAATTAATCCTTCTGAATATCTATAAAGTGTCTTCGACTATCAATCAAGTTGTTTTGTTTACAATATTTTTTTTAAAGAACAGTGTACAAGACATACATTTGGGTGGCATGGTTCATGGTTCTTTAAACTCGATTTATAGCTGTTGAAGCAGTGACCGAATGGAGATTGCAAATTTTGATTGCCATTACTGGAACTAATCATGACGAAAGTGTCTTTGCGTAATTGAAATCAGAGGGCTGAAGTTTCCATA
Source organism: Acentria ephemerella (assembly GCA_943193645.1). Lineage (NCBI taxonomy): Eukaryota > Metazoa > Arthropoda > Insecta > Lepidoptera > Crambidae > Acentria > Acentria ephemerella. Next base: position 10,900,959 of record OW971881.1, on the reverse strand, counting down.
TCAGACAAACGTTTATCACGTTAATTTTATCTTCGTTTCAGGGTGGAAATTTAAATACCCATGAAAATTTTTAGCTTTCTTATTATTAAACAAAGAATCAGTAGGTGTAAAGTTCACGAAATTCTAAGAATTCAAATATCACAAAATCTCGTGATGTTCCAAAGCTAGCCCTCAGCCTATTCAATCACGTGATATATACGCTCATACGTTACGCTCCTTTCAAGGTGCCGGCATCTATCTGAGAGCCGCAAGTGTTTCCACTGGTACATTTGAATGCGGTGTATTAGTGAATAGCGGGATTTATCGTTGCCGAAGAGTCGTGCTACGATTTATGTTGCGGGGTTGTTGATACGAGATTCGATTCGAATAATGTGCGTACGACACTTAGTGTGAGCTTGCATACTTTTTGTGAGTGACAAAAATAATTCAATGAATGTATGTTTCATTTGTTTTTTGAAGTTTTGAGAGGACAAGATCAAGTGGACAATTAAATAGGTTATGTTTATTCAACCGTTATACTGATTGAGAAAAATACAATGGGTCCTGAAGGGAAACCACTTTAAAAATAAAATTAAGATTCACTCGTATAATGAAAATTTTCGTTAGCTTACATAAAAAAAAACGGTATTCAAAGACTGTCTAATTTGCTTTTCCTCGACCGAAGAAGCAATCATTCAATCAATCTAACTGTAAAACTAATATCTTTCCAATCCGATCGATTAGAATAATCTATATAAATAATCAATGTTTATGAACATGAAAGACAAACTTAACAGGAAGTAATTAACTAAGACGATATTCACAATTTTATATTTAAACTATAATTTTGTGTCACTAAAAATTTTTCGAAACCATCCTTACCAATAAGCATATTACCTTTACATTGCGAGACCACTTAGTTAGCGAGTGATTAGGTTTTACCATGCGAATACTGGATTGCAGCGTCATTTAGGTATGTAACGCGGCCGCAAAACAGTTCATTGTGTTCTATTGTGAAAGCAAAGATAGCTAGTAATTAAAAGGCATGGGAAATATTAATATCTGCCATCCTCAGAATACTGACCAGTGGGTTAGCATCATAAGATAAATTTATTTTCATTTAAACCTAGCCTAAATTTAAAAAAAAAGAATAAATATGGAATGATTCCATAGTAGTAATTGAAAATTTCAAACGGAGTTAGCTAAACCTACCGCATCGCAAGTGTTTTCTGGGATAATTTACAATCTTGCTGGTTTACTTGTTTTTAGAATAAATCTCTTGGTAGGTATCAATCAGTGGGCATCACCCACCTTAAACGAGTATGGATTCCGAAAACAGATTTCTGAAGAATCTGAATAAGTATATTAGCATTTCTACTTATGGAAATCAAGGAACACCTTGTAATAGTAAGTACTATTCTCACACTTCATAAATCTGCAGAGAAAGATAGGAATAACAAATCGATTGTAAATAGCAAATTTCTATGTAACTATAGCCATATTGTTGAACAGAAAAGAGAGGGCTCTTCTCCTATGCGTGCTCTTACAACAAACCCATACATTTTAAACACTACTTATAAGCAAATGAAGCTACTTAGTAGCCTCATTTATTTGGAACCTACTTACGAGTATATATAATTAGATTTTTTGATTTTACATAAATTTTTTATCAATTTTTTTACTTCCCATATTTATTACAATCAGTGTTAATTGTTGAAGGTTGTATACCCTCAATAAAACACGAGAAAACCATTAAAAGTAACAACAAACTTCTCAAAGCCTCAGAAGAAACTTGTAAGCAACTTCCAATATTATTTTTAAGAGGCTAGTTGATTCTGACGAATATGAAAAAAGTATCGGGCATCGTTTTCGCAACTTTCAAGGGCCGTTGGTAAACAAGCGATTCAATGAGCTGTTTACTTACTTCAGATCCTTGGTACTAAATGTATTTTTCTTTTTTCGACGTCGTAAATAAGATGGCCGATTCCATTAGACTTTATTTATAAAAGCTTTGTACGAGCAAACAGAAAATCACACTTTTTGCGCTCAACGCTTATCCAATTTAGTATTTCGAGTTGTTACTGTTGAGTGATGTGTGTTGTCTTTGTTAGCGCTTAAGGTTGTATTAGGAAACAGAACTGTTTCGTGAGTTTGATGTAAACTGTCACATTCATGCCAGTAGAGAATAGGGACGATGAAAGGGTTAACAGATTAAAATAATTATATAAAAAATATTAAAAAAAGACTTTGAAAGAACAATTACTTTAATAGTTAATGATTGATAATTCATTTATAATAATAAAATTCCTGTGGGAAAGTCAGTTTTAAAATAATTAAATTCATTAAAAACCAATATCATTGGATAAACCCATTATATACTTTTATTATGAAACCCTTTACATTAACATAATATTAAATCTCGATGCTCCGCGATGCATACGTAATAACAAAGCGTGACGTCATACTGCATTGCCCGTTTTTAGGAGCGTATTTGGGCGAGTCAAAAAATATTCTATTTAAATTGTAATATCTCGGGGAGTTGCCATGCTATCGAAACAATTATTTTAAAATGATTCTATGATCATAATCATACTTTTTATATTAGACTTCAAATATTTTAACAACGAAATGGCAGCTATGATTGCGATTGTTAAATCTTAGATCATTTGATATATTATTTTGAAATCACATATGCTCATCTCCAATTGTTAATGGTAAATGAAATGTTTAATAATGAAAGAGGTTGAAAAAAGAGTTGTCTGCGTAAGCAATTTTTATTAAAAATAAAAAGAAATCATTCATATCACTCGTTTTTTAGTTATAACGATCATTCTTATGTATAAAAGTAAAAAAATATCTGTTTAGAAGAAGATCTTTTTCTCTCTTGGTGATCAGTTATTGTACTTCAGTACTTAGTAAATAAACCTGCCCTATAACTCATCCCAAAGGAGAAGATTTTAAACGACCACAATGATCACTAAAACTCAATGACCATAATATTTTATAGCTACTTAACATGTTTAAACAGTTTCTGCGCAGATATGCAGCAAAGTGCACTGATGAATATGCATGTTGTTAAGATATAGCTCCTGTCGACGTATAAATATGCCTGTCTGTCCTCGCGTTTTAATGTCTCACTCACTATAAGGTAACACGCAACGCGTACTATAGACGGCATAGCAATACTAACAGTTCTACCTAAAAATATCATTCCCTTTCTAAATTTGCTCGGAAACAATGTAAACACCAATATCGTTTACAAATTTATATAGTATATTTTTGATATTTATATAATTGTAACAATCTTTATTATTCAGTTAAGTAGTATCCATAACATAAACTCATTTTCATCTCTAATACAAGACCAAATAAAATTAATTCTATAATTTAGGACTCTCCTCACCACCTGCCGATACAAATACGTCCTGGTATTTGACGAGGCTTAACCCAACAGGCACATTCTTTCAGGATGATTTCACCAGTCGCTCATCAAATGTGTTCATATTCATGAATGTTTATACAGGTAAAATGCTTAGTCAGTTTGTCTAGCTTTTAGTGAATTTACACGATCATCCTTTAATTTAGAATGCGTCTCCCGCAACTGCCATCTAATTAATTAGAACGGTAGCGAATAATGGAACACGTTTTAGACGTTCGTGCTGTTTTAACTTTGAAAGAACTGTAAAATATAATGTATGTAAAGGAAGGTAACTAATATTATTTGGCTTAGAATTTGTTACTCTCAAAAAACAATTGGGAGCAACAGTTGGTGTTTTCTTATGGTGCTATTTAATATCGACTGCAAAGTTTTGGTTGCAATAACTCTAAAATGGTGTCCAAGTGGGTTTGGTTTTGAAAAACTGGTGTAGATTTGTAAAAGTGGTTTTGAAAAGAGAATTATTGAAAAAATCTTTTCTAAGGCTTTACATAAATTTTGGTTAATTGAAACCAACTGAATTTTCAACACACACGTATGTGTTATATGTGGGCATATAATACATACGTGCGTAATAACATTACACAATAGTGCGCAAAATAATTATACCTACAAAATTAATGAGTAATTTCTCATAATTTTTATATATTTCTTTTTATCGTATTAGTCACTGTGGGATAACTTAATTTTTTCTCGCAAATGTGTTGAACAACGTCACACGACACTGTTAGTTTTGTTTATCCCACACTCTATTGAATTAATCCCTCGCCAACGACTCGCGTTGCAACCTACTTTACTTAGAGTGAGAATGCTTGCAGTTTTTTAGGACTATGAAGAAAAGCTTTATACAGTGGGTATTTCTTTTAGGGCGTCAATTGGTATTTGCGTTACGCGAAGAGAATATTACAATGTTTTATATAATGACATTTTATTTACAGTCATTTTCCAATAATACTAAAACAAAAACCCAATATCCATATCTTGGACGAATACTTTAGCTTTGGAAATGAAGCGTCACAAGAAACTCCAGAGCTTTTAAATATTTGTAATGACAATTACAAATTATTTATGCCTTTACGTGTTAATATTAATACTAATCCCTTTTATATTTGATGAATTACCATTGAACAATATACTCTCACGATTTAGTATCATTATGATATTCATTTATTTTTTAGTAAGCTTTCTTACATAGTATTGCTTTTATCTCAATTTAAAATTTGTTTATAGATATTTCCATATATATGACCTGGTGAATTGCTCGTGTAGATACCAGGTTACCCCCGTGAAGGGCAATGGAGTTACCGGGGAGTTTTAGTGGGTATTCTCAGTGCCGTTGTATTGAGGTACTGAGTGAGCCCCACACACGCCCGTCATTTAGCTTGTGGCGGGTAGGTCCGTAAATGTTCCTCCTCGTAAAAATAAAAAAAGGTATTTCCATATATCGTAATTTCACAATATTTATATTCCACAACGTATCATTAACCGTAATTACCATTTCGCTTTCATCTATGGATCAATAAAGATTATTCTACATCAGGCATGTAATTTGACCACAGCCCAAAAACAAAACGTTACCCGTGTATTCTGACCACCTCCTACATTATCCCGTTTGAGGCAATGGCCCCTAATGTCGACCATTACGCGAACTAATGTAAATTGTGTCCGTTGGCAATACGTTTACTCGTACACGCTACGTTTTATACACTCAATATTACGATAGTTATTTCGTTTTTAGTTATACTATAGGAAATTTATAATTTATAAGGGTGCATTTTTTTAACTATGTTTAGTTTTGTCTATGTTACTGATAGTTTACCCCATCACTAATTATTACAACACTTAAGTGTTTTAACAACTACACTACAATTTACACTAAAATCTGTAAATACCTATTTTATGTAAACATGAAAAGTTTTGTACAGAAATATACAAACTTTATTTTCAATACATGTTATTATATGATCTGTGCTATTCTAGATAAGATGGAACTCAGCTTAACAACAAAATATGTTACAAAGTACAAATGTTAGAAAGCATGTATGTTTGTTTACATCAAAAAATTTTTTCGCACTAAAGCTGGAGAACGTTCTCCACTTAACAGAATGATTAATTCGTATTATGAATATTTCAATAACATTATTTCTTTACGAATTCGCACTTTTAAAAGTCAAATATCACAATTACTTACATAAATTAAAATAATCATAAAGTTTTTAAACATCATAATGTTGTATAAATATAAGCGTCACCATTTTTCTCAAAAAAACATTTAATGTAATCATTTGGTTAATGTTGTTTGTGGAACAATGAAATATGCAATATCTATATTTATTGTTAATTATGAGATTGTGCAAACTGTTTTCAAACCCAAATAAAGGGAAAAAATAAAAAATACTTTTAGTTGAATTTGCAAATGAATAACTAAACGCATACGTAGGAGTACACAATAACGTATTGTCTTCTATTTTTTGAATGATGCAATATTGTATCCAACCAAACATAACGATGCAAGTAATTGTTATGTACATTAAATTATCGATTACAATATAAATAAAATGCGGCAGTCGAATTGAAAATAATTGGAGTTCTTTAGAAAATTGTGAAATATAAAAAGAAGAAAAGAATTATGTAATCAGTTCGATCGCTCAATTTATTCTTAGTGGGAGCAAAACTTTTTGAAATTACCATACAATGTTCTTGAGCATTTATCCGTTGCGTGCACTGAAAGTTCTTTCAGACAATATTTAGAATAACATTATATGAACACGAAAACCTACTTTAATGGTTGTTGTGGCTTCTATTCGACGTTAATAAAAATCCAATGGCGCACTAAAAATCAACCGAAATTGAATCAAACTTGCGGAGTGGCATTAAAAACGAAATAACCTTAGCCATTGCACAGTAAAAGCTTATCAAGATCGTTGAAGTCTAATCGGTATCGTTAAATTAAAAATAGCTTACTTTCTTCTGTACTTTATCTTCCAAACGAATTTAATCATAATCAACAAACTGTATAAGCAAACAAAAGAGTATCTTATTACTTAAGTTTCTTCTATGGGACTTAGCAAAGTACTCTACGAATTGAAAGAAGTCAATATACGAGGACAATGTGCTCCAACAAATCTTTACCTTGTTAGCTGGTAAGGTATAAAGGCAGACTTAATGCATTAATCGGGGAATTATTTCGCACCGTAGTAGATTTGCAAGGTCGTCTCTTTGAATTAAGCAGTTACCACGCACCATCAATGATCCGCTAAGAATGTAGCAGATACTTGTGTCGCAAGCTTATAAAATATGTGATGTCTCTTTGACATTTGGACGTTATATTTTATGTAAATGTATTTTAACTATTCATTTATGCTTTTATGTTTATGTCTTTGTGCAATAAAGTGTATTTGAAATTCATTTGATATTTTTAGTTCCTATACTCATAAATTACTGCAAAAAAAAAAGGAAACTTACAATTTAGATTTTAAATTTTTTTTAGTAATTTATTTTTTATTTTTTTTATATTCGGGAAAATAAATAGTGACATAAAATTTCTAAAATTATGTATTACAACAAATTTTCATTACCATCGTTCACTGAATATACATAATATAATTACTATTGAATATATTGTAAATATATGTTTCTTTTTCTTAAAAATAATCATACTGTACTCATGCTATCCAATGGAGATTTTTGAAGTGATTTTTCCAAGTTGGAGTATTAAATCGTTTACCTGAAACAGAAAAGAACAATTTTTAAATGCCAGTGTATCGTTTTAGATAGATTAGATTTAAATAGTTAGATAATAATTAAACATTTAAAAAACCTAAGTCGATACTTTTATTTGTTAAAGCTTTCAACTGATTACCAACATAACATATAAAAGTACAATCGTATACATTTTAAAAATCCTATTCACAGTTACAGACTTCGTTGAAAAATCAACAAACTAGTAACCGGAAGGATCCGATGAAAAAAAGTTTCAACGGAAACATCCGAGTTTTACAGAGAGTAGTTACTGTAAAGCTGGCCAGTTAGTTCGGGTTGATTTAAAAAAAGTTTCACTTGAACTAATCAGTTACAAGTTTATGAAAACAAATAAAAAAGTTACAGTTACTGCAACTGTGTGTCGATGGAATGTAACTGTGTGTCGGATGTCACTTTCCAACTTATTTCTATAAACAGCTGTGTCCTCTTGCTTCATCAGTACAAAGTACTCGCGCAGTACTGTACGACAAATGACAGTTCAAGGACGTAAAATACACTTACTTAACTGGGTCAGGTTTTTACAAAAATAAGCATGGTAAAAAGCTAAAATTTTAAAACAAAAATGAATTGCAATATTTTATCATTAAGTTCCCTCTTAAAACCAACATTTAAATTTATTCAAACAATTACACGTTGGGGACGTCCGTTCGTTTCGTACGGCTTTACATTTATGTATCAAATCAACTAATCCAAGCATACTGAAAAACATTAGCTTTCTTAATTCTCGAATGGGCCTCACTTTAAATGAGAAGCAAAGGGGTCTAACCCGTTACCTACCCTATTATCTGCAGTTTGTATTTGATGCGAAATAATATATTTATATATCTATATATAAATAGCCTTTGAAAAATATACGATGACAGCTAGATTGTAATAATTCTCAACTAGATGCTCGTCTCCTATTCTTAAATACTTTAATTTCTTAGAGCAAACACTAAAAACATCGTTAGGTATTAAAATTAAGCATGCAAGTAAAATTTCACATAAAACCTCGCAATTACCGACTCAGTAATTGTCAAAAGCGACTGTAAACCGCGTATGAGCTGTCTCGCCGTAAAATAAATCTGTATTAACGCAGGAAATCTAGTCGCGGCCGACATTGGCAACATAAATATACGACAGCAGTAATATATCTTTGCATAGATAAATAAATAGAATATGTATTCATTGTACACCATAAACAGACATAAACAGACGTTAAAAAGATACTTCATTTTAAAGTTACAGCAATCTCTTAGTTTAAATAATCTTTGTGGTATCTACTAGACGGCATGTTAAAATTTAAAATTCAATCAAAATAAAAAAATATCTTTATTTAAATGGACGCAATTACAACAGTTACCTGTAAATGTAAAAACAGCACGAAACGTAATAATGTTGTTCATATTAACTTGATGTAGAATTGCTGTATTGTATATTGGTAATCCAATAAATGAATAACTAAATTCTGTTAAATCGTCAAAATTTAGCCCTACCACTGATTCAGAGAATACTTTAGCTTCGGAGAAGAAGTGGCTAAAAACTTCTCCTTTGATTGTTGATTATGCCATTACATGTCAATATTCTGATTATTAATATAATTAAAAATTGTTTTTTGAATTATCATTTAGCAACTTACACTCACGTTCTAGTATAAATAAGATTTTTTATTTAAAGACAACTTGCTCGATAAGAAGATTGCGTCCCCTTTAAGACTGTCCCATTAAATAACTGTTTCACGTTGAGACGAGTAAAATGTCCAACAATATTATATTTAATCCTTGCAACATAATTTATTAAATTGTTTAATATTTTGTCCTCATTTTGACAGTATAGAAAAATAAAAAAAGTAATCATCGACATTATTATGAAATTGATATTGATTATGTCCAGTAGAACACAATAAATTACAAAATTATTTGAAAAAAGAACACATTTTAAATTAAATCATTATAATATTTCCTTTGGTAATTATAAATAATAATTAGGTGCCAATACCTATAAACGATATTTACGTTTTAAGTCACACGGACACACTATCTAGAGATGATGTTTGGTGTTTGTGCTTTGGTACTCTACACTTAATGCGCAATTTTGCTTACTACAGAGTACTATACTGTAACCGTTAGGCAATTGTTCCTTAATAGATTTGCACTAATGCCGAAATCATTTACTAGGTTGCCCTCAGATATATAATAACTTTTATAGTGCCAATTTTCTTTACAAGTTATTAGCAATTCATAAAAAAACGTAAGTATAAAATTATACAGTTTCAAGCATATACTCAAGCCATAAGTACCTAAAGGAAACAATCTCATTTCAAAACTTAACATTATCATTCATCGATTGAACTGACATGGGATTTCATTAATTACATAACACATGAGATACTACTCCATCTATTTATCACAGCATTGATATCTCTACGTTTCTAATTAAACCGCTAAATTCAAGAGCGAAGCGTCGACGTGCTAATATAATAAAGCCAGTTTAAACCACCCTAAACCGGTTTAATATCAAGAGGGCGCTCCAATAGCTCAACTTTTCGTCGCGGTCGGGCGCATTACAACGTACAACCAGGCTGGATTAGCACCTGTAGGTATCCAACTTTGCTTTCGCTTCTTTGTTTGCGAACGGAGCATTGTAAGTAACTACTCAAAATAATATTGATCAATAGTTCTGAATATAGCGGGTAACGAGATGACGTTGCTAAATGAACTGCCAGTCAATCAACATGATATTCGAGTTTCTGATACAGTGAACAAATACATACATATACTGTTCATATTGTAAGTATTAAAACAAACGTATCTTACAGTTAAGATTGTAAAGATGCTCACTTAAATAAAATTTAATAACATAAATCTGCGCCATCGATATTTGTGAGAATCGATAAGAAGAAGAAGATAAACAGAAGAAAGAAGGTATAAGATATATAAGATCGAACTGTAAGTTTTCTATAAATCAAATGATTATCTTATTGATACTAAAGCGTGGGTGGTTAAGCCAAGGAAATAAGGCGTTTCTTGCGCCGCTTCTCCGAAGTCAAAGTATTCGTGAAAGCGGTGGTAGGGTTAAAAAAATGTAGTCCATTTTAATAACTTTCAAGTTTTGAATATGCTCAAGAAAAGAAATACAAAAATTATGAAGTGCCATTTTATTAAATATGTGCGCCTTTACATTTTAGAAGACATTCCTTTATTTCGCCTTGAAGACACTTTCAATGTGAACGCAAAATAATGGTTATTTTGTTATATTTAAATTCCTTGACGAGTTACTCTAACCGTTATATACGATACGAAAAATATTTGAATGAGCTTTCTTGCATATCAAAATTTGTGATTGTACAGAGCATCAGTGTTTTGTTTTTACCTGCCCTATGGTGTAGTGGCTGAGACCACCTACTTCAGATCTGGAGGTCCAGGGTTCAATTCCTATAGTGGGCAGACATTTGCTCGATTTTGTTGAAGGTAGCGCTTTTTCTTAGTCCGCTTGGCTAGCTAACCACCATGCCACATAAGTCTGCCACCATAACAATAAGTTAAGAGCATTGTTCTGTTTTAGCAGTTGGAGATAAGGTAGCCAGCTCCTCAGTGATTGAGGACTACGGATACGCTACCATTTTCTGCTTTTTCTTCACTTATGATGAGATGAGATGAAGGCTAAGAGCCACGCCGTACACAATGGATAATTAAAAATTAGTATTTTTGTTACTTAGATCAGATAAACACCATCTATTATACAATATATAAATAATCATAATTAAGGAACGATCTAGCTGCTTCCGATAAAAATTACGTAAAGACCATATATTATACAATATATATATAATCGTAATTAAGGAACGATCTAGCTGCTTCCGTTAAAAAATACGTAAAGACCATATATTATACAATATATAAATTATCGTAATTAAGGAACGATCTAGCTGCTTCCGTTAAAAAATACGTAAAGACCATATATTATACAATATATAAATTATCGTAATTAAGGAACGATCTAGCTGCTTCCGATAAAAATTACGTAAAGACCATATATTATACAATATATAAATAATCGTAATTAAGGAACGATCTAGCTGCTTCCGTTAAAGTTACGTAAAGAAATGTTAGTGTTAATCAACGAAAAAACAAACTTATTATCTCAAATTGTCTATTGTGCATTATTTTGAGAACATGACAACTGCCTTGTGCGTCTCGAGCGCTGATTTTCACTGAGATGGGCCTCTAGATAAAATCTATATTTGCGTGCCCATAAAAACGCTATTTGTTAGCAGCTACATTATTCTGGGGTTGAATCCCATATAAGTACTAATAACAACATATATTTATACTCACACTAATTCAAACACTCACTCACACAATTCAAAGTAATCATCAAGTATTCATAAATATATAACTGTGACATGAAAATATGGTCGGGACTCGAACATAGGATGATTACCATGTAGTTAGGAGTACTGATCATTTGGAAAGGCGGTCATTATTCTCTACATATTTCCACGAATAACAAAAAACTTCTTACAAGCTTATTAATAACAGTGAAAATGAAAACTTGCTTTAATCTTGTTATATATAAAGTTATATTCCCCTAGATAATTAAAGCTTAATATGATTTCAAGCCATGAAATAATATTAAAGCCATGGCTTAAAATACTATCTTTGTTTAATATTACATTTTTTTAATTAAAAGCCTTATTCTCAGAAACTTTGCAACCAAGAATTTCACTTATTAATCCGCCAAGATTTATTAGGGCGTTAGACTATTAAAAATTTAATAAATATTTTGCGTCGAGGACTAAAATATATTAGTTGTAAATATAGAAGATATTAATAAATATAAACATATTAAGGGATTAAAAATAGCACAGATAATATATATTGACTTAATTATTTCTTATTTTGTTTCTTAGCTGTGTGGAAGTATAACTCCATTTTGACTTAAATCATAAATTTAAGTCAAAATGGATTAAATCATAATAAACATCGCGATATCATCAAGATCGAATGAATATCAATCACTATACAGTTAAGGCTTGATATCAAAATTAATCAAATGGGCCTTATTAGTTGTAGAATGTTTTGTCACTATCAATCGAACGACATTTAATATACGAACAAAAGAGACAAATCACTAACTGTATAGTGATTTGATTTACAAAATGTCTTTCAAAATGAACATGAGTTTATATTTTTGTTATTATTAAAGCCGTAAGAGTTGAACGAATGAAATATTTCAACAGAAATTCAATAAATTCAACGAAAACTTTCAACCCTTCGTTGCAGCAACACTTTTTGTGTGGTTAAATCGTCCAAATCGGGGCCAAAGTTACCCCGCAAAACTAATTTAATTATTTCTATGGCCGTAAGTCAGGATGGGTTGCGCATAAAGCAGCCCCAACAAATTGAAACCAGTCGATCGGGCGCATTGCCTTTTGTATTGTCCAGATTACATATCCAATATACGAGATTTCTTGAGCTTAGGTATTGGCAAACGAAATGTACTGCTGGTAAGTGAGCAACAGATTTATTTTAGTTTTTCAAGCATTAACGGTAATTTTGCAAACATTTTGAGAGGTATATGTGAAGAGCTGAGCTTTAGAATTATGAATAATAACTTTTTTTATACTATCAAAAACTTTTTGGAGTATAAAATAGGGTATTAAATATATAGTATGTATACCATGGAGGTTAAATTTGAATTCAAAGTGGCCAGTACGTTAAATGGGAAATTTTATATCGAAATATCTATTATATTACAGCTTCCATATGAAATATCAGAAAAATATTAATTTATATACGTACCAACAATACATTTCACAACATCACCTCAGCTGTGAACGCTTTGTTCAAAATTAACGGCTATGTCATGGGTAATAAATATGCAGTTTCAGGAATAAATCTCTAATATCTGCCTGCATGCCGTATCACAGCTGCATTCATAGAAAATAGAAATACAAATATGATTATGATTTGTGTGACATGTATAGCATATAATATATATTAAATAAAGAATATCATCTTCTTTGCGATTTATGACTCTTAAATTAAATAATATATATTAGAAATATCATAATGGGTAAATGTATAAAATATTGATGCTAAATTTATTATAAATTGCATCATTTGGAATCCACAGCATTCCACATTTATGAAGTCATAAATGATATTCTTTTGTACTCTCTATATATCTATATAACTAACTCTTGACTGAAAAAAATAAATTAAATCATATGCTTTTAATAAATTTAAGATGATTTATCGAATTTGTTGTTAATCAAACAATGCATCCAGTAAACGTTATTCATTACTTAATATCACTAAACACCTCTTTAAATTCCTCGTTAAATAACACTTAAACTTTATAACGTCATGAGAATCCACTTGCTATACTCATGAATTGCATTCTTAATAGGTGAGATGAAATGAGCGTAAAATTAGGTTTTATACCGTCTGTCAGCAGCGAATGTTCCACTGACTTCAATTAGAGTGTCATACCGCTCAGACCGCTCGCTCAAACTGCCTCCGGGGAGCGCAAGCTAGAATCGTGAGCGATACGTTAGCGAGCAATGGGTAACCCTGTAATAATTATGTCAAAAATTATAGAACCCTTTTAAAATTTAAATGAAGGAAAATTATGTATTTCACAATTATACAGAATCAATAATTAGTGAGAGGCTGTGAAGATGGTGTGCTAGTACGTAAAGACCTAAATCAGATTATTAAAGATTATTTAGCATAAACACTGGGGAAGAGTCTTTTGTGGGCATTTGGTCACAAAGACATATCTACATTGTTGTCCCACAAAGTACTGCGTATTGATTGGTATCAGTAGCCAATAAAATAAATAGCACAAAAGAATATAAAAACGAAAACCGACTTCAAAATACTTAAAAGGCAAAGATAAAGATAAAGATGAAGATAAGATAAATTTTATTGTGATTCTGTGTATAATAAATAGATCTTACAATTTCATGCATAAGTTACAACAGATTTTTTATTACTATAATTTAATTTTATTACAATTTTTAAAGATAATTCCAATTATAGTATTCATTTAAATTGTAAAAGCTTTTTTGTAACAGCCATTCTAAAAATAATTCAATTTAAGTATCTTTTGTGGAGTTTTCTGGAATTTTTTGAAGTTGGAGCTTTTACTTCTTTTTCTTGATTCTGAAAAGAACTTAGCATAAACTACAAAAAATAATTTAAAATTGGATAAGATCTTCAATTGAATTATTTTTGTCTTTTAAGTGCTTTGAAGCTGTTTTTTTAGTTTTGTTCACAATTTTGAGTGTTATGTTTCTAAGGCCAAAGATCGTCAGTATAGTCGACTATCTGTTCGTCGTTTGTTAAAATACTCATAAAGCATTAGAAAAAAAATTGAAACATACGTGCGCAAAAAAATATGGAAAATTTCCTTCGGATTCCCTAAGATCATCGTGACTTGGTGATAATTGGATCACTTCAGGAATATAAATCGGTTCCTAGCAGAGAAATCACGTAACCAACAATACAGTAAAATTGAGAATCACCTCTTTTTTAAAATGTCCTGAAAATACAAAAAATCTCAAATCTAAATTCTTGAGCACGAAGCAATATAGCTTAGTCAGTTATTACTCATTATTGACTCAAACCATACGTCGTATTTACGTTCTACAAATCGACACGTAATCGAGTTAACCCTGCCATACCGAGCCGGGTAAGGTAGCGAATTGCCAGTGGGAATTTCCCTGTAATCCGAGTGGTCGCGGTACCGTATTGCCTTCATCGCATGGAAATCGGCGAAAACGCCTGTATGAAATTGTCGTCGTATTTGGCACGGTGGAATATTGGAACTTTTTGCAAGTCAATTGTTTTGGCGTAAAGGTTCGCTTCCACTCCAGTGCTACCGTTCAGGAAATATTTTAAACACATTTTGAATAGAGATTTGATTGGTAAAATAGTTTAATATATTTTATTAGGAATGATATTTAGTTTGTTACTATAACACAAGAACAACACATTACATTACATTTAGTTTGTTTACCCAATAAATTCGATAGAATGGTTGCAAAGTGGTGCATATTTTAACACTTTGTACACTTTTGACGAGCTTAAAATTTTCAATTTTTATCGACTGGTTTTTTATAAAAAGTTTTGAAAAAAAAACTGAAAACCGATTTCAAATTACTAAAAAGGTAAAAATAATTCAATTTAAGTACTTAATATTTTTTGGCTTTACTTATAGGACTTCTGAAAAATAAGTTTTCCAATCATTAATCTCTTACCTTATATAAATCTGATGTGAAATATGTCAATATTCAATTTAAATCATATCATTCACTTGCATGAATAGGCCGTTTTACATGGATATTATATAATAGTACATATCACATGTATTCAGACTGCAATGACTGACAATTTTTGAGTACAAACTAGATATGAGCACAATCAAGGCATCTTTGTTCACGTCAATGGTCAGTGCGTTCGATCAGGAAATGCTTTTTCAACACTTCCCTGTAGTTGAGGAACCCTCTATCTAACATTAAGTCCGATACACCCGTGTGTTTATTCAGTGAAATACGTAGCTGGTTTAAAATAGCAAGTGTAATAACCGTAAGAAGTGTTCCGAGATAACTGTTTGGTAGTTTTGCGGGCTGAACTAGTTCCTGAGTTGTTGCCGAGAGAAAACTTCACGTCTAGTATTATTTTAGACAGGATTGCCTAAAACACCTTCAGCGCAACGAATAAACTTGGTCTGCACATCTGTACCTTATGAAGTTTTATGTAGTACAACTCTATATCATTATGCTTAACACATTCAATGCCCAATAAAAATGTCCAAATTTGCACTGTGGCGCAATATTTGTGATATTTTTAATAATTTTAATAAATATTTTTTCCAATAACACATTAACTATTTCGCTACATTGAAGTGATGACTGTGACTCCCTGTGTATTCATAAACATCAAATTATAATCTATTTAAGAACATTTCCAACAGAGATACCTATATTTTGTAAGTTAGTAAACCCTTCATTATTCATTATCATTATAAATTATAGTATAGTAGATTTAGACATAATTGCCTGTGGGTGGGCTGTGAATTGCTTGCAGTAGACTTTATGACATATATTCGGCTGCAACCTTAAATGATGTCAAATATGGATCCGATTAAGTCAAAGTTTTCCCACCAGAGATATATCGTTAAGAACTTATCAACCGTACCTTTCTCATAGTGCCAGTCGAAATGCAGGTATCAATAAAAACGAGATTGCATTCCATAACCAAATGCGTTTTGTATTTTCCTCGTGTCCATTCCCCAGCGAGGTAGAAATGGAACACACGAAAAACAAAACTTGCACCGAAACGCGATCCAATCAACACGGTTGATCCGGTCTTTCCGGTACTCCGGTACTAAAACGTATTATAATGTACAGGTTGGACTATAAATGGTTAAACGCGTAGCTTGTTAAAATTTTGAGTAACAATTTTTAATTTTATTTTGAACCTAGTTGCATTGAATCAAGACCGTAATTCGTTCATAATCCGACAAAACCCAATATATAATATTTTGTAAAATGCCAGCAATACTGGCTACCTTAATTGTCCTTCAAAACAATTAAAAAAAAAACGCAGGCCCTAAAGGGCCGAATATAAAAAAATACCCTTAAAATTACTAAATACTCTTAAAATTGTAATACATGTAGATATTAGACAAAATACTCAACGTATTCTAATCCAAATATGATTTTTGCTAATTCTTTCTTTATGAGAACATTACAAAGAGGTTCATACCTATTTCATTTAGGAGATGACTTCCTAAAACTATTTATTCCGATTTAAATTCTTCAACCTGATTTCGGTTGAAGAATGAGTTTTCAGATGGACACCAATTTTTATAATTATGTCCACTTTGTGAAATTTAACTATTATATAGTCCCAAACCAAATTTCCTCGGGAACGATACATTGGGTATTGACTTTAAATTTGTTTTTTACTTCCCATACACTTAATGAAACGATAAGACTACAAAACTACTGGATATGTCACGCAAGAAACGAAATAATCTAGTTTAACTGCGTTCATCTCAGTCAATATATCGGGCGTCTATTTGTCGACAAGTGTCAGTTAGTTCGTTTCATCAATGGGAACAGTCAATAAAATAAGTCTGAGTCTGAGGTCAGTGGCGGGTCGAGTGAAATACAGTTTACTGTTCAGGAGACATAAGCTATAATGCAATCAATTGTTGCTAGGATTTTCTCGGAAATAGCTTTGTTGGACACTTTTATCTTTTAATTCATCAAATAAGCTTTTTTGACAACGGCGATCGTATTTTAGCTCCTTTATATCAGCAGCTACTGCCTGAGTGGCGATTAAAGGTATGTCGATCTTAATATTGGTGATACGATTTTTTTTTTATCAGAGGAGGGACCGATGATGTAGGTAACATTCAAAGTTACAAACTTTGATTCTTTAAAATATTAATAGCGACCAGTGACCTCTGCTCGGGTTTTACAAATATAAATTATTAATATCCAGGCGTACCGCAACTCTGAGCAAACAAAATTCCATGTGCGTTACAGAACGCTAGCATATGTCAACCTGGAATAACTTACTGAAAGCATTAGAAATTTTAAAATAATAAAAAGTATTTTCCAGATTATTACAAGAACAGGTAAATGTAAGTTCCATTTAAAATACTACCAAGTATATAAATAAATTTTCGAATGCCGTCTAGTCGAGTAGTTAGTACCCCTATCAACTCAGGTCCTGGGTTCGAATCTCGGTAGGGGCAGATATTTGTATGATGAGTACGAATATTCACGAGGCCTGGATGTTTGTATGTATATTTAGCAAACGTCTGATATACATATTACTATCTATATTTCTCCATTATCAAGTATTCGTACCACAAGCTCTTAGCGATGCTTAATTTGGGCTAGATCATAAGTGAGGTGAGGGTGAGGAATATTACTATCATTTTTTTAAAATTTAGATCATTTACTCTGAAAGCGAGCTCGCTCAGTTGTTCAAATGCGCACATCGTCTGATTACAAAAACAGAGTAACTTTTGCAGTTGGTCGCAGTTGTTGTTGCTTTCAACCAGTAATTCGTATTAGGACTATGAGATGGTGTACTAGGAAAACTCCTCATGTATTTCCCCCATGATGGAGGGCCACCAACAGAGAGAGATGACCAACAGAGTGACGCTTATCCGTGTAAACCAATATAAGTTTCCTAAAACAAAATAAAAATCGAGTCAAAAATGATTCCTTAATTTGTGAAGTCTCTTTTATCCTTTTAGTTTTTTGAAGATAGCTTTTAGTCTTATTTAAAAGGTTTTGTTTCACAATTACCGTTAGTATTGTTGACATGGCTCTCTGTTTGTCATTAGTTAAACATAACAGAGACAGACAATTGACAGAGATTTGCTAAACATTTATACGTACATAAAAAAACAGAAACTGCAACCTACAACCTGCTCCTTTTTTGAAATCGGTGAAAACAAACACATCTATAGAGTAAAATTGTAAGCTGTATTAAATTTACATGTGTAAAATATATCAAGCAAAGCTGGTTGTAAAATAAAAGTAGTACCAGAGTATTACATCACACAATGTAACGAAATCGTAGCTGAAGTACAAGTACAATTGAGATAACAAAATAGTGGCGGAGAGAGAGACGTAGTTTCCTTATCCAATAACGTACGACACAAATCCTAGAGCCAGAGTGTGGATATAATAATATTTATGTTCTTAGACATTTTGTATATAATGTACTTACATATCGAATTGTTTATAAGACTGTTGTTATGGAATTTGTAATTAGTAAGTACAGACATCCAATTTATATAAAAAGGGAACAAAATAATCTTACTAAATTTCAGTTTTGATATTTTTTTTAATATAAAGCACAGCAAATGATTCGACACCACCTGAAGATAAGCAGTTTGCCGGCTCAAAAAGTGCATTTCTACGCCTCTTTTAAAGGAACTCATGTTGTAAGAAGGAGGGAATACGTGTGCTGGTAAGGAATTCCATGCTCTAGCTGTGCGACAGACAAAGAAGTCACAAAATCTCTTAGTGTGTAAAGTAGACGTGGCTACAGTGAAGGAGTGACTCCATAGACCAGCACGCGTATTCCTTAGTAGGAAAAGAGAGGGAGGGATAAGGTCAAAGAGCTCTTCAGAGCACTCTTCATGGTACAAACGATAAAAGGCACTAAGCGACGCTATGTCGCGACGCATTTTTTATCAATTTTAAAACCAATTGTGTTTTAAACTAAACTTTATTTTGTAAAGCGTAAATATGATCAGAAATTAAAATACAGCCATTCTTAGAGGTACATGTTGTTGTATTACTCTAAAGTAAAACTTTATTCTTTTACCCGTCCGCTTAAAAAATCTCTAGAAATAAGTAGTACCTTTGCTTATTATGTCTATTCTGTATTACCTTCTGGTTCAATCAGAAAATTTATATGAAGTTTCTATTTTAATTTGTGTATACAATGAATAAACTGATTTTTCACGATTTGATCCAATTGCCTTTTAACTTCTTCGCCTTAAAATAGCCTCTTTAAATTTATTTTAATAAAGAAAGATGATCAGACCTTCTTCAAGAAGCCAATCAGCATATCTACCTCACTAACTCTGAAGATGCCGAACATGTCAACTATAAGCAAAAACCTTACAAAATGAGACAAAAATATTTTATAATCAACATTAATGACAATAGGGACTCCCCCCTCCACCAACCCATGGTCCTGCCTACCTTGCGGCATACGGACCGAATCACGGGAGAGCGCAAGGGTACTTGCATAGGAATGACAATAGGGGTTGTTATAATTTACAAAAATAACAAGAAATTGATGAACAACCCTAGTAATAACCAAAGCATACTAATTAAAAAAACAACAAACGCCACATTTAAGAAGACTTATATTGACTTCTTTCATGTCTTTCCAGCTCTTAATAACTAGACATTCCCTTCTACATTACAAAGATGACAAGGCCCGCGTCCGCGCCGTTTCTTTTTCTGCCTCGTGCCCTGTGGCTCGCAATGACGGGTAAGGGGTGCCACTTTTAAGAATTCATCTTCAAAATCACAAAAAAGGGACTGAAAATTAATAGTCAAAGTTAAAATATCTTTATTTAAATAGACTCATGTACTAAGTTCTTTTAAATCACAAAAAAAAATGTAATTAAAGGTAATAGTAATAACTTTAAGTGGTTATTAACTGGGTATTTGCAAATTGTCCCAATTAAAGATGTATTAAATAAAATATTATTTATTATATTATATTAATATATTTAATAAATTATTTAAAATTTAAACTAACACTAGTATACATATTCCCAATTAACCCTACCACCGCTTCAACGAATTAGTAGCTGCAGAGAAGAAGCGGTGAAAGGAATTCTCAGTTTTTAATATTTATAACGACATTTACAAATTACCTATGTCATTAGGTATTAGTCTTACAAACATATTTTTTTTTGTTTTAAAGTGCAATATTTTATACATCGATACGTATCGTCATTTCTGGTTTGATTCAGTTTGATTACAGCTTAAGTTTATGTAAATCGCATTTATAAATAGTCCATGAATTCTTATCGCCTAAATATTACTGAACTTTGTAACCTTTTTTCATTAAATTTTGTTTGATGTATTCCTTAAATTTGTGTATAGGAAATTAAGTTGTATTTGGCGGGATTTCGTTATAAATGTTTATACATTGCCCCATAAATGAGTGACTTGTTTTATGAAGTCTAAAGATTAGAAAGAAGAAAACAGCAAGTTACATATTTCTATATCTAGTATTTAAGCAATGAGAATCACTGTTTTGAAAAGGTTTGTAAATATTTGTGGATATACAAGATATTACCATATAGATATTGTGAAGCTACAGTCAATAAATTAATTTCTTTACATAAAGAAATGTATCAGTACATATACCTGCACTATTGTTTTGCTGTGACGATGCTTGCTTGAAATTGAATGCAAAACTTTTGTTGAAATAGGCTTTTAGAACAACTTCGACAATTTAAACATATAAGTAATAGGGTTATATTGGATATTTTATGGGATGGTTTTATGGGATGGCCGAAATTTCAGCTGTTTTCACTTTACCGGACCCATCTTTACATATATCTATTGAAGAAATCAATCCTATGGACAAAGAAGGCTGAAAAGGGATATTTTTAGTAATTTGCGTAGACAAATAGGCTACTAATTAAAATAAAAGCATCATGTGGTTTTTATTTATAGTTACAAAGCTTTACTTACTACTTATATTATACGAGCTGGCAACCCTTAGCAGCAGAGAGGGGGCAGGGGGGATTGGTACAAATTAATCTTTACGAACAATGGCGCCCGTTAAGTGGCGGTCTTTCGGATGGCCCGCATTGTTGTCGACGGACAGGCATTTTACATGTCGGCAGGGTGTCACAGACTAAAGCACTAGGGACTAAGAAACGTCAAGAAGGTTCATCAATAACTTTGAAATTTAAAAACAGGTAAATAAATTCTATACCAGCAATAACACCACTTGTCGATAAAAAATAAATTTCAATAAGTACGGTACGCAGTCGCCTATTTTGCCTATCAGGAACGTCAGAAAAATAATGATATAAGCATCTCAACCAGAGAGAAATTACATATAAATGTAGTCAAAACCATAATTGAGTAAACGTGTGGGGTAGAAATTTACAAAAATGTGCTAATAGTTCTTTAATATCTACACATTAGTATTTTTTGTACATACCTGCAAGTGTTTTAGTGTTGTATTTTTTGTCATTTATATTAATATAATAATGAAATAAGGATTTACGCAGACACTACGATCTAAGTAAGCACGTACTACTAATTATACTCATTGCAGTGTTTTACGAGTGAAATAAGTCTTCGCGTAAAAAAAGGTAACTCATTGTTTTGTATAATTTTTTGGAGCATACAATTGGAACCGCAATTATATTATCTCTATTTGTTCTAAATTCTTAACGCCTCTCTTATTTCGGATGTGAAGGAATTCCCTGTGTTTCAGAGTGTAGAGTTAGGTAGCAAGTGCACGGCGTGCGTCTCCATAATGACGATGCACTTGCAATATCAAATAATTTTATAATATTGCGTGTTTTTAATTGTTTGTTACGACATAACATTAATTGGACCATTTATTTGTATGGCTTTGCAAAAAAAAATATTTCGAGAATGTTCTCGAAATTCCTTCGACATGTTCCTTATTTGTACTGTAGTACTTATAATTACTGTAGAATTTATAATCAAAGTGACGGTACTGAAAATAATCTAATCTATGGTAGAACTCTTCATTAAATAAAGGCCAATGGCGGACGAAGCTGTGAAAAAATGTTCAGAGAATGTTTCATGCGTCATTCTGAAAATGAAAAGGACAGGGAGAGCACGCCAGTTAACTCGTAAGTACAACCTAAGAAATTTAATCATGAGCCACCCACACAAAGCTTCGTTGGAAACGTCAAATTAGTTGATTTCATAATAAATATATTATTGGTATTGTAGAGTCCCTAAGGCTTATATTTCAATGTTATAATAGTCTATACAAAAATAATCATATTATAAACTTATATGACAATCCAGACTCGGATACGAATTGTCTGTTATAATATAGTGCCTATTTAATATTGTGTTTTATTCGGTTATGTTCAGGGATGAAAATTTGAAAATAAAAATAACTGGGAAAATCCTAAATAAAAGCTTCAAAATATACAACGAAAAATTTATATTTTAGTATAGAAAATCATCGAACTGAAATGCTAAAAATAAAAACCATCATTCCTTCCATCGCTTATAGAGGTTCTTTTTATAAATGGTGTAAGTGGTAGTTTGTAGGTGAAATACAAAAACGAAATCTAGCTTCTAGAAAAATCCTTTTGTCTATTTCTAACCAAAATTTGGTAACCTAAGTGGATCCGTAAGTTTGATCACAAAAAATATACGGTAAACATTTCAAGTTGTTACTATGTATTTATTCATGAAAGTAATCTGCCCTCTGCGAGTGCGATTTCCAGCGCAACATGTTCGAGCGGTCCTTTTTTGAAAGTGCATTGTGTTTGCGGTCACAAACAGGTTAATAAAATTTAAGGACATCGTTTCGTTCGCAAATGTTACCTTATTACAGACTAGTAATGACTTTTTTGAATTCAAATGTGAATAACGCAAATTATATTTGAAGTTTTATTTTTTATATTAATCTCAGCAAATGACTCGACACCACCTGATGATAAGCAGTAGAAGAGTTCATATGTGAAGATAGCTAGTGAAGCATGCGACATACTGCCCTAGTCATCTCCACCTTGACGGCCCAAAAACTTCTTTTTCACGCCTTTTTTAAAGGAACCTATTTTGTATGAAGATAAGGAATTCCACGCTCTAACTGTGCGACGCGACCTTGCCGGCCCAAGTGTCCTTCTAGTGAGAATTTTAGTCTAACCGAACTGTTGCAACCGTGTTTGTCGTCAGCTGGTAAGCTATGAGTAAACGACAATAGTGTTGTTTTTCTTAATAGAATTGTCATATTAACACAGCTACTTGATAAAATTTTATCTCACACTAACGGTTCAGAATTAATCCCAGTTAGTAAGTCATTGATTTCGTAACACCTTCCGATAAGGTGGAGTCTATACGTGTAGATAGTTTGCGCAGAATACGATACTCAGCCCTAGCCACCTCCGCCTATCTGGCCTACAAGTGCCTTTTCATGCGCCTTTAAAACGAGCCAATGTTATATGGAGGCGCAAATACGGGTGCTGGTGAAGTATTCGAATGGCGAAAACGAAGATTTAACTGACTTTAAATTATTTATAAATTAAGAACCATTTGTTTTTATACATAAGAGTAATTAAAGTTTTAACGATACTTATAGTAACTACATTTTGTCGAACAAGTATCAAAAATGTAATTTTAATCCTAATTTTGAAAATGAAAGGTACTGCTCAGTCGCTTCACCGTCGATATTAAATAATTTCGTAAGTATGACCTAGCTATTGAAAAAGTAGCTATACAATGCTTTGGCACGGATAGACCAGTCAACGAAGTTTCATCATCCCATCACCGAAGCTTTTCATAATAGTGAAGATAACCCTTCAGTTAATACCATCAATCACTATTAAAACAAGTTACTAAACGCAATCTCATCTCATAAAACTTCATATAACCCGACCAGATCAAAAAGTTAGATTGACACCAAAATTGCTACACTAACTTCAGAGTATGAAACTTGCTGGTATTAATATTGCGGGGACATAAAGCTGGATACTAGACACACATAATTAGTATCTTAATCTCACAACCCGATTTCCTTGTAATAACAGTTTCATTAAAGAAAAAAATAGAGCGATCGAAATTTATCATCAATTTTGAAATGTCTAAATGAAAATGAAATGAAATGACGAAATGAAGAATTGAATTGAAGTCTACTTTTTGATTTTTATTGAATTGTTTTATAAACTGTGGAAGGGTTTTACCATTTGTATACATGAAACGAATCGCTGATGTGTATCTCTCACTGTTGAACGATTGCACTAAATTGGATGTTTCTTTTTTGTTGTGTTTATTATTGTCAGGAGAAGGTTTGTTTCTTCCTAGTGTGGGCAGCTAGTATATCGTAAGACCGGGAATTTGGCTAGAAATATCGGCAACTTTAGAATTCCCATTTATATCCCCATGTACTATTTGTTAAGCCACATTTTAACCAAATTTAGAATTATTTTTGCTGTTTTTTTTATTGTTTATCGCAGTACATGGCTGTTGGGGTGGAAAGGTCCTCGAGTACTTCGAACCGTACCGATATACATACTATGAGTAGATTTCCCCCAAAATGGACTAACGATCTGGTAAATTTGTAAGTTGCTGCTGGATGCGGGCAGCGAAGGACCGATCGGTTGAAATCGTTGTATGCTTTTACTAAGCATCTATCGGTTGATATTATGATGATGATAACAATATTTGTAAGTATAATTGAAATGCTATTCATTGCTGCTTACTTTACGTCATTGAGCACTATTCAAATCATATTAATTCAATAAAATTACGACGACTGTCTGCAACAGTCCCATTGTTACGAGCTATACAGCCAAAGGCCTCGAGTTCGGGCAACGTTGTACATATTTTTGTTAATTGAATCTGAACACAAATTGTTTAAAATCCATTATTAATTGATCTCACAGATAACTGTT
Organism: Acentria ephemerella; assembly: GCA_943193645.1. Classification (NCBI taxonomy): domain Eukaryota; kingdom Metazoa; phylum Arthropoda; class Insecta; order Lepidoptera; family Crambidae; genus Acentria; species Acentria ephemerella. Next base: position 10,875,611 of record OW971881.1, on the reverse strand, counting down.
ACTGCTTGATTCACAAAGCTTCTATAACTATAAAGCCATTAATTAACAACAGCTAACGAAGGCTGTATTTGACGGTTTCATCCAAAATCGAATTTTGCTCGGACACATTTTGCCATCACCGTTGAAAATGCAACCTACGCGCTTGTTAATCATTTTAACTCTGTTGACTAGTAATTATATCGTTTTATTAATTTTAAAACTCTTTGAATAGCCCACGGGTTTAATTTTTAAAATTGAAAATGCTTTTAGCTCTAGGTTTAAAATTTTGCAGAATTATTTGTAATAAAAAATATTATTAAGATAGCAATTATAATATAATATGTACGAAAACAATTGATTATTCCTTCTCTTAATAAGTAACTTTTGTAGATTATATATAACATAGCGTAACATTTCCTCTTGATTTTTAGAGGGCAGGCAACACATGAGTTAATCTGAGCAATCTCCATCAGTACGAAGGGCTGTCTAGGGATGGTCTGGTAAATTGCTTATGCAGAACCTAGACTAACCCTGCATAGAGCAATGGAGTTACCAGCGAATTTTAAATACGTATTCCTAGTGTCACTTTGATTGGATACTGGCCGAGTCTTATAGACACCAGCCTCTTTCGTATATAAAAACGCGCGACTAGCGCGGAATATAGTACCGTTCATTGGAATGACAGATAAATCTCGGAGTCACCGCTCACCATCAAAATAAATTGCACACAGACTTCTATTTAAGGTGATTCAACAGTTAATCATAAAACAACAAAGAATATAGCTTTGCATTATTATAAAGCAAATAAAACTTTTAACATAATGACATTACAACGGGCTAATTAGTTTTGAATCCCTCTACGCTCAGTAAAGTTAGTAACTTTCTTTGAATTTGTAGAGAAAGTTAAATGGTTTAAGTAAAGCCTTGTATATGTAGGTATTCTGTATTTAGATAGGAGTCAGAAATGTTTGCACAAGAGAACTGGGAGGGGTAGATTTAATTTTAATTGAATTGCTTAATTATGTACTTTATTAAGTGAGTTTTGAAATGACTTAAAAGTGAAATAATAAACGAAACTTCTAATCAAGTTATTTTTTAACCTTGTTTCCAAGGTACGAGTTTATGTTGGTGCAATGAGGTACTAAATTGGTGATCCATTAAGAAAAACAGAATATCTAAAGGCAAGGAATCTAACCCATAATCTTTCACAGTCAAAGTGAGCTACCGTGAAATTTTTAAGCTTAGATATTTTTGTAATATTATAATTTAAAACAAACATTATTTAAAAATGTAATTACTTATTGAAAATTTACAAAATTGTTGTTTATATCTTATGGAGTTTGATTTCAAACAAACAAACAGTTGCTAGTAAAATTAATAAAAAATATTAGGCCACAAACCAGAGCAAATCTGGGATCTATTTATATTTATTTTTTCTTCTGATATATAAAACTGTGAATAGTGATTTTACATAGATTTATATTGAATTTTGCATAGATTTCATTTTGTTTTGTATGGTTTAATTCGATGTGGTTTAAAAACCGTCAAGGAAAACCAAAAAAGGAATAAATTAAAATTATCAATTTAGTATGAAAAATTAACTGACATGCAAAACATTATAACTGTCATTTCTTGCGTTGCTACTTTGGGTTTATTTTTATAGATGGCGTTAGTGTACGTACAAAGTTTACCGGGTCAACTATTCATTAATAAAAATGTGATGTAAAGGTTAAGTATAACCCAATCATGAAAAATGTTCATGATTGAGATGAGTGTAAGTTTACATATTTTTGATATTTTTTCAATTCCAAAAATAGATAAAACTAAATAAAGATAACTTAATGCTAATGTCAGATTATCATTTCATATATACTAGAGATAAAAAGTCGCGAGAACAAATTTTAATTACAGGAAATGAATAATCATAAACAATTCAAATACAAACATCATCATACACTCTATACTAGGCTACTTAAGCATAAATTAGTGTATATGTGCGTTAGCTTGTGTACGTGTACACAGTACACTGTGTGTGTTTATGCTTATTTAAAAAAAAATAAAAAATGGAATTGCTATAAGTTAACATCGGATGAGATTGTCAAGCAGGGATTTTTAAAACGTAATAAATGTTATTATAAAAATGTAAATTTTAAAAATTAGAAAAAAATTGTCATTTCATGTTTATCTCCGCTTACCTGTGCTTGAGTGTGTGCGTATAATACATGTTTCATACGTATTTGGATGCCGGTATAGAATCTAACTTCAACGAATGGTTCCGAATTCAACTTAGTTCAGAATAAAAACATTCGATTTAATGTTATATTTAAATCAAACCGTGGAACAGTCAACCGTCATAGCGTGAAAGTAATTTCAACTATTCTCTGGGAAACCTGTTTACTTTGTTTATTGTCGTCACCGTTCAGTTGATATTGTGGCGCTGTTCCACCGTTGAATCATGGACAGCTTGCCATTAAGGCTTTCATTTACAGTAGACATTAACTCGCAGTATCGCATCTCTGACTATAACAAGGACCATTTTGAGGTTCATGTTAATAAGTCATTCCATCAATCAAACTTTAATTTGCTTAATCACAACTCATTTGATTTCCATTTGAAATTCAAATTCTTCACGCTATATTGGTGTACACAGAAAAAACTACAAGTCAGTACAAAATTTCATGGGGTTTACAATGTAGCGCCCTGTAAGGACACGGAAATATCAGAGGGGCTATTATATTAAAAAAATGTAAAAATAAGCTTTTAAAAATAGCTCAATAATTAGTGAATAATTTAACAACTTCCAAGCCTAAAGTTTGCGTGTTCAATATAATCAAACGATCATAAATTCTTGCAAGAATTCATTAAAGTTATGATGTAAATCAAAAAAATCAATACATTGAAATGAAAGGTGAACATTTTTGGCAGTTGTCTTATGTAACTACAAGCATTGAAATTTGTAGTAAGTAATTCATTTTTGGAACTAGTCTTAATAGAAGAGTTTTATTTTTTATTATTTGCTATAGTAACTTAACATAGCGGAGCGATAGGACTGTGTTTTTGAATTTGTATTCGTTATTATTACAGCACAAAATATATAAAAGGTATAATTTGTAAACGATTAATTTTATATCGTGTTTTGCCGGTATCATTGAAACTGATGTCTGTAATATTTCTATAACACATGGATTTATCTGCATGTACTTAAATATTATGATAAATCGAGTAAAGATTATTAAAAATCTAAATATGTAACTTATGAGATTTGAAATAAAACTTAAATTCACAGACATTGAAACTTAAATGAATAAATATTAGTTATATTGTCCAAGTTGTACGAGCCAATGTTATCTTATCTATAAAAGTTCAGATTGCGAATATATATCTATAATTATATATCTTATATATCTTATTATTATCTTTACTGTCTTCATTTTCATACTGGGTTTCGGTAATTACAGAGACAAGACAATAACCCAAAAACAAAGCTCCAACTTCGGGTGCCGGCTGACAATGAATGACAATGAAAAAAAAATATTAAAAAAGGTTTTAAGCTTTTGAGTTCAAAACAGGCCGAGCTCTGTCAATAGAGTTGAATAGGTAATTGACAACGTGTCAAGTAAAACATGCTATAAATATTTTGATATACTGGCCGGTTAAGATATGGTCCTTTGAGCCTGACTTTATACTAAATTGCTATTCTGCTATTATAACATGGTATGTGGTGTGTGTGTGTGTGTGTGTGTGTGTGTGTGTGTGTGTGTGTGCGCGCGTACGTATTATTATTATTTATTTTTTTTCTTTTGGTCCCCATAACCCATTTCGACCAAGGTTGATCTTTAGTAGCCCTTTAGATTTCTCTGCCTAGCCCCGCTGATTACAGAAATTTCTGGATTCTATTTCAAGAATCATAAAACCAATTATTAAGTCGAGTTAAAATTTAGTTTTGACCGACCCGTTATTTTGTAACGGGAATTAAGCTACAGATATAACTTTGACCACATTTTGCACTAAGGCAATTTAAGTTACTTTATCTTTGTAAGCGATTCTTAATTAGTCTAACATATTGCATGACATATTAACAAGCATTTTTAAATATACAATTTAGGTTGATTCGATGTAATTATGCTTGCTTTTTTACAAATTTGTGTGTTATCAATTTATTAATTTTATATAAAAAGCACAACAAATTATTCGACACTGCCTGCTGGTTTAGGGAGCCATGCTGGCGAAAAGTGTCTCTTTTGAATTATACTATGTAGTGTGAAGGAAGGAATAATTGTGATGGTTGATTGGTTTATAATCTAATAGCGTTACCGATAAATGGACCATTCAAAACAGAAAGAGGCTTTCAAATATTAGTATATTTGTGATTTCCAATACAATTAAATTCAAATAGAAATCCAAAAATGTATTAGCGTAATTTTTTAATAAGTTCACGTTGAATGTTCCTGGCAGATGTAAGAAATAGGTCCTCCTCGGAGCCCTCTTCGATATGGGGCCACTAAATCATCCCTAAATTGGAAGTATCTCATGCTTAATTATGACAAAGGGACCGTTAGTTACTTAACGGTGGGGTATGGAAGCGGATGTTTCAGTACTTTTTCTCATAAATTAATTTTGAATAAAATGAGAGTTTAATATTATACAGCTTCAACATGATATATTGTATCGAAAAAGTTCTGCATCTACAATGGTTTTAATTTGCATAATGGAAAATTATTGATTAATTAATATTGCTTTAATACTTAACACTTAATATTTACTTAATATTGCTATACTACTTTTAGATTCATATGTCTTAGTTAATAGTAGTTCTTTTTATTCTCGAAGGGGGGGGGGGGCAGATATTTTCATGATATTCGTTCATGAGTCTGTTTGAAAGTTTATTTCTGATATTTAAATATGTAATATATTACTATGTTTATATCTCCATTATCTAGTATCCATAACACGAAATATTCATGATGTTTAAATTGAGATTGTTCGTGCGAACAATAATACAATAGATTAAAATAGAATATAGTATAATATTAAAATTAGGTAATTTACAATCTATTGTAAAAAATAAAAGAAAAATAGTAGATAACAAGAAGAAAAGAAACAAAAGACAATCGCCGAACTCGGCTTTCTTCTAAAACAGTCACACGCCGCTGATCCATACTTCAAGGAGGCGGCATGTCTCTCGCTACGAAGCCTCCTTGCGAGCTTGCGCGTGAACAGAGATAGATAAGTGTAATTTTCTTAATATTATTATAACTATGTTACCTTTTTGGGTTTCACATTAGATATAATTTTACAATTACGCTTTTGTGCAAACTATAATAAAATTAATAAAGAAACTTATTTAAGTTAAAAAAGTATGCACAATTTTTTTTAAGTAAGCATTATGGTAAATAGTATTCGGCGTAGTTATTTTCAACGCGCCAACGATACGCATTTGACAAACTCGCGTCCACAACATTGTGGACGGGCATAAGGAGATTGTTGCATTATATCAATCCAAATGCATTTACAGCTTGATAATTGACGCGTGTTTGTATAAATTATACAAATTTAGTTATTATTATTATTAAGTCTGTAGAATTTTATTACCGCTTAGAAGTCTGGTGAATTCGCCGAGGTTGCATCAAACTACACCCGGATACCTTAACCACCTAGAACTGGCTATCTTACCTCAAATTCATTCAAAATTCTCCATTTTAATAACCTTATTAATAACAAACTACTGATTATATTTCAAAATGCTAATCTTTCTTCTCATTCAAGCACCGTTTAAATAGGATCATATATTCCAACAGAACCTTACACGATCAATGGAACGTTTGAGCGATCTCGCTCACTTAGTGGCGGTAGACTTGATAAGTGGAACTTTTTACGAAGCCGAAGAACACTTAAACAGATATCCATATTCATGAAGTCGTCTAGTCCTTTAGCTATCCCCTTGAACATAGTGTTTTATTCCATTAACTCTCAATAACTGGCGGAATCAACTCCATCCAAAAGAACGAAAACCGTTAACTTTTGAAAGGTACCTGCGCTACGAATAATCTGAAAAGTTCTTTAGTTAACAAGACTTGGCGCTGTGGGGAACCCCCTTTTACTTAGACACAAAACCTCGTGGGCCGTTGAGAACTTTAAGTTATTATTTATCTTTACTTTAAGTTAATATTTGATCAACTTAGTTGACGGCACTAGTTTGGACTACGAGTATATTTATAACGACGAACTTACGTGTTAAGAAATCATTCTTCAAAATTTTATTAGTGGATTTAAATATGTCAACCAAATATTTAGTTCAATATTACACTGCTAACTGAACATTCCATATTGTAAAAAAAATCCATAAGCTCTTAAATGTATTTTTTGTTTCAAATTTTGTAACAAGTGCAGAAAAGAATGAAGAAGTGCACATACAATTCTTAGAGAAGAATAAATCCGTAGTTATTAAGTTCAATAGTAATAATGTGCTGTAATCTGAAATTACTGTGATCTTCTTTCATGAGAACATTTCTTCAAGCAGTTGAATGACTTGGAGTTCTCACGGATTCAGCCATAGTTTGTTATTCTTGACGTGCAAACGTTGATTCTTGAAATAGACAAGTCTTCAACCGAAAACAAAAAAGTAACCACAGCTACTTTCACAATATATTTATACAATAAATATTTAAAAGTTTCAACTTTTAAATATATTACTTCTTAACTTCTTTCAAATAAGGCTGAAACTTGTTTAATTTTATTCCAGTGATTTCAACGGATATACGGATTTCAATGAATGTTTATTTACTTTCAAATCACACCAATTAATAAGCCCAAAGAAAAATTTGCTGTAAATAGTATTCATTTAAGGTCCGATATACTTAATATAAAATAGTACATATAATAGGACTGTCATGTACAAATGTATAAAAGTTCGTCAATTAAGACAAAAATAGACTTTGTGATATCTTAATTATCGTTATACAAAACAAACTATTGATGATCAAAGGAAGTGTCATCAACAATTTTGTTATATATCGATAATTAACTGACATTACAATGAAATAGCTAACAGCTATGATTACAGCATCAAACAAACATCTGTCTCTACAAGGGATTAAACTCTGATCTTTCAACTTTAGATTTCAAGGTATCTCTACTTGTAAGCGACTGGCTGGCATCCATAAACCTTTTTATATATTTTGTATTTTTATTATGTTTTTTGACGTTGTCTTAAATTAGACGTAAATTGATAGTGTCAAGTGTGTTGATCTGTTTATTTATTCGGTTTTAATATTAATTATACTTGGTTTTACCGTTTGCCTCGTGCCTTTTCCTTACTCACACAATACAGTCCACAAAACGGGTAGCTATCACTACTTATCCAGCTCAGTCTCAGCATTTTTAAAAGTTCAAACCCTTCCGTGAAGAGCTAATAAGTTTGTATTGCACAAAAAAGGTATATTAAAATTCAATGTTGAAAATGTTTGTTGTCTCTTGAACCATTTCCCTGAATAAACATAAGATTTTTGAAATTTAAATGGATTTCAGATTTCATTCATTTGTAATTTCTGTCTATTGACTTTAAGGTATTTAAATCTAACCATTTCATGTGTACACCAAAATAAAAAGCATGTATATAAATTTTCGTTACCATGTAATCTTCGTTATGGACTCTACGTCCAATATGTTTCAGCCGGAAATGTCCTAGGGAACAACTATTACTTCCCATTAAAGGCGGACACGCAACATGTTATATTATGATATTGCGAAGCTTTACACTAAATTGGAAAGTTCAAGAACGGTTTCCAATTGTCCATTAAAGTAAGCCTACGTTGCATGTTAAATAATTATTGTCTAAAACGTATCATAAACACCAACTTAAGCTTGTCTTGACTTGTTCTTTTTTGTCTTTTGTTATTTTGTTTAGCTTATTTTGATCTGATTAGTATTTTTAGAAATTTAGAAAAGGTGAAATCTAAATATGATTGTTCCCACTGAAGGTGCAATATCACAGAGAGCAAACTAATACCATAAAACTATGAAGGTATGATTTTGCTTACGAGGTTTTAAATTTTGATATATTCCATCGTCAACATTGTCATTTTATCATTCGTGAGATACACAAAGCTAGATATAGGCTTCCTCATCAACTGATTTCTCCTGCGCTGTCCGCATCTTGCGGCATCACGCACCATCAACTTGAACTGTCTGTCTACCTCGTGGGAATCCTACAAACGCTGCGTTTCCCGATACACAGACTATTGATTACACCCATAAAAACATGTCAAATTTGAACGCCTCGTAAGCAAGCCAAATGTAGATAAATAATACTGAAACTGTACTACACTACTGTACTACAATTGTTATATTGCTGTTAATAATGACAACTTTAAAGACAAACATCAAACCTTATTGCATTTTGAATATTCTAAGAATATTTAAATTAATGTATCCACAATGAAAGTCTACACTGAATTGACTTTAACTCAACCTAAACATAGATATCAACACACCAAGACAACAAATTATTACTTAAATTTTAACCTTATACAAAAAACTCGCAACGCAACTTTTTCTTCTATGATATCTACATAAATATTACTTACAACCTTTGCAGTTTATTAAGCAAAACCATTATGTGTGACAAAATACCTGCAAAAAGGAATATTTCAAAAAGATCATAAACTTGGCAGCATAGAAAATGCATTCCCATGGAAAAAATATTAGATTCTCGCCGCTTTTGAGGATCACTTGCACCAAAATTGCTGACATAGACCCGCGGGAAGATTGAGCGGTGTAGACGGGGCTTAAATATTCTATTTCCACGATTTCGAAATGGTTTCAACGCGGAAGGGGAATTCTCCTATAGTAATAGTAGGTATGCATTCATGTGACGCAAAAAACTCTTCGCGTCTTGATTCTTATATTTTTAAGGAATAATAGCTGAATCTGTGTTTAGACTAGCTACTATCTCTAGATGCACCGCACGGAGATAAACAGGTGAAGAGTGCTACGTAACGATTTTAATATTACGCCAGTATCGGTAGTATATATAATTTATTATAATTCACAAGTTATATACGTAAAATGAATTTGACCAATGTCGTGAATATAAGAAGTATGAGTGAAATATCAAATTAATGAAAGTACGAAAATTGTGAATAACAAAAAAAAGTAAAAGATAAAACAGAAGTATCCGTAAATAGTGGACATTCGTGCCGAGGTCCGCGAACTTTGGGGGAGAGGACTTTTGTATAATGAATTTATTGTCAAAGGTTATCTCTCTTGGGCCCTCCCGTTGCGTTAGTACTCAAATGATAATTTAAGAACTTTTTCGCATAGCTACTTCTTATACGAAATCATGCAATGTTCCGTGAGCTTTGTTGACTATTATTATGGTCTGTGACAGTTTATATTTTGATTCCACTCTTTCTTTCCTAGGTAATTCTATACGTATAAATAACACATTTTGAAATTATTTGTGTTTTATGTTTCCTCCATTAACGCTCCATACTATTAATGTATTTCACAATGGTAACCTGTTAATATCATAACAGCCTGAGTAAGCGCAATAAATGTTATATAAATGAAATAGAAATAGTAGTTCATTTTGAAGTAAACCTAAAGATATCATCAACAGAAAATTAAATTGAATCAGAATTTCATAAACTAAAGATTAAAGGATTAGTAAGTTAGCCAATTAGTAGTTGCCAGATAGTCAACCTTATTTTAAAGCAAAGCTACATCATACGATCTGACCAGTCTTGTAAGTCCGTTAAATTTATCAATCGCTGCACAATACCCCGGGCCACACTCGGTGAAACTTTTAATTGGCGCAGAATCCCCAGGCGAAGGCGTTTTAATTAGGAAAATTTCCTATGAACAAGCGGACGCGATATAATTTCTATGCTAATTTCGCTTTTAACTTCGCATAACGCAGTGCTAGCTGGCTACGAAGACGGATCGGTTTATTTTGTGGTAATAGACTTAATGGAGCGAGTTTTCGTGTATTTAGCGTGTAGTTTGACAAATAAAGGTTTGTTGGGAGAGATTGATGTCTTTCAAGGGAGTGTCGATTATACTTACGATGGGAATGTTTTTAAAGCTAAGGATTACAATGATTGATATTTTATTAATTAATATGGCGCTTCTAAAGTCATACTAGGGGTTTCTCGTTAGTTAAATTGCCATGATTTTATTCCCGAAAATACATACACAAAATACTACGCTCTTAATTGAATATGCTTTGATTGTATAAACGTTGTCGTTTATTATGAGAGGCCATAACGCCAACGGCACAACGTTGGGTTAACTGTTTTATCATAATTATTATTTCATTATATGAAAATTAATAAAGACTTGGTTTTCTTCTGCTTGCTTTTATTTAAAAAAAATTAAGTATGAGAACATTGAAAGATTGTTAATGTCCATAACAATTCTTGATGTAAAATGTTTAAAAATCACAATACATATTAGTTTGCGCGTTTTGTTTTTTGCAGAAGGCCTTCTGAGGCATTTTTTTAACTGTCATTATTTTTACTTACATTTGAGAACAGTTTGTTTGAAAAATTTGATACTTGTATATAATAAATGTTACTTAGAGCACCAAACACAATACTATTTTTGGTAATAGTATAAAAACAATATGAGTAATTAAGTATTACTCATATACTACTAATACTAATATAATACTAATATAACTTAATTTACCAACGAGTCAGTCAAGATACATAGAAATGGCATCCAGAACACTCCACTGCTAAATAGGTCAAGTGATATTACATGGATCTCAAACAAGATCTGAATGCAAATGATGAAAAGCCAAGAAGGAATCCACTAGAGATAAAATATCGATATATTTTATCTCTAGTGGATTCCTTCTTGCTGAGTGCTGTCAGACTTCTTCTCGATAGAAGAAGTCTGACAGCACTCTATTGCTTTAAGAGCCATTTACATTTTTAATATTTTCGATCCGAAAAAGTATGTAATGTAAGAAGTATCATATTGTGCCGTAAGATGATGACACTGAATAAGATCGGATGTTCTTTTCATTATGAAACGTACAGGTGAATAGTGATTAATTAATAAACAAATAAATTTTCAGGGTACTTCTAACTTCTTCTTCTATAAATATTAACTGGTTACTTTAGTTATAAATTGTAAAGTGGATTTTATTTACAGCTCCATTGGCAAACTAGTTTTTTTATATTTTTTTATACATTTGCTCGAAAAGAAGTCTTTCCAATGTGTATTTAGCGCGCGGAAAGTTATTCTTTTGCATACGAGTGTTTTTTGTTTTCCTTCTGCATATAACATCCAGAGGGAGGACAAGCATGAAGGAGGTTTTTAATCAAAAAGTTTTCTGTAAAATTTTTTGTATGAAATTACTACTTTACAACGTAAATATACACACATATATGTACACTGTAATAAATGAATTAAATTTAAAATATATAATTTTTTTAATATATCAAACTGGTTGTCAAAAACCTTTAATTTAACTCGCAACAATTGTTCAAACTGTAATATTAATTTCTTACTTGTCCAAAGATTGATTTCCTTTCATTGTTTTATTTTTTCGGAAATGTATTAAAATACGTCGTTCGATTCACTTGTGGAACTGACATTTCCACCGTTTCTGTCACCGTCGCCGTCGTTTGTGTCTTAAGAGTATATTGAATTACGTCAAGTATTTCTCTCATATGACAATATATTATTCAATAACTATATGTTATTGTTATAATATACTTGAAACATTCAGCCCGTCACTTTACATTCGAAAGCTATTCGCGCGTAAATAAATTACCTTGCTAAACTATATCGCAGCCTCGCTAGGCACAATCACTCCAGCGCTATGACTTTTGGTAATTAATCAAATAGTAGATAGAAACCGCGGATACGAACACAATACGCGTTGTAGCGCACATTTTGTATAGGCACAAACTATTATTTACATCGGCCTATTGTGAAACCACGTCTGGGTATAGTATTATATTTTAGAAGTCTATTCATTAGAAATGCCAGTTATCGACTGTCAAAATATACATAGAAATATTATGAATTTTCGGCGCATCTAGTGGGGAACTGGGATAGTTCAAATTATACTTTACCTTTTGACATGACTGTGATGAATCCATTTATATATATAATGCATTTTATATTGTGTGAGTGCTTGTGCGCAAGCCAATTAGAGATAAAAATTTAAGAAATGAAGCTTAACCCTTGAACATACAAACTCCTCATATCAGACAAAATGTAAGTGTTTTCATTCTGTGTGAGCGTTCATAGGGGCGTAAGTTACAGATAAAAAAACAGGAGTGCAACGTAGGGTAGACAGGTGGGTGGGAAAATAAACACACCGTCTTCTTTTCCAAGGAGCAAATCAATTTTTGTCACGGCTGGAGTTGCCTATATAACACTAATTCTCATTGCCATTCATGATTTACCACAAGTGTAGGTTAACCTGTGGTTATCTAGTGAAATGCTTCAACAGATTCCGAATTTTATCGATCAGGTTTTGGGTGAGACCCAAATACATTTACAAAAAATCGTGAGCAAAATCTTATGTGTAATGTGTTTAAATGCTGTTTTTCTGCTTTCATCGAAAACGCAACGTGTCATGAGGATAAGGGCTTAACGCCTATAAGAAAAATCTTCCTCTTAGTCTTGATTTTCTTAATAAAACTAAAGGCTTGCTCTTAATCCCACTCTTTCTCAGAGAAAGAAAGTGTCGTCGTTATGACGAGTTTACCAAGAAGGCCACGATTTAATTCTGCTTTGGAGGAGAGCTTAAGTAAAACCGAAGCTAGCAGAGGATATCACTCTTTGGATGTGTGCATTATGAAAGTGCTGATTTGATCTGCTTAGCGTATGGTGGTCCTTCTGCTTAATGTAAGTAGGCCCACTTGGAGTTACACTCGTCTTTATAGATAGATTTGCGTAATAGGCTAGGCATGCTTATTGCGCAAATCTATCTATAGTAAGATACCTTAACCGCTTACGATCAGGCAAGTAAAAGACCTTAATAATTTCAATAAATTTAAAATGAGTATTAGAAACTTTGTGTTCGCATCCTGCTTCTATATCTGGATTATTTCCGAAATCTAATAACAATTTAACAGCCAAAATTTTACCTGGTGGGTACCCAACTGCAAAGTCGTATTTTAAAAAAGTTCGCAGCTTAAGTTATAGAAACTAATAAAGATCAATTACCTTTTACAATAAGCTCCAAATTCATAGGATCTATAGAAATAAAGACTCATTGTAACGAAATCTTGTTTTCGTCTTTCCCATCTGCATATTCATTAATCCAGGACTTACCCGGACTAATCAATTTTCCGGCGTCAATTACAATCAATTTTCGTATTGAATATTGACTCCAATTCGATTGCTAATTGACCGTTAAGCGTAACTTTTCCACTCGCTTGTCACTGCGGGACTTTTTCAATTTTCTCTGAATAGCTAATTTAGCGCCTCGTGCGAATTTTTTTTAACAGGAATTCATTTACTGATAAATTGATAATACAATGCTGAATATTATTGTTTTTGAAGGCTTTCAAGATTTAAACTAAATAATGGTCACAAAATTTTTTATAACGCATTATAGTGTTAAAAAAATTATTAGAACATTTTACGAACTAGTTTAAAGTAATTTAATATTTGTGTAAAGCTTAAATTTTGACTGAAACAAATCCATCTTGAAATATTTATAGCTGGCAATTAAGATATATAAATTACTTAAAGATTCGTGACAATTCAAACATTACATTTCTCCAATAACTTTTGGAATTGTGTGTCTATGAAATCTTGCAGCAAGTATTTTATGAACAGAATTAATTTTCATAGTGTGTGTACATGTTATTGTAGCCTTTAAAATATTGTTTTTTTATATTAAGCTCAGCAAATGACTCGACACCACCTGGTGATAAGCAATAGACGAGTCCATATGTGAAGATAGATATATGTGATGTATGTGATGATATATGATATGTGATATATGTGTCCATGTGTGATTGTAGATTAAAATTGATTGTATAATAAACAATATTTTTTTATTGTAGTTTATTGTAGTACATTTAGTTATTAATTTTTCAAATAAGAAAATTTCGTGCTTCAACTGCAGAAATAAAATGGATGCTTTAAACGTGGAGGTAGTTGAAATCCTTAGAATGGACATTGGTAGTTTTTTATATCAGACACCATTATTGATGCGTATAGTGTATATTACACGGGCTGGTTCAATCGGGGGACGAGGGACCTGAGTGGTTCTATATATGCGTCAGTGCATATGCAATCCATCTTTCAGTTACATTTACAGTCATTTCCATGGTAGTTATTTCCTCCTGGATTGAAGACAGAAGAACTACGCCAATACAATTAAGACTTTTTGTTTCAAAACCGAATTCAGAGGAGCAAAGCTGTAGGCGTATATTCTTTAAAACAAAACGTAACCTTTCATCTCTTGTGAGGCTGCTGTCCTGTCATTCACAGGAAATATAATAGAATGTCTATTGTGTCAGATATATGCATACTCTATAGATTACAAGCCGAGGAAATATTCTCAAGACAAATGTTTCAGACATTGATTAGTTATTCGCCTTTGGTTCTTGATAGATATTCTCCTGTCTGTGGCAGGCTTTATTTTATCCGTTGTATAGGCACAGACCATTAACCAAGCGCTGTCATTACACATTTGAGGTATCACATCAGTCAACGAATTAAATAGAGCTAATGAAATGCAAAATTTATACCTACTAGGAGAGCAAAAATTTTTTCTTACGCACGCACCTATTTATGTCGAGTAATTTTGTTATGTTTTGAATTAAATAATAAATGAAATGAAAAATGACGTATAAAAAAAGTCATCATCATTCGTATACCAAGCGTATATGTTTTATAAAAGTTAAAAGTAGTCAAATTGTCCCTTTTATTCTATTGCAACACACGTTTCTTCATTTACGTGGGAGAACGAGTGTATGCTAAAACGCACTGTATTAGTATAACATGGCTCCGATTTCGTTATGCACGAAGTAAAACATACTTAACTTCAGTACAATACAACAAAAAACAAATAACTAGTGACGTCATTTGACGTTTCTAAAATTACGACTCTTAAGCATATTTGCCTTATTGTAACTCGCAACATTTGAGTTTCATTTCGATTAATTAATTTCATTTATTTCTCACCATCGTATCATTTCATTCGCATTTGATCCATGTTCGTAAATTAACATTTTGTTTAAAAAAAAATTTCTTGTTAGTCATTAACAAAATGGCGGGGCCTAATATTAGTCGCCAATAACTCCATGGGGTTTGCCATGGGGATACGTAGCATTGATATCCCGAGGCCATAAATAAAGATATAACTACATAAGACATGGCTGTGTGGGCTTCAGTTCCCTTTGCCTTCGTGTAATAGGGAGAATTAAAAAAAAAATTAACGCGCGATTAAAATAAATTAAAAGTGTATAGATTTCTAAGTGTCAACCAGTTTGATATTCCTAAAAGTCATTTTATGCCTTGTTATTGAATTGGAATGTAAAATATGCGAATAACTTAAATTTAGTTCTGTCCATGTATAACGGAATTGGTGCCAATATATACGAATACTATTTCCGACTGTGACTTTACCCACTGGCGATCGTTCAAATGCTTAATTAGTCTAGTTAAAATAGCCGCGTTGGTGCATAGTGCTACGTCTATTGGCAGATGATAAATTAATACAATCATAAATCTTCTGTAAAGTTAAAAGGTCGATATATTTAGCCTGTATTAATCCATTAAATAACTGTGTACTTAAACACTACCAACCTGTTACAGTGAAATCTGGCATGGCAACTCAACTTCAGTAATTATTTACTAATTCTAATACAGGTTTCCTGACGCTGTGTTTGCTTCACATTTTTACAATAGTCTATTTTAAAATTCGAATTAAGAGTAGAGTCATTTACTGAGCTTTATATATATATATATATATATATTTATATATATATATATATATATATATATAAAGATCAGTAAATGACTTAAAGAAATTTTGTATGCATATCATGTTTCTTGTGAATAAATGCTTTGAATTCTATTTGCTGATATTTAAAAATACAGAATATTAAGATAATAATTAAGATTATTAAACAGTTTACCTAAAGAAATTTACCTATTTTTTCGATAAATTATATCTGGAAGTAACATAATTCAATAATAACACAAGCGAAAGAAGCATAAATAGTACAATCACTAAATTTCCTAGATAAAAGTATCTTATACCTAATTCTTCAAACATAATAATGTGTTTTACATCCTTGTAACAAGGTTTAGTATACAATGGGGGCGATTCTCATCGATCCGGCCTAGATTTAAAGCTGCAACCCAGCTCCCAGGTAATAATGTGTCGTCTGGAAAGTTGTGGCTAAGTCCATCTGATAGATATCGACGACATAGCACGATTGTGTATGGAATAACAGCAATATGGTAAACATGGAATATTTCAAGTAAAACTGAGAGCTATGAAACTTTGTCATAAGAACATTTGCAAATGGACAACTATAAAAAAGTAGCTCGTAAATTTATAATCTAATTCCTTTAAAATATTAACTTTTAAAGAAGTAAGCTGTAAACAGGATAATGCAGTAACGAATATAAGTTAGCAAATAAAATTAGAAATACATCTTCGAGCAATAAAAATGTAGGTATCAACTATATGTCACTATATGTCTAGATGTCACTTTTACCATATATGGGGCTGCTGGAACAGATTTCTTATAGAAATAAGCAGTACCTTTGTAAAATTCT
Source organism: Acentria ephemerella (assembly GCA_943193645.1). Taxonomy (NCBI): domain Eukaryota; kingdom Metazoa; phylum Arthropoda; class Insecta; order Lepidoptera; family Crambidae; genus Acentria; species Acentria ephemerella. The sequence continues at coordinate 10,858,862 of OW971881.1, read as the reverse complement.
CTAATATTCTGTTGTGTCCTTATAATTGACTTTGTGTATACATAAATTGCTAAATAAATAAAAAAAAATATCTATACTAATAATATAAAGAGGTAACGTTTGTGAGGTTGTAGGAGGTAATTTGTGGAACTACTGGTTGGAATTGAAAGAATCTTTTTGTGTTGGATTTTCTATTTATCTAGAAAGGTTTTAAGCTATATAATATTTGTGATAGACCCAATTCCATACGGATACAGCCGCGGGTGGAAGCTGGTTAGAAAATAGAAAATAATAAAAAAAATATTGGATTTTAACGCTTTCCAGATAAATAAATACCGTTACTTTAATATGTCTATACTGCGAAAGTACGTTTCATAAAACATAATTTCAGAGTTTTAAACTAAAAAATATGCTTTTCTTAATAATTGCGAGCAATGACACGTACATTGCTCAATTTACATGGGTTAAAAATGACTTGTGGATATAGTGGATTATATACATAAATTTGTGCTAAAATTTCCTCATATCGCTGTTCTCTATCCATACAAAGCTCGGTATTTAAACATTTAAAGCCAGTTTAATTAAGGCCACGCTAAGGTTAAAAAAGGTGAAAAAATTTGTAACTCAGAATAGTTTCGAGCTCTCTCTTTGCTCTTTTGATATAACAATGTGCCTTCCATAAAAAGCTGACCGCACGTTTACAATGAAAAATTGTTTCAAACCTGTTATGAGTGTGTATTGATTAGGCTTTAAGTTTTGTCTATATAATTTTAAGAATAAAGCAGGTATGTATGTAATTTAATCTATATAATATTTTATACATCGATAAATGATTAATATGTTAGATTATTGTAATTTGTTTTTTCTTTTGCCCAGAACCAGATAGAATTAAAATATTCAATCGTTAAGAAAAGGCCAATATAGGACAACAGAACACACCCATCAAAATTCAGCTAACTTTATTTTCTTTTCCCAAAACTTTCTTTTCAAATAAAACACGAAACCAAACGTGTCCTATTCAAAATTTAAAAAAAATCTTTATTAATTTTTTTAATTAAAAAAAAAAATCAATTTTCTGATAAGCTGTCAACTAATAATTTATTATTCTATAAACAAATGTTATCACTATATAAAAAAACAATTGATTGAGATCTCTAATTATATTGCCTATCTGTTCCGTTATGCTAGCTGTATGAGATCGTTCTTTTGTACAAAGGTACAGCTATATTTTGGTTACTTTTACCAACCGTTCCCTATTCGTTATCATTGTCAGCCCATATCACCCACTGCTGGGAATGTGCTTAAAATTTTACTAGTATATAGACGTAGTGAGACATATGATTAAGTTACGTTATCTTAGTGGACGATGAGACTCTCGTCGGAAGGGGAGACGCCGCGCACTCGATACCCGAGTGCACTTATTCAAATATAAGTCTTATTAAGTCTTAGTCTATATAACTTTGCATGATCTGTGCTAACGATATTTAATGCTCATAATACTTTGCTATAGTGTGGCGAAGCATAAAGATTTCAATTCATACACCACTAAGGCAACTTGCTTTGTCTAAAATATGGTGCCACCTCCTCCGTATTTAAGGCAAGACGTTGTTAGCAAGGGCAGTGTGTCGGATCCTGCACTAGTCATCTTCGCAAATTGACTCCTCCTTCTGCTTCAGGTAATATCGAATCATTTCTAAAAACTGTGATTTTTATTTAAAAAAAAGTTATTAACCGTATTATACAGCTGGTGGGAGAGCAATGTTTACAAAACCATATCAGCTTGTTCGTCATAAAATACCCTATTAGCTAATTCAAAAGAAATATTACGATCTATTTGAAATATTACTTGTCTTAATGGTCTACAAATAGACTATCAATGCTTGAAATTAACGCTACACATTCCTACTCTATTCAGTAGAAATTTAACTCATCCGGGGCTAAGTAATTTTCTGAAGCGGCGATACTATGAAGTGAAATCGACTTGTCCCCATAATGGGTGAAAAGGTACCGCTTCCATGCAACCCTCTGAACCAATTGACACGAAATGAGAGGATTTTTACTGTGTACTCTGGAGTGAACCAATTCTAGCTATTAGATTTGATTCGATTTTGTGATCAGATTACCGAAGTTATTTAACTTTTTTAATTTCTTAACTATATTTTAACTTTCCAACGTCGACGGCCGTCTGACTGAGTGGTCAGTATCCCTGTCTACTTAGCAAGAGGTCTCGGATATGAAACACTGTATGGACAAATATTTGTATGATAAGTACGAATATTTGTTCACGAATCATGGGAGTTTGTATGTTTATTTAGTATACATCTGATATTTATAATCAAATACTATCTATATTTCTCCGTTATCTAGTATTCATAGCACAAACTCTTGATGATGCATACATTGCTCTAGATAATAGGTGTGAGTCTGAGAAATATTATTAAATATAGCCCAAAACTTCTGAAAAATAAACAAATACCTTGAAAATCGTAATTTTAATCTCCTCCTCGTTATTTCTCTGTGCGGTTACCAAGTGACATCCAGGCAAGGTCTGTCTCATCTGTGACAAGGCGACATGAGACACGGCACAACCATTCCGGTTTTTGAAAACACCACTAACGAGCCACTTTATGTCCATAGCGTTGTGGAGTACGGAAATAAAGTTGTGACTTCCATTTCATGTTTTGTTAGGACTCCCAGTATTATTACGGTCCTAATGGTGTTTCGCATTATGGGAATTTATATTCCTTTTTATCCGCGGTATTAGAATTCATCAATGCGAAACACAAATGGTATTTTCCGCTTATATTACAGTCAAAAACAAATAGCCTCTCCAACATCTTCGTTCTTTATCTACTTCTGCTTGTGATCATAAAGTCGATATTATATAAATATTGTGTGATATTGGTACTTTACTTACGTTTATACTGACGTTGTGACAGATGGAATAATCTAAAAATATAGGCCTTGGTTTTGAACTCCTCCGATTTGACCAATTGCGGCCTTACTGTAACAAGTCAGATCTTGTATATAAGTTGATGTGACTTACAAACTTTATAAACGTCGTTCATGCTTCGCATTACATATATGGCGTTTCAATCTCATATCACAGTTTTTGAAGTAACTACATCAACAATGTTATATGGATGGTGTAATCTAGTATAATCTAATGATTATACTATCTGTAAGACGGTGTATGGAATAATGAAGTACGCAATTTTGCAGGTTTATATATTGCCCGAATGGTCTTCGATATTTGTGTCTCAGCTTAGTGTTTACATCGTAGTACATACTTTTCGTTGACCAACTATTTATCGGTTAATCGATATTTGTCTATGTAGCGCTATGACGTAGTCGCTATACTAATTTCACACCGCTTAGTGATAAGTGTCACCCTCTGCAGGTTTTACTTTATAAATAATTTATATGGCAAAACAACATTTTCCGCTAGCTATCTTGCGTTGGTCGGCTAGTAATAAGATTAATCTTAAATTTACACCCATTTTCTAGATCAAATAAGGCATAATAAAGATCTTGTGTTATGGATACAAGACAACGGAGAAAATGTGTAATCTTAACATTCTAAATAAGTATCAGTTTTTATAGAACTCTTATCCAATCCACTTCTTCAGTCTGACCACGATTCGTTGCTTATATGTAGTATTTTCAAACAAAAAAACCAGAGCTATGTAAAAATATCAATATAGCAACAGTTGTTATACTAATTCTCAAATTATGCGTTGGATACATAGTATCTGTCTTCACGTTTTTGGTGCCTATTCACTGATGGTGTCCGCCAGGGGGGTCTTTCATAGCCCTTAATTGTTCTGCTCAAATCGTTTTAGATAATAATGAATTGAAGCAAACATATTTTAAATGAATTGTCAAAAGTTAACTATTCTAGAAATCGATAGAAATTAAGTCACCAATAAACGTTTAAGCGGAGGGATTTGTAAATTAAACAGTTGTTTATAAACAACTGTATACAGTTAAACAGCCACAGTATAAACAAGGGATTTTTAACGTTGTCCTAAGTGGCGGACAATTTACTGTGTAAGTGAGCACTACAATCACATCTCCAATAAGTAGATAGATTGTATGTTATGTTGTGTAAAGTGAAAAGACACATTAGAGGTAGCTTGGGCAGTACGACGCATGCTGCATGCTTCTGTAGAAAATGACTCGACACCGCCTAATGGTAACATTGGTAACATTAGGCGGTGTCGATTCATTTTCTGTCATATTTTGTATAATAGAATAGGGCATTTGTAATAATCTATTCATTAAAATAATATAAGTAACCTACTGATGACTGGCTTGAATCTACAAACCTTTTTATATGATTATATATTTAGCTGTTATATATTTTGACCTTGACTGAGTACACGTGCCATTGATATTGTCAAGAGTGTGTTGGCCTGCTTTATTCTAATAAATTTATTTATACTACCTTTAACCCATTACTTCGTGTTTCCGTGCTTCCAAAATACAGTCAACAAAGAGGTAGCTATCAAGTATTATCTACCTTAAATAAACAACTATAGAGCTTGGAAACTAAAGCTTTAACAGTATCTAATGTTACGTCAACGAATAATAGAACAGTATTAGCTATAATGACTGTTACGCAACATCAAGATGGATTCCGGATAAGCTTATTACCATATAAAACATAAAAGACAACCTTCATACCCGTAACATAAAATGTCTCCATAAAAAGAAAGATATTATATTATATTTTTAAATTCTTCGGGAAAAATTCCTCTCACGATTCGTTTCTATCAAAATTAAACAGCAATCTTAGCGGGCGTTTTGCAAATCAAATAGCCCTTTAAACAACGAAACGATGGTAGCATTTACACGGGAGTCCTCATTTACAGGGAAGTGGGTCAGGAAAAAGAGCTGCTTATTTCGTATGTATGAGAGCGGTGTCAGATGCCGTATTTAAAAGTAGTCGTAGACGTTTGACTGACCGCACAAGGACTGAATACGAACGACTGAAGCCAGAGTTTACGACGTGGCCCGACGCCCCGCTGTTTGGGAATTATTAAAGCTCGACACAACTTCGGTGTGCACGTTTTCCTTGAACCGAGACCAAGTGGACTCGCTTTAAACGCAAAAATTTGGAATTTTCTTCTTCACGTGATTTATAACCCTGTAGAGCTGGCTCAGTTGTTACTCACTGTATTGTTTTTAAATAATATCTTACAACTCACATACTATATTTACGATTTAAATATAATTTTACTACCATAAATAGCATGAATCGCTTTTGTTTTCAGCAAAAAAGCTTACTTCATTCTTCGTCGTCCCTATAGTAGTAGATTCGACTTATAATAAAAAGAAGGGAGAGTAACTTTTGCTTGTCTGATACTAAAGTCCTTGGATACTGTTTGATTTCACGTGACAATCTTTTAAAGTCAAGTACACTCGTACATACCTTTGTTCCTTACAAACGCGGAAAGTATAAAAGACAGCTTTACAACAAATTTCCGTCCAACAATTTCACGCGTTTAGGATGAGCACGTGCTCATAAAAATTTACACCTACAACCGAGATTTTAATTCCGCCGGCATTTTCGCAACAAAAATTTCCCAGGAGTAATTTACCTAATTAGCTTAACAAACAAGCCAAATCTAATGGTGCGGGCATGGCTCAAAGGACACTGCTCTAAATTATTTACATACCGGAGGGAGCGTCTTTCCTCATTTTTGAAAGGACTCCCTTGTTTGGTTTTGTCTTTTAGAGGCGCTTAATTATTACTTCTAAAAATGAAAAAAAGAATATTGTTGACATTCAAAAGGAGTGTACAGAAAATATGCGGGATTCTGTAACATTCCCCCCCTCTCTCACAAAAACTCAAAGACTCTCAGACAAGCCTACTCTACTCTCAACCCCAAATAATATCATATACTCCTCCCAGTCTACATAAACATCTTATATACTTATATCTAAATAAAATAATACCTATATTAAGCCGGACCAGAATATCAGACTGTGTACTTTTATTTAATATTATATTTATATACTAAAATTGGCCAAGCATGTGATCATCTAGTAATGGTAGGACTCTAGTTGTGACGCAGATAACCCAAAGTTCTTTTATGAGGTATGTGAAGCTTACTTTAGTAACTGAATGGGCATGTAAGATAAGGATAAATTAAAAGAATTAAATAGTAAAAGATATAAGGTATTTAGAAAAGTTCAATAATAAATAGTTAAAGTTAAGATCATTTAAATTTAGATATTCCTATATTTCTTATAGAATGACATGTATGGGAATCTAGTAATAGTGATTGTTTATAAAGGAGGAGATTAGAATATATAATTGAAAGCTACTGTTGTCTCCGCAACCATACTTGGATATTATGGGTCAATACTACAAAACTATCCTTTAGTTGCGGGTGCCTTACGAGCTCCAACCGCCGCCCCAAGGCGAGTGAAGGCCAACCATAGATTGCCTTCCCCTGAAGTAATATTTATGTTTTGGAATTTGAAGCGCCTGAAGGCTTGTATGCAACAGAATATCTCTGAGCACAAAAGTAGGTCAATTAGTACATGAATGTAACCGCACTCTAAGTATCCAGATTTGTTTATAATAAGTTTCCTAATGATGTTGCTGATAAGCATAGCTAGAAATACATTAGCAAACATGCCACCAATACAATAGTATCAATACTAATATGCTAAGGGTGGATCAACTTCTGTACCTCTACGTGGGATATTTATCCAGAGGTTTCCACGCATTCAGAGTAAATCAGACCCAATAGCCAAATTAGTATAACCGGTGATAATTGTAGCCCTACCTAAATCCTTATAGTAGTGATCAATGTCAATAAGCCAATGAGTGGTTCAACTTTGAACCTCCGTGTGGGATATTTATCCAGGGTTTCCACGCATTCCGTAAGTTTATCAGATCCTGTCAATAAGCCAATGAGTGGTCCAACTTTGAACCTCCGTGTGAGATATTTATCCAGGGTTTCCACGCATTTAGTAAGTGATTCGGACGCATCTGTCAGATTAACGTTGATAAACAGTAGAACGTATAAGTGAGGGTGTTCCTTACACCGGCGCATTCACGTTTATAAATATGTCGGCAAGGTTAGCATCACTAACCGGCAGACAGAATAACGTAGTGTTTTGGTGATTGGTAGATTGTAGTAGATCAGTGTGCATGATTTCAAATGTAAATCAGCAGTCCTTATCATGCTGTTATATAGCAATTTCACTTAAGTATGAATTTTCTGGTACTTATTGTAGGCCATCCATAGGACAGGGACGCAAAATGTTTTCACCTTGCAAATAATCTGCTAAGGGAATATACCTTAATTATGGTAAGTTATTGATATCTGGGTGTTTAATTCACCAAATGGTTTTGTAATATTGTGCAACCATTATTTCGGTGCGTTCGTAAGAAAATAATATATAGACTAATCACAGCCTCATAATCGTATACCTAAGCTCACTAACATCATCCTGGTCAGTAGTCATACATTCAATAATATAACCCATGAGTGAGTAACCGCAAATGGTTTAAAATAAATAAGCAGGAAAACGGAAAATAAGTTAATTATAGAAGTAAAATATTTGTAAATATTAGTTACGTAATTAGAAGTTATTACTTGGCTGAAAAAGAAATACAATTAGTAATAAAAATTAATAAAGATTAAAATTAAATTAATAATATTAAGATTTTATACAACTGCCATCTGCAATTCCTGGAAGACAAGACACATGACAAATTATATTTTAAAGTGACAGTCCGTAACCGACCGTAGTCCGACTGCCGGTAATGACGCATTACTTATAATTTCTGAAAGAGAAACCAGGTTAGCACACAATACATCTTAAACTGCCTTATCCTGCTACACGGCTCCACCTGATGTGTCCTCTCCTAACAAATACCTGGTTAGAGAAACAATTGCGATGGAGAATCCGATGCTCGCGCTCGACGCCATCGCTCCCCGTCCGTGCCCCAAGCCAAAGTGTCGCCCCCGAAACGTCTCGAATCCTCGCCGCCAGAGTTCATCACGTTTCACTTCCTGATATTAACCGACCAAATACGAAATTAGAACCGAAACCGTTTTTAGTATGAAATCATTTGATTTTACTCATGTTTGAAAATCTCCTTCATTTTTCTTCTAATGGTTCCAAACCTCGACACTAGACGGCGCCCTCTACTCCAGTCTCCTCCCTCTGTATGAGCAATCGAATATACTAAACAATCGAATAATCGAATATATTGTAATAAAAAACGAATAAATTAAATGAATGTGACATTAATTTTCTTGTTATTTTAACATAATAATAATAATAAAATTATGATTCATTTATTTTCCTTAAAATATATAGCATCGGAGATCTCCCCAATATGACAATGCTTTATTTCTGAAGAAGCTCCCAACGACGAAACTAGTTGGCATCGACGCGCTTCCACTCCTATATATATAGGGAATTAAATACAAATATTGAAAATAATGTTTCGATTATGAATCAAATAAATTTCCTTTTTTCTTTTTTAATTATTTTCCTGAGCGTAGACCTCCGTTCCGTCACAATCGCCCCCTAAATTATTACGAAGTTTACCGAAGTGATAATTTACTAACTTAAAAGGAACGGTAAGAATAGCGAAGGGAAATAAGCACTAAGAAATCAGGTTAAAAATCAAAGCGAATGCATAACAGCCGTACCCTATTCTTCTACGACTACATTATTTATTTAGTTTAGTTAAATTATTATTACTATATGAACATAACTTTCATAATGATATTTCCGATCATTTATTATACGAAATACAATGATTATTTTCAATATTAAAGAATATTTCACATCTCAATGCGCTCCATTACAGCCCAAAGTTAAATTTAAGAAAGTAAAATTATAAAACATTCACCCTAACTTCTTTGAATAGTTTGTCAGATATGCTTTTTGTAAGTATTTTTAAACCAACCATTAGAGGATTAAACAAGAGTTAAACAATATGCACAATTAATAAAACCTCTCATGAACAAATATCGCCTGTTGCGAGGGCACTTAACTAATGGGCGAGATCCTGGTTGTGAGGCAGGACTATCCTAGTGATAATAAGTAGCTCGTCCATACGGAATGTTGTGTCGTTAAGCCTATCAAACGACCATTCAAGGCATGGAACGATTACCTATCTCTCCCAAAAATCACTTGTCCCTCATGGCAAGGAGACCATAAATATCCAACTGAGAAATTCCATTTGCGCATACCACTCTCCCCGAGCTAAAATCATATAAGGTTGGAGCATGTTAATAATTCGCTTCACATGTACCAGGCTACAGTGACCATATTACATTTATATAATTTCAATCTTCCAAAAATCACTGTTTCCCAGCAATGCAAAACAATTTATAGTGTGCGTAATGGTATTCGGTCTTAGCCGCATGTAGAGTATTGAGTTGTCTGTAAATAGCAGACCTGCCTTGCCCTAGATATGTTCAACACATCTATCAGAGCACTAACCTAACAATATATTCACAGTAACTCAATTGTGTCGTGTAAATGTATCTGACAAACTACCCAAATGAAATTGTTTCATAATTACAGTCCTGTGACATTATTAGAGCCCATTTATTAACTAAATCATTACATACATCATCTTTATTTATTCAATTGTTAAAATTGAATCACTTCCCAAAACATACTTTGACTAGCAATCATTCAATATGTTCATCCTTCCCCGATCTCCTTTTCAGCACCTCCAACAACATCCCAGATCATAAAAATTATGAAACACTTAAAATCATTCGAATCAAAACTATATTTCTATAATAAAACTCACTATATTTTACAACCCCATTATTTTTAACTTCAAGCCCACTAATTTTCTTCCCTATTTTCACTGTAATCCAACGCCTTCAGATCTGTCAAACCGACGCCTAAAATACAACCAGGAATATGAATATACAATTGCCAACATCTTTCCATGGAATGTGTGTTTTTAAACCCAAAAGTTAGAACGTCATCATAAAGATTGAAATCACCAAACTTCTTGCACTGTAAGTGTGAATGAATACAATTTTCACAAGGAAATCCAAAATGTGGAAGGGAACTTAGTTGTTAGTTAAGTCAGCGCTAGTCGCAATATATTGTTCAAATTAGTTCGAAAACCAATAAGTGGCAATATATCCTTTTCACAATTGAGACTATCCACTTTTTAGTTCAAACGATAATCATCCAAATCGCCGTAATGCATAGTTCAGAGCCTTCAAACAATATAATGGCCTAAACATTTCGGAGCATGTGGAGTGTATTTAATTGATTCTTTCCTGCGTGTAGAGTATTGAGTTTATTCTAGTACGCAAAGTCTATTAAACCGGACTTATTTAACCTATGCCCAAAATAAACTCAGGTGTATTTATCCATGGTGAAATGTCAACAACAATAACATCTTACTAAAACTGCATTATCTTAGCAAGGATAAATATTTAATGACACGGCTAACAAAACAAATGCATTGCTCAAATATATGGCAAATACACTGCTATTCGCATGTACTTAATTAATTACAGGTTATTATTTCCTTTTGTTTTTATATATTATTGCTTTAATTTGCATCATTATATAGGTAAACACGCTTACTTTTGTTTGTTTACAGTGGTCTGCTTTTGTACCATCCTCAAAAGGCATATCAACAAGTTTGACTAACAAGTAATTTAGGCGATAATTGGAATTATTTAAAATAAAATGACTACTTGCACCGCTATACAACCAAAGTGGATCCCAAAACAGAATTCTACACCGAAAATTTGAATTACCAAGTAAAAGTGAAGTACCTAACAATCCTGAAATATCTAGTGCTAATGTATCACCTAGTAACTGTGTGTAGTACTAAATAAAAGTGAAGTACCTACTAGTTATAAAATAAATGGAGTTATTTGAAATAACATGATGTCCTACTTGCCTATTATGAACAAAGTGAAAAACCAAAATAGAATTTTACACTGAAAATTTGATTTATCAAGTTATAGTTTAGTACCTAACAATCCTGAAATATCTAGTGCTAATGTATCACCTAGTAACTGTGTGTAGTACTTAATAAAAGTGAAGTACCTACTAGTTATAAAATAAATGGAGTTATTTGAAATAACATGATGTCCTACTTGCCTATTATGAACAAAGTGAAAAACCAAAATAGAATTTTACACTGAAAATTTGATTTATCAAGTTATAGTGAAGTACCTAACAATCCTGAAATATCTAGTGCTAATGTATCACCTAGTAACTGTGTGTAGTACTTAATAAAAGTGAAGTACCTACTAGTTATAAAATAAATGGAGTTATTTGAAATAACATGATGTCCTACTTGCCTATTATGAACAAAGTGAAAAACCAAAATAGAATTTTACACTGAAAATTTGATTTATCAAGTTATAGTGAAGTACCTAACAATCCTGAAATATCTAGTGCTAATGTATCATCTAGTAACTGTGTGTAGTACTTAATAAAAGTGAAGTACCTACTAGTTATAAAATAAATGGAGTTATTTGAAATAACATGATGTCCTACTTGCCTATTATGAACAAAGTGAAAAACCAAAATAGAATTTTACACTGAAAATTTGATTTATCAAGTTATAGTGAAGTACCTAACAATCAAGAAGCATCTAACAATAGTGAATTACCTAACAAACTATGGTGCAACCGAGCACAAATAAAGATTAAAGTTACCCACCACCTATGCTTTAATGTGAAAACTGAGCAATATCAAGTGAATTGTAACATACTAAACTTTAATAAATTAAAATCCAATTCAACATTTATTTTACTAAGTCATGGTAAGTCTTATATAACTTATTAAAACTTAAATAACCAAAGTGTAACATATTTAAATCCACGCCCCCAGGACCTTTCACATATATAGCAAATCTTAAATTAAAATTATATGTATTAAATGCATGCCCCCAAGACTTTGTGTAAGCTTCACATTTTTAAAACCTCACCCTTTGCACAAGCAACAAATTGTGACTGATATTCAGTCAGTTATCAAAGTACAACAGTCTAAATTTAATATTTGTTTATCCTGGTCACGGCACCAAATTGTAACATTCCCCCCCTCTCTCACAAAAACTCAAAGACTCTCAGACAAGCCTACTCTACTCTCAACCCCAAATAATATCATATACTCCTCCCAGTCTACATAAACATCTTATATACTTATATCTAAATAAAATAATACCTATATTAAGCCGGACCAGAATATCAGACTGTGTACTTTTATTTAATATTATATTTATATACTAAAATTGGCCAAGCATGTGATCATCTAGTAATGGTAGGACTCTAGTTGTGACGCAGATAACCCAAAGTTCTTTTATGAGGTATGTGAAGCTTACTTTAGTAACTGAATGGGCATGTAAGATAAGGATAAATTAAAAGAATTAAATAGTAAAAGATATAAGGTATTTAGAAAAGTTCAATAATAAATAGTTAAAGTTAAGATCATTTAAATTTAGATATTCCTATATTTCTTATAGAATGACATGTATGGGAATCTAGTAATAGTGATTGTTTATAAAGGAGGAGATTAGAATATATAATTGAAAGCTACTGTTGTCTCCGCAACCATACTTGGATATTATGGGTCAATACTACAAAACTATCCTTTAGTTGCGGGTGCCTTACGAGCTCCAACCGCCGCCCCAAGGCGAGTGAAGGCCAACCATAGATTGCCTTCCCCTGAAGTAATATTTATGTTTTGGAATTTGAAGCGCCTGAAGGCTTGTATGCAACAGAATATCTCTGAGCACAAAAGTAGGTCAATTAGTACATGAATGTAACCGCACTCTAAGTATCCAGATTTGTTTATAATAAGTTTCCTAATGATGTTGCTGATAAGCATAGCTAGAAATACATTAGCAAACATGCCACCAATACAATAGTATCAATACTAATATGCTAAGGGTGGATCAACTTCTGTACCTCTACGTGGGATATTTATCCAGAGGTTTCCACGCATTCAGAGTAAATCAGACCCAATAGCCAAATTAGTATAACCGGTGATAATTGTAGCCCTACCTAAATCCTTATAGTAGTGATCAATGTCAATAAGCCAATGAGTGGTTCAACTTTGAACCTCCGTGTGGGATATTTATCCAGGGTTTCCACGCATTCCGTAAGTTTATCAGATCCTGTCAATAAGCCAATGAGTGGTCCAACTTTGAACCTCCGTGTGAGATATTTATCCAGGGTTTCCACGCATTTAGTAAGTGATTCGGACGCATCTGTCAGATTAACGTTGATAAACAGTAGAACGTATAAGTGAGGGTGTTCCTTACACCGGCGCATTCACGTTTATAAATATGTCGGCAAGGTTAGCATCACTAACCGGCAGACAGAATAACGTAGTGTTTTGGTGATTGGTAGATTGTAGTAGATCAGTGTGCATGATTTCAAATGTAAATCAGCAGTCCTTATCATGCTGTTATATAGCAATTTCACTTAAGTATGAATTTTCTGGTACTTATTGTAGGCCATCCATAGGACAGGGACGCAAAATGTTTTCACCTTGCAAATAATCTGCTAAGGGAATATACCTTAATTATGGTAAGTTATTGATATCTGGGTGTTTAATTCACCAAATGGTTTTGTAATATTGTGCAACCATTATTTCGGTGCGTTCGTAAGAAAATAATATATAGACTAATCACAGCCTCATAATCGTATACCTAAGCTCACTAACATCATCCTGGTCAGTAGTCATACATTCAATAATATAACCCATGAGTGAGTAACCGCAAATGGTTTAAAATAAATAAGCAGGAAAACGGAAAATAAGTTAATTATAGAAGTAAAATATTTGTAAATATTAGTTACGTAATTAGAAGTTATTACTTGGCTGAAAAAGAAATACAATTAGTAATAAAAATTAATAAAGATTAAAATTAAATTAATAATATTAAGATTTTATACAACTGCCATCTGCAATTCCTGGAAGACAAGACACATGACAAATTATATTTTAAAGTGACAGTCCGTAACCGACCGTAGTCCGACTGCCGGTAATGACGCATTACTTATAATTTCTGAAAGAGAAACCAGGTTAGCACACAATACATCTTAAACTGCCTTATCCTGCTACACGGCTCCACCTGATGTGTCCTCTCCTAACAAATACCTGGTTAGAGAAACAATTGCGATGGAGAATCCGATGCTCGCGCTCGACGCCATCGCTCCCCGTCCGTGCCCCAAGCCAAAGTGTCGCCCCCGAAACGTCTCGAATCCTCGCCGCCAGAGTTCATCACGTTTCACTTCCTGATATTAACCGACCAAATACGAAATTAGAACCGAAACCGTTTTTAGTATGAAATCATTTGATTTTACTCATGTTTGAAAATCTCCTTCATTTTTCTTCTAATGGTTCCAAACCTCGACACTAGACGGCGCCCTCTACTCCAGTCTCCTCCCTCTGTATGAGCAATCGAATATACTAAACAATCGAATAATCGAATATATTGTAATAAAAAACGAATAAATTAAATGAATGTGACATTAATTTTCTTGTTATTTTAACATAATAATAATAATAAAATTATGATTCATTTATTTTCCTTAAAATATATAGCATCGGAGATCTCCCCAATATGACAATGCTTTATTTCTGAAGAAGCTCCCAACGACGAAACTAGTTGGCATCGACGCGCTTCCACTCCTATATATATAGGGAATTAAATACAAATATTGAAAATAATGTTTCGATTATGAATCAAATAAATTTCCTTTTTTCTTTTTTAATTATTTTCCTGAGCGTAGACCTCCGTTCCGTCACAATTCTCAGAAACATGGGCATATCTTTTCAGCGTCTGGAGTGGGTGGCAAATTAAAGAGAAGTCCTATCTTAGTGTGACCATATCACACGTCGACAAACAGACTTATCAGTTAATTATTTAGAATTGTAAACACGCAGTACGCCACATTTCATGTCTCGTTAAATTTGTGCGGAAAGAACTTTGTAAAAGCAATTAAGTATTGAGGTTGGATTATTATGTGAAAACATGTAAAGGAATTCGCAAATCCGTCGCCAAAGTCTTGAAAATAGCGCTTTTAATAACATTGGAATTTTTGCTACCACGATAAAGTTTTTAGTAAAGTTGTCACCAGAAACTGTCTATTCATTATTTTTCCTTCACATTTATTTTAATATAGAAATATTATTTTTTCAACACAACCAATTCATATTACAACCGGTTTAGTATTATCTCATAAATACCTATTAATATTTGTACACAATGGTCGCATTCCAGATACAACAACTTACTATTTTTTATAATTATAATTATGTGTATATCTCGATGAACTTTCTTTAATAGATAGAATAAACTACAAAACATTAAATTTAAGAAATATGGATCTGAAGAAATTGAAACAAAATGTCTACAACTTGTAACACGCAAGAGACCTTGCAGTTTGTTTTTTAAATTTTAAGTAAATCTGATTTTTTTGTAAAAAAAAAAGAACACAAATCAGTATTATCCGTACTCATTCTAAATGTGTAGTCAACGTGACAGTTGCCGAGGCGGCGAAGGCGCGCATTCAGAATCTCCTATTCATTGTGATGATTACTGAGCTCTCATTATTGCTATACACAACGGTCGCTCGTGGACTTTTTGAAGGCATGGCGTACAGTTCAAAAGCTTATCCATATAATGTACAATGGAGAGTGATTAGAGAAAGTATACCATTATCTATTGAAAAAATAAAACTAAATGGTGATTTTTTGGTAAGATCTCGAAGAGTCGTGTAAAAATTGAAATTTGGAAATATCACATTTCTATATTGTTTTATTATGGGATTAAACTATATAACAATTATCATCAGCATTTAAGTTCTGAAAGCGGTGCTTAAATAAAACAAACGTAAAATTATAAACGTGTGAGTTTTTTGTATCAATCTGAAATGAGTCTTGTAACTTTAAACAAATGTTTTGGACGATTGACTACATAGTAACTTATTAATGTTAAATCACTTCTAGCAACTGTTACTGCGATTCTGAGATGATGTCAGGGATGCTTAAAAGTGGGATGCTGATCAAGTGATAAGCATCCCACTATTTAGAGCCCTCAAACGTTCTTCGTATTTCCTGAGTCCCGACCAACTTGGAAGTTCCTATAACTATGAAGTATTTGTTATGATTTTCAATATTCCATTATGTGCTCTCTGAATAATATAATTATTTGAAACGATAGTAGAACCCCAGATCCCAATAACTTACCTAATTACGTTAAAATTTACTTTTACACCGCGTGGAAAGCTAATGCTGATTATCGGAACTGAGGATCAAATTCCTACATAAAAAGTCAAGTAGTTTTTTGTGCTAGCATTTTGCTATTTCTTCATAGTTATTTGAAATATAGACACGCCAAGTAAATAAATGGGTATGAGTGTTTAGAAAGAAACGGCAACGCAGATGCCCACACCTCAAGCGAGATATGTCAATTTGTAAACGAGTCTTAAACAAAAGGATTAAGGTGGTCAATGTCAAACATTAGCCAGGCGTGTGTTCTCTCGAAATATTCGCGCTGTTATTGAGAAGATTGTTAAAGGGCGAGATTGTTGTGTCGTTAAATTTATTCTTAACGACTTAAGTTTTATTAAAATACTACACAAATTGCAAAGTTATTTACTAGATTGCTGTAAATATAGACACTTGAAAGGAAAATGTTACAGAAATAATTTCTGAACTTAAATTAAGTGGGATAATAGTTGATACATCAAAGGAAGGGTTAACTATTCGTGTCGGCAAAACTCTGTTATTACTTCCAAACTCAGTTCCGCGAAATTGTGCTTAGTTAGATAAGGGATCCAATATAATTGTGTAGACACATTCGTACATTAAAAGCAAGTACAATGAAACACGATGTAGTCGCGTGTATGGATGATAAATTTAAAAAGTTAATTTTGAAGATGCAACTAACGAGTTCGATATAAAATACTTCACTGTGTTAATATCGCAGATTTGTGATGCGCAGTTAAATTATTATTCTACAATTTCAAAAATATCAGAAAGAATTATTAACATACAAGATATTGCTAATTAATCTCAAGTACGGTCCAACGCATTTAAGACATTTGAAATCTTTCATACATTCACAATGTTCGTGGCGCATAATAGGCACTAATGTCACATTCAAAATGCGTTCTTCAACTAACTGTTCATTGAAATCATTTTCCCGTGGCTCGGCTACACTCAATTCCGTTCCAAGAGAGATCAAAGAGCGTCTCTGGGAGGACCTTTTTAGTCGAGAAAACGTGAAGAACTGTACGCAAATAAAGGGCCCGCCTCCCAAAGAAAAACGCACGCCCGACTCGTCTAGTGTTCGTGCAATAGGCACCTTTACAAAAATAAATCTTTTTGTGATGAACGCCGCTAAAATGTGAACTTTTTCCTCACTGCATTCATAGAAAGGGACACGAAAGACTATGCTACCATAAAAGAATTTTACACAAAAATGTTGCTTACATATCAATGTACAGTCAGCTTGGCAGATATTAAAATAAAGAACATAATAACACATTGTGGTATTTCAAAAATGAACTATATATAAAAATATATAAAACCTTGACCCTAATCGTGTAACTTCATATCTATCGCGATATCATTCGTCTTTATTACTGCGTACTAAAGCGAAACGTCACAATGATAAACAGTAAAAGCGGCAATGGAATGGAAATATGGCTTACATCAAAATTAATATCGCTTTAATTTTTCCATAAATTCAACAGTTAAACAATAAGTGCAGGTAAGTAGTCACACTATAAATCTTGAGTAAGAAATAGGTACATTACCGTATGTCTTTGTTGAATAAATAAATAACATTCTAACACTTACTTTATTCAAGAATGTTAGATACAGCACTACAGTTCTTGGGTTAAATTCGATTACTTGGCAAATTTGGGGAATATCTAAGTTTCAACGAAAAATTGGACGTGCCTTGATAGGTGGCTCCCTTGTTGCGTCGTCTGCATATATGTGTTACTGTGTTTCCTATTTCGGCTATGACTAGAAGTATGATAGCCATAGTATGTAACAGGGCAAGAGGCATTGACATTCACAGCCGCTTTCTTATATTCCATGATAATGCAGATGCATAAGTACGTCGGTTGTGTTATCATTAGGTGTAACATTAACTTGTTAATATAATTTAACTACAAATTATAATACAATCGATCATCTGATAATATGATGATGGATTGCTTAAAAACTCCTTAATACTAAACGCCAAACCCGATATCAAAGATAAATAATAACTTATAATTACTTTAGTAGAAGAAACTTTAAAAAAAATGTAAACAAGTGCAAATCGACAAATTGTGAAGTTTTATACAGTAAGCACAAATTTACGGATTACGCATTTTAAATGATAATACCGACCGCGCATTAAAAGTATAATTGTTAATCTCAAACCCTTAAATTTCAAACCATTTATTATTCATTGTAGGCATATTCCAATGGTTGATAACGCCAATATTTTTATATACTTATTTAAATTTATATTTACCTTAGCTTTTACTTTGATGCTTGATCGACAGAACCAAAACAAGCGATATCTAATTGAGTTATCGTTTGTATTAATTCGCCTCCAGAAAATATTCTGGGCTTGATAAGAATGATTCCTTACTAAGGTCACTAAAAATAACAGAAGATGGTTGGTATGTAAATAAAATTTAGACCTATTTCTAGATTGAATATTGGGTTTGGATCCAGTCGTTAAAAGTTAAATTTTTGAATATTTGATATTATTTGAATTTGATACCTCTCACGTTCCTATAAAAAAGGGTCTTACCAGGCAGATTAAAAACGACGTTCTCCTATGAGGGATTCCCTTATTTTGTCTGGGGTACAAAACTCTTAAAAAATAAAAAAAAGTGAATCATAGTCTCACCAATAGCTGAATGACGAGGGCTTCACGGCTTACCTGAAAAGGCTTCGCTCTGACTTAATCAAAGCTGACGCACGGACATCAATTAATTTCTCGGGACAAATTGCGACGAGAACATAAATCTTTTTACAGAATTCTCGTATAAAAATATCATCTTTACATATTTTGTTATTACAAAGTAATAAATAGTGGAGAATATAATGTCTTATTTACTTATATATAATATAGCTGTTTGTTCATTTTATTTCAGGGGTGGCTGCTTATCAATAAAACTTCCATTGTGTAACTAATTCAGATTATTTTTGATAGATGGCGGTAGCGGCAGGTTATATGTGGATATAAAAATACAAAATTACTAATGAAAATGTTTTCTTTTTCAACTTAATAATTTATACGTAGAAATTGGCTATGACAATTAATTCTGATTTTAAAAGTAAATTTATAAGAGTACTTTTGGTTTTAAGCCCTTCTTCATGAACAAATATAAAACATTTTTTATTTGGCACTCGTTTGTTATTCGTTGATATAGTTATTATTTTTTTAAATTAAGCTCCGCAAATGACTCGACACTACCTGTGGGTAAGCAGTAGAGGAGTCCATATGTGAATTTAGCTAGTGAAGAATACGATATACTGCCGCCCTAGCCAACCTCACCTTTCCGGCCGAAAAAGTGCTTTTTCACGCCTCTTTTTCAAATTGCTTTACATAGTTTCGTAACGAAATATTTTGCTAGGAAATGATTGAAAATAACAGATACTATTTTGATAAAATCGGGTCTAAGAAAAAAATTAATCATTTTGAAAAGAAAAATCATGATCATAAGGCAAATTATTAATGAGAAAGTTCAAAAAAGTATTTCCAATTTCGATTCAAGAGAAACAATAATTCTTTTGCTAATGACCATCGTTCGTTTTCTTAATAGCGATCTTCTTTTTTCACTGAAAGCCTAAATGTTTTCTTTAGTTTAAAATATTCATATGTTGACTTAATGAAGCTAATCCGATAAACCGGCTTTGGGGTGTCCCACAGGGAGAAGGCTGAGAAAGGATTCCATCCATTTGTTGGTCGTTACAACACCCCTGGCTACTAAATATTATGAATAATTAATGATTAAAGCAAGCGGCAAGATAATTATATCTGTTCTGTACGTTTTTGCGGTGAGATGTAGGGTTAGAGGCTTGGGGATTCCGACGAGTCTTAATAATTCAGCAGTTGGCTCTACACATGTTCTCTGTGGATTGTGGGTAATAAACTCTTTTTTATCTTGCAAATCAGAAAAAGATGGAGCTGTCAGCAAATTATGACGTCACAGACATGACACTAAGCTTAATAATAAAACGTAGCACTAACTCCAATTAATATTTTTAATAAGATAAGTTCTTAAATTGAATTATTTTTGCCTTTTTAGTGTTTTCAAGTCGGTTTTTAGTTTAGATAAAAACTTTTTTTACAATCGTGAGTGGTAAGTTGCTAGGAAAAGTTATATAGGTGCCTGTATTATCGCTTGTAGTTGGTTAAAAATGAAAACGGCATCAACATAGTCGAAGGTAATTAAATACGCAGTATTAGGGATAAATCAAAACTACTCGTCAGATGTCGCTTTAATTTAAATAGCTTTTTTAAATGTTAAACTTATGACGTAAGTTTTTTTGAAGTCGTTTAAAGATAATTAAATTAATATAAATTTAATAATTTGTGAGGTGACTTAGTGCATATGATCATTGATTTTCATGCGAGGGGAGCAGTGATTCAAACTCCGCCGCATACCAATGTGTGTAAAATTTTAAGTGTATATATGCGGTTATTCGACGCTTTTACGGTGAAGAAAACCATCGTGAGGAAACCTACACATGCTTGTGAAGAAATTTTTACTTTGTTTGTGAAGTCAACGAACCCGCACTTGACCAGCGTGGCTGATTAAGACCTAATCGCTCTAATGTAGGGAAGGCTGAAGTCCCTCTGTGCTCCACCGAGGTGGAACCCCACCGATTGATAGGTATTCATAGTGAAAATACTAGTATTCATTGAATATTTGTTGTACCTTATTTTGTGGTGTGAAGTTCGCCAATGAAGTAGATAAGCGGTTTACTAATACAGCTGTAAAAATCATATTTACATATTGCAAAAATTTCAATTAAAACGAATTTTCTTTTAAATATCGTCCAAAAAGGTCGAAATAAACACCAAAATAATTATCTGCGCACTGAAATTCTATAAAATATTGAATTGAGTCTACTATATAATTAAATACGAAATAATCTCTTTTATAGTCTGAAATCTAGAAAACTTTTATTTTAATTTTTACAAGAGAATGTTCCTTTGAAGGAATGAAAATCTCAGTAATTCAGTAACGTAGATATATATGTATATGTGTATATATCAATTGTGAAATGTTGAAAATAAATGTCTTAAAAGCTTATATTATTATCGCGATTAACATAGCTGTATCTAATTCTTGCCACGTTGTTGCTAACAACACAATAAAACAATTGTGCAATCTATACTTAATTGTATTACACCAATTTAAAGAACGCAACGCTACGGCCTTGGCACCCCATATAATTGTTCTTAACCGAATGAATAATTGCAAATTAAAATAAAAGAAACACGAATAAACATCAGAACTTTGTACGTGTCAATTCGCAAAGAAAACAATTAAGGAGAAAACGAAAGGGGGTTTTACTGGCGGTTCCAAATTTACATAGAGGGCGACACCGTCGCCTGTGGCGGGACGCGATTAAAATCCCCGAAATACGCGTCAACGTGTTGACGTTTTGATGAGGCGATATAAATGGTGAGGGTAGATGTGCCTCGGGCATGCAGCGACCGTGCCCCAAGAAAATGAAGGCAATAAGCATACGATCGTGGGCTTTTTCTCTGAACCTTCTATAGAATTCGGCACATACCTATTCAGGGAGCACCTAATGACTCGATATTTATTTGGGAATATTTTGAAAGTCTTTTAACACTGCTAAAATAATGGGAAGAGAATCCGTCAAGTAAGTAACATCAACAAGTATTCAATAAGAAGATATTAAAAGTTCTTTTGTATAAAATACCTAATTTTCATATATGCCATGAAACAGAAACTTAGAAAAATATATATTATTTCAAAAATTTTAACGCGTAGGGACGTCTGGCACTTTTCTCACAACGATTGAATGAAGCCCGTCTTTATAGCTAATATAGCTAAGTATCAAGGTGCTGTCACATGAAAACTGTTATTTACGACCTTTAAAGACAGACACGTCCTTTGGGTACACTCATACCTCTGTCCCATTTCATCCAAAGGGATGGCACTGATAACCGTACAATATAAACTAAACACATTCAATTCAAAGACAGACGCGTGCCTATTGTAGTTGCCGATCATACCCGTGTCACTTTACGGCAACATTAGAAAAATCTTCACAAATATCATCACATTAAGCTTTCATTTTGAATGTGACATAGGTTTAAGGACATTGATGGAAATCTATATCACACGTTGACACAAACCGCAAAAAAAACATTTTTTTGATCATTTATGTAGTCTAAATTCTGGTTTTCGAATTTATAAATGTAGAATGTAATGTTAATTATTACTGTTCTACACAAATATTTCGTCCATATATATATCGATACAGATATAGACCTATACTACAGTTAAGTATAATTATTTTCGCGATTCAACAAATGACTTTCGAGTACTGTACACTCGTAAAAACACTTGATATTTTAAACTGTTTGATGTCTGTTTTTCTAAAAGATAGAAATACAAACACATAAGAATGTTTTTACAACAGTTTTACGCGGCACTAAATTTTATTCCTAGCGGCAAAATTCTGCCAATGTTATTATTAAAATTTTGTTTTGTTACTACAACGTCGCCGATGAAAAATAACCAATAAAGTGTCAAATTAATGTCACGCAGCAAAATGTGAACGCATGCAAATTGAATTCGAATTATGTACGCACATGTCAAAAATACAAGTCTCTAGGGGACGGGAGGCCGTGGCTATGCATAACGAGGCCGTACGCATGTCAGCGACTCGCTTAGATGGCGGGGAGAATAGCGATTTTTGATTGACAACTTGATTTGACTTTCCCGTAATTATTTTAAGCGTATGTACGCATATGTAACAGTGTCTTAGGGATAAAAAGTTCAGGTACAGGATGTACAAATTATTCGCGTTTGATTCTCTTCGATGACCTAATTTTCTCTCGCACTTAACCTCAATTATCGCGCATAAAAGTATCTTTCACAAAAGCCAAATGTCAGGCGCTAGATCGAAATGTCACATACCTTTCTCCATAGGACAAACTTAAGAAGATAACATTTTACAACAGCGTTATTTTTTTAATAATTCATTTAGTTACCTTTATATATTTTTATATATTGCAAGTGTTTGTTTATTATTGGATCGGGGGTAAATTACAGACATTTTTCTACCAAATAAGATAAGCTACCGAAATACGGGGTTAAACCGGAGAATTTTTTTCATCATAGCTAATCAGAAAAAATTATAACACCTATGTGTCCAACCCCCATATATGCATCACCACTACTACCACCTGAATCGCAACCCGGTCGTTTTTGCCACCAGAAACGCTATTTCTGAAATTTACAAAAAAAAAAAAAAAATGTTATTTATACAATGTTATCTGTTGAGCAGCGATATACTACCGGAAACCTTTAGTCTGGATAATACGACTACACACGTTTATACAAGTGATAAAATACAATTGATTACTTTGAGAAGTAAATACTTGTACAACATTCTTCACCTTTGTACAGCCTTGAATAGAAACTTCACGAGTGAGTCAAAGTTAGCCAGTTGACTTTGTGGGTTGATGAAATTCTCCACATCTGGCAACCCAGACGTAACTGACACAAACTGAACTAAATTCCAAACTTGACTGTTAATATCTTAGAGGAATCAACTTTCAAGGGCGCAACATTTCCGTTCGTCCTCAAACTTAGCCAAACCAATCGCTAGAGTTCACACAAAATAGTTATTCATAAGGACTTCAAAGCGAATTCATCGAAGAACTTGGGGAAAACAAAGTTTGTGATTTTATCACATCTACAACAAGTTATCGAACGCGATCGATATGAATCAAATATATGAATGACATTGTATTTGCACAGAATAAATTATGTGTCAAACTTGACAGATAATTTATTGACACCATTAATTGTTTTATTTAACACTTAATATTTATTATATTTGCATTAAGTGTCATGAAATGAGAAGATTTGATATTGTGCTTATTGGGCTGGAATTCAATAACAATTTTTTAATTCGTTTGATACTTATTATAATCACTAACAATTAAAAGATCAAATGTATAAGCATACTGTATATATATAATGTGCCAACAACGATAAGAACTTTTTTTGAAGAGTTATATAAATTAGAACATACGTTATTACAGTCATGTACTAATGTGAACATTAAAAAAAATTGCATTTATTTTACAAAAGGATTTAAATTAAAAAAAATACTGGTTCGACACGCACACACTTGTGTCTCACTAACATTCAAAGATAAAATGATGACGTAATTGACAACCATTATATTACACTTTTCGAAAAACTTTAGATTATAATAAGAAAAATTCGCACCAACTATACTTGTTACTTTGGACATATTTTGCTCTGAAAGGAGGTCAGGAAACAATATTCCAATTCTGATTCTGTACATGTGACAGAACCATCTGCATGATTTATCACTTATTCTTTTACGCAATTTCAACTAGATTGACATTCTTTGACAAAAAAAATCGTAACAACTGCCACAAAAACTTCCGGAGCAATTGAAAATAAAATATTTTGGGAATTTTTCCTACTTTAGTCTTCTTTAGGAAACAGAACCTTGAAATATTGGGAACAATATAAAAAGTTTCCAGTAGGTTAAGAAGGACTTGTACATAGTGGAAGGATCTAATTTGCTGAGTTTTTTGTATACACCTTTAGAGGTGCGTCAACAGTACCGTATGGTGACATGATATGTATATGACTCTCGCGCCACAAAATACACTTGCTAGGTAGCAGGTCTAATATGTGGCGTGCAAGTAGGAAAGGTCATTCCCAAATATATGAACTGCACGGCCGAATTGGGAAAGTGATGACAGACACCGTGACAGATGAGTAAAAAATGTTATTTGTGTACTGTTTTTTTTTTAATATAATTTAGGTTTGAGTGTTAACTACGATTTTTACGGTATTCCATAATCAAATCCTTGCTTGACAAAGGTACAAAAGCAAAAAGAAAAAGAAACGGACAATCAATGAAGAAAAACCAATATCGGCCTACTTTTGATGACTAAATTGGTGAACATACGTACAAAAAACTACATTAAGCACAAAATAGAACCTCCTTATTTTTTTAAATCGATTTAAAATGCATCAAATAACAAAAGAAGTCACAAATATGTGAATCATTCGCCTTTAGACTCATAATCATCATCTCCCCTCCGTATCTAATTTAAGTCGCAATCGTGCTATTTTAATATCGGTACATTTGCAATTATACATATATTTTGGGGTCCCGCAAAGAGGGGAATGAATTCGTAGAGGAAAGTCGAACTAACTTTAATAAATACTAGCGAAATAATTTGTAAGATAAAGTTTTAATTTGCTGTGTACATTTATTATGAAGTTAGAAATTTTTGCGGTTTTAATTTGTTCAAATAAAGTATCAATTTATTCTTTTCTGCATTTTCAGTAGTAGCAAAATACAACAACACTACAAGTCTGATAAAATTATCCCTAAAAATATTTTAAAGTTTTCCTTAAAAAATATTTACAAGTGATACCAATTATGGGGTTTGCTTATCTTCGTAATTTATAACAATTTGAGTTAAATGTTATCTCATCCAATATGACACTAATTGTGTTATGCATATATCAAAATTCTATTTCAGTTCTACTACATTACAATTCATATTGTACACTACATTACACAATAGATGGCCAGTGACGTCATTTGACATTTCCACTTAATTTTCACTTACATGGTAAGTATTCTTTTTCTTCTTCGAACTCGTATTGATGTTTCTAAAGTCTTTATCTTTTTTAATGAATGAGAGTTAATATTAATTTAATAACCATGACATAAAACCAAAATTGATGATGATTTACTATAGAAGTGTCATCTTATTTCAAAATCATGTGAAACCATAAATTAATCATATTCTACCCTCATGTTAGAGTATTTCTAATTTATTTTTTTTACTTTTCATACTGTGTGTGGACTCAAATCTGTGGTCGACTGATACAAAATACTTAATTGTATTAAATCCACCAACCGTATCCTATTGCACACAGTATGCGTAAATTAATTAATAAATGAACACTGTAAACACAGTCATCATCTATAAATAGTAAGTAGCCAAGTAAAAATATATACAATAGCATGAATCAGTATCTGCAAAATAAAACAGAAACTATTCACTACCCCCGCCCTTTTATATCAGCGATCGGACACGAAAAGGTCCCACGACATCGGCGATACAGGAAACAATTATTTTAACTCCGCACGTATGAAGGGATTATTATACGGGAAAAGTCGTTAAGTGCAATAATTTACGTTTGTGTATAGACTTGAGTAATGTCGAAGAAGCGATGCATTTGCTTAAGTGCTCTACGGCAACTTTGTGTTGTATATATACCACATTACGTTCGTTAAAATTGTATAAAAATGTTTTTGGCTTAGAGCATCTTTACTATTTTACGATATTAATATGTTGCAAATAAAATAAAATATGTGACTATTGAATTCATAAAAAAATGTAATTTTATATCATTGGAATGAGAACCCAATTGATAAATACGAGTTATGAGTAACGGAGTCAAAAATACACATTGCTCAAAAACAATTTCAGCTTTGTTTATCAAAATAATTCAAGTAAAATTTACTTGGAAACTTCTTCAAATTTTAATAAAGTAGATCATTTATCTTGTGCAGGGAGTTCAGGTGCCGTGATTCTTACAAGGAACCGCATCCTACGTCTCAGCTAATGTGTTTACAGAATTACACCCACAGAATTTACATCCAATATAAGAAGACCTGCTAGGGGCCTAGACTACAGTCAATGATAGACGATAGAATCATGCCTTAAACATATCGGACAGATCTATTCCACTGGTCGTATTTAACTGATACTGGGTGGATTTCGACAAATACCACCGAGTCGGTGTTTGCATTAAGTTTTATTACTTCCCGCTCTTGTAAATTATAGGTGTTATATACGAGCGCTCCTCGAGAGGACTGAGATATTTTCCTTGTATAACGATAAAAATGTAACAGCGAAGCGTGCAGACATTTCAGCGTGTTTACGCTTTGATTTGTGTGGTATATTTGATTTATTCGGATGGGATCTAGGGTTCCAATAATTTTGTTTTGAATAAATATCGTTCTAAGACAAAGTTATAATTTAAGTGGACGCAACGTCGCAAAATAACATGATAAACGAAGATAGTAAAATGAAAAAAAAAAACTGACAAATTAAGTTAGTTACTAAGTACAATGCCAATAAAATTCTTTATACGAATTAAGTCACTTAACTTGATAAATTTTGTCACAATACAATCCTCGAAATATCTTAAAAGTAATGCTAAAGGTTTCGATGCTAAAAGCTTTCAACCATAAACAGTCATTGAGTTTTATGTCGCACACAAAGTCGATAAACATTTACGACAAACATAGATTCAGGTATTGATAGTAGAGTGGTTCAAAGGTTTTATAAGCATCGTAGCTAAAAGCGACAATCGAAATATGTCAAACCTCATACTGCTTACTAAGAACAATTTGTATTTTTTATGTAAAGTGAAATTGTTTTTTAAATTTTCATCAACTAGCAGAATTTTACCACATGTAGCCACTATTTCAGTTTCATACCTATTTCTGAACTATCTTTATTCCATAATATTAAAATTGATTGCGTAGGTGTGAAATCCACTTTCAAACAGATGAAAAGTGAAATAAAATCGTTCGTATTTCAAGTCGGAGAACTGTGTGTGTGTGTGAGAGAGTGTGTGTGTGTGAGTATGAGTGTGTGTGTGTGTGTGTGTGTGAGTGTGTGTGTGAGTGTGTGTGTGTGTGTGAGTGTGAGTGTGTGTGAGTGTGAGTGTGAGTGTGTGTGTGTGTGTGTGTGTGTGTGAGTCCGTGTAACAAAAGAAAATCAACATAATTTTCAAAACGTTAAATTTTGATAGGAAGATCGTACGATGTTGGTTTATGCATTCGTACCATTGGTGAACCTAATTATGAGGCGAATGTTGAACCAGAAAATGACTAGAAGGGACTACATAAGTATACACTCAAGCAATGTTTCTAAACTCGAACATTCACTTCTGTCACAGAACATTAAGTATTTATTAGAAGAAATAGGTATTTTATTTGGAAGCAATAATGAATTCGTACCCTTACTAAGGAATGCAATGAATCACGTTGTCTCTAAGTCATGACGGCTTACTTTAGCCTCGAGATTGCATAACGCAGAACTTATATGCTATACTTTGATATCTTTTGTAAAAACTTAACTTAAACTTTACAATGGTCATTTTTTGGATCCCACGAGCCAATTGGAAACTAAATTTGTCGTGTTTGTTATGGAGGATGTACTTAATACTTTTGATGTGTCAAAGCTTGATACATCAAAATTATTGATTATGAAAATATATTAAAGTTTGTATTGCACGTTTAGTTGCTAGTTCTGTATTTAGTCCTTTACCTTCCTAAAACTTATGCTGAATTATTTAGTCCACCTCAAATACTAGTGTGGAAATTGAAATAGCATTTCAACTTAGCGTTAGTAGCCATTCAAAGACAGTTTCAGTTGCTATTCACTGTCGGAGCTCAAATGGCTCCGTGGCGTGAGTAGCGTGCATAATGCTGCGAGGGACTCTCTTTAGTGCTGACTTGATCACATTAATTCATGGAGGCAGAACAAATATAGCTATGAAAGGATGAAGTTTTCTACAAGAACCATAGCTTTTACGATAAAAACCGATTTACATAATTCAAATTGACCCATATAGAAAACATATATTAGTTGATTCTTAAATATCAGCAATCTTGCTTAACGTCCTCAGTGTTTCTCTCATAAAACCTATTACTTCGAAGGTAGGGTCAAACAAAAATCATAATATTTATGTTCTACCAAGTCTCATAAGTATTTAGAATGGAATTTATATATAAACTTGTAACAAAATATCTTTGGATGTAGTATTTGTACCTGGCTGGTTTTCATGACATTAAAAAGGTGACATTTCAAAAACAGAATCAAAATAAAAAAAATTTTGAGTGAATTGAATGAAGTTATTAGATACATAAATTTTATTACAAAAAAGGAAAAAATCCAACGCAAGCTGCGAAAAAAAAATTGTGACGTTTATGGACCTAATGGCCAGTAAGAGAAGCACTAATTTGGTTTAAGCGTTTTCTATCCAAGAATTTTGATGTCAAAGATGCACCTCGCTCTGTTCACCCTAGTACGAATAAAATGGACGATATTTTTTAAAATGTTGAGCATGATCGGCATTTCAACAGTAAGAATATTGCTGAAAAACTGTGAATTGGTTACAAAACAGTTTTGACCCATTTGAAAAAAGCTGGTGCCACACGAGCTCACTGAAAGAAACCCAATGAACCTTGTATTCATTTGCAATTCTATATTGGGACGTAATGAAATCGAATCGCTTTTGAAGAGATTGATCTGGTGATGAAAAGTGGATCACGTATGACAAGAACGTGCGGAAAATGTCGTGGTCAAAGGTCGGGCAGGCTTCACAGACTTTGGAAAAACATGGGTTAACTCACAATAAAGTGATGCTATGTCAGGCAGAACCATTTATTTGGATCTTTACTGCCAACAACTGATGAGATTAAAGCAAGAAGCTGAGATAATGTGGCCGGAATTGATTAATAGAAAGGGTGTGGCAACGCTAACGCTAGACCACATACATCTTTAGCCATTCAGCATATTTGACTGGCAGGTGTTTATATATACGCCATATATCCCTGACCTTGCACCTTTAGATTTCCACCTGTTTCGGTCTCTTCAGAATTCATTAGGCAATGTCAAAATGTTTTGATCAGAAGTCCCAAAATCATGTCTCAATCATCAGCAACGGGATATGTCTCTACCTACAAAATGGCAACAAGTCTACGAACAAAATGGCACATATATACTGTAATTCAATGTAAATTTACTTTGAAAAAAAGGCTTGAATTTTCATATAAAATGTGAAGAAATTTTTTTCCCGACCGAATTTATAAAACGAACGTAAATTTTAGTACCATACATCAACGACGCGCCATGACACCACGGGTAGAACAAATAACCCAGTTCAAATACTGTGGGAGTCCGGACCAAATTCGTCAACACTGCGAATTGTCGCCCGGAACGATCATTCTTGCACCAAGTCCGCTCGGCTTGGTACGATATAAAACAGCAAAAACTTCATCAAAACTCAGAACCAACTAAAAAATCCAGACAATGTGTATGCCTCAAAAAAAAAAATTCGCTTGACGCAGGCACAACAAAAGGCGATTTAGATCAAATACTGTGCGAAAAAATATGACCTGCTAGGCTTGAAAACAATATTTTTGTTGAACTGTCGAAAAAGGACTTAGCGCCCCAGGATTATTCATATTATTCTAAAATAAATGAATCAAAAGAAACACCAAATGCCTTGAACAAAGCCCGTTTAAATAAAATCGTTTAGGTAAACCTATGCATAAAAAGCGTCGGTGACTAAGTTCGTAAGATCATAAAATTTTGAATTTATACGTTTATTCGACGCTTTTACGTTGAAGCAGAACATCTTAAGGATATCTGTACACATCTGTGGAGAAATTTTTAGGTGTGTGGAGTCGACCAACCCGCTTGCCCCTTCAGGGATTATAATATGTTTATTTAAACGTTAGTATCACATATGCCTAAAAATTTTCTCATAGTATTAGTAATTTCACTCCAGCAGAATAAATTTCAACGAATAGTAAAAAGATGTAACAAAGCACACAACATTAATTAATTGATAGGAGCGAACAAAGCCGTTGTGAATTTTCAAAGCGCGCGTAGCTTTCGGTGTGTAGTATATTACTTTACCACCGGCGCCCATTCAGGATATATTCAATAAAACTAAACTAAGTGAAATAGACGATGCAAGAAATAAACTAAGGCCGTGTGGCTTAAATGATTGTTGTTAGAGTAAGTACCACATCGTTTCCAGTTAACCATTTTCATTTGGGTCTTTGATTACTTTAATTGGCAAAGACTTAAAGCTTGCCTTGTCTCCATTTGATTTGAAAATCACAATATAAATGACTTCAGCCAATGACTAATATATCTCACCCCTCTTACTTCTTACTCAAGAGCATACGCGTGCTCAAAATCACGCGCGAAGAGATTTAATGACTCGTTTCTATGCCACACAGCCAAAACGTGAATTCCGGATCAGCACACTCCTTCATTTATAAGAGGCTATTCAAAACCTTTTGGGTCCCAAGGTGAAGGTGGAATACTACACTAGATATATTTGTTGTATTGTATTGTACACCACTCCTACTACTGTCTGTGGTGAAATATCAACAAAAAACCTTAACACATTTGTAAGCGTTCCAATTTTGTTGAAATTTCATAGAATAAACCATCGTAATAAGATTGAATATAGCTTACAAAGAGTATTGTTTCATCTATATTGAATTCAAACCTTCAACACCTTCATATGAACATTGGTTTCAATATTTGAATTAGGAACGTGTAGTATATAGGACGCAATGACAGGTAGCATACTGCCATCTGCTTATATTATTATGAGCAGCTCACAAAGCGATCGTAACGAGGTCAGACCGGAAGACGCGCCGGCGTTCGCGCAGCTTCCGTCGTGGAGGGGTGCCACTGGCGATATTTCCGCTCCCAGTCGTTGGACGACATGTGAAGTGGTGATGGAAATAATAGTTCTAGTAAGAATAAGGCTCAACTATTTCTATTCTGTATGTTTATTTGTTAAATACTATATCTTACGAGCAGCGATTGAAAGCAAAAAATATTATGAACTCGCTAAGATTTTGCGAGCATCAAAGATTATTAAGATTTTGATTTTTCCAAGAGTTTGTACATTTTAAACTGAATTTTAAAAAATCATTTTAATTTCAAAGACAGCTAAAATATTAGATATTTTTTTTAATAAAAGAACTCTTTATTTCAAAAGTGTAGTTTCATCGAAACAAAGTTCTGATGGAGCAAAGATGAATAAGAACAGATACGTCTACGAGTATCATTGAATGGATAAAATGTCTAGAGTGATGAAGGTCACTTTATTGTTGGCTTGAGAACGTTGATGGGTAAACACTAATATATTTCTAAACAAATGTTGCTGACTTAAGATATGTTACATTCTTCTTTTTATGTTGAGTACAGTTGCCTATATACATTCCACTTCTGAACACTGGGAAAATTGGAGAAACACATAAGGGGTTTGGGCAATAGCATCAGCATATTGGTCTAAAACGGGTTGATGGGTAAAAGCCGTAACAACCGGGAACGAATACTAAACATGCCTCCCAAAGTATGAGAAATTTGAGACAAAAAATTTAGATTCCCCCCCACCCAGGGATCGATCATCATGAAAGTTGCTTTGTTTCCGCAATTCTAAACCAGAGTACTAGAACCACTAAACCACGTTCCCCATAAATTTGCACGCAGTATAATATTCTTGTGCGTACTAATATGGCACACAATAGCTATACATTTTCAAAATACCTAAGAAAAGTAAGTAAGTAATGAATTAAGCAGTACCTTTGTACAATTCTCTAATATTCTCTTGTGTCCTTTTAATTGTCTTTGTGTTTACATAAATTGTTAAATAAATAAACAACGCTAAATAAGTGATTTAACTTAAGAGATCAACTCATTAAACAAAATGAAAAGACCGAGTCTACACTCTTTGTATATAATCATATACACATATGTGCTTGTCAGGTCTAATCATCCCTCTACTCAACGATTCACCTGAGACAGATCAAGGCCTTAAGATGCGCCTTAAAGTTCACTGCTCTCTCGTGGGTAGTACACCATCTTAGGAGCTGAAGCCTGGTTATAAATCCTCCAGATACCCTCTAAGGATTGAAGACTAATCAAAGTTCTTCCCTCTTAAAAATCCCGATAAGCTGTAAAAGTCACCTGGTGCGAACAGTAATAAACAGTTAAAAAATAATGGCTACCTACTTACCCTAAGGTTATTGAAATCTATTATTAAGAACAATGGTTTGAGAAATAACTCCGATTAATCCTTTTAAGTATCCATTTACTTTTCTCAAAAGTAAACTCATGCAAGTATCCTTAGAACAGTTGCTAAGGACGCCTAGCTTGATACATAGACTACTGTTGCAAACGCACTGAAGGGCTGATAAAGCTCAGCAAGAGCAACATGCGTGTAGTAATTATAACTTTGACAGGTCACTGCAAACTAAACAGATAGTTATTCAATACGAGTTGAAGTGATTCTGAGATTTGTATAGGAGAATTATCCACAAGTGAAGCCTTCATCTGGGGAAATGTAGCCCTTAAAGCTGGGAAAATCATAAAGTTTATGAAGAGTACCCAGATCATGGAATTACTTTAACCAATTGGTGGCCAGTCCCAATAGATCTTTCAGGTAATATTGACAAAAAAGTCCAAAAAGATTGAATGACCACAAACCCCTTTTAGAATCTATCAATTATTGAACACAATCTTCTTATACGATTTGACGATAGATTTTGGCCTCCACCATTTCTAGGCTGTTCTATTTCCGTTACATTGAAATGGATCCGATGTTGCAGCTATATGACATCCGTTTCTGCATGATGGCGTTTATTCTACATTTCACATATTGTATCGCCGCGACTCGAATTCCTCAACGTCAAAAGTTACCAGATAATTACGAATAATACGTAATCGATAATTACGAAACCCATTAGCAGTGACCTGGGTCTCTCAATTTAATGTAGTATGCCATTTCATTGTGACCTAAATGGTTGTCATATTTAATTTGTTTGAATTTGAAATGTAATATTTCGAAAAACCCACTAAGCTCTAAAGAAGTAAATAGAAAATTAATATTTATTTAATTTATTTATTAGGTTTGTCAGCAGTTGTTACGATAAAACATCACAAGACCCAACACTAGTTATCTTAAACTAATTGCACAACCTATTATAGAGAAACACAGCGTATGTTTAGGATAATTATAAGGCATTAGTTAACCGAAAAATTAAAAAAACTGTTATACCAAAAGAAAATGTAAACAGTTGAGGTCTTTATAGGTTTGGAATTATCATTGGACTTTAACTTTTTTTTTACGAGGAGGAATCCATTTACGGACCTACACGCCACTGGCTAAGCGACGGGCGTGTGTACTCAGTACCTCAATAGAGCGGCACTGAGAATACCCACTAAAACTCCCCGGTAACTACATTGCCCTTCATGGAGGTAACGTGGGTTCTGCGGAGCATTTCACCAGGTCATCATTGGACTTGACCTGGCGCTGGATTCTTCAGATGCTCGAAAATTAGCCGATTATTTTTTCTGAGTGTATTAGAAATATGAATAATGTCATTATAACTGTTATATAAAACGTGAAATCGGCAAAGACCATTCTAATTCAATTTTTCGACGTGCAAGAGAAATTAATTTTGTAATACTATTAAGAAGATAGCGGAAAGGAATTTTGAATTTGATATTTCTGAACAATTGTGGACATTCAATATTGCTATTGAGCACTTTAAGAAAGAATATAAGATCTAACAGTAAACGTCTATTGTTCAAGTCTATCATTCCGAT
This sequence comes from Acentria ephemerella, assembly GCA_943193645.1. NCBI lineage: Eukaryota > Metazoa > Arthropoda > Insecta > Lepidoptera > Crambidae > Acentria > Acentria ephemerella. The sequence goes on along the minus strand of OW971881.1, from coordinate 10,824,169 downwards.
CTCTGAGACACTTAATCCTTTTAATTTCACCCTGAACAAAATTCAATTGTCAAAAAAATCTCTTTAGTATTCGTTCGATTTAAAGTGTGGTTTTGCATAATTAGGCCGTCAAAATACAGATTCATGTTCTGAAATGCTACGAACTAGACAATTGTGCACGGTGATTTTAGTTTTAAGGTTTTTGAATGACTTAACATTAGGCAGTACGAAATAAAGAGTTAATTAAGCTCTTCTATCAATTTTTTCAAAAATGGGAATTAGAACTAAAAGTGAAGAGTTTGGGGAATCGTTACTTATTTATAAAATATTTGATGTATGATTAGCAATAGTCCAATTATATTTTTTCTCAACCATTATTGAAATTAGTTGAAAAACAGTATTTTATACAAACTTGGAACGTTCCAAGTAAAATTAAATCTAAGCCGTATTTATTAAGATAGTGAAGTTTAAGTTGCGACTATAATTTATATAATTACCACTTCTAAACATCTTCAAATTCAATCAAATCAATATGATGGATTACCTGAAACAATAAGTAAAACATCATTAAAACATCAAACTTGATCCGAATGAAATCGGAACTTTTAACTCAACAATCTGTGCCAATTGAACGAGAACTTTCCAAACTCCGTCACACCCGAATACCGTCAAAAGATATCGCGCGAAAGTTGGAGTTGCGACCAATGTTGTATTTATTTCATCTCCGTTAGGATTAGGCTTTCCCGCGTTGAAACTCGGCAGCAACAGGTACCACCCTGACCCCCTCCCCTACTTTCCGTGGCTACAAAACAATCACAATAAGATAGAACACACCCCTCTAGCTAAACACTGTTTGTGCACATCATGCCGGGAAAAGTACACATGGGTGGTATAGTCATACGATTTGCCCCGAAGAATGCCATAAAATTACTGCAGAAATTGATACGTAAATACACAGAAATAAATACATTCGCAACAATTTTTTTGCTTCCAATATCTGAGTAATAACAATAAAAATAACCTTTATTTCCAAATGGGTAATAATAAATGGAACCGTGACTGGAGCCTTCTTTTAAGCATGGTATTGCTTGTCTCACCGCTCTCGAAAAGCGGTGCTACATATAGAGCTCGCAACAAAAAGATTAAATCACTTAAATATATATACATATATATTTATTTTTTTACATTTAAGACATTTTTTCACATAGAGTTACATAGAAAACTAAAAGATCTAAAATCAAAACCATATCAAGTTTAAATTTTGAAACGGGCATGTGTGATGAGCTGCGTACTGTTTTTTCTTTGAATACTAAAATAAAAATAAAATATCTTGTTAGTATAAAAAATATTTCAAATATTCGCATTTGAATTTTCTGAATCTTTACACAATATTTGGTTATTCTAATCGACCGAGTTTATAAGAAGCAACTTTCATAGGAGCGTTCAGTTGTTGTTTGTTGTTATAACATCCCCTGTAAACATTCGTTAACTATATTCAGCTTCGTATTCTGTGAAGATGCCAAATATTGGATTATTGGCGATGCGTGAACCGTTCAAGAGAAGGTCTTTTATGTGCATTTCAAAGACTATGTAATCAAAACATTATTACTGAATTGAAATGGAAATTATTAAAATTAAATTTTTACCTAAATAACAGTTTAATCTTGAGACCAGTCGTATTCCATTTACAATAGAGGCGGTTTTTTGCAGTGCCACTACACAGCTTAATAGGACAAAGAACAGTGAAAGAAAGAATATCCAACCAAATATGAATATTGCTATTTTGTACTTAAGTAGCTTGGATTAGAATAATCCCAAATGTTTTAGGGGTTTTGTATAATGTTTCTTATTTGAGAGAACTTTCCTATTCTATAATTATTAAGCTGTGTAACAGATAAAACGATAACTCGTTCTTTAATCTTATCCAGAAGTATATAAATAAAAATCTATTTCCAATACTTTTGCGGTTTGTCATTATAAAAATATCGTTACATTTAGTACACTGATCGGCTTTTATACAAGATAACTTCATGTGTCAATGTCAATCGCCTTGAGTATCCATATAAATGTCAGTTGGGACTAATATAGTTTTAATAACATAAAACAGAAGAATTAGTTCAAGTACCACTATTAGCATTTTAGACTCACGCACCAAAAGTGGACATTTACATAAAACAAAGCAGATTTCCTTAAATAATTCGATTTCCTTTGGAACGTTTATATGACATATAAAACTTCTATTTTATTCTTCAAATAAAGATAGTATTAAGACATAGATGATTGAGACGATAATGAAGGCTTTGATAAAATACATATAATAGCTGCAGAATGTGATATTAGGACATCATATTCAAAGCAGTTATCGTAACTATGAAATCTACTGGATTCAGAATATTAATTGTATTATGTATGTACTTAAAAGCATTGCATTGAATTTGGACGATTTTTTCAGTACATTTATTCTGAAGCTTAAGGTTTGTCAGGTTTCATTATTTTACTTATTACATTACTTACCATAAAGTGAAGGCAATGGATTAACAGCAACCCCGTTAAGTTTATAAAAAGTATCAACAATTCCATTAATGTATAAGTGATAAATAGTGAAATTCTCAGAAACTTGCTTAGATTTGAGGTGATGTAAATTAGTCTGAGTATTCTCAAAGTCACCAATTCGTACGCGGAAATGTTTAATTTAGCACTCTTCAAGAACTACTCAAATAATTCAATATAATTGACTTAAGAATTCGGCCGTCAGATACCTTTACCATGAATGCTTAAAAATCCTAGCTTATCTGGACTGAATATCTTCTCACTAATACCTTGCAGTGATTAATTTATAAGGAATGGTACATAATTTACTCGTGTCAAACTTAATTTCATACACATGAAGAGAAATACGAATAAATATATCGTAATTCTTCTTACAATAGTTGTTGAACTAATTAGACGTTCTTAAAAGGGACGCGGCTTATTGTGTCGTTTTTCGAGGGTGTCCAAAAAACGACCAGTCACATATGACCCCATACACACAGGTGTATTAGAACTTTTTGTTTTTGTATCCCCAACGGTGGGTGGTATGGTCAGGCTCATTTTATGCTGGTTAACCCTTATGCTGCGGGGTTGCCATTTCGTTATAATTGATTTCCCTTTTTTACGGTTCGACGGGTGTGCCTCGTCACGCGTTGCCTCGTTTCACTCGTATAAATTGGGGGAGGCTCGGGTAAAGGGCAGTGGCGCTATAATATTGTGTTTTGCACTCGAGTTGGGTACACGGATTTTTATTAGGACATTCATATCTCTTGCTGTTCCGCTTTGAATGATATGTCTATGAAACACTTAATAGCATCTAAAAAAAATTCACTTTAAAATTGCTAGGTTAATCAACTTTTATAAAAGTTAATATTTCTATAATGACACACATACTAATACACAAACACACACACACTCACAAACATGCACGCACAAAACGCAGTCATCAAGGGACTAAATTATAAAACATAGTTTATATTTTATATAAATGAAATAATCGTAAATAATTTGTATATTATTCAATAATATTATCCAAATGGATTTATTCATTAGGATTGTTGGTTAAAAAAGCTTACAATTAACTTCGAAATATCGTATTATTATCTTAGTGCAATCTTCATTAAAGTTTATACAAACTGCAGCCTTAACTTATATTATTAGTTTATACTATATCATAACTATATGATTAATAACTAAATTATCCATATAAAATTAAATCGAAGAGAATGTATCAACAATTATCTATAACTCATCGGTTTAAACAGACACGACCATCTAAAAGAACGTATCATTTTACTTCTGAACCCTCTATGCTTGTTGGAATAGATATCAAAGTTACAGTCCCTTAGCAAAATACTGTATTGTCTCTGCATTCTATGCATAGTGGTACTGTGACCCAAATTAGTTTTTCTGTTTTCAACAGAGAAAGGAATATATGTACTAAAGCGTGGCAAACTACGGTTTAATTTATTAATTAATATAAAAATGTGTGATCTCGCAGCAATCTTCGCTTCTGAATCTGCTCGATCGAATTCGCTCGATCTGGATACGAGCACAACTCCTTGGATTTATGATGATATAATGTTGTATTAAATTATTTTTATCACTCTTGCTTTTTCTATTCCTTCTGTGCAAAGGGTTTACTCATCAGACAGCCACATTCTTACTGCTTGATGCGTGGTATCTGTATGAATATCAAAAAAAGAACATTTTCATTCACGCGGGTTTACAACTACAGCGCCGTATTAAAAACAATATTCAAGTAAATTTTAATAATTGCACGATACAAAACAGTCTTTCACTATACTTATTTTATTTGTATATACTCTATAATTAATTTTTTCATGAATTTTAAGTTCTTAGAACGTCGTATGCTTCTATAACCTTTGGTCTAGATATAGTCTTGTATGCAACTGTTTATAATTAGGTATTAATACACTCGAGTATATTATCAAATTAACGTTCGTGTTTTAATATCCCTCATTGTACAACAGTTGCATAAATATTTTGTAACAAAACTTTTTTTACTTATATTTTTATAAAAAAAAACCAAACCTTCATCGAGTCGACTTTTTCGTAGTAGGTATCCATCGATCGACCATCGTCAAGTTTCAATCAGACCTGATATATCAAGGATATTGACTTCAATGGCGTAATTAAATAGCTCAGAAGCCTTGCCGACCGTGTACAGGCACAATACGAACTATCACAGGAGACTGTTGTTATATGTCCAGTGTAGTGATTACACTAATTACCTGCTGGTACAGTCGACTGCACGCAATCATACGTTACGGATTAAATCCAACAGACCAGGTAAGGATGGTAAAGTGTAATATTGATTAACAAATATATAATATCGGTAGTGTGTTATTCCGCTTGTATGTGAAGAATATATAAATGTGTTGGTAGGCCTTCCACAAGGTGGAGTAACGATCTGATAAAGGTTGCAGGAAGCCGCTGAATGCGGTCAGCATTGAACCAAGCGGCATGGAGATCCTTGGGGGAGGCCTAGATCTAGCAATGGACGCCTCTTGACTGATATGATGATGATGCACAGAATAATATTAAGAAAATGCAGACAATCAGAGTTTTATATCGTATCTACGTCTATTAGCACTGCATATACAAGTCGAGCAGTTCTGAGCACTTAAGATTTAATTGGACTCCGTCATGAATTGTCTCATACCTAATGTTTTTTTTGGATGTATCGTTGATTATCTTCTGTCTCCTAGACTAAAAGTCTCGGGTTCAGTAGGGGCAGAAATTTATAACTATACAAACGTTTTTACGTTAATAAATTAAAATTGGCTTAATTAGTTCGTTAGAAAGTTATGACACTATCAAATCAATCCTAGTTACCTGATACTTTTAACCGACTCTGTGGTCTAGTGACTGAGAGGGGGCAAAAATGTCTACTCTGGTTGGTAGAGGGCTCTTTCTAAGACAGCCTAGCTAGCTTCCACCAACTTACTTAAGTCCGCCGCTATAACAGTTATGTTAACAGCATTGTTGTGTTCCAGCAGTTTGAGGAAATTAGGTGTAGTTCACTTCCATATTCAGCTTTACCTAAATGTTACCGTCAGGTGATGCGAACGCCGAGAGCTACCACGTTAATGACAAAGAAAAGCTTTCCAAATATTACTATCAACTAGCACAGCTAATGTTCCAATTTTATGTCATGTCTTCTACGCACTCTGCAGACATTAATTCATGTTATAATTATCCAATTTCAATGTATATATTCAAAGTTGGAATATACGTCATATTATGTATAAACTTAAATGGAATCTATTATATAAGGTTGTGATTACACGCGCTAATCACCACTGAACATCTACCAGAGTACACACAATTATAGGAAATGGATTAAATCCAGTGGAGCGTTTAAGACTGATTGCAATAAATCATGTTGCAAATCGACGGAGACCGCGATATTGACATTTACAATATGTAAATTGACTGTTTAGTATCAATAAAGTTTCGCGGAGTACTGAATTCACTTAAGCTTGTAAAAGCGGAACATAAAATGTTGTTTTACAACTTAAAATGCACACGTTTCGATGTTCTCAAAGTAACTAGCTTGACTTTCAATATACAAGATCTGGACTGAAATATGATTAAATTTCCGTTACAATATACAGAATGTTGCCTTCGTAATTAAAACATTATTCGATCTTCAACTACTTCTTAGATATACGATGGATAATTATAAATCATGTAATAATTCTACTAATACCTGACAAACATCTATACTCATATAGTTAGTTTGTATAGTTTGTTTGGTTCAACGCGCTAATCTTAGGAGCTAATGATTAAAATTGAAAATTATTTTTGTGTTGGTGCTACGAATATATAGTACCACGCTATGACCACAGGCAGCCGAGCATCAATGAATTTTTTTGTAAAAACGGAGATAAATATTCCTTTTCAGAACCTTCGTTGCTTCCGTTTTTTAAATGGTTAAAGATACGCAAAATTATTTATGGTGGAATTAAGCTCCGTTAAAAGTTCTACAAAATGTCTGCAGCACAGCATACGTCTATGTTTTAAGGTTAACTCACTATTACCTTTTTATGGTAATCATTGTTATAACTATGATTTAAATCCTTAAATAAATAAATACTCAACTTAAATCATGTTACCTATCCACCTACATACGGCATATTGTTATTTTTCGACATCTTTGCAAACGTCGTTGTCGTTTAACTAAAAATAATTTATTTTTTAATAAAAAAAATTATAAAACATTTATGACTTGTGATATCAACTGAAGCAGACAAATGAGGCGTTTAGCGCTCGGTCGGGATTAAAAATCGCAATATTATTTCTAATTTATAATAGCAATGAGGGGCGCTGCGAGCGTTGGGTGCGTTTTATAGCTGCCAGGGGACGCTAATGACCCCAAATAATTGGTACTTTAAATGTAAATGACAACACACGCAAAACGTGGCTTTATTAAATTTGAGAATAGCAACAGTACTCATGTGAATCAGTTGACAGTACGAATCATGCAAGCTCATCTCATAACTGAACATTATGATGTATTTATCGGCCTTATTGTGATTATACACCATAATTAGTTTCGTGAGGAGAAAGAGAGAGAAGCAAATTTAATTATTATTTACAACATTTTATTATTATTTTAATAAATAATTGTTCATATAAATGAAATACAATAGATTATAAAATGCCTGCAAATAATTAAATGTGACTGAACTACACTTGGTCCTATTAATTCTTTTAGCCATTTGGAAAACTAACCTGCAAATTAGATATACCCCTAAAACTAAAAGTTGTTTGCTGGTCCGCAGTCAAAATAGAATAATCTTCGATAATCTACAGCATCAAATGGTAATTGTAGTAGGGAACCCCTTTCTGAATGTGATTGAATACTCGTACTGGTTTTGTTTCTATTAAAACCATTATTTAGAACAAATTAGTAAATCATCCAAGTAAGAATATCTATTGCTTGTTCCTTGTAAAAGTTTAAACAAAAATAGTTCAAAGACAAAAAAAGTCCTAATATATAGAGTAACCAGCCGAAAGATATCCATCCACCTTAACATATCCCTGTTCTGATAAGAAAGACATTATAACTGTGTTACTAACACACATAGTTCGCAAGTGCGGCGATGAGTATTTCAGTCTCATGATCTGATCAGGATCGTGTTAAAGTCTTTAACACTGTTACGAAATCGGGAGTTTCTGATAACTATCTGCAAACACAATTTTTTTTATTTTATTGAAGTATGCAGCAGTCGCATGGCATACACAACCAATAAAAACTAGGATAAAACTGTGACATAAGTAATAAGCAAATGAATTTTATTGAAGTATGCAGCAGTCGCATGGCATACACAACCAATAAAAACTAGGATAAAACTGTGACGTAAGTAATAAGCAAATTAATCTATCTAAAGTCAATGATTATAATTATGGGCCTTGTATTATGTAGATACATAGCTATATATCAAGCTTAGATCAAAATATACATATGATATAGGTTTATCCCAGCTTCTTAAAATCAGTTCAACCTATAGTTACATTTCTGTGTGTATCTTCTATAAATGAAATACTTCCGACATCGCAAGCTGTATTTTGCAATAGTCTGTCAGAGACATATCTGCCTGCATTTTTTAAACCCTTAAGGGCTACAATAGCATAATTAACATCAAACTCTGTTACAAAAGCAATCTGATAAACAATGAATTCACAAAGCTTAATTCAACCTATTAGCCTCATTTTTCTTTGAAACCCATGAAATTTGAGAGTTTCATTGACCCTTGTTATATTTACTGGATTAGAATATCTTGGGCTTTTTAATTTATCAATATGTAATGTTTATGTGGATATTATATACTTGATATTATGTTTGTTTGTGTTGTATGAGTTCAAGATTATCTGTAAAGTTTTACTCAGGTTGATTGACTTGAAAATTGTTAACAAAATGTTTTACGACCCCATTAAATTTAATAAGTAGTTTTCCTATAATTGACTCTTAGCTACTGTGCAAGCAAGACGAATATGACTGATGTGACAAATATACTGGAAACGAGTCGTTATTAATATTCTCAGCTAGTTACCGAAATGCCAATTCAATTAATTTAGCTAATGAATGGAGACAAACAACTTAGAAATAAATTGATGGATCAATAGTAATGTGTATCCTGAAACAAATTTTGTCGATGGAGATTGGAGGTATTGAAAATGTTATAAACCCAATTGTGTCAGGATATAATGGTAATAAATCTTTATTGATAATCATTTTTAATTCATATTTAGTTAGTGGTTTACAAACGTTGACTTTAATATCGCTACAACTATTCTTTTCTTTACATCATTTCCGACACAAGAAGAAGATAAACAATTGAAACGAGAAATGGAACACCAGAGATTAAAATCAAAAGTCAAAATTCGGAGCTTGATGCTAATACCAGTCCACTTGTATGAAACGAGTCTTGAAACAAGGAGTTTAGTTCCATTAAAACAATACGAATATAAATCACATTCAAATTTCGCACTTCGATTAAAAGCTTCAAGAGCAACGGGCCTAAGTGCAAAGCAAACAGTGCTACGAGCTAACTTAAATCTGTACTGGACAAAACCAATTTAAATTGAACTCTTCAGTGTCGCCGAGCAATTTGGGAGTAGAACCACCAAAATTGTGATCAGGAGTCAAGTTACGGTGGTCACATTCGTGTGATCCCAATTACTACGTGTAGTGAACCAAGCCGCTTATGCAAATGACGATTTCCCGCGGACGCATCTAATGGACTGTAAAGGGTGGTGGGAGCTGATGCACTTTTAGAGATGATCCCGAATGACTGTTTAAACTTTACCGATAACAGCATACTTCTCGGCTGATCGGCAGAAATTAACACGGAAGAACATCAGAAAGAAATCTTTTTATCGGAAGAATTTACACGAGTGGAGATAAATTCAAGGAACAACCTAACCTCAAATAGTCTCAAGGTACACCTACCTTGATCATAAATCAGTAGCAATAAATAAAATATAACTAAAAATAAAAGAAAAATAACGAATTGGATTAAAAATTAATATGTGTTACATTCATTTGATTTTTCTATACCTTTTCCATGACATATTTTATTAAAAATTGTTAAATATATTTTGTATTTTTTTAAATTAGGAACTTATTTTATAATTTGTCTGGCTCAGAATGAAACGAATGTTCCAATATATTAAGGTAATAATAATTTAATTTAATAAGGCATGTTTATTTCCCCTTTACACATTGTTTACCGATTTCATATATGTCTAAGCACAGCTAATTCCACGGACCTCATGTGCACAATGCGTACTGTCCAATTAATTATTTTGGTCACATACGGTGTAAGGGATTGCAGGGAATCGAATCACAGCGAAGCCCCATCAACGAGGGGCATTATTGCAGTGTCGAATTTGAGCGTTATTTAAAGCCAGTGATTCGGTCGCCCCGTATTGTAGACACATAAATGAGAATCAAAAATCGTGTGTCCATTTGAGAATCGTAGAAATATAAGAGATTTTGAAAAGCGGCTAAAAACAGGAAACTTAGAACTCCTTTGAAATGAAGATTAGCAAGATATAATCCAAAATTAATCTTTAATTATTTAAGAATTTATGTACCTAAAATTTAAGAAGTACTTTCAAATTAGCTACTGAATATTTTTCATTGTTTAGCTTTGATTTACTTACTAGCTTGGTTTTTTAATCAGATAAGTTAAAAATTCATTAACGAAATCTTTTCAACTACCTTTTAACGGTATTTTATTCAGGAATAATAGTCAATTCTTTTGAAAAATCTTTACTAAATGATGATTAATTTTTGTTACTTTCAGTAGTTCGTTGTTCTGCAAAAATAATGCAGAAAAGAAAAAAGTATTTAATCGAATCTTCAAAGCAACATTTTTAGCAAATTTACATTATTGCCAAATCACGTCGTCTTAACACAATTGAGTTTAATTTAGCGTTCATAAGACCTAAATTAGATTTACTGGGAAAATACAAGATGATTGAGAAAAACCTCTTCCCTGTAAGATTACAGGGAGAGATTAGTGTTTTCTGCTTAGTAATAAGAGTCTACAATAAAGTACTACTAAGTTTATTTGCTTCAGAAATGAAAAGCTATTTTGTTTATCTAGCATGTTGTTCACAATTATGTTCGAAGTGATTTCTAATTGGCTTTTGATATAATTTCTCTTAATTGACAGATTAATTGATTATGTGTTTTTAGATATTATATGTGTGTATGTGTGTGATTATATATACTTATTTATTAACATTCTATAAGTATGTCCTACATGGCCAACACCCTCTTTCTCTTTTTTTGTATATCCAGTCCAACCTAAGGTTGCCTGTAAGAGATCGTTCTTAACTATAAGGCCGCTCATTGTCTACTATATAAAAAAACCTTTTCTTCTTTTTGTGTGATATTATAAATAAATAAACTTTCATTGCAGGTTGCTTACAGTTGAATATAATTTTTTTGTGTGTTGTATGTTAACTATATGTATAAATAACCTACCGCTAATCTCTATTGTCCAGTATAAATTTGACGGAGATAAAGTTTGCTTATTTTACCAATAGCTATTAACAAACTGGTATAAGCTGTTATCATTTAAACGTAAAAAAATAAAGCAAACACAGACTTACTGAGCTGCGAACTCAGTAAGTCTGTGTAAGATTCAAATCCTACCAGTCCCTCCTGAGCCTGATACATTGGCGCTGCTCCCACAAATTGATCAATTTATAACTCTATCCCAGACTTTTATCGGCGTTTATCCCATTTAATTGCTATCGTACAAATTAAATCGGAAACCGACTGTGTCTATTACTTGTAATAATTAATCGGATACATATATACCTATTAGTGATGTTCTGCGGATAAAATTAAGGATCTCATTACGCAGCTGTAAAATTTGTAAAATTTATTTAATTAATTTATAATTTATGAAAATCAGTTTGTGGCTTAGGTAAGAAATAGTACACCAAACGTAAAATTATCCTCATCTACCAAAAGCGTAATTAACCAACTCTGGAAAATTGCTACCGAAGCCGCGGAAATACTACCTACACTGTAAATATTCACATCCGTACTGTGCACACATACACTTTGCGTTATGGATGGCCAATTATCTAGTGTTAAATTGCTTTGTTCCCATTGGCTAAATGTGGATCTAGTGTCGGAGTATACGGGCTGGCTGACGTTGCAACTTTTCATTCCACCCTGATGTTCGCATAGCTAAGATAGAGATTGTTCGCTTTGTATTACACGTTTCAAAATTATGCTGTCATTTGTTTTTGTTATCATTTTTGTACAAACCAGTCATTACATTGATGAGGTAATTTATTTATTTTACATGAAACTATAGACAACGAGTACCCTAAAATAACTAGTTTACAAGAATCCTCAAAAACCTAGCCAACAAGCGGATTTTTGTCCACATGCAGGTTTACAAGCTAGATTACTTAATGCTTATTTACACTAAATAATTATCCTTGCTTCATTCATACTATATATACATACATACACACACACATCAATGAGGATTTATTGCGACCTTCTTAAAAATTTTTCCTCTATGATACTATTACCTGAACTCTAAATGCAATTGCTTAACGAGATCTTTAAAGGATGGATAAAAAACATAATCCACGCATAACAAAATCCCTTTAGCGAAAATAAGCGTATTCGTTGCCAGTGTGTTATAGCTCAGTTTCCTCCAGGAGTCTAAACAAACCGATATCTCTAAATAAATAACCCTTTCCTAACTCCATTTAGGTCTGCAACTCAGTTTGGTTATTAAACTCGCTTACAACGGGAGAGCTTGAAAAGATTACAGAAAAATTGATCTAATAGAAACCCAATAAGACGACGTGTCCAATCTATCCGTACTTGAAAAAGTACGACATAACCGATCCTCGAATCAGTCTGAACGCACGCATCCGAAACTTTTTTTCTATTTGCATACGGCAGGGAGCGTTTCAACCTTTTTAATTTGGCCCTGTCCATCCGGGCGCATACTCATTGTAGAGCCGCTGTAAGCATTGCAAGTCTGATTGGTATTATACAAGATAGCATATGGTATGTTTTGTGGAAAAAAATTACACTAATTTTATAATTGAAGGGTTTGACTTTTTATTCCTAAAGCTTCATCTTAGACGTGTCGAACAGCGGCATCTATTATGGTGATATTCAAATGGTAGAAAATTTGGCTAGTGTCTTTCACATTAAAATTATCTGTATCTTTAAATTAGGTACAAACAAAATAAAAGCACTAGCTTTTGCAGAGCTTATCTACATTTCCAATGGAGCACCAATACAATTCACACCAATAGACTTCTATGCCACTGATATACCCTTGGGAAATTCCCGCCAATGTGGAAGTTTTTTCTTTCCCTTCATTCAGTAATTTCAAACCATCCATTTTCGCGTAGAAAATTTCAAAATGACATAGTTTGGGAAGTGTTCAAAACGAAAACCTTTGTCATGGTAATATTGCACGAAAATAACAAAAAACGGTAGTAAGCTAGAACAACCAAAAAACTAAAAGCGGTGAATGTTATGAAAATCTAATTAGATATAATTTCTAAGTCAATATGGTGTTACCAAATTAACAGAAGGATTTTTCGTCCGAATTGGTCGTTATTCTCTGGTAAAAAATCACAGCTAACAACTGAATATTATGTTAATTGTAAAATTATATGCAAGATTATCATATTATTTGGAAGCTGCTGCCTTTTAAGGTTTTATTGCTAAGGTTACCAGTAAAGAGGCACAATGATTAACATTCATAATCTGCACCCAATCACTAATAATTTTTGCGTTATTTATACATGGGTTCCTATAAAAGAGTCGTGAAAAAGCACTTTTTGGACAGGCAAGGTGAGGGTGGCTAGGGCAATATGTCGCATGCTGCATCAGCTATCTTCACATAGTCCATATGTGAAGATAGCTAAGCCTCTACTGCTTATCATCAGGTGGTGTCGAGTCATTTACTGAGCTTTTTAATAATAAAAAAATACGTAACTTTTAAAAATATTCTCTCGCACTGTAAACAAACTAATCCATTGAAGCCGCTTAATATATTCATGCAACCAAACGTATCCCTAAGCCGCTCCTGATTCCACAATCAACAGTAATGGGTCTTGGAGGTGTTGCATGTGACGTTTTAAATTAATATTTTATGTAGTTAATAATCAAATACTTCATCCACGAAAATTTGATTGACTATGTAACGTTCGCGCTGTTAAGAACAAAGATTGTATGTGAATAAATATTAAAAATTGAAATTTTCTTAGAAACTAATCAGGTGCTAAATGTTAGGGAGCCTATGTATCTCAGCAAAAAAATTAGTTCATTTCCAATCAATATAAATTATAGTTGAATTGTCTATTTTTATTAACTCAACCAATACAGAAAACATTATTCATTTTAATGAACATCCATGTCTCTCTTTATATTTGGGTATAAATCTCCAATCTCCAACGTTTAATGATAACATTTCAGATACAGCTTTTGGGCGTATAGGTTTCTATTATAATAATATCCTGCTTAAAATAATACTCAACTTCAACCCTTTGATTTGTGAAATTCAAGTGAAGACTGATAATGTATCTTATGTCAATACTACTTGTGGTAGTTAGTCGCTTACGTTATGTGATATCAAAATCCAGATTGTACCTCACCAAACTATAAATATAGACTTTGATACTAATTCCCGATGGACGCTCGTATCGTTACGCTTACATCAAACAACACAAATAATATGATACATAATCTTGAACCTATCTGTGGTTTAGATCTTTGGTTGATTTACTTTTAAATAAATATATTAGATTCGAGATGACATAAATGTTAATTCTAATTGTAAAATAAATCACAATTTACTAGAACTGTACTAGTAACTTTTGATTTGAGGAAAAATAAACAATTATGAACCTCTCACTTGAGAAGTTACAATTAATATTTAACTGCATTAAAGATAACTGCGTAATTCTATTCAACGAAGAACCTAATTCTTTATATATATTTTTTAATTATAAATGGGATAGTGGTTCTTAACCATGAAGGTAACCACTCATCTAATGGGAAGTGATGATAAGGTCGAAGATTCCTCAACCACAAGGAAATTGGATGTTAACTCCAAATGCTAAAACACAACAACGTTTTTAGAAATATTGTTGCTAAGGTATATTTTACTCTATATTAAGGATTAGTTTATAGTAAAAAGTCAAACTCAAAGTGTCTTAAAATCTTTAAACATTACTTTCTTCGATAAAATATAGAGAATTCGTCAGTCATATACAAAATATATTCCAGAGAATTTGAAAAATAACTTTTCATACATTTCTAAACCTTACGGCAAGAATATTGCCAATTTACATAGAAAATACCACCTGCTTACAGAAGGTGGGAGTGTGCTGTTGGAAGCAGGGTTGTTGGTCACATTAATAATTCTTTCGACCAAATTGAACAAAACTAAAATATTGTTTAGGGCGTTGCTGGATCTGTATCCAAATCCTGTTGTTGCTTTCTGCAAAGCTGAAAACCGTGGTTTTTTGCGAAGGTGGTAGGTAGTGCTCTACATCCATCAATCTCGTGAACTTGTTAATTTAGTTTTAGGATCACGCTCAATATCTTTTATACAATAAATACTCTTAGTGCCATTATAAAGTTTTGGAGACATATTTATTAAGATATTATAAAATGGCTTGATGTGACGCTCAACTTATCCGTGAAACTTAAAGGCCGTGAGCGATGGCTAAAAGGAGTAAGACACACTGCCCTCATTTCAAACTGTATCATTTTTGTATTCATTTTCGAATAATACAATTTCAGACTTCGTAGCTCGAATATGCTAAAACCGGCGAAACAAATTTCCATGCACCTTTACTCAGAGGGGTTGGTGAAAATTTGTATTATATTTTGCCGTTTATGAGTCGCCACTTCACACGTTTGATTAGAAAGGGGAAAGTAAGGAAACTGTTTTAACAGACGGATTTTTTTGTAAAAGATACTTTTTACATCACTACTTGTTAGTAGAATATATTATGAATTATTATTAAGTTTTTTTGTTTGACTTTTGTAAATTTATACTTTTAAAAACCGTAAAAAACTGTACTATTATATTAAAAGTCAAAGTCAAAATATCTTTATTAAAATATACTCATTTACAAGTTCTTTTAAGTCGACATAATAGGAAATATGTATCAGAAAATTAAATAAATGTAATCAAAGGTAATAGTGATAACTTTAAGTGGTTATTAACCCGGTATTTACAAAGTGTCCCAGTTATAAAATTTAATTATGTATTAAATAATTATTTTAAAATTAAAACTAACACTAATATGTATATTCCCAATTAACCCTACCACCGCTTCGGCGCATTAGTACCTAGCTGCAGAGAAGAAGCGGCGCGAGAAACTCTCAGCCTTTAGTATTTGTAATGACATTTACAAATTATCTATGTCATTATCTATTAGTCATTATCTAAAACAAAAAATATGTTTGTAATAACAAACATATTTTTTGTTTTACAGTGCTATTGGTTTTGTTAGAGCCTTATTACATTTTATATGTATGCTAAATTTAAGAGCTTCTTTTACAACAATGTTAATATTGAAATAAAAGACTCTATTTCTCGATGTCGGCCTAACCAACAAATAATTATAGGACTAATTTCCTTAGTTTTTCTACTAACAATTAAATTAGTTCCTTATTCTTATTTACTTGAAATCAAGGTCTCAGTTGTAACTGAGTACTTTCTAATTTGTGGTTGTAACCTCAAATTAGAAAACTAGTAGTCTTGGGCGGCGACGACACGTGTTATTAGTGTGTAAAATTACGTTCGCTCTTGAGCGGTAACCCACATGTGTAGGGTTTACCCCGGGGTCATGGAAAATATTCAAAATCATATTAAGCCATAACTGGTTTTTCATTGATGTGGTCATGCTCAGTTAATATCGGGAAATGAAATAAAATGCGATGTGCTGCAACCTATGTATACCATGCTAATTCTCTAGAATAAAAATAGTTATTGTGAAGTCAAAATAAATCTAAAATATGTTGGACAGTGAAACAAACTGGATCAAATAATAGATGGCCTGTTCGCTAACTTATTTAAACAAGATAAAAAACAATAAGAAAATGATGAAGATTCATTGCTGAGTTATAAAGAAAGTATGACAATGATATTAATATTTAAATAGCAATTTATCTGTAACCCGGTATTAAAACAGTTTATGTGTGAAATACTTCATAACTAATAAAAAGAAATCTAAATTTTACAAATTGTATATTAGTAAGAAGTGAAAAACAAAAGAAAATCTATAAATATAAAAGAAAATCATTTAGACTTAAGAGTTTTCACAACACAAAAACTCAGAGGTTTTGTTCCTTACACTCGATGGCTACGACTTTAACGGTCAAAATAAGTAAGTGAACACGCCAGTATATTCCCACGTTAGGATTTATATTAAAAAAAATAGAAAGACTGTCTTTTCCAGGGCCACGTGGGCAATGGATACCAGCTCTAAAGGTATCAACAATCTTGACCTCCATTTGTTACTCTGCCATGGTTATCTCACTTCAGTGACTGCTTCTTTGAAAGCGCGAAATTTTTTCTATTACTCTGATGTGGGTAGTTTTGACTCATACTGACGTTGAGATACTTTTAATGCTGTTAGTGTGGAACAATTAAAATATTGTACTAGAAAACAGGCAACTATCTATCCTTTTACTTTTAACATACGATGGATATTGGGTCATAAATATTAACACTAGTTCAGAAACTCCTTCTTCAGTCATGTATTCATTCACATGTTTAGAAAAATAAAGGTTTTAATTAACTTCTACTAAAGCACTTTTGTAGATTCCAACGTATATTAAATGAAACTCTATTAGGCCAACAAAGTAAACTTATTATAGCGATACCTTATAAGTGTTTATTTACCGATGCTAGTGAGACGAGGGTTGAGTGCCCACTAGTAAAGTGCATAAGCACCATTACAATGATTGGTTAGTAAATACTAGAAAAATACAAAGGCGGACTTATCTTTTTAATTTTTTTATTTAAATCGGCGCTGTTGTGGCCATCAAACAAAACACAGCAATTGTAGCCGGGTATATTTTACCCATGTAGATTATTAGATATATTAGTATTCAATATGTCTATACTAGTATTTTTATAAATAAATAATTTACTATTTATTTATAGTATTTTGATCATATATTTTGCGGTTAGGTTTACAGACTTCAAATTTGCACAGTATATGCGTCTTATTAGCCCAAAGCCATTAAAATTGCCAAAATATAAGTTTAAGTGTTTTTTTGGGTGGCTTCTATACACCCCCCCGGTATGAAAAACCATTGTCCTACCCCATCGTTTACCAATATAGAATAGAATAGAATATATCTTTATTGTACATCATCCAATTCAAAAAGAGAAACACACAAAAAAAACAAAAAATCAATCAATATAAATCAATTTTTGTACAAATGTGTGGTAACATTAGGGAAAACATGAAATTGTATGTTTTCCTTAAATAACCTAATTCTATGTTTTCACACATATGTTCGAAAACCTCGGCGGTAGTTTAATTCACCCTTGTCCGATTTTTAAAGTTGTCTTTCGTGTATATGATCATAATCAATGCGCATTCGAATCCGAATATCCGAATCCGATAGAAAACAGCTGAATCCAGCGCACTGTTGTAATAATTTGATTCATATTTTGGCAAAAAGCCTAAATTTTTAGATGAAAATGTAAAGTAGATAATAAATGACAATTGAAACATCGCGAATATGAAACAATTTGGCCGAATCTTAGTGAAATGTTTTCGGAACATGCATGCCGTTTCTATCGGACATTAGACTATTATGAAGAATGTGGTCGATATTGTAACAAGTATGTCAAAGCAAGTAAGCTAAATTTCTACGGAAATACCGAAGGCATATTTTCATGTTAGAGGATAATTTATATTCTATGATACTTTATTAAGGATATTGGAAAAATATTTTGCGTCGTTAAAGGTACTTTGTTAGTGTACCATACTTTGTTTATATATACCGATTACTTAAAGACTTGCGACCCGACTTACATGATTATTGTTGTGATGCGAAATATATATGAGTATTTTATCCAATGACAAACTGACAAGAAAGTTGACAGTACTGACCACCTAACTCATCCATTCAATCTAACTTTGACTTTGACCCATCTAACTTTGTCCTTTTTTTAAATTACCACTCAAAATAGTAAAAAAAGGTTAAAGAAATACAAAAATTTACTTAAGTTATCCAATTTAAATTATTTTTTGCAGTTGAAGGTAAGTTGTTTTAATTTCTAAGCACACTGCGTTGAAGCGTAATAGTACGGACGGAAGCGCGAAAGATCATTCAAGTGTATTAGAAAAACGCGCGTGTATTATGACTTCGCTTTGGTAAAATTCCGATTGACAAAGTAATAAAAAGACCGCACGAGAATACCTTGGTTACCACATAAATTCTCAAACTCGAAGATATGCAAATATTAATTCACTGTAAATTTCGCTTCTATTCCGCGCTGATGCGCTCCGTTGCGAATCTCCGAGTGCGAATCGAACTTTGGAGTTAAATAAACAGTTTCCTGTATGCATGATTTCCTGAAGAGATATATCCAAACATATTTTATGAACGCACGTGAAGCTGGAAACCCTCAGTGCATCCAAACTGTGGTTTTGTTAGATATACAGTGACCTTTCACTACAATTAAAACGAAGGCTACCGGTAGAAAGTCAACTCTGAATAACTCAACGAGTGCTTTGTAGAAACCAACAAAGGGAAAACTCGATTCGCCTTTCGAGATATTAATTGTTTGACTTCATTATAAATGAAATAGGCTGTGCTTTATTTGTTATGCTAATGATTAGAATTCCAACATTTAATTTTCTAATTTGGAAACGATAATATTTCATTACGATTTAAATATATATATAGGTAAGTATAACTATACAAATTCCAATGAATTTATGAATAAATATATCCTTTTAGTGAAGGTTTTCATCGTCATTATCATCATCAGTCTTTGTCATTGACATTTTGGGCCACAAATTACCACGCCGGCACAATGCGGTCTGATGGATGGAAAACCTTTGCCGTAGTCGTCAAGATTAACAATTTAAGTCATCTAGGAAATAGTGTTTCGCTCATCCAATTATGATGAAGTTTACTTTGTTTTCATAATCTATGCCAGAGCGCTCCAGCTAATAAGCTAACAGCTTAAATGAAAGAGGAATTCATATGAGGGTGTAAGAATTCAAATAAGCTGTTGCCAATTTTCAAATAAGCTGAAATATCGCTGTCAGTTTTTCGTATTTCTATTACAAATTTATTGCTGCTTTTCTTTAACGTCAACATAACATAACATCGTTTTTAGCTTATTACGCAGTATTGGAAAGAGGGATTTCGATCAAATCCAATATTACTCATATCATAAAAGTGACGAAATGAGGGAGCTGATCTGAACTAGCTATTTCTATTCTATAATAATAATGACAGGACATTTTGCTGTTATAAGAACAACAAATATTTGGTCTCTAAAGAAAGCCGTCACATCTTAAACCTGAGGAAATTATAACGTACAGCTTGATATAAATGGTATTAATATTAAAGATACATTACTTCTACCCACGGATGTTCATTGTATAATGTTATCATAATTATGTTTTAAGTCAATCAATTCTAAAACTGGGTTATTCTATTTTCGTTATTTCTTTATCGTATCATTTTCAATAATGTAAAGTGTATCGACTGTCATATGATAGAGTAGAACTTGAATGAGTTTAATTTTACACCTAAGCTGCACAAATACTATAATCATTATTGACTAATTTTCCACTCGCCCTCTAATAGACATAGGTCTTTCCTAATGTACGCCACTGTTCCCAATTTTCGTCACTCTCATATGGATGTGATAGTAATGGTACTATATACATTTCTGATATAAAAAAAATTGACTTTGATACAAAACAATTTTCAGCAAACCTGGTCTATAAGCCCTGGGCTCCATTAAAAGCAAATGATATACTTACAAAGTGCGTCGTGGGATTGGTTTTGTCGTCCTATATTTCACAATCCTTTATTAAAGTACAATTATTGAGGGTAGAACAAAAACCGCAGGGGTTTCGTTACAAACCAAAGTTGTCATGCGTAATCTTTTATGCAAACGTTTTTGTCATTAGCACACCTGTTTCAGGCATTAAAAGACTAGAAATTGCTTTTATACAGTATTCTGGTTTGAAAGACTGTAATATCTAACAATAAAGCTTAAAAACTATTTAACGTGTTAGCATCATTGCCGCCCTTGTCATTTCTTACTAAGGTCAGGTCTGGTCAAGGGCAAAATTAATTGATCAGTTCTCACCGTTCGTGACTGAATAGTTCATGAGTTTTTACGAAAGCAACAAGGTTTATGGTTACGAGCACTAAAATATTACCATTAATTTTTTGATAACTATATAGGAACAGCATAAAAACTATAAATATATTCAATATCTAGTTTTGTTATATCAACCGAGAAAACCCATAGCTGAAGACATTGGCCTCCTAACCGATACGGTTTGCGCTACCCGCATCCAGCAGCTTTAGCAATTTTTACCAGATCCGCGGTCCACCTTGTGATCGACGTTATGTCTTCCTGTTAGCAGCCATATCTCCAGGTCTTTTCTGGTCGAACACTCCTCCTTGCAATACGCTTTGCCCACTGCCACTTTGGGCTAGCAATTATTTTAGCTACGTAGGTAATCCTAATTCTCAATTTCTTCAATTAAAACCAAAACCAAACCAAATGAAAAATCAATCATTCTGTATGAAAAAAAGTTGCAATCGCTTTGAATATAAACAAGCAAACGATAAAAACAAATCAGCTTTTGGTACTTGCTTCCTGATGTAAAATGAATTCATCCCAAGGAATGACATCAATAAGGTTTAATTAGACTTAGACGGTTTAGAACAATTGATATGACGCTCCATACAAATATTTCAGGATACACATTTGTGTTATCTGAATATCTAAAACCACTGTGCAATCACACGCTACAAGTTTACTGATAATCCATTTCTATTGTATACTTACAATAGAAATGAATTATCAGTAAGCAGTAGTAGCAGTAGCGTCTTGGATACTGTATCTACTTTCATTTGTAAGGCTTTGTCAATATTATCACGAAAACCCTTGCCATGAATAGTAGACTCAAACAATAGTGTTGTCACATTTACAAACGTAGAAATGATTGATTAGGTTTCCTTACTTAACATACATGTCTGTATTGTTACCGTAATTGAAGTAATCTTAGAATATCCTGAAACCATAAATTTTTATTATAAAAAGCACAGTAAATGACCACCGCCTGATGCTAAGCAGTAGGAGGAGTCCACATGAAAATATAGCTTGATTACTACAACAGTTGCTACGGTGTTATAGGTTTCTTTGTCAGCCTCTTCCGTTACTTTTGTTTATTCACACAAAACTATGTTGTCCAAACATAAATTCAAAGGTACACCAATATTTGCACAAATGGCGAACTTATCGCTAACAGCGATATCTTCTAGACAAACTGATTTTTTTCTTAACTATTTGTTATTGTATTTAACTTTATCATATGGATTCTTTGATGTTTATATATGATATTTATTAATTACCGGATCATATTTGTTTACATTTTAGCATGATTCTGGTTTCATGGAACCAAATTAAATTAAATTGTTTTTGTATTCTCTTATCCGTTTAAAATTAAAAATGTGGGGATCGCTGAAATCAGTGTGCAAAGGATTCTTATTTGCAAACATACCAGAATCGCAATCCTATTGTTTGTATAATAAATAATTCAGTTATTTCAATTACTGTAAAATAAAAAATACACTGGGAGAAATATACTGATTAATATAAAATATAAAAATGAAGCTGAGTAAATAACGAATGTTGAATGTGTAGCACTGGTACAGCAAGCTTTTTCACGGTTAAAGCCTGATGGAAAACCTAATGACCGAGTTCTTTTTTTTTAAAGACACAAGACTTCGCGGCTACTATTCTAAAAATTAGGCTTAAAATCAAATGACCACAATTCACATGTCGATTTGGACTTTTGCGGATTTTAAATAAACCTTTCGCAGAAAGGGTATGTGACAGATCAAACTTTAATATATTAAATAACATACTTAGGCACATGACTGCTCCTATAATTTAGATAAATAGTTAGAATATGCTTTATTTTACATTTTATTGGTGTTTCATTATTAAAAAATGGCTGTAATTTTAGTCACGGAAAGTTGTTTTTTATTAATTTCCTAAGCCTTAAAATCAGGTACATCCTGTATTGGGCTCGTAATCGTTAGTCACGTCTGGAACATTTCTCGAGAGAATTGACCTGTCAACTTTTTTATAAACAAGCTTTTGTGAAATAAATGCAAGATTTGGTTCAATCACATTTCATTGTGTAATATTTAATATTCTTATCGGAGTATTTATAGTATAAGTGTCTTAGTACATGCTGAAAATTTTCGGAATAATTCAAATTCTCATTCAATGCATATCAAGGCAAAATTACACTAAATTACTTCGTGACCGCACCAAGCAGATTTCTCCGTGACCTGATTCAAACGGTATACAAAGAAAATGCTTTTTCCAGACTATTGAACCGTTTCATGCTGATAAAATATACAACTCAAATTAAATTATAGCCAAAGATTTTGGCATTGTTTTGACTAAGAACAAATCTAGAAGAAATTGAAATCACTTTTTATTTACATCTATTTGTCCCGGAGAACTTTGTTTCACTGACAAACTAACGCCATCTATGAAAAGAAACTCGAAGTAGTAAGAAAAGAAATGACAGTTTTAATATTTAGCATGACAGTTAAACGACTTTTCATACTGAATAACCAATTTTAATTTGTATATTTTTAAGCTATCCATTATGATTATATCAGTTAATTTTCATTTTTAAACAACTAAAATAAACCGAATAAAACGCAATTAAATTTATTTAAGCAGGTCAAGCCGTTTTTGAGTTTTAGGGAGACTAACGAACATCAAATCATTTTTATATTAAGGAACAAAGAAGATTATTCAGATCAATGATGTTACGATCGTAATATTTTCACTCATGATTTTGGTTGATTAATTTTTCTTAATATATGTCAGATATTATCATAATCATAGTGACCATATTTACAGATATTTTATTCAATAACTTCATTTTTAAGTAAGTCACTGTGTATGTATAAAGGAACTTTTTCTTTAAAATCGTATTATTTGTTCCTTTGTAACTTTCAGCTAAGGCTTCATCTACATGAGTATCTGGTAAAGTTTAATTAATTAGGTCATGAAAAATTGTATTTTCGAGGTTTACTTTTGGTTTAACAGTGCTTCCACTTCAGCAAAGGAGATCCTTAATTTAATTTGTTATCTCTACCAAAATTACTTATATCACTTGACCCTCCTCGGCAATCTTGGAGAGCTGTTTCCCAGCTAAATAAACAACTTTTGTTCTGTGACTTTTGTATAAGGAAAAAGTTCGTATAAATACAAAGTCGTTTCAGTGACATAATTTATGTGAAATGAGTGGGCAGTGAGCGTAGTCATGTAAGTGGGAAATTTATAAACAAGTCTAATAGGAGCTCAAAAGTTTGAACATATCTTCCGAGGTACCTAATCCACAATATATCTTACTGGAGTAACTCAGGTAAGTCTGTTTTAACCGACTTCATTAAAGGAGGAGGTACTCAATCCGGGTTTTAATGTTTTCTACCTCAGAACTCCGTCATTAGCAGACCGATTACTAACTATATATATTCATATAGATATTTGAAAGAACATTAAAGTTTATATGCATGTATACAGCTATTTTAATATTTTATAAACAAGTGAAGAAATTTATCCTGGGTGGTTAAATTGTCACCAACCAAAAAAGCGATGTAAGAACATGTTAATGACATTTTTAAGTTAATTCATTTTAATAAATTCATTTGTTTTGATGCATAGTCCATGCACAGTCAGCCTCAAGTAGCTCAACACTTTAATAACACGCCTTTCCAAATATTAAGCATTGGAACCGATCGCCACCGTACAATAAACACAGTTCTTCCAGTGACGCAGTACTTATATATGTTAAAATTTTTCTGAGAGCGATTCATTTCATAATTTATTTTACAGTAAGCTTTCTGAAAGAGTTTTGCTTTTATTGTATTTTGAATTGTTTTATTGATAATTTTCAAATATTGAGCAGAATATTTTTATAAAAGCTTGTATTAAAAGAATTGTTTATTCTGTGGAGTATTGTCTCCATAAAGATTATGTATGTTCATCGTATTAACATATTAGTATCACATAATAAATTAAAAAGAAAATATAACATGACAACATTAACCACATGGAAATAAAAAATACTATGTGTTATAAGTTCAAAAATGAATTGAACATTTACCGAGTTCTTGTGTTCAATATTTACACTACCATAGAGCGTTCGTAGTAATGGATACTCTTGTGTGTGATATTACATAAATTGCAATACAATATAGTTGCAATTTAGCTAGCTGTGAACAATACATTTAAGAGATGAATCCGACATCCTATCTCTATGAAATAACATCTGAAAGATAATATAGAAGCTTAGTGTACGGTTGGTAAAGAAAATAGAGTACAAATATTTATTTTAGCACCATAATTTTTATAAATTTGATGATGATTCTTACTATAAAGTACCCACACTGAAAATGAATTTAAATTCAATGCATCCCGTTCTTTCAATATAATTGTATAAAGTACAACTGTCATATCACGTGACGTTAATGTTCAGAATCCATGAGTGATTTTAATGTAGGTTAATTGAAACATCTTATAATGCCTTCATAAATTGCTTAAAGTTTCTTTTACACTTGTAAAAAGTTTAAAATATTTAATAGCTTAATTTTTTGCTTGCCTTTTCCTATGCATAATGAAAGTGTTGAAATTATTATATTTCATCATTATTTAATTTTAAACTACATGACTACATCGTATTAATTACAATATTATGACCTATGAAATGGGTTGGTAATTTGAAAATTAGGTCAAATGAAATTAATAACTTAAATATTCATTTAATACAGGTTTGGGGAAAAATGTGAAAATTTCATAATTATTTTCATTTTCACATTTTTCCCCAAACCTGTATTAAACCATATCAAACAAAAAATTACTTTCTGATCGCTCATTTTTGAGACTAACGAACTGAAAATCGAAAAAAATTACACCATTTTCTTATATTCTTATATACTTATCTTAACTTAACTTATCTTATATACACCATAGTTATCACTTAATCCATCTCATAGGTAATTAATTGAAATCTTTACTAAAAAGAAATGGGGGTGAGTATCAATGAATTCTATGAAGGTGGTTCGGACTGTCACATGGGTGTTGATATTTTTTTCGTTGTAAGTTATCTAAATAACGGAAAAAAAGGTAATCTGATGGAGCAAGGTGAAAGGAGTACATATTCCAATGTAGGCTCATTTATTTTAGAGACCGTCTGTTATTCTGTGTGTGGTCTAGTATTGTCCAGAAGCAGCAGTACCCTAAAGCGAATGACCAGCCACGGCCATCAATATAACGGGCCTCCAGCACCTAGATTTTCTAATAGCTTCTGTTTATCGTACAGGATCCACTTCTCAACACTGACTCGCAGCAGCCGACGCGTTTGCAGATTAGATCCACTGAATTCATGTGGCAGGAGTAGCTTTCTTACATTCCCGATTTGTTTTAAGTGGATAAGAACAGTTTTATCACTTATAACGAAGCCTGCAACTAACTTTGAAATGAGTTACGATAGATCTGCTTCGACAATAGCCTTTAAATCTTCATTTTCCGCTTTTGACTTCGCCCGTACACGGGGCTGCACCACCGGTGCCGCGGTGGAACTAATAAAGGTAGGTAATATTTCTGTGCAATCAGAACGAAACCAAAGAAAAACTAATCAAGAAACAACAAATGAATAATTGTTAATATTTTCGAAACTTAAATGTATACCAGATAATATGTGCGTGTGGAATTCATAAACTTTAATTTAGAATTCTAAACCAAAGAGGAGATACTTCAGATTAAAATGGCACGTACCACAAAGCGCCAATTTCATATGTAATGACTTAATATCAAATTCCATTGAGTGTTCCTCATAGACAGCACTGCAAATACAATAGTTCGATAAAATGTGGCCAGGTAGTGGCTAATGCGAATACTGGGACCATTTAAATTTACTTTGCGGCCACGTATGGTTGGGATTTACACCAGAAAACAACATCATAATGGAATAGTATTCCAGTGAAGCAGCACGCCTGTAGTTCAATGAACGCAATTAACATCAAAGAGAATGGGTTGTTGTTGCTACCATGTTAGGGTCCGTTTATATCTACAGAAACTGAGCGCGACAGACACGTGACGTGGTAGGATAAATAAATAAATAATAATAATATTAATTAATAAATTTTGTATAATGGAACACGATATTTTAAGGCTAATAAAGAAAATAATTATAAAATAGTACTTCCAATATATAAGATTCCCATCTTGTGTTGCTATTGTAATTCACTCGCTGTCAAAATTCGACGTGATGCGATCCACAAATTACTAGATAAACATAAAGCTAAATGAAACAAGCTAAAAACTAAAAGAAAAAATATGTTATCTCTGCAAGTCTGTGGGGTAGCAGCAGACCCATGCAGACATCTTACCAGTTACCGCCGATGAGGAGGACTGACAGTGTCTGTCGAAGGAACATGACATGGAACACTTCTGACGCAGATTTATTTATACGAAGTCTGTAAGAGCTGACTGTCACACCCAGTATAATTAGATATAAATAGACCTTTAATCTTGCTGAGGGAAAGTATGGTGGTCGCTATGAGGTTGGCCCCGTAATGGCTGCTACAAACGCTTTATGTTGTATTGGTGGCAACCATGTCGTTTGTATAAACCCGCAACTGTGATAAGCACGCGTCAAAAGCTTGGTTGGTATGTGCGTGTGGAAGCTACTCGTGTTGATACAATTATGTGCCTAACTATGTTATTTTAATGAAAATAATTTAATATATTTTTTTAATCCTAAATTGTATGTCCATTTGCATTACACATAAAAACAATTTGGACTGTGAAAACGATTTTTCTTTGAAGATCTTTTTATAAAGATTTGTTCGTAGAGATCTGACAACCTTATTAGCGTCAGGATGACAAATGCTTTGTTTCTTACGCCAATTGTTTTCTAAGTACAGGCTACAACTTTGACCGCACCTATTTCTTCATCAGAGTCGTTTGCAAAAATCTTCAGCTACGCTTCATAACCATAAGTAAGCAAGGAAAGCAATCACAGTCTGAGTTCATGCTATTATAAAACAAGACTTCGCTTAATAGAATTTTTACTGAGAAAATGATAAGGTGAGTCGAACAATCGAATTTTCAATCGAGAAACGAGATCTACCCGCTGTCTAGTTCACAAGACGCCACCGATTTATTGCCATTCCTGGATTTGAGTTCGTTTCTATTTGTTGCTGGTTGCATATTTCGTTACATAATATGCCAGTGACATCCTATATGCTTCTAATACATTTCTATGAAGTTTTTTCCAACATTCACATAGTATTGAAGAAGTTCGTAAATCAAGCTGTCTATGATAATAATAAGATGTACAATAGACAATATTTCATCGAGTTGCAATTTCGCAATAAAAATTTATAGATAGAACTATAGTTAGTAGGAATCTCTCATTCAAAAAAAAATCTAATTGTCAGCATCATGTGGCAATCTAGTGCTAAAATCTAATACTTCGTCTGAATAAAGCAAATGTATTAACAAATAATTATATGTTAACGTCTTATCATCAACAGCATATATAGATACATCCCAGTGCTGGGCACAGGCATTCCTATATGGGAGGAACATATGAGTGGGATATATATGTAAGTCCATAACACCACAACGCTGACGTAATACGGCTTGGTCGTTGTAAGTGGTTGCCGTAACAACCGGGACCGATGTTTTAACGTGTCTTCCGTAAGACACGCACGGGATAACATATTTTGATTACCTCATCCAGGGACCAACTATAGCAAAAGTTGCTTTGTTTTCGTTATCAAAACCAGAACGTTCGAACCTACATGGCAATACGCTTTGAGTTATCGCGGCCAAAATATTAATACGCAGTCACTTACATTTCTCGTAAACATGCCTTTATCGAATCTAATCGAATATCGATACTGCCCTGGGAGAACAAATTTATTATTAGAACAATTTTGATATTAAAATCGACAGAATTGTTTGTTTCTTACAAATTTTGATACAATGGTTTTTGTTGATTTATAGTTGGTTTCTTTATTTTATCTACAGACACCGATTGCTCAACAACAGTTTATTTACCAACCAACCTTTGATATTTTGAGTAAATTATATACAATATGATAGGCAATAAAATCTTTGTCATCTCAAAGGAGTAACTGTGATAAGTTTACTTTTATCTGAAGATTGCATATTAAAACCGGCCGTCAACATAACTTCTAATTATGGATAGATCAATGGATTTTTCAATCCTTTGATATTGGGTGGCACAATTCGATGAAGGCATTAATTAATTAGTAATGGTCAACGGCCGACGAATTGATAAAATGGAACGCTTTCGCTTTGATACTTTTACGAATCTGTCAAATCCTCTAAGTATATATTCAAATACCCATGATAGTATAATCATTCTACCTAGGTCACTATTGAGCACTTCCAATGTTATAGAAAATACGTAATTTCGTCGGCAAATAACGTAATTTTGACAACATTTGAAGAGAGCAATTGAGACCTAGGTATAATTTTAGATGCCGCATGAGTTGAATCCCAATCGAAATGTGAACATTTCATGAATATTTTTGCATAATATGATTTTTGAAAGTTTTAAGAATTCAATTTGAAATATAAATAGATACATATACTTAATGACTTGTCTTCTATTGTCAAAGCAAAACAAAAAGATTTGTAGATTTTATTGAAAGATTGCTTGTAGAAGTTTCACGATGTTAAATTATTATAAAGCAAGTCGTTATTTTTTTATTAAATTAAAAATAAAACGAATTACCGAGTTAACGGGTTATGAAATTCCGTTAATCAATAATGGTTTCAAAAGCAATCACCGTGTGGTTTCACGCCGAATGAATTTTGGTATTAGGGTAGTAACTTAGTTGATGATTTCACGATATTGTCGCCTAGCGGAGCCTGTAGGATTTAATAAGTAATTATTCTATTTTGGGGTTTTTTTTCAAAAAAATATTATAAAGGAAACTGAAAATAATTTTAAAGAAATAATTAAAGAACCTAGGCTTTTTTTTATTTATTTCATTTAGGTTATTTATTTTTTATTAATTTTTCATTGAAAAAAAAATACAAATTTTGAACATCCCTTTGTTCATTCATTTCGTATTAACTGGGACGAAAATATGGTAATTTCACCATTGCGAACAAAAAATAAATAAATACCTACTTTATCGATTACTAGAGGTAAATTGTTTAATCTTGATAGTTCAGTGCCTATCGACATCAACACGAAATGTATATAAGTTACCTGTCAAAAAGTTTTTGATTTCCCTGAATCGTGACCTGTTGTTTCATTTTTGGAATCACGTGATCACAACTACTAAATAATACCGGCACAGTTTTAATCACCGTATTTATTACCAAAATCAGTTTAATTCAGGAAATATTCCATGGTTTTGAGTAAATAAAGTTATTTTAACCTCACGAAAATTTTCACTGAGAACTGCGTAGATTTAAAACAGCGTAACGTGTAATCTCTAAAGCTACCTCCTAACACGTAGACAAACTTCCAACGACAGACTTGTTACGCACTATTATTCAACAAAGTTCTTATCCATTGTTTCGTTTGAAACATGTTATTATGAGGCGAAACACGAAGCACATTCTCCCAGAAAATGCTTTAATCTCATTTTCAGAGATCCACGTTGCATGTACTCTGGATTAGGACGTAGACAGAGGATTCTGCTCCTTGTGTGCACACATTAGAAAGGATGAAGTGACACGTTGCTTGCATATTAATGTACAAGAGAACGCACATCTAACGTCACCTTGAAAATAAAAATTATATCTCACACGTCAATTATTTGTCAACATTATGAATCAAAATCAGATTAAAACTGTCACCCGAGTGTTTCTTGATTCTAACTTTTCAGATTATTTATAACACATTGTATTATTATGAGTAACGTTATACGTTATACATAGCAGTGTATATACAATTTTTGCAAATGTAATATTCTTTTTTGTTTTAGCTGGAAATAATGCTACGTTAAAAAATATATAATAATCAATGATCCAAAACCGTAGTATAATTTAAAATGAGTGCGTGTCTTAGCATTGAATGGACTTAAATTAATAATTATCTTGATTAAACCAAAGGAGGTCACACCACAGAGCATAAATATTAAAGCCCCGGCAATATAGATACAAAACCAATTACTTACCATTCAAAATCCGTGTCAGGAGCATGTCATAACACAGATTGTACTCTCGAAACCCATGCACTATTATCGCATCTGAGTCGAAATATCGCAACTTGATAAAATTACACACACAACGCGTTACTTACGGATAGTTTACGAAATTATCAGCGGACGATTATCACTACACTACACGCGAGTGTGTTGGGCGCGCGTTACGAAGTACGCGTATTACGACGGCGAAGGCCGGCTCGCTACTGCCGCCCAGCGCGTCACCCCGCCCGCCCTTACATCGTCTTTCTTTGTTTCCCATCCCCTACCCTGTACGGTTAAACAATTCTCGTATGCTGCGATCGCGATTATCAATTGGTTGAAATCAAGTTTCAGATAATTGTTTCGGTTCTAAAGTGAAAAAGTTTCATATTATTATTGCTAGTCAGCTCTTTCAAATTATTCTAATGTAATAATAATAATTACAAATTGTACAAGGTTTCTTTAATTTTAACGGAAAGGAAAAGAATCCATCAGCATTTTGATACGCCAGTCACCCAAAATAGTTTCTTTAGTTACCTCAAACTTACAAAAATAAATTGAATATCTTTCAGATTTACAACAGGAAATACAACATTTCTATCTATCGATCGCGGAATGCTATAGCCTTTGTCAATTCTGTGTAATTATAACTACCTAAAGCTGAGATAATAAATGTTAATTTTGAGTTTGTTGGTAATTTTATTTTTATATATTCAAATTCTTATGTTCATCAGTGGTATAAGTGGTGGATATCTACTTTTTCATTAAATGTTTATTTTTAAAATTTAAAAATGATACATACAGCTTACCTAGCAAGTATTATGCTCTGCAAATAAAATTAAAACAACATTTTATCATTCTATAAAAAATGTTATGTAATGTAATAAAGGGTGGACTTTATTGCATTCATAAATAACAAAATCGCACAAAACCTAAATAAAGGGTGAGATTGGCTTTAAAATAACTCCCTTCCAGCCAAATTTGCTTTAGTTTCATATTACTTGCATTACTTCTATTAATATATTTTTTATAATTACACATGTAATGGAGAATATAACAATATAAAAATTGTTGGATAATAAATCGAAATAGCAATGTCCATTTCTTTGTGTTTAAATTGTGGCGAGCTTTTCAAATGTTCAGTAATTATAATGTTACTAATTCAGTAGCTGACGCTAATAGATGGCGTCAGCTACTGAATTAGTAAAAGAGAATTATTGTGGACTCGCTCTGTGTCTGACATTTGAGTTATCGAAATATTAGAAAAATAATTTTATTGATTTCATGTAAAACCATCGACAAATAAACTTTAAATATCGTTTCTTTGTGTAACGGATAATGTTTGTAACGTTCAAATAATGCTATTCCTAGTTGTTTTTATTATGTAAAAATAATAAAAAAAACATTGGTTTACAACAACAAAAACTTTGCTATTTGTCATTATGCATTGAAAAGACAGCGAATAGACAAATTGTCTTATATATTAGGTTAGAGAAAGTCTTTTCGCATAAAGTATGTATAAACTTGTAATAAAATATCTTTCACTGTACTAGTTGTATCTGGCTGGATTTCATGACATTAAAAAGGTCATATTAAAAAAAAATCAAATTAAGAAAATTTTGTTTCTCACTATTTTTCATTTGATTTTCTTACTGTTAAAATGATCGAATCGAATGAAGAAATTAGATATATTTTAAAAAGTTATTACAAAAAAGGAAAAAATGCAACGCAAGTCGCGAAAAATATTCGTGATGTTTATGGACCTAATGCAGTGTCAGTAAGAGTAGCACAAAGTTGGTTTAAGCGTTTCA
This sequence comes from Acentria ephemerella, assembly GCA_943193645.1. Taxonomy (NCBI): domain Eukaryota; kingdom Metazoa; phylum Arthropoda; class Insecta; order Lepidoptera; family Crambidae; genus Acentria; species Acentria ephemerella. The sequence goes on along the minus strand of OW971881.1, from coordinate 10,791,310 downwards.
ATTCGGGAATTTCGATGTGAAAGATGCACCTTGCTCTGGACGCCCTGTTACGGATAAAATGGAAGCTATTTTCCTAAAGTTACGACATAGCTGAGGAAATGGAAATTGACCACAAAACAGTTTTGACCCATTTAAAAAAGCTGGGTACACATTAAAGTTCCATATATTTGTGCTTATTTTACATTTTGCTGACAGGTAGGCAGAAGAAGAAGATATATCCCTATACATATACCTTCCTATTTATATAAATATATATCTACTAAAATATATATCTACCAAAATACATATCGATAAAAAATATATATATCAAACTGAGCAATAATGTACGAACAATTCTTTTTAAAACTGTTCTTGCCTTATACATGTACTACAAAGTTTGAACAATTAATTACGTATCAATATGTAATTGAAGATGTACTGACGAATCTATTTTATTTTGACATATATATAGTTACCAAACTGTTTTACCAAACAGTTTTAAAAGTAAAAATATACTTAATACTTCTTAACGTTATAAATAGCGTTGAGATTTAAAAAAAATATCATGTAAAAAAACTCCGTTATCGACGAGATGATACCATCTGCGTCAAAATGACCGGTGTGTCGCTGTCATCGGTCGGTACTCTTAAGCGGACAACGCAGTGCGAGACGTGTCAGACACGAAATCGTTACGACATCCGCGACAATTGCAATTTCCCGGTTTTAATCGTCTGTTCTGCACGTTCCGCCGAAGCGTGTTCAGGATTTACGGGTAATATTCAGACATTTTTTTGAACAGATTAAACTGGTTATCAGCATAATTATTTTGCAATAAAACGAATGCCTCAAGGCCTGTTTATATGATGGAGTATGCCGTTGAATTTATAAAGGTAAAAATAATAAGATTTTAATCAAAATATATCAAGTGTAAATTTTCAAGCATCTAAAAGTAATTCAAATAAAACTGTCTTAAATCTGTAAAAACCACCCACTCAGAAATGTTGACAGAATTTTGAAATTATCGTATGTATCGTATCATAAGTTATATTATAATAACAAAATAACCCAAACAGAAATATTTGATTATTTCGTTTATACGAGATTTAAATACAGAATTTAATTGCTGAGAGTGAGATAAGTTAAAAAATATTAATCTGCAAATGTGAAGTGCAGAAATATTCTCATATCTTGTTGTATTCGTAAATTTGGTTGGTTGTTATATTGTCAAAACACAATTGAATTTAATCTATTGAGAGTGAAACTTTCTAGCCTGTCGTCAAAATAGGAACCGACTTCACACTAAAATTACTTAAGCAATTAAATTTAAGAAGTTTTTTGAGCTTCACTTTGTATTGTTTCTGGAAATGATTTAGTACCAACTCCAAATAATAATTTTAAATCGTATAATCTCTTAAATTTATTTCATTATTGACTTTTGAAGTGTTTTGAAGTCGATTTTAACTTTATTTTTGCACAATATTGAGTGGTGTCTAAGGTCAAAGTTATATGGTTGTACTTTTCAACACCAGCTCACCGAAACTATTTTAAATAACAGTACAAAGATCAAGACGTCTATATTATATTACGATTAATAAAAAAATTAAAAAAATTACTCCTTAAACTCAAAAATATTTCACATCACCTGATAAGCATTATGGAAGAATCGTTGAGGTAATGGATGACTGCGGGACGCAAGTACCTGAATGAAACCTGTAGTAAAGATATGAAACGTGTTAAAAGTACCTATTGAATTTAATGTTGACAATGAGTCCACTTGGGAGGTATATCATTTCAAACAAAAATAATTTCCCAAATACGTTAAAGCATCTTTGATTAATCGGGGAACATACATAAAAAATATTACGACTTTTGAAAGTCATATAATGATGCTTTGACAATTTCATTTGCAAGATTTATAACTAATTGTGAGAGCAGTGCAAAAAAATATATATTGTTTTCTACTAATGCGACATTTGATTGGCGTTAACGGCAAATGCAAGTGTCATTGTTATTATAGCTAGCGAAAATGAAATTTAGCAGGGTTATCAACCTGCGTATTTATTTTCTAACTTTGTTCAGAAATGTAGAAATATTCAAATTCAAAGTCAAATTCAAGTAATATGTTTCAAATAAGAATCTGTCTGTAAACAAATAGTTCTTAAATCTTTAGTAGAAGGGTCTTGTTCTCAGAACAATCCAGACAACTAAACAGAAAATATATTTTTTGTCTTTACATGTTGAAATACCAGTAATTACGTAAAAGTTTCTGGCTAAATGCTTTATCATTTAATATTCCTGAATTTTATATAGTTGCGTCAACCCTATAGCGACAGAATGGTATTAATGAGAAAAGCTCACGTTCGGTAATACATTGCACACTGGAGTGTGACGGCTGACGGCTGCTTTGCAGACATTTAGAGCAATGCATAATGCGAAACTGGAGCATATCTGACTTAAGTATAGCGGGAAATTTCATAGTGACGTAGTTACACACAGAAATCAACAGTATGTTTAGAATGAAGAATCTCATCTTTTTTCCAATACCTTAAAGAATATGTGCTCTAGCAAACTTCAGCGAATTTAGATGTTATCTATATCTGTACCGTTACGATAGCAAATATAGATTTCAAGTCAAATCATAAGTTGAAAGGATATCCAATATGAAAAGAAAACTACTTCTGATTTACCTATAGGGTTTAGCACTTTGGGTGTCTTTAATATGAGTTTTGAAGAATTTGACTGATTATAGTTTTTGCGGTCACTAAACAATTGTAATTATTTAAGAGTTGTACTGTACTCGCTAATTCCTGAAATATAGTATGCATTATAACATATTATACCTACTGCAATATGTTTTTTATTTTTAATTAACTGCCACCCCTAGATGAGACCAACGAGTATTACCCTGGTAACAACATACATTGCTCGCTGTGAGTGACAAACGCTTTGTAGGCACCTTGTAGGCAACTGATCGAGGAATGAGACCCGCAGTATAACACCACGATGAATAATGTATTAGACTGAGAAAGCGATTGTTACGCCTTCTTGTTAACCCATATCAGTATTCGTACACTATTTACTGATTTAAGTGGGACTTAGTTTATAATAAATAAATTATATTTTAATTTTATTTTTAATTATTTGCAAATATGACTTGATGAATGATTAATAAGACTTACCTGCTATGAAGCTTTCTTTTCATTTGAAGCTATACGAGTTAACGTATCAATGAAACTTGTATGTTATGCAAAAAAATATGTTTTAAATATTTTTTGATCTTATTTTAATAACATGTATACTTTACAACTATGATGGAAGACCTCAAAAATCACAATGGGTAGTGATTTATATTTTTTCTGCTGAAGAAAATTGATTTCTATCTATTATACTCTTGTGTATCACATAGACTGCATAAATTCTTCAATAACGATAAATTACGACAAGTGTCACTGTTTCTACAGAAATCAATATAAATACCTAATTTAAAAGTATTTTTGAATAGGTACTTCACTCTCTATACTTTCTAGAGACAACTTAGCACAATTTTTTATTTATTTCAAACGTTAAAAAACTAAGCAATTATGGTTAATTGTTTCTTTTTACAATTTTGTGTATTAAGTTTACAAGGTCAAAGTTAGATAGAAAGTGTATTTAAATGGGCATGTCGACAATACTGAAGGTATTGTCAATTTGTCTTTCTGTTAGTCGATTTTAAATTTGTACAAAATTAGAGGGTTACCATCAATTTCCAGTGTATCCTATCATAAGATTCTGACTTCGTCTATCATAATTAAGTCATGATGTGATGACAGGATATCCCACCTCAGGAGTATATTTAATTTAATTAAAGACAATTATTGTCCACACACAAGGCCCACAATACCTCATTTTTTGGGCTATTCAATAGTTTATACAATCAAGAAAGCGCAATGCAGTGTAATTACTGTAATAAGAAATAGATAAAATAAGATAGATTAAATATATTATAGATTTAACATTACTGTAACAAGAATTTATGCACTCTCCAACCTTATCATAGCGTAAATATCAGGTTCAAAATATGAAGTTATTTTAATGTTATGAAATTATGATTTGGTCATTCACCATAGTAAGTAATCATTGTAAAACCAAAATAGTAACACTGTTGAACGTGGCTATTAAGTTAAGGCCCGCCATGCCTCATTCCCAACTTATGTCTACAATTAAAAAGCGCAAAGTACAAACAAAAATGATTCTTATTACAATCGGCCTAAGACTAAAGGACCTCAATTAGTTGTTTCTGCCAATAGCGATCCTGAGGAATGATTGTATTAACGTCTAGGTGTTAAGCCACGTGCTTAATTAAACTGGCCATGTTACGCAGTTGACACGCTATAAAGCGGCGTTTACACTCCACGATTTCAGGTGAAGTTTCTTTCATTCACGCAAAATTTTATCTTTTGTATCTTATTAACTAACACGCGCTCGCCAACACACAATAGAAAATGTATTGTATAGAATACTTTTCTTCGTTTTAAGTAAGTTCCAAGCTTCTGATAATGCGGAATTTAAGTATCAGACACAAAGTACTAGAAATGAATAACGAACTAAAAAGTTAATTAAAAAAAAATCATATAATAAGTCATATAAAGATCTTTATTTTGTCAAAACGAATTAGTGAACGGGAGTGACCTGGATTCAGCCGGAGCAATGTTGATAAAAGTTATGGTTAAATAAAACATTGAAAGTGTTTCGGGTCTCACTTTTTATATATAAAATATACATCTTTGGGAAGACCTCCTTAGTTATTATATACTTTTTCAAATAATGACACTCAAATACCGTGTATCATTTATTGATTGCAATCAAATTATTTTAACCTAAACATTTATTTATGTATTTAACAATTTATGTACACACAAAGACAATTAAAATGGATACAACAGAATAACAGAAAATTGTACAAAGGTACTGCTTATTTCTTAATAAGAAATATAATAATATGTAATTTATATGAATAAACATTAAAGCTATTATCGTAACCAGCTTCATTCCATGTAAAAGCAGGATAGACTAACAGTCGCAAACGTTGCCTAGCAACGAGACGCTTTGAGCCGCCGATAGATCGTCAACATGCGAAAATGCTACCCAATGTTCATAGTAAATAAAAGTCCATCGCGGTACGAGTATATCTCATTCATAAAACACAAAAAATGATAATTTATCTTATGCTGTGTTAAATAAGCTTATAACGCAGTGAGGTTATAGCAACTCCTTCAACCTATTTCATTAATACTGGCAATATTTTAAAACTTGTAATCCTTTCTTTACATTTATTTTTACTGTTTTGGTTTCATCTCTCAAACTTCATTGTACTCTTGGCCGTTGACGGAGAAGTTTCTCAATTTCTCTTTATTAGCAGACATTTATCATATGATTGTAATAAAATAATTAAAAAAGTGGATTAAAAAATTAACAATAAGATAATATAAATTAATTATTATAAAGTTAATATTACAAGGAATATATTCGCTTATTGATCAGCTTACTGGCCCCCTACTAAGAAGACGGATGTCATTAGTTTAACACGTCTGTGTCATGTTGATGTGTAAGTGTCTCTGTTTGTGACATCTGTGAGATCGTGCTATGATATTTTTTTTCTAAATCGATATTCGACAGAATCCCAAATTTTTTTTATTAGCTATTTGTTTTGATATTCATTGCGTGTATGAGTACGTTGTGTTTAATTAATCTTTGATTACTCTTAATATTCAATTATGTTACTATACTTCTAAGAATTTCAATAAATTCAAGACAATAGTAATATCAGTAAATTAGAAATGATACTTCAAGTTGATATACCTACCATACGATTAAGCAAACAATTTCTAAATATTAGCCCTGCTAACACTACTCAGTCGTATTGTTTGACTTGCGTGATTATAATTTTGTAGGAGATCAGCTATGCTTATTAAATATTAAAAGTTTGTCTAGTCTCAGCAGTTAGATAATATTTTAAAAAAGTTTTTAATAAGCCGATCGAAGAACATTTCCACATAAATTATGAAAGAGAACGACACCATAAGTATTTAAACTAAGCAGCCGACATAGCGAAAACAAATGACAAATGTGCCTATCGCCACATCGGACACTGGCGCAATAAAATGCTCAAACGTGTCACGTGTCGCGTTGGGAATTCCCGTTAGCCAGTAAATTTCATCAGTTACTAAGCATAATGTTAGTAGCTGATGAAATTTTAGATATACACTTAAACTGCCTAGTATGCATATAAATTTAAATTGAGTTAATGCACGCAAGTCGACAAAATCATCGCAACATTATTAGTATTGTTATTTCTTCAAATTATTGTAAGATAATAACAATAAATATAAAAGATTAACATAAACTAAAAAATTCAAAGTTTTGTATATAACTCATCTCACATTAGAGTCCTTAACTCTGTCACTTTGTCAGCACGTACTATTACAATATGTAATCACTAAAATTCACTGATATTATTTCTAGGCATCACCAAATACCTTTAACACGTGTTTTCTAAGTGGAACAATAAAAATAATTGCCAATGGAATTCCCAAAACGGGTCCCATAGGAACGTACCGGCATCACCGGACAGTAGTTGGAAACAGTATGCGACGACATCCGTGATTGATGAGCTGTGATCGATTACGTGAGAGCATTGCTGACACAGACACAGCGTTGTCCGAACTTATCAAGTGTGCGTCTATTCTTATATTGAATGTATTATGTTTCCTGCGTGATTTTCTCTCGAAATTACTTTAACACTAGATTTACCAGACCAGTCATTTAGACTGGTCGTGCAATTTCAATTCAAAATTCCTACTATATTACACATTTTTTTTTCAGAAATGATGTTATGACTTTTGTAGCTATAATTAGAGAGTACGTTTTATAAACTTAATGTTATTTTATATACATTAGTAACAAATATAAATATTGTTGTAAATTTCAAATCGCTGGTATATCTAGTGTTAATAATGTTATAATTAAATCATTTTATTTAAATGAATTTATTACCTGTAAATGGCATCAATTTGATGAGAAATCGTGAGATATACGACTTTTGTCAAGTGTGTGAGTACGATCAAGTGCAATTTTACTTTAATATATTTTTTTTTTTATATTAAAGTCCCATGGAAATTACGTTTTTGAGAGATTAATTAATTCCCAATGAGCTTAAACTTTTTTGTAGTCACAACAGTTCACTGAATTATTGCAATAGTACTGATTTTTTTATGAGATGGGAATCTTAATAAGATATAAGTAGTGACGTAACCCATTTTTTCCTCAAAAAAACAGGTGTTGTCACTACTTTCGTCTGTTGTTCCTCGTGTTTGAAATTCTGTCATCATATTGTTTCCAAATGCAGAAAGATTTTTGTGTGAAAGTGGATTTTCCTTCTTTTATATAGTTTTTAAAAGAAAAGACACGCAAAGGGTAGTCCGGCGAACATTCACTTAGTATAGATAAAGTGGCAAATCCTACTGGCTTATATCCTTCCCGACAGCTTAAACCTGAGCCGACCGTCAGGTGCCTAACCCTCCAAGCTCTTGTTTTTACCTTTTAAAGCCTCTCGCACCATAGTTGTTATGTGGACTGTCCAAAATAGATTCTAAATGTATCGGGAGACTAGAATAAGTCCCCAAGCAAGTTATCTATTATTCGAAGTAAAATTTTACACTGGAGTACTCGTGCTTATACTCAGAACGTCTGCTTCTGTTAGACTCAAACCGCATTAAAAGGGCCCCGCCCCTGACGATGAGCTTTATGAGGTCAGTCGGTAGAAAAAATATTATTTTATGATAGTGGAATTTGAAATACGTAATTGTTGCGTTTTAGAATATGATATTGTATTATTCTACATAAATGAACTAATTACATGAATCCAATGTTTAATGAGTTTTTTAATCAATTATATATTTTTATTGCTCAATAATGGTACAAATTATGGACACAGATTTCTACATCAGTTGATTAGTTATAAAGTTGAAATACATAAATCAGCGATGCAATGATAAGTTGTTGAATAAAAAACAACAGAGCAATACATATTTATTTCATATTATTTAACCTTCTAAAAAACAACATTAACTGGAAACCTCGAAGAAGCAAACACGTAATTTTTAATACATTGACTTTTTCATTAAAATTTATTGAATAACCATTATACTTGTTGAATAATTAATATTTTTTATGCTTTGCAATATTAATTACGACGGACGTCAGATCAACATTTACATAGCAAACATTACAGATGTTCAATATTCCAAAAATAATGTATAGAAACGGCCAAACGTAACCCGTAGCTAGAGACCTATCAACTAACGCTTTTGCAGTATTCTCATCATCTGCAGTTGTTGAACGAGCATAAACTACGATAGACTTCATTAGGTAAAACGGTACTACTAAGAAAAAAAGAAAAATAAAAGGCGGATATCGTACATTCCTTTCACAAAATCACTTTATACAAGATGTGTAGGGTGTGTTGTGTGGCGTGAGTGTATTAAATGTATGTGTTTGTGAACTAAGTGTGATGAATGGGTGGGGATTGGTACACGCTGTTTCAGCTATTCAAGCTTATATTTTTATTTTAAAAAGGCAATGAATTCATTTTATAATCAACAATCTAATAAAGCTAGCGATAGCAAAACTCGTTTTGATTATCTATCACCATGTACTGTATATGAAACCATATTACGGAGAAAGGATTAAAATGAACAAATTAAACCTCATTTAAATTATCAAGGAATATGCGTTATTATTTACGTTAAACGAAGAAAAGAAGAAAGGTATAAAGAAGGAGCTTTTAAGTTCCACTGCATGAATTTTCATTCACAAATTTCTCTGTCAACTGTGGACTCAGTATATAATATTAAAGGGGTCTCGTTGTAACCAAATCAGTATCTGATTGAACCCTGGGAAATCTAGGCCAACGATTTAAATCTATATATTTAAAAACAATACCACAATATATTATATATTCACATATATTTCAACCAGCGACTAACAGGCAACCAAGTAGAAAATATTGATGTTCAAGAAAGGTGACCATGAAAAAAGTTCACAGCAATCAAAATATAATCAAATACAAACTAACTCAACCCCTTTAGATTCTCTTTAGATGATAACCTCTTTAGTTTCTTTAAACTCAAAGTATTGTAACACTAAATTAGATCAATTTTTACACCATACTAAAAAGAGAAGATTTATAATGCATGCCAAAATTCACACAACGTCGAAACGCTGAGGTGGGTCAGAATGGCGCGCATTCAATCTTGAATAATCCAAGGTCCAGCGGCCGTAATTTGAACAAATTATAACGGCCCGTCGGGAAATTACACGCCCAAGAGCGTCGGTTTTGCACAAAAAAATTAGTTCCGACACGGGTCGTTTTAGACCCCCTTCTTTGATTTTTGGGTTGATTAATTTCGTAAATACAGAATCCGGAGCGTGACTTGGGTTTTGTTTGGGCAGAAATCCATTATTTGGCAGCTTGTGTTAAATCAATAACTGAGTAAAGGTTTTTTTTTTGAAATCAGACCTTTTAAGATGATAAAGCGGTTTATGATCGTAGTCGATTTATTGAAGCCAATTCTTTTTTCGTTAAATCTCGATTTATTTTGCAAATAAATTAACTGAGCTTACTTCTATAAAGATTTGCCAATTCTTCAATCAAATATAGTTGACGATTAGCTTCCTACTATTTGTGAATGTAATGTAAAAGGTTTATAAGACTGAGACGCGAGCTACGCGTATATCTTCCAACCCCTGATAGAATTGCGTTCGTGAATTGTATAGGTTATCTATAAATTTATTTATTTTATTTTAACATACCGAACCTATTTTGGTAAATATCTCTAGGCCTGTTGCTTTGTTCCGTGTGCGGTTCCAGTACGCCATCGGACGCGTCCCCCGGGTTGCGGATAGGGGAACGTCTCCCAGATATGGGGGGTACCGGCTTCAGCCGGCGCGGACAGCACTGGACGTGTGGCTGCCTGCTCTTTCTAAGGGCGGGCATTGCACAGCCACATAAACCCGTAGCCCTCACGGGTCGGGGGCTCGGCGCATTGAGCGTTGAGCCGCGAGGAAGAAAACCTCTATAAAAAATCACCTTTGTGGTGCTCCTCAGAGAGTAGCTGGTGGAGGCTCGGCTCAGTACTCGGAGCAGCTTTGCTCATTTGCGCCTTTTATGTCAGAAAAGGTTCTTTTTAGGACCAGCGGTGCTTCGGCATGGTGTATGGCGGGCTTTCAAGGTCTGCGAAACGTTCATTTTCGTTCACCTTCGACGTGGGGCGATCCACGCTCCTTTACGTCGGTCCTGGCTGCCTTAATTGGTTGGCCCCGATGAGCTTGCCTTAATTGGCCGGCTCAGCGGCCACCTGTGGGTGGCGTGGTATGGCGAGTCTTCAAGACTTGCGGTGCGGCGAATTCGGCTGCTGCGGGGTCGTAGTAGTCGAACAGGCTTCGGCCATCGTCGGACAACCTGTAAACCCTCGCCATTGTCGTGGTCATGTCTCGCGGATGGCGTGAGGAACAGGGGGCTTGCCTTAATTGGTCGGCCCAAGACGAGACAACGTCTATAAATAACCCCAAAGGCCTGTCGTTGGGCAACGTGGCGACGGGTCGCCTTAAGGTGGTGGGCTGGGCAAGTCCACCAAATAGCGCCATCCCCTGGGGACCGCTCGACCCCTTGGGTGTAATAGAGTAGTCTGGGTGCAGAGGGCACCACTCAGATGGTCAGTGTATTTCCCTCCTACTCGTGGGAATTTTATGGCAGTGAACAATAAACCCAATAAACCCTTTAGCTTAAGTTTTGACGGAGACTCGATGTGCGTAGGACGCTCCCTTAGGAGCCAAACGATGATATCGAAAGCACCACAAGTGGGTGGTGCAAATTCAGAGGATGATTATGGGACGGGTGTAGTTAGATCTGCATCAGCATCCGACTTTGGATCATGCTGGTCAGTTAACAGCGTGGAATCTCAAACCAGCCGGAAAAGAAAGGGATCAGAATTCCAGATGGATTCTGGCTCCGACAACGCTTCTAGCGCAGGGCCCGTTAGTGCAGCTAAAAAGCCTGCTGTACCTAAAAAGGCAGCGTTATGCAAAAAACCTGCAGCAACTCGCGGCCGTGGTCGTCCCACTAAGACCGGGGACTATGTTGGCCTGGCTCAAAGAGCTTATAACTCCGAGCTGCGTGAATCTTTACGGTTGGAGGCCGAGAAGGAGGTCACCGCCGAGTCGACCCAAGAGCGTATCCGCTTAGAGTCGGAGGCATCACGACAGTCGGACTACTCCGATATTATGTCCATTGAGGAGGGACCTTCTGCGGTGACTCTCTATAAATCAGTGGAGAGCGAGATAAGGTCGATTCTACAGCTCGTGTCTCATTCAAGCAATTTGAAAGGGTCATACCAGAAGGCCATTAAGTTGTCGGCCACATCTATTAAGGACCACACTCAGGCCCTTCTTCGGTGCACTGTAAATAAGGAGGTTCATAAACTAACGCGCAAAAATCAGCGCCTCGAGGGCAGTGTTAAGGACCTGCAAAAGCAACTGGATGGGTTGCGTGCCAAGGGATGTGCGCCTTCTCAGACAGTGGCAGCAGGAGTCCAGCCGAATCTGAACGCCGAAGAAATTGTTCGTGCCGTGGTTACGGTCGTTGATGACAAGATCCGCACGGCGATGACGTCTGTAGGTAATATGATAAATGCCAGATTCGAGGGTCTCAAGACAGCAGATCGTCGTCGGCCACCGTTGGCTGGGGACAAAAAGAGGGCAGTCGCGCAGTCTCATCTCGCTGCGGAAATAAGCCAGCCTGAGACAACTGATAGGGTCTCTCCTATGATACAATCTAAATGCGGGACGATGACCCTGATCCCTTCCACGTCATCCAAATTACTAAAGGGCAAGGGGAAAGGTAAGGGAAAAAAGACATACTCTGCTTCGGCTGTGCAAGCGCCAACGCCAATGGAAGCAGAACCTGTTCCGTCGATGTCGACATCGGCACTAGAACCAACCACCCCCGCGACTGAAAAGGAGGCGGAATGGACCACAGTGGTTAAGCGTGGGAAAAAAAAAGCCCAACCTGCGGTGGCTTCTCAGCCAAAGGCACAGCCTTTAACTCAGGTGCAAGCTGATAAAGGCAAAAAGTCGAAAGCAAAAAAGTCGCGCAAGCCGAGGGAGCCTCGATCAGCCGCAGTGACAATCACTATTAGCCCGGAGGCCGAAAAACGTGGCGTCTCATACGCTGAAGTCATTAAAAAAGCGCGTACGGCGATTAACCTAGCTGAGATAGGCATCGATAAACCACTTCAAATCAAAACGGGCGTTACTGGTGCAAAGATTTTGGAAGTGCGCGGTGAGGATCAAAGCACTAAAGCTGACTCATTCGCTCAGCAGCTCAGAGCTCTTTTCGAAGAAGACAATGATATTCGGATCGCCAGGCCAACCAAAAACATGGACATATCCATATCTGCACTAGACGATTCTGTTGAACAGAATGATATTGTATCTGCTATAGCAGAAAATGGCAATTGTGCACACAATACAATCAGGATAGGGGAAATTCGTCCTGGTCCTGGTGGTATGGGTGTCGCTTGGGTTTCGTGCCCTGTAGGGGCGGCCAAAAAGATTTTGGATGCCGGCCGACTCCTTGTTGGTTGGAGCTCGGCGAAAGTTCGCCCAGTGGAGCAGCTCCCTATGAGGTGCTTCCGCTGCCTGGAGCGGGGACATGCCCGCCAGCAGTGTCGCGGGGAAGACCGTGGTGATCTGTGCTTTCGTTGTGGGAAGTCTGGCCACAAAGCGGCCAAATGTAAAGAGGATCCCCACTGTATTCTCTGCGCGACCACAAAGAAGCCAGCGGGACACATCATGGCAGGCAGAAACTGCAAGGCTCCTGTTAAACATTTTAAGAAGGCCAAACCAGCGCCCAAGACCCGGACGGCTGAACAGGCTGCTGTAGAGCAGCCAATGGACACCTCTCCCGTTGTCGATGGCCCTACATCTGAACAATAAATTTCTCCAGGCGAATCTCAACCACTGCTCTAGTGCGCAGGACTTGCTCCTTCAGACTATGAGAGAGTGGGGTACTCAAATTGCTGTGGCCTCCGAGCCTTACTTCGTCCCGCCCAGTTCTGACTGGGCCTCAGATCTTGATATGACTGTGGCCATCATAAGACTTGCCATTGGTGCAACCCCGCCCTTCTCAGTCCACCAAAGAGGGCATGGGTTTGTTGTCGTCAGATGGGGGGAAATTTCCGTTATCGGAGTGTATTTCTCCCCGAACAGACCCCTATCCGAGTACCATGTCTTCCTCGGAGAACTTGGTTCGGCAGTTCGGCACCTATCACCAGCGCCTGTTCTTGTCATGGGGGACTTCAATGCCAAGTCGTCGGCTTGGAACTCCCCCGTTACTAACCCCAGAGGCACTGCAGTCGAGGCCTGGATGATAATGTTCGGGCTGGTGCTGCTAAATCAAGGATCCGCCTACACCTGCGTGCGGCAACGGGGGGGGTCAATAGTGGACTTATCATTCGCTACCCCCGCTCTGGCAACGCACGTGCGGCACTGGCGTGTCTTACAAGAGGTGGAGACGCTCTCAGATCATGTCTACATCAGATTCGACGTCAGCCCTTCTGATGACAATGATGGTCGTCCAGCAGTAATACTGAGGAGTCCATTTCCTAAATGGGCCCTCGCCAAGCTGGACAAGGAGCGTCTCGGGGAGGCAATCCTTGTTGAGGACTGGTGCTCTCCATCGGCGGGTCTGCCGGAAGATGTGGATGCCGAAGCAGATTTATTCCGCGCCTCATTGCAAAGAGCCAGCGATGCTTCTATGCCGAGAACTCAACGTTATTCACCTAAAAGAGCGGTCTACTGGTGGTCGGAAGATCTGGCGGCTCTTCGTGCGACATGTGTTGCAAAACGCCGAGACCTAGCCAGATATCGACACCGAACTCGAAATGGAAATCGTGACGCCGGTTATGAAGACCTCCTTCACGGCTTGTATACGGAGGCTCGAAGATCAATGCGATCAGCTATTTTCAAGGCCAAAACGGAAGCTCGTGATCGTATGCTGGAGGGTCTTGACAATGACCCGTGGGGACGACCATATCGCACTGCACTCTGCAAATTGCGTGGTCAGGGTCCTCCAGTCGCAGAGTCACTGCAGCCACAGCTGCTCCAGAACGTTGTGGAAGCCCTTTTTCCATCTCGGGCTCAACACGTTCCACCACCGATGGTTCCGAGGGTAGTCCCATTAATGAGCGATGCGCCCCCGTCTCGCGTTTCGGATGCTGAATTTGATACCGCAGTTTTGAGGCTTAGGGCTAAAAAAACCGCCCCAGGACCGGACGGCATTCATGGCCGTGTACTGACGATGGCCCTTTCTGAAATGAAACCACGACTCAGAAACCTCTATGATGCCTGCCTCACAACAGGTAAGTTTCCGAAGTCATGGAAACGAGGTCGTCTAGTACTAATTCGAAAAGAGGGCAGGCCTGTGGATTCTCCTTCTGCCTACAGGCCTATAGTTTTACTGGATGAAGTAGGCAAGTTGTTAGAAAGGATCATCGCCAGCCGCATAAACAACCACCTGACATCTGTGGGCCCGGACTTGGCGGATTCCCAATTCGGGTTTCGGGAGGCTAGGTCAACCATTGACGCCATAATGAGAGTCAAAAATCTCTCCAATGAGGTTGTCTCAAGCGGCGGGGTGCTCCTGGCGGTATCTCTCGACATCGCCAATGCATTCAACTCCCTGCCGTTCGAATGCATAGACGAGGCACTTCGATATCACGCAGTACCCGTATACCTGAGGCGGATAGTCAACAACTACCTTCAGGATCGCTCAGTCTCTTGCCAAAGACGTGACGGTCGGTTTCTGGAGAGACGGATGTCGTGCGGTGTTCCACAAGGGTCGGTTCTTGGCCCTCTCTTGTGGAACATTGGCTACGATTGGGTGTTAAGAGGGGCTCTCCTTCCTGGCGTACGTGTGTTCTGTTATGCAGATGACACACTGGTTACTGCCGAGGCGAGAACTTTTACTCAAGCCGCTATTTTAGGCAAAGCAGGCACCACCCAAGTGGTACACAGAATAGAGAGGCTGGGACTCCGGGTGGCTCTCGAAAAAACCGAGGCCCTTCTTTTCCATGGGCCTCGGAAAGGTCCTCCGGTCGGCGCCGCACTCGATTTGAACGGCGTCAGAGTGAACATTGGCTCAACCATGCGTTACTTGGGGCTCGTGCTCGACTCGCGATGGCGTTTCAAAGAGCATTTCAAACGTCTGAGCCCCAAGCTTAACAAAACAACAGCTGCGCTGGGGCGGTTACTGCCTAATATAGCGGGTCCGAGCAATAAGTGTCGTCGCCTCTTTACGGGGGTGATTCGCTCGATGGCAATGTACGGCGCACCTGTGTGGGTGGACGCTCTGTCGACCGCAAACAAAGCCTACTTGCGTAAGCCGCAACGGGCTATGGCCGTCAGAGCGATAAGAGGTTACCGCACAGTATCTTATGAGGCTGCGTGCGCGATGGCTGGTACTCCTCCCTGGGATCTTGACGCCCAGGTCTTGGCGGAGGAGTACCAACATGGGGCAGCGCTCCGTGCAGAACAAGGCCACCGGCGAATAATGCCGGAGCTGGTCCGGCGCTGGCGTAACAGTGCTCAAAATACCATCGAGAGGAGGTGGCAAAGAAGGCTTGAGGAGCCGACGGCCGGTCATAGGACCATTGAGGCTATCCGCCCTATCTTTGAGAGGTGGATAAAAAGGCGTCACGGCGTGCTGGGGTTCCGGACTGTGCAGGTCCTGTCAGGACATGGCTGTTTCGGCAGATATCTGCACGGAGTTGCTGGAAAGGAGAGCACCCCGCGGTGCCATGAGTGCGGCTGCAGTGAAGACACGGCGCAGCACACGCTGGAGTTTTGTCCGGCCTGGGCGACCCAGCGTCGTGCTCTCACTGTATCTATCGGGAATGACCTGTCACTGCCAACCGTCATGGAGAAGATGGTTGACAGCGAAGGGAACTGGGAAGCGGTAGCCTCCTTCTGTGACTATGTCATGTCACAGAAGGAGGCCGCGGAACGCGCCCGCGAGGATGATCCCCTTGCGGACGCGGTCCGCCGTAGAAGGCCTGGCCGAAGAAGACGGCTGCACGGTCAACTTCAACCGCCTTAGTAGGGGCGGTGGGTGATGGAGTGGGGCTCCATCACTTGCTTCAAACGTCCCTGCGCGAGGGAGCACCTCTGTTCCGAGGTGCTCCCCTTCCCCAGAGGGCTCGGTAGCGGGCAGAATCGTCCAGTCTTCGGCGCATGACAGTGATTGCGAAAAGTACCCTGTCGTGCGTCGAAGCCTCGATTAAAGCGGAACACGTTGGTTTTTAGTGAGTATGCCGGGGTCCTTACTCCCCGGAGAGTCTCACATAACCCAGTGGTGGCCCCATTCACCACATGGGTAGCTATAAAAGCTTTTCCAACGTAAAAAAAAAAAAAAAAAGGCCTGTTGCTTTGTGTAAGGTTAGAGTGTTTAGTTGTTGTGATATACCTTTTTTTTATTTTATAAAAAGCACAGCAAATGACTCGACATAACCTGATGATAAGCAGTAGACGAGTCCACATGTGAAGATAGCTAGTGAAGCATGTGATATACTGCCCTAGCCACCCTCACCTTGCCGGCCCAAAAAGTGCTACATTTATCTTGTTTAAAACTACAAAGCGGTGTTATTCCGCTGCATCTTTTGATAAAACCCCAATCTGGTGCTCAAATCACTTAGCCTACCTCTCTTTACTTGTTGAGTTTCGATATACTCTCGGGAATGTCAAGACAGTAAAATTTTAAGACTGAATTGTACAGTCTGCCAGGTTGATGCTCATTTGAGATAATTCCAAAGTCCTCCATTTATTACCGTTGGGTAAATAAAAACATATTCATGAATTTCTATTGCTCAAAATAGTGTTGAAAGGCACTGTTAAAAAAATATGCCATTGCCTCGTATCTGGAATGCAAACGACTGGCTGTGTCATCTCCCTCCTGATTTGCTGGATATGCGAATTTGAATAATTCCACCGCCAGTTCATTCATTGCTTCAAACAACAAAGGTCCGGAAATGAGTTCCGTGTCCTTAATCAAGTTTCGCTTTTGTCGCGTCTAATGAATGTGCAAAAATTTTGGTTATTAATCATTTTCATTTATTTTATTAAATCACGAAAAGTTTCATTACGTTTTAATTAGAAATTGCTGATGCTTAGCATCGTGGCGCGGTAGATGGTGTACTCACGTTAATATAATATTATTACAAACTTTAGTCGATGAAATCTGGTAAACTGATAAAGTGAAGTTTTTTTTAAATAAAAAGCTCAGCAAATGACCTATTCTATATGAGTCCAAATGTGAAGATAGCTAGTGCAACATGCAATATACTGCCCTAACCACCTCCACCTAGCTAGCCCAAAGTGCTTTTTCATGCCTCTTTTAAAGAAACCCATGTTGTATAAAGGAGAGAATACGTGTGCCGGTAAGGAATTCCACGTTCTAGCTGTGCGTCAGAGAAAGGAATCACGAAATCTTTTTGTGCGTAAAGTAGACGATCAAAACACTACTTATTTCTTTCACAATTGTCATCCATTACAAACGCCAGATCCTGCACTTTTTGCTATAATATGACTGTAAGCCACAAGTTCCGAATATTACATAATCTAATCAGGTGCTTTCAATCCAAATAAATGATTAGACTCTTTGTTCTGTTCATCGTGACATTCCAATAAATAATCTTAATCCATTCAAGAGTCAGCAAAGTCTACACGAATTAATCCAATATTTGGGAAATAAATAATTTTTTTTATTCAATATTATTTGGAGAAGCTTTTTCCTTCATAGGAAATATCTCATAGAAATATAGACTTAATTACAACAAACTTATCTACAGCAAGTATATTTATTTTTCTCAACATAAATACATTTTTGAAAAGTTGCATCCAATTACTTTTATTTCTCTTCTTTCTATAATGGAGTCACTCGTAGAAGCAACGTTAGAAAACTTATGATATTTAAAAGCATATATGGATGAACGGATGTTACGTACACCAGGAAAAGGCATGTTCACGTTACAATATTATGTGCAGAAGAATGATCTGCCAGTCAACAAAGAGTGCCACGCTCAATCGAACCTTTGTAGTTACTTTGTGACATAACATCGCATTTTATAAATGTACAGCACTAAGGAAATATCATTTATATGGAGGAAATATTCATACAAGTATGGGAATCAACACAAATTAATTCGGTTCGATAGCATGCACATTTTTTTTTATATAAAGCTCAGCAAATGACTCGACACCACCTGATGATAAGCTGTAGATAAGTCTATATGTGAATATAGCTAGTGAAGCATGCGACATACTGCCCTAGCCACCCTTACCTACAAGCTTCTCTCAAAACTTTACACAGGTAATTGAATTGAACAATATACAACTTTGTTGATTTCTTATTACCATACTTACAACATTGGTATACAATAGCCACATCGGCCCTTTCATTCCTGTAAACACCGCAGTTGGTTCTCAAACAACATCATATAAATTAAAATGTCAGATCGCCGTGTCTGATTGATTGCATGGCTATTGACTCCAGGCGAATGCAAATATTTATGGGGGGGAGCCTAGGAAAAGATTACCAATTGATTGATTGATTAGACTGGCAACAGGTATAGAGGGGTAGACGGAGTCCTTGGGTTTATGTTGTAATAAAATAAAGTAATCACTTATAAAAAATTGCATTATCTTTGGAACTTTTTGCCTTTCTCAATATATTCACCCACAGATCACTTTGTCGCAAATAAAAATATTATACAACCTATTTGGAAACACCAACTGGTCATAGAAGTACCTTTTTGTGTTTGATACATTATCATTTTTAGTTTTTATCGAAGCAAAATTAACTTTTTTGTTCAGACAATCAGTGGTTCATGGCGAAATATTTTGACATTGTTAAACATTATAACTAACGGGCATTTAAATTGAAAGCAGTCACAGGCTCTACTTTATTTAAAAATTGTGTGCCTTACAAATAAAAAACCGTGTTGTTGCTACTGAGACAATTTCATATCTTAATGCAAAGATCTTTATTATAGAGGGTAATAATTCGAAAGCTAGTTTTTATTAAATTAAATTATTTTAAACATTTGCACCTTTGTAAGTAAATAATGACTTAATTAAATTCATCTATTTTAAATACGAATATGATAATTAAGGAAGGAAGAGGAAGAGTAAAAAATGGTGATTTAACAATCTGAACAAAACCAAGTACAAATCTGTTTATAAAATCGACACCAGGTCTACATTACATAACGGTGTACGATTTCGGTGAATCTCACGAGATTTAAGAGGGTAATGGGAATAATGTCGCGGGCATCTGCTGGTACAAATAGGATTATTAAATAAATCTGACAACAGCTATATTCCTTTACGTGTGTGCGCTTAAATATTTCATTGACTATATCATAAATATGAAATATAAATATACATAAATAAATAATAATATATTTTTATATATATACATATATTTCCATAGGTTATTAGCATTGGTTATTAGCACCGTGGTATATAAAGCCTTCAAATATTATGATTATTTTTAATAAAGTTTAAAAAAAAAATTCATCCTTTTATTTCATTCATTCATTTCCTAGCATTTGGACTGCGGGGCGCTGGAAGGAACAATTGTGGACATCTTACACCATATATATTGTAAACCATATTATAATTTTTGAGATTTATTAGTTTTATGAAATGTTAATATTTTGCAGGGGTAGATTTATCGTCATTAGAAATCTTTTTCAGTAACTTTATATGATTTCAAAGTACCTTTTTTACTACCCTTTCCCTATTTTATTGAGAAAATGGAATTTACTAATCTTAAATTAATGCTTAAAGAATCCGTCATACAAAATAGGATACTAATTGAAATTCTTTGCGCTGAATCAAATTCTTTCTGGTGGGTAATTTTGGCGTCGGTTGGTGCTGTGATTATTTTATGTCGTATATTGTAGTCAACTGTCTTTATGTTAAAATATTGTAATTTTTATGTCTTCAAGGTTGCTATATTGTACAATATAAGAAATACATATGAAGTTCAGATTCACATCTGTAGTTCAATGAAGGATATGTTATTTTTTCATCATATTATTACTATATACATATCATTTTCACAATTTCATTAGCTACTACTATACTACTAATAAAACTAAATGGTGGCACCAACAATTAGTTCTCAAAAACTCCACAAGGTAAAGTGTAACCTACACCGACATCCCAATGCCATAAATAAATAAAAAATATAACCACTCAAGACATGGCTGTTAAGGCTGTAGTTTTCCTTGCCTTCCCTGTAATAGAGTACTTATTAAAAAAAAGATTAATTTTTTTATTTACATAGGTCCATCTATTTTGATAAAAACAGTTTTTAAACTCAGGTTCAAGGAACGCACTTTGTTTGAATATAGTACATATTTACCATGGCAATGTTGCATCCTGACAAGCGTGTGATGTTGTAAGATATCTTATACAGAAAGAACTTTATTTTTCCTGGCATTATTAAACACATATGTTGGTACACAACACTAAACTAAGTTACCAAATAAACATCACACGGCACACGGGAGCGTGTATTAGACACAATTTAAGTGTTGTTCCGTCTGTTTATTCACAAAACTACACTCATATCCACAAAGTTGCATATTAGGTTGTAAAGCGAGAATATACTCTTATAACATTCAGTTTAGTATTGTTTATATACAATAAGCTTGCAAATGAATAAGTTTATGTTTAACAGATTCGTGGGTTATTTCAGTTTCTAGTAATAATGAAATATCTCAGTTGTATACATTAATGCTGGATATTGACATTCTTTCTTCATAAAAATATATTAAACGTTTCCTTAACTAGTCCATCCGTATATAGACTATTGGTATGTTGCGTTATAGATGCTTATTTTTTTATGATAACAGTTTTAAACGAAACATTTTGTAGTGTAATATTTCTAAGTTCAAAGTTAGATAGTTTGCAGTATTGTCAACTTATTTGAATATTTATTGTTTGTTAAAACCTTCTTTAATAGCTTTAGAAAAATAAACACGTTAGTTTAAAGGTTGCCCTCAATTTCCCTAGGATAATACTATCGCCAGATCCTGACTTGGTGACAATAAGTCAGGAGTACACTCTATCGAATAAAGAAGTAATTTTGAAAATCGATTGACAGTGAAATCGGTGTACATATATACAAAAATACAGAGTGGCATATGTGCAACTTAAACGATTCATGAGGTTTTACGACCTCCTCCTATTTTGAATTCAATTTAAAAAAGCAGAAACTTTTTTTGTCTATATCTTGTACTTCTGGTAAATTAATTTTTACTTTAGTTGTCCAGCAAATTTTATACTAATTTTTGCATTTAGAAAAAAAAAACAATTTATAAATTACAAATGGAATATGTAACGTAGTCGTTACTTTATTTTAAAGTTCCATTGATCAAAGAAGAAATATACTTTTTAATTTTACGTTTTTATTTATTCAATTTTAATTTGATCAATTTCTAAAGAAGCTGATCGGATGTAATCTAGACTTGAACTTTGATAAGTAAACCTTCACTGAATTTTGTATACCTAATTAATTCTTCTTTCAAGAGGTTTTAATTATCAAAAAAGTGGTCATTAAAATGAAAATTAATGTTTCAAAACATTTATTAAATTTATTTTTGAATTTAACGGTATCTCAAGCAATAAAAGCACTGTTTAAGTAAAAAAACGTATCTGGAAATCGAATAATGAGCACACCGTAACGGTTGAGCAGTTCTTGCAATAAATGTAACATACATACGGTATATATTGCCATATATACTGCTTATAATGCCTGAATGTTATCAATTTTACTATTCAGGATACAGGTTTAGAGTTCCTTTATAACATATATTTAAAGAGCTCCATCTGTTGTATATACTTACCAATTCTTGTTATATAAGATATCAAGACAAGTCCAACAAAACTTCCAATCGGGAAGAATAAATCACCTTCACCAATGTTCATAACATTCCGCCGGTAATTTTTCCCAAACAATTCAAATAACGATGCCCATTCAATTCATCGTGGCGCCAAAACTTATCCACCCTACCGGTACTGGTAAATATTTATAGCGCTCTTAAAGGACCCGGAATCCGTACCGTGCGTATGCTTGATACGCGGCGGACCTTTCGTTTCCCACTGGAGTTTGGGAATTTACGTGTGTATATGTAAATCGCGCTCAGATCCCGACCACATACGATCCAGGTACACTTAGCCCCGATATTTATGGTCAGGCAGGAGCAGTAAATACGGCATCTATTTAATCTTTTACTGTACAGGTTTTAATATCACCATTATTTTTGGCTTTTATTGTAGCTTATTTAGCTATGTAATTTTGAACTTTATTGGCATTCTTATAGATAAATTTATATGAAATAATATTCAAATTACATAACAAGTTTCTAATAAGTCAACGATACGACACCGAACTTCTATAATGCTATTTCAAATACTAGTAATTTGTTGAAATTGGCCCTTCTGTGTAAGTGGTGGCAATGCATTTTATATAGAAATAAATCATGCAGAATTTCGGATCAAGTGGTTATTGTATGTACCTATGACTAGCAACTAATGAATTTACACAACGTCACGTAACCCAATTTCTGTCGTGTAATATACACTCAAGTTGTGCACGTACTACTGTGATTTGGTAAAAATGATTTAGAATGACAAAGGGCAACAACGAACACTGATGTGTATTTCATTTGGCTTACATGTGAACTATATTATGTACTTTAAGTATAGTGTGCTAAGACTCATAAACCGTAATTCACTTAAACCGTATGAAACCTTTTTTGCTAATGGATCCGCAGATTTTTATTCGATCTTTACTGAAAACAAAATCATTACTTAACATTAATAAACCTAGCGCAAATATGCACCTCAGTCATTCTGATTCACTATGTTAACCACATAATAGTTCAGGTAAGCTTGGTCTACTGGTAAGGCAAAGGGATTCCTAAATAACTACCCAGTTCATAGTTTTAATCTGCAATAAAAGTTTATAAGCACATAGCCTACTACGACCACATACGGTAATTTAAGGGATTCGAAAGTATATTGTGCGGAATACTTTGAAACAAATTTCAACTTCTATTTTCAATTACGGTATAGTAATATACGGTCAGCAAGCTAATACTATACAGAAAATAATCAATTTATTTGTGGAAATCGGAAATAATGTTTTTATATGCCCCAGATGCCACCCTTCTTTATTTCTATGTTAATCACGCATTTAATTTTTTATTTGTAGGCTGTTAGAGGCGGGGTTGGTTGTGTGTTTTATATTTAATTTATATATTGTGTCGTGAAACCAGTGTAATTGTAAGCCGAAGAAACCACATTTCACAATGTACCTCATTCAGCTTTGATTACTGACATACGTAAGATTTCTCATTGTTTCATTCATTCATTTGTAGGGAAAGTTCATTTATATATCATCATCATATCATTTCTTTTTCATTTGTGTATCATTTCATGGTAATCACTAACATGGCATTCCATTTTTAAAAATTTTCTTGTAAATCTTTCTCAAAATAAACATATAAGACATGTTTGTATGGGTTCCATTTCCCTTTGCCTTCTCTGTAATAGGGAGAATTTAACTTGTTAAATTAAACAAATTTATTTAATTCTCTTTATTTGTTAAATATTTAGTCTATATTTCATCAATCGTCAGTTTTTTTGCATTAACTCTATGTAAGAAATGTTATCTGTCAGTTTTTGATATATCTTCCATTCGGTGAAAAAACTGAGAGTAAAATAATAACTGTCCGTTTTAGTGTAGGTAAACAACAATCTATGGCTAGTTTTTTCATTGCTCATGATTCTAAGTAGTTAAAGTAAATTTATTAAGTAACTTTTGGTCATTTAAAAATTTTTTCACAACTGCCTTTGGCTAATCTGACATTCAGAGTGAAATCGACGTCATTAGTAACTGTCATATACTAATGCAATAACAAATATGTGCGTGTTTTTATGTAGGTCGAGTTTTACACATATGCATGAATTATATTATATTTCAGTATAATTATCAAATATGTTAAAGTTTATTTTCGTTAGCTAAAATATTTCTTGATTGACATTACCGGGAATTATTTATACGTTAAACAAATATATTTTTTTAACGTATAAATTTTAAAATTAGAACATTCCCATATTCACCATCTGCTGCGCTCACCAGCTCGTCTTGCTATCTTGTTTTTTATTAATTCGTTATATTATAATATTAAGCCAATAAAACTGTCTACAAGTATAATAATAGTGTATTTCAAAATAGTTTTTACTATATTTCTAGCTGTAGTCAATCGTACGATGCCAATAAGCGTCGCTCGACACATTCCTGTGTACTAGGTAGGTTTTTGTGAATACACGTTTCAAATTTATTGATATAGCAAAAAATGTTTATGTTATGTAATGTTTATTATCAATATTGACATTAAGTATTAATTGTTACCAACATTAGAAATAATAATACTTACATTATTGAATAAAGTGTTATTTTTTGATAAGTTTATAAACTGTATTTCACTTTGCTTTTCCTAAATTTCCCTCTTTATCTCATCATAAAGAGCTCTTTGGCGTAGTATGGTATAATTTTCTATGGGGATTTAACAGTCTCCTTTTAGAGTTACTAACTATTATTTATATTGTAATATTTACTGAGCTCACTCATGGAAGCAAGCTAAAGTAGTATATTAGCCTGAATATTATATAAAAATTCTTCATAAAAATTAACAGATCGCGAAAAAAATTAAAAGCCACCATTTAATTAATATGTAGAAAATTCAACTCAGAGACGTTATTTTGATTGTAGCCTAATTGTGAATAATATATTTGACCTCAATATTTGATACTTGAAAAAAAAAAATTGGAAATTCATATTTCTTTCTTCAAGGAAAAAGGGCGGTTAATATTTTATCCCGGTAGAAAAAAAAACTAATTTGAATGTGCACAAGAGCGTATTTCCGTCGTCGTTAGGTGACAACCACCACTCCCCCAAAATCAAATTTAATTTGATGGAAAACATTTGTAAAATCAAATATAACTTTTTGTATTACAAATGACATATTTAGCAATTATTGCATATTTCCTGGAACGAAGGAAACGAAACGCAAATTCTAAACAGCATTATAACTTTGTAAGGCAAAATAATTAGATTTAAATCCTTCTTTAAAAAATAAAAATTCCCTGTTATTTCAATTTCACGGATACAAGGAATGACGAGGATTAAAATTTTACGTAGAAAACGGAAAATGATAGAATCTTTATAGTTTTTTACTTTTAAATATTGACTGAGGTATCTTCTTTATTCAACCCAATCATCACTATTTAGTGAAATTATATTTTTTTTATGGAAAGTCAAAACTATTAAAATAACAAATTCAAATAATAAAACAAGGCAAAATTATGACTTGAAAAACACAAAATTTAAGTTTTCTTGAGCTTTTGAGAAATTGGTCTAAATATATTTTTTTAAATAAAATAAAACTGAATGAAAAAAAAAATTAATCGTCTTTGAATTACACTACAGTATTTTTTTTCAGAATTGTTTCTGTAAAAATAAAAAACATTATTAAAATTTATTTGACTTTGGTCATCCGGTCACGTGGTCATTGCCCCTGTGTACCCCCTTCCCCCATTTGTATTACTAGTACGAATATATTCGTCTCGAGTCATGGATATCTGTATGTTTGTTAAGTATATTTCTGATATTTATAAAGATATTATTATCTGTATTTCTCCGTTATATAGTAATCCTTAGTAATCCTTATACACGTTCTTAATGATGCTACGATACGATTACTTCGGTATAGATAATATTAATGGTGGGAGTGGAAGAAATATTATTATTATTTTTATGTGTAGTTTTTTTCTGTTTCAATCGTTCATGAATAAATAAATATTTCAAATACTTTGCATAACAGAGACCTGTATTAATATAAAATCTAGACAAAATAAATTACTCATAATTTTTATGAGAATACCTACTGTGACGAAACGATTTTATGACTAATTATTAATTAACTAATGGAAGGAGCCAGATGTAGCACCAGACCAATATTTTGTCTCAAAATCATAAATATAATTAGAAGTTTTGAAGCTTGACAAATTTCATTTATCATGATGAATGTGGAGAGGAAATTGTTGCCGCCATCTTAGGCAGAGTAATGACGCCACTCGCGTGTCGATCGCAGATGTGTCCAAGTCAAGATGTAGCTAAATTGTTTATTGGAAACTTCTAAATGCTAACCAATTTTTTATGGAACAAAACCGTTTTATATTTAAATTAATCGTAAATGTATGCGTAAGTTACATTTGTATCTACTTTAATTAATTTTTTCGCAAACATTAGAAAAAAAAGCAAATCCAGCTGCAAATAGCGCTCATGGGGTATATTAAGTAACAGGACTCCGCTGAAACATTTTGTTCCCATGCAAAACAGTACACTTCTTACTTTTTTAAACTGGTCGCTAATTTATTTATTTTCTTTAAGTAGTAATTAAAGTTGCCAGTGCGATCGTTAACACAATTCAGTAGGCAATAAATTTCATTGTATTTACATTAAACGCCTATTAGTGTTACCAAGTTTTAAGCTACACTCGCCCTTAAGTACTGGAATTTAGGGTTCAATATGACGTTGTTATGCAGAATGATATTTATGCTTAGTGTAGATTCCGGCGCATACCGCATTCGATGGTACTTCTAGAGCAACTGACTCAATTTGATCACTATAACTGCATTCCAACTGTCGCCCAACCGCGGCCCGTTCGCCATCCAAGTCACGGACTGGGGTATGGCCTCATTGACAACGTTTACAATCCGATACATTATATAATAAAAAAAAATCATATTACCGTACTAACTTCTCCAGAATGTCATAATACGTTTATAATTTTTTGAAAGTTCAAAGAGTTTGGTAACATATTTCAGTAAACAAGAAATTTCCTTTCTACTAGATTTACAACCTACCAGTAGATACAACTAAATCAAAACTACCTAAATCTGTATGATAATCTTTTGAATACTCCATTGTGCAAATTAAGCTGCGTTAGTATGGATAAAGATAATAATTATAAAATAATGAAATATGAAAGACTTCATTAGGAACGTTGAACTAATTTATTTTAATCTTGAAAAAATCTAGATCTTCCAATCATTTGTAGTTCACATACTGCCGAGACGACGACGAGATAATTAAAATTTAACTGTGCCTGGAATAATACGGTTAAACAAGTTGAAGAATTATGACAGATAAGTGATTACGATTGTTATACGACAGGCTAAGAGTAAAGTAAGCCAATTTTGTAAGTGAAGTGTTGGCTAATATGTTAATAACCAGGCATAAGCATCTCGTATCATCGGTTACCGACTTTAGAGTCAGTAATATGAAATCAATTACGTAAAGCATATCGTAATAGTAGTTAGATAGGTTAAAATTGTAAAGGTCTATAGTGGAGAGTAAAGGTTTGGTAATGGGCGTGAAGATGGAGTTAGCCCTACGCATGAGAGAATATAAACGAAGTTGATTGAAGTATTGATCTTTCAGTTCAGTGTAAGTACAAAAACGACTAAGATACGGTCGTACTCCCTGAACTAAGCGTTGTGGGTGAAGAGAATAATACTTATATACTTCATAATACTAATAGTATAATAGTGGTTCTAATAGAAGATGTTTGATGTGACTCCTATGGAGAGACCGCGGTAAAGTCAATAGAATGATTCAGTTGTTTACCTCGAATAATTTCCCCCGAAACATAATTAAAGACATATGTTAGATATGCTATATAATTATTGCATTTCGCGACAACTGAGACCCCAAACCATTGAGACTGTGGACGGAGTTCACTAAGAGGTGTTTGTATTGAAATTGATTTATGGAAATTTTGCGGCGAAGACGCGTCGTCTACACAGAGTCGGTCTACAGATCGTTAAAGCGAATCGGTGGGAATTTTTTCCTTATATATAGTTATTAAACACTATATTTAAGCATTTCCCATATGCAGCACTGTTTATGCATTTACGAATTTATCTTATGAATACTACAATCATGTGGTCATCATCCTCACCTGTGCTATTATATAAAAAATATGAAACTAACCGGACATTGGAAGGCTATAAAGCTGACAGGTACTTAAGAGTAACGAACAGTTTTCAAAAAAAGAACTACGAAATAGTTATAATATATAATTCCAAGTCAAAATTCCATTTCTGATTTTTATAGTGACAAGGTTAATTTTTGCATTTCGTCATTATGTGAATATGGTATGTGACTATAATTAAGCCTGCCTTTTCATTGCCCAATTTTATAATTTCATTTTCTTATCAATCCTTGATCTAGTAACGCCGATGCCATAGAGAAATTAACTTTAGCGGCAATGGAATAAAAATTAAAATGGGATAGAAATCGTAAACGTAAATAGAAACAGCAGAAGCGTAAATTTCTATTCCAATTCAGAGTACCTCCTTATATTATCTCTGAAAAACAACACACAAATACCTGCATATTTCATGATGAACCGGCCCCTTCAACGTTAATTTACTTTGACCTAAACTGATTGAATATTGACGATTCGCCAGATTTTTTTATGCAAACATCACTTTGATCTTTTTATTTAGTATTCGAGACGAGGCGCCTTCTAATCAAGATTTGAGCGATCAAGTCTTCACGTTAAAAGTGAACTTCGAGAAACAAATATCTGAATAAATTTACATCAAATTTATTTCAAGACGTCAGTTTCTTGATCGAATATTTTGAAATTATTCGGCGACAGATTGTTAATCTAAATAATTTTATACACATTCAAATAACAATCTATTTGTTGTTTTTTAAGAATACATGTAGATGACATAATACCATTTTCTTGTAATAAACCAAATAAAATATTGCCTTCAGACGTAGATAATGATTTTAGAATGAAAGCTTTCTTGGTACAGTTGAGTATCGTTGAGTATGACCTTTAAAATATCGTATTCAATAATACTAAATAACAATATCGATAGCATCAAAGATGTGCAGATAGATAAAGAAACGTCTACCTCAAGCAGACGACGGCCGTGGACCGCTGAGACAGTCAGCCTGTGGTACGATCGTATTTGCGTTTCGCTGACAGTTCCAAGAAGTTTCCAATATTTCACAATTGAGGCATCGTGGTTGTTTTCATACGATTTGACAGCTTATGACGAATACGATCGAGACGGTGACGGTTTTAAGGGACAGCTTAGCGACTATGTGATTATGACTATTCCCTAGAGAGAATTGAGAAAATAACATTCAATTGTTTCTATTAAACTACAGCTTTATATTTTCCGTGTGTGAGGCTCGCCTAGCGTCTGATTCGTGCTAAAAGTTCCCATCGCTGTTAACTAAGTTGTACAGTTAAAAGTTTTTAAAGCTTATTCCAGTTGAGAAGCTTTGTCAAATCTAATAATGATTAGATTATACAGATATATTTTATTCATATTTTTTACTACACACTACTTACTTAGACTCCTAAAGCTAAGTGCGTCAAAATAAATTTTCAAACCGGCCATTTATAAAGTTTTGTGTACGTAAGCAGACCAGACTCAAAATTAAACCCCACACTAAAGCCTGTTGCAAAGTTATTGGAAAGAGTAGTTAGGAATTTTTAATACCACAAAGTTAGTAAGTAACTACGTTATTCGCCTAGTCGCTCAGAGCTCGTGGGATTTTATTATCCACACGCGTTGTGTTCAGCAGTTAATTTTGTAAGAAAATAAAAAACCTTGCATAGCTAGTTCTACTTACCTTACATTTTTCTCCAAAGCAAAGCCCCGCTCCTACATCGCAAAGCAATATTTCACCTCATAATATTTAGTCATGTCCAAAGTTTCCGTTCCCCGAACGTCCGCATATTGAAATATGAAGGGGTCCCATCTGCGCACCGGCTTGCGCTAATTCGCGTGGTTAATAGACCGTCTGGTGGTTCATGGGGAAAATATTCACTTATTGAATGTATATGATTATACTGATGATCTTGTTATAAGAAATAAGGGACTTAAAATACCACACGATGAGAGAATCAACACAGAGATTAAACTAAATTTTAACTTCCAAAATAGGAAAAGTTATCAAATTGACTATTTTTTTTAATGCTTAGATGCACGTCCGATTAGGACATGTCGTTATTAGATTGACTTGAATTTTACTTCTCCTACATCATTACAAGTTTTGGATTGTTGATTTAATATATTTGTTTAGTGAAACGAAATATCTCTTGTCTTTAAGGGAATCATGTAAGCGGCAGGGGACAGAAATTTCTTCATTATCACTCTCATTTTGATGATCACAACTGTCACTTATGTCACTTGCTTGATCTTAGTGTTGAATTGAAATTGTATGTAATTAAAAATCAGATGATCAAAATCTCCGACTTCGTAGTTACAGTAAGGGCAAACAATATTCTAAATTATATTCAATGTTGCTCAATGTGAAGGTATTTTATGGTGACGAAAACGCAGACAATTTATCGTTGTAATAAAGTCAAGACTTGCTTCTTTATATGGATCTTCAGTGTACCAAGGCTAAGCAGAGAATGTGGTTTGTGTCGAGCAATTTCATCTTCCTTTACTATTCACTGTTTGATCGAGCTGCCAAAATTTAAACCACGTATATTTAATTATTTTGTTAATTTCAATTTCACTTTCTGCCAGTGGAATTTTTGTGGGAATTCTATTCATGTCAACCGTCACTTACAAATAATAAAGATAATTATTGTTCAAAAAATTTGTTATGTCAAGCTCCTACGTGCTTTGGTCCCGGTGACTGCGGCAACCACTTTCATATTGGGCCAGCCACATTGGGCCAGCGTTGCGGTGTTATAGCCCAAACTCCTCTAGTGTGACTCCCATGTAGGACGATCTGTGGCTAGTGTGGTGAGTGGGACGCATTTAAGCTGTAGATGATGATGAATCATTATTAGTAAGATTATCGAATACCAAACAAACGGTTTCTTTATTTCTTTAGTAATTTATTATTATAACGTGCAAAACTTACAGTAAAATGACGAAATATAGATTAAAATATTGGTCCCTCATGTCAATAGATCGCCATTGGACTCCATCCAAGGCCTGATTAAGACCGCCCACAGTTCGTTCAACTATTGGGTACAACAAGGTTGTGGCATATTTTTATTTGATTTTGTATTTAATTTGCTATACTATGGTTGGTAAGATTTGATCCCTGCTTACTAATTGTATTATCGCTAATACTCACACCTTTTACGTATCTTGCGTTATTAGCTTTTAAACTAAGCTAACTTTTCCATTACCTTACTTTTGTACATATTTTTACCTGACAAACCCAGAAGGAGGATAACGTGTTTGTCGGGTATGTACCGATGCGGGTTTTTATGTCTGTTCGATTGTGACCTCCTGTGATCTTAAGGGTTCACAGATTCAAAATTGTGAGGTATATTTATTATAATTAATATTGTTCGTATTCTTTTGGGCCCCATAAGCCACTTCGACCAGTGTTGATCTTTTGTGACAGCCCTTTAGATTTCTTTGCCTAGCCCCGCTGATTCCAGGAATTTCCAGATTCTATGGGTAGTGATATGTTGCACCTCCTCAGGGTGCACTATGTGCTTCCTTAGGCAAATGCTTCGTTTATGCATTAAAGGTCCGCAGGAGCAGAGAACGTGCATTGTGGTTTCGTCTGACTCCCAACAGAACCTACATACCGCGTCATGCTACATACCCATTTAGAACAAGTGTTTGTTTAATTATGTAGATGTATTGGCGTCTTAGGTCTCAGATTTCTTCTCTTCAAGATTTATCTCTGCACATTTGTTGATGGCAAAGATTTTAACCTGAATGATTGAGCCATTTTGCCCATGCTGACGCTAGATCAGAGCTTTGACCTTTCAGTATAGACGCCACATCCTACATTGTATTGCATTGTTTTTTTAGTTATATTAGTTTTTAAAAAAAAATTCACATGACATGATTCAATAAAATCAAAAGAAAACACACCCTTCCATACAAACACACACACCAATGTTCTATGTTTCTTCTCCGTAAGACATAGATGCCTCAATAAGCCTTAGTATCTTTATTTAAGTAAACACGCAATACTTTATTAATATATGACATAATATTAACTTATCTAATGTTCATTTCATTATTTACTTTACGTATTTTACTTTGACCTATATATCATTTGTACAAACATAAAGAAAAGTTACCAAATAGACTATTCCTATTTTTTGCACAACAAATAAAATCCAAGGTTATTTTTACTTCGATGTGTTTGTTAAAGAGCTAAAAGCTTTTCTGAACTGTAAACATATGAAATATAAAAAGAAAGTATCTTTTTTTGAATCCACTTGATAAAATTGTAGACGCTATTTATATACAGGTAATGTTTTTAATAGTTATAGACATTGTGATACATTTTTTTTATAACCTCAGATAGCAGACATTAAAATAAATGAGACTTTATAAAGTACGTGGTAGAACGTATTTTAGTGTCTCTATTGGCATTTCTTTTATTTTATTCCTAAATAATTTAAGCAAAATGATACAAGAAATTATCATAATAACGGAATGTTCATCAAAATACGCTCAAGTACAATATCGAGGAACCGATTGAGAACATTCTTTTTGCTCGCATTTATTATTGTTTCATGTTATGGAATACATTTATCCATGTTGTATTAATTATATTATATTGTACTATATAGCGTGTTTTTTTTCCTTTTATTTATTTCATGATAGTGCTGCTTAAATTTTTCTGGACTACTTTCCGGTTGACTTGTAGAGAATACCTAATAGCATTAGGTCCACCAACTATACATTTAAATGTGCAATAAAATATAAATAAATAAATATTAAAAATGTAAACTACTGGTAAACATCGCCTGAAAGTAGCTTTATATTTTACATTTGCTATTCAGACGCACACTGAAAAGCATGCCGACTACCTTCTTATTAGATTACCTATATGCTTCCATCAAAAAATACAGACTTTATTCAATTTTAAAACAATCATACACAAGTACCATTTTTGCTCAGCACCCCTGTTGCTTTACAATTTCGGGTCGACATAATTCTCGAGAGTTTCTTCCTACCTTTTTACTCTATCAAACTGGCATCCGGCTGCATTATCTCGGCCATCCTACACACGGCCGCCTCGTTCCTCCTGCTCTTAACCTTGTTATTTCATTACTGACATATACCATGTACCACAGTATATCTATTATATAGTAAGGCAAGCTCATACGAGGATTGGCATACCGTATTCAGATTTCTTCTAAATACATGACTAAGGACCGACACATGTGTTACGCCCCCTTTAAAATATCAAAAAAGCCTTACAGTGACAGAACAGGAAAGAAGTTCCTCTGTTTCTTTGTTTTTCATAAAAAGAAACTGAGTAGTCTAAATAGGAAAAGGCAGCATACAAACATTACACCAAAGTGAAAGTACTTTAGCAGTGATGGAACCATTACAAATAACTTTAAATTTTGTTTAGCTTAATTAATATTTTCGTCGATGATTTTATATATAGGGATTTGACTCAACCCAGAACAACAATATATTAGTGTCCCACTGCTTTTTAATTCACTGTGGCAATACATCTTCACCACAGTGTCGTTAAGGTAACTTATAGCTGGAAGTGGAAGTTTCATGTGGCCAAATGTTTGGTGGTTGACTGAAAAATTCAATGATATCATGTTGCAAGATTATCTGCTAAGAGGATTCGCGTCATTTCGAGATAATATGCTATTTTAGCATGACAAATATATATATTCGATACAACTTTGCTTATTGAATATTTAAAGTCATTCTCAAAGTATTGTCAAATATGTATCTTATTATTGCCTTCAGTACAAAAATAACACAAATAAATATAATATATTTTGTTAGTGTATTTTTTTTATCAAATACATAGAAAGCTCGTATCGTAGTGTTTATTATTCGACTACTCCGAAACGGCTTGACGGGTTATTAATATTTTTGTGTATATTTTGTAGATCTGATAATAAGTCGTAGGCTATTTACATACCCCTTAGTGTAAGGGTAGCTGTTACAGGAATTTTTATATAATTTATATGAAAAAACAACGTAGGCCAGTTCAGCTTGTAATCTTGTATTAATAATAATAAATCGCTTTCTATAATTCTCACTCAAACTAAAAATGGCTTGACAATTCAATTAATTTTTACTTTTGTTTCCTGTAATACATGGTTGGATTTAAAATACAAAATATCATTAAAAATACATAAAAATTATAATTAATAATTGAGTATTGGAAATCATTTAATTTATTAGTTTATTCAAAATGTCATTTTTCAATCGTTATTCAGATTTCATTTAATAGATTCCGGTAGTTAGTAGTTGATTGTGGGCCGTAGAAATCTCAACGGGTCCATTGGTAATAAATTTATAAAACTATTACCCCGAATAGAATTAAGTTTTGGTGAAAGATAACTGTAAATATTAGAAATTGCTTATATCTTTTTAAAACTGCTTTTCACGTAGAAACGTGCGGGGGACGTGTACGACTGGTGGTGTGTATAACTGGTGGTTCTAAGTCACGTTAGCACATTAGACGCACTCACTAGGAACCTTTCCAGGTAGTGTTTTATTCCATTACTGAAGTAATGGTCTAAACCTAAACAAAGCCTCGTTAAGTTGACGCACGTTTTAAGGTGT
Source organism: Acentria ephemerella (assembly GCA_943193645.1). Taxonomy (NCBI): domain Eukaryota; kingdom Metazoa; phylum Arthropoda; class Insecta; order Lepidoptera; family Crambidae; genus Acentria; species Acentria ephemerella. Next base: position 10,756,525 of record OW971881.1, on the reverse strand, counting down.
AATATGTAATCTAGTGTTTTTCGTAAAAAAAATACATATTACTCTACTAGCTGCTTTTAGAAGCAATGTAAAAACTTATAAAGAAGCGCTTAGTTTGTCGAGAAACATTCTTTTTTTTGAGCTAAAATGAAAAGTTTTGCAGTGGAGTTCTGAAAAAACTTACATGGAATAGAACACTTCATCTTCCAGGTAACTTCTGAGAGTGACTGTCATATTATAGTGCTAGCTTTTTTTGCTCGCTCTAATGGCTTCTCCTCTCGGACAAATTCTGCCAATGTCAGGTTTTTAACATACTTTAAGCATATTTAAAAAATTACTTTTGTGATTTCACTCCAACAGCTAGTAATATTGTTGTAAACTATCATAGACTATTAAGCACGAAAGCAGATGAAACTCCTTAGATCCATTCCTTTACTTTTAGTTTATCTATATGTTTCGCCTTTTTTGTATTATCATTATTTTTCTGTCTACTAAAATTTTTCTTTCACACGAACAACAACATTTTAATTTATTATGTTACTTTAATTATATTTCGCCATATATTAAACATCTGCCAAGTTGATCGAAACTACGATGCGTAATTGAGTATAGTTTTTCTTTTTATCACGGCCATCTGATGGTACCCCTGTCTAATTAGCCCAGAAGTCCCAAGTTCGAATTCCGCAAAAGTGCAGTTCGATAACAAACAGTATTACATAATATGTTAGCGTTAATATACGTTAGAGATAAACATACATTTACATAAATAACATTTGGTTTATTTAAAGAAATAAAACAAATATATGTAGTGTTGGTGAGACTGTGTTAAAGTAATCTCATCTTATATTACATAAAACATGTGCTACCTACTTATTTATTTCAAAAAAACAATTACTATTCTTTGTAAATGACGGTACAATAACATTTTAATTAATTGCTTGCTCTTTTATTCAACAAAAGAGTCTTAAACTCATCTGCATATTACTTAATTAAATAACACATTATTATAAGTTGAAACAAGTGCAGAGTTTATTTCGAACATCGTCTCGATTTATGTAATGTGAAAGGGCTTTAAATACCAAACTTATCCTATTGGAGCGACTGTTAATTAAACAAATTAGTTAGGAGTTGGGTGTAAAATCTCGCGACAGATTCAAGTTCGAAGAGTGTGGGCCTCTAGACTGTTCGTGAGTAATTTACTAATGCACAGCCCTCGTCGTCGTACGTTTAGCAATGGAAAATGAAACCAGGGGTTGGGACGTAGAGCGCTTAGAATAGCGTAATAATTTTACAGCTAAATGCTTTATTGTACACCATAAAATACAAATAAAACAATTTTGGAAAATATCACATTTTACACAGGTGGTCTTATCGCTAATAAGCGATCTCTTCCAGACAACCTTATGCTAAACAAGAAAACGATAGAAGAGTGATCTCGTCATTTTAACATTTAATTCCATTAAAAAGGTGGCAAATCAAGGTTAAAAACCTGACCTCGAGTAGTTTTAATAAAAACGGTTCCTTCAGAAACAACAGACCTTTTTTGGGCGTAACGTAAATTTTGAAAGTAACTCTGTAAAGTAAAACTGTAAGTTTATAAATATTACTCACTGTATTCTTAGTAAACATTGTATCTAAAACCTGTGAGCTTATTAGATAACTTCAATAGTAAGGTTTATTACGGAACTCCAATAGTAATGGGTCTCATCTGAAGTTTATTGTTTATTTATCGCTGTGTGACATTTATTTTTGTATTAATTAAATTTAATACGCCTTTATATAATTTGACATACAAAGCTATCTTCAAATTCATTATCAGGAATGTAATCCCGCAGTAATCAAGATTTCTAGTAATAACTTTTTTTAAACTTAAGTTTAGTAAATATTATAATTATAACTGTTAATCCACATCACATGCCGTGGTTGTCTTTAAATAAAAACTACATGTTTTTGTTGACTGCCCTTAAAATTAATAAATGATGTTTTATATGTGTATACGTTGTTGAATATTATAACCACTAGTATTTATTTAATTTTCTTTGTCCCTGAATAGCCCAACTGGTAACACTTATACTGTAAAAGCCATACGTGTGTTTTCCAAATTGGAACAATAAGACAGAGCCACAAAATATTTAGAATAGAAATATGACATATTATATGACATATTATTATATTGGCTGATGTACAATAAAGATATATTCTATTCTATTCTATTCTATTCTATTCTATCCTATATGTACTTTTATATGTATTTACCTGATATTGGCTTGTTATATATTACAAATATTTCCATTGTACATAACTAACTGTAGGTTTATCGAAAAATAAGTAAATTAATAATATAGCAGTGTATAAAGAATACACTTTAAGATGAAGTCCATTACCATTGAAGTTCCGTAATAAGCTGGCTGGTATTTTAATCTTGAATTTGTAAAAAATCTCAACCGTTTAAATGTTAGGTTTTAAGTATTAGTTTTTAATACACAACAGATTTTTAAGGAAAGAAGTATACAAGTTATGAGAGGAATTATGTAATCGAGAGACATTATTACTAACAAATATGTTCTTAAGTTATAAAGATATTTATTTCAAGCAGCAACTTTATATTCATTCTTAAGATCATCCTCTTTCAATTAACAGGTGTGCATATTCCGATATTAATATATAATATCGGCATCTAAGTTCGTAATCCAACTGGCGGGAAGATATATCATTGAAGTTTCGTAATAAATCGACAAATTTAGAAATCTTGAATTTGTCACAAATTCACATTTCACCGAAAGTTCTGATTTTATAAAAAAAGAATAATCAAATTTTTCATTAACAATAAAACGTTTTAATTTTGTGTTACCGCTAAATACCGCTACTGAGTGCACACCGCTAACGTTAGCGCCTCTCACCGTATGCACCCTCGCATATTTGCAGTTTTCATTACGGATATTAAAAAAAACTATTAAAAAGCGTACACGGATCAGTTTCATTAGTAAGCAAAGAAATTACATTTTGTTATTAAAGAGTTTCTCCAAGTTTACAAACAGAACGAAATATTATATGTTTATATAAAAATATTGTATGTAAGAGTGAGATGGTGAGAATAATAATCTTTATTGGGCCAATGCTAATTATTCCTAAAAGATTTTATATTCAAGACAATGTTATATATGAATATAGGTAAAATTTATCTCTTTTATAGTAGATTCTCTTTAGTTAGTGAAATATAGCATTAGTCCGTTATTAAAAGTGCTTATAAACTGAATTTTTGAACGAGTTATGGGTAGAAAAAATGGGTAAGTATACTAATATTAATACTTTTACTTGACGACTATTTCGGGAGTACTTATAATAAAAATATCAAGAAAATTAGAAAAACTTTCTTAGTTACAATAATAAAATACAAAGTTAATTTTATAACAACGTTTTATAAATAAAAAATATAAATAAATACCTGATATAACATAATTATTATAAAATTTGTAATTTATTTTTATTCATTTATAAACGACAAACTTATTAAAGGTATTTCAGTTTTAAAAACCAAACGAACAGTCACTGAGGTGAAGTTAGTTCTATGAACTGTACATCGTCAGAATTTGTACATATTTTTATTATAGTGGGTAGTATATTATTTTCCTTGGTATGGATGGAAATCCCCAAAAAATTGTTTATAGTTCCAAACAAATGGCGATGAACCTATAATTTTACAACAAAATCTAAAAATTACTCCGCAGTCCCCGAAATCCACTTCATTTGACAATGTTGCCTTGTAGGTACAAAATTTAAACGGGTACCGGCTAACTAGACAGGGCTCGGGGATTTAATATTAGATAAGAGTAAATGGACCCTGTTGATGGTTCAGCGGAAGATTTAGTTAAAGGTGGCCTTCACACTTTAGTGCCAGCCAAACAATGTATATGAGTAGATTAAAGCGCGTTCGTTCTTTGTTCAGCTGTAACGGTGTCCTTATAAAAGATAATTACGAGATAATATTTGCATAATCTGTACGTAAATTTGTAAGTATACAATTTTACTGACATGTCTCATACAATTCAATCAGAATTATTTGAGTTTCTAATTCTTTAGATAGTTAGTTTAGTTTAGAACGGATAATGTATATTATTTAATAATTTTGTCATTATTTTTATTTTTTATTATTATTAAATTTTTGCTTATAAAAGCAATTGACACTGCATTAGTGAAATCTTATTTGATGTCCAACATTAAATTTTATTAAAATTTTGTAATTATTCAACAAAATTGGTCATTATTAGGTGGTTTATTAAAATTTAATACACTCAGCAATATTAATTAAAATCTATCATCATCATCATCATCTTCATCGACCCATAATGCACGCTACTGCTTCCAATTTTCGGGAGAATTTATCAATTTATGCTTATAGAAAATTGAATTAGAAATGCAGTTGATTTGGCATATATATAAATATCTTCCAAAAGATCATCAAATAGAAATGTATAACAAAATTAAAAGGACGCTTTACAATCATCAATTCTAGTAGTCTCAAAGTCGTTACAGCTTGTGACCCAAGAGCTTATTAAAACCAGCATAAGAATTTATTTATTCAGAAATAACAACCGCATTAGTACTAGGTTTTGGTTAATTAAAAAGCAGCTAATTAATATCAAATGAAAGAACACGGAATTATCACAGGAATTATATAACAATAACTTTATCCTTATGCTTACGTTTGCATATTTAGACATAAAATATAACGACAGAAGCTAAGTTCATATTCCAACTGGTGTAAAGACGTAAGGAGAATCCGAAGAAATACCAGCATCATTTTTAACGGCCTCTAGAGCCGTTGAACTCGCCTTGTCGACGAGTTCGCTCATAAATAAAGTTGTCGAGAGCCCTCGACAGCACTCCGACGCGACAAGACGCCTTTGACTAGTTTCGTCGACGAACGAGATGTGGCCCGATTTATTTCATTGTTGCTTTCACTCGAAACTTAAGTAGTCCCATATAAATAATGCGTACAGCTCTCCTGTTAAAGGACACGTTTTATGGTGTCATTTGTTGGAGACATTACATCACTATAGTATAAAATCATTGTAATGCTAGGAATTTTGTCAATATTACTTTTGCAAGTATTTTGCGCGTATAAATTTTGTCTTCACTAATACACATACTATGAGTAAATCAATGATGTTTTGCCCATATTGAAATGTCATTATTCTTGGAATGAAACTTCTACTAGACTTGGACACCATAAAAATAGCATTTTAATGTAGATGTTCATTCTTCTCTGAATCAATCATGATATTAAATCGTAGAATTTATCGTATTATTATCATGTAGTAGCCACTACATATGCTAGTGTTTACTGCCATAATATCGATTAATCAATAAAGTTTCTCAATTTGACCAGAACAATATGGATATTTTTAATAAGGCCTGTTCCAGATTTATTTTTTAATATATTTTTTTTATTGTAACATACTAAAATCTAGCATTACAGGATTGACCTAATGAAGATGATGTGAAGATAATATGATGATGATGTGATGTATATGATAAGTATTTAAACTGTATAGCTTAAAACACTTCAGGAAATCATAACTCAGCTACAGACACATTTCTAAAGTGTCAATAAAAACTACTTCTATATTTTACACCAAAAATTAAATACATTGAGATATTAAATAATTTATAAAATCACATGTTTTTTCCCATAAAAGTATAGACAAGCTCCTAGAGTATACAATTAAAGCACCATATCGAAATCCTCAACAAAAACTTAAATTCAAAACTCATCGTTGTAAGTGTTGAAAAGAAAATACTAGCTTCACATTTTTCACAGACTAAATGGGTTCTTATAAACAAAATAAGAACAACGCAACCCTGTTACTAATGACGTTCGTGAGTCGAAGTGCAAGTCAAAGTGTTCAACACTTTTTTCCGTGACTTCTTTACCTAGTAAACAAGCTAATGTACACATTGTAATAGTTAATGTAAATTCAGTCTTAGTAGTAGTATTCTTGAGTACAAATTACTGTGATAGCGGGTGACGGTTGAGCATGCACGGCCTAAACCAATGGAATAAGTTAAATTGTTACTTACAATAATGGATTTTGTTATCTGAAATAAATACTTATGCATTTTAGATTAAGCAGCAGCAGTCACTAATAAATTATAAGTATAAATTATTAGTAACTACCAACACTTAAAATATGATAAGAATACTATCGGGATAAATTATTATACGAAAGTTCTCATTTTTAATTGTGTATTTTGTGCATTGGTTTCATTCGTTCAACGTCTATTTTATGTTATCCAATTTAATATAAATATGGTTACAATGGTACCATTTATAGTGATAAAACTGAATGTTGTACTTTTTACTCTTAACGAAGTAGTTTTGGCCTTCTCCTTACGTGATATAAGGGTGGCTTACGTGATGACCACTGAGGAAGTGACCTATCTTACTCCAATTGTTGTAACGCAACAATACTGTTAACTTCATGCAGACATAGTTGAAATGGTGACAGCTAGGCATGTGGACTTAGATGTAGTACTTCTATCGATCTATTTTGAAGTTATCGCCAGCGGCATCAATTTTATAGCGTACCTCGGCAAAGTATAAGTTTTTCTACAGAACATTAATCAAAAAGTCAAAATGATTATCTCGACAAATTTTATCTGAGGAAATCGGGTTTTGATTAATAAATCCAGACAAAACTTGAGTCATCTTTATGTTAGGCGCTGAAGCCTGCAGCACTGGCCGTCTCGGTTTCAACGAGAGTGCTTAGCCGGCACCTAATCACAGCAGGTAATTCTACCGCTCCCTGATTGGTTATCGATCCAGCGCGCTTTTGCCGTCTTTGCACGACGATCTCTTATTAGTTGGTTTAATTTAAACTACTATTTTTACTACCTTCATATTTTATTTCATAAGTTTCAATGTGTTAGGTTTTCATTGTATTCACATTTGAGGGCTGTGGTCGGCTGCTATTGCAACAGTTTACATAAGGTAATTAAAGCTGTTATAATAGCCGGTAACGGTTTGCATAAGTAAATTGAAACGTAAATACGTAAGTATTCGTAATTTCGTATTTAATTTAGAATTAAATGATCCTTTGCCCGGAGTGCGAAATATCATTTTCTATTTAGGCTAAATAAGACAAAATATTATTATTTGTTGAAATTCGACTATGAATATGTACCGAATATATGATTTTACGTTTTTATAAATACATTTATTAAAAAAAAAAGATTAATTGTAAAGATATACAATATCATTCAAAACTGTTCTAATCTGTGATAAATAGCGTCAACGATACTACATAGAAACAACTATATAAATACAACTATGTTTAGTTTTGGAATTATTATTTATATTTTTAAATTTAATTTGTAAATACTAAAGCAACTAGCGTCCCCAGGAAATACCATTTTATACATATATATACAATATATATATATAATACTTGTGTTAAAATATTTTTATTTTTAATTGACTTATGTTTCGGTTATTATAAAGTGTAAATAAAAAGGACATAAAATATTGGTATTGTGTATTTATGATACAGATTTTTTTTTGCAAATACTAACAAAATATCGAGAAATCAATTGATATTGCAGGTGCGTCGAGATTCTGGAGCATAATCGAGTAGGAAAATTTGCAGTTCCATTTAGCGTTCCTCAATCCCTTAGACCACGTTACCATCATAGAGAGGATGGTGGCAACGCCCCGAAATAAATTATTATTAGTATGGAGACAATGATTTATTCATAAAATATTTACTAATTTGCAGTGTTAAGTAGAACTAAGTTCTGGTTCTTTTTGGTTCTGAGTAAAAAGGAAAGATTATCTTTCCTTTACTTTATTTGAATTTTTTTTCCTCCCTTTCTTTGATTTAATATCAGTTCATTAGAACTATCGTTTACAAATAATCAACTTTACTATTATATGTAACTTGAATATTTAAAGCAATAAATGAAGATAAACATTTTAATTAATAAATACTACATCTTGTTTGAAATATAAGAAAAAATATTTAATTATTATCTCATTTAATATTTTTAATAGGTAAAATGACGTTGAAAGACCATATTAGAAGAACCTGAATCAACCTTCTGAACTAAATTCAAAGTGTAAATCATATGCTGAAGCGGAACAAAAAATTCTGTAACAAGAACTAAAATCACAAACATAGCCCATCATAGTTAATTAAGGAAAAACGTGTTTAATGTGCAATTAAACAATTTTTTGTTTAAATAACCAAGATGACACAAATGTGTCTAAAATAATTGAACTTTCGAAAATGGGTACTTAAGTTTTTTATATTAGAAACCTGTATTACATAGAGTATACATGTCGAGCAGAATATCATCTTATGCACTTAATAGCGTGTTTTACAATATAATATCAATATAGGTCTGTACATAAAAACTTATTGGTTTATAGGACACTGTTTTGCTTGTAATTTAATATTTAGATAAAATTGTTATATAAAAATAATAATAATAATTCTTCATGATATATGAGATGATAATAATAATTCTTCATATTAACCTATAACAACTTTTGACTTGGGCCACTACCAAAACGACATTATAGATCGCACAAGAATAGCACGTACGTCCCAGATCCGTTGGTAACGGTTGCGTTCACGAGGCGTGAAACTGTACGCTACTTAGTGTGGTGCATCCCTTATACGCCATTTAGCTCAATGTTCGCGCGTGCGTGAAACAAGCTCCAATGATTATTAGGCACTCAGTGCTTTATTTTTTGATATTAAATTTTATTTTTAAATCATTATTAATTCAATAAAGTATTTTAAAGTATAAACGAAAACAAAACTATTTGTTATGGTTTGATGATTTATTTATTTCGTTGAAAATATTATACGAAATAGAAATGAATGTCATAATACAACTAGCTCTACAAAACTACAAGAAAAAGCTATACTGCAAGCATTTTTGCACATAGCATAATGTTTATTATACAAATAATGGTAAAGTTCCAGTCTTGTATTCGTTAAATAAACTTTTGTCATCGTATTAGTACAGTATTTAATACTTTTCTAAATTAAACTAACTTCTAAGTTAAAAATCATAATTTTCATAAGACTCCCACTCAGCCTAGCTGAGTCTTCCAACCAACTATATTTTAACACTAAATAAGTATTTAATTATTACTTCAAGTCAAGGAATGTTATGATTATATTTTATTTTGAAAGATTACACCACAAGTCCTAGTTTAAGCACTTGATAATTTAAGCCATGTAATGTCTCATTATTGTATTATGAAAATATAATTATTGTAATAACTTTAGATACTTTTTGTATTTTTATCACAGTCCCAAACGTTGCTTTGTCAAAGCGTTGCTACGGCGTAGCACTCATCTACGGCACTGCTGCATCGTAGCAACAGCACAATCCAGTTACCAACGATTTTCTCTTTATTTGTCATAGCTTTATTGCTATAGGTACATTTACAATATTTTGAATACTCTGAATAATATATTAAAAATTCTTTGACAGTCAAATTGTAGTTTGAAATACCCTACATATCAGACATAATTGATTTTTCATGCTAAGTTACGATCAGTAAGCTGATTAGGAAATTAAAAAAGGATTATCTCAAACTAATGATGAGAATTGAAATCAACCTCCATAGACAACAGAAACAATTCAAAAACTTAAACAAAAAATAAGTTCATTATTTTTGGTGGTTTTTTTTTAATTACACGAAAAACATTCATAATCTTTGTGATTTATGCATAAACATGCATAGTTATCTTTACAAAAGTTGTTATAATTAATTTTATTATTTTAATACATTTTACAATATTAATATTGCCTTTTTCAATAAACTTGTAATCCATAATATATAGATCAAACAACCAAAACTTACTTTGCAAAGCCTATTTAATAGAAAAACACATCTATATTTTTAATTGTAAAACGCATTGTCAATGTTTGCAGAACAAATTCACTTTAGTTAAATCTTTGGTTAATTAAATCAACATATACATTTTGTATATTTACAACTACTATATATAATAGTTTTGGGTCACAGCACATGTGCGGTGGAAGCAGTACATAATATATTTATTACGCTCTCGAATCATATTCCCGACAATATCATTTCATGAGTCGACGTACCATGAAATACGTCTTGAGTGACTCGGCACAAGATGCCTCTGCTAAGAAGGTTAGGTATGTGTTACATAGCAAAGCGAAGATATTACATGATACTAATAATAAAGCTGTAAAACAAAATTATACAGACTGGCATCCGATCTGTCCACCCGTTAACCCAATAAGCATTTCCATTGCCTTATTTGCCTTTGTAAAAGGAAGAGGTGCATTACTTGAAGAACTTACGCACTCGGGAAGGCTGCTTATAAAAGCCGAACCAAGTTTTAAAAAATCGTCTTCTTTACACGTTGAATTAACAAATATTCTGTGTAATAGTAATTATTAAATTTTAAACTGTCGAAGTTGAACAGATCGTTGATTGTTAGATAGAAGATTTCAATATTAAAGTCAAAATACAAAAAAAATAAATCATTATAAAACAAACCAGAAAATTTTGCTCGTAGATAACTCAACATATTATGACATAAAATACACAGTTTTTTATTACTGTATTATTATTATTATTTTATTTTATTAGCAGTAATAGAAATTACTGTAAGTAATAACATAACACATGAAAAATACATTTGTAAATCAAATACGAAGAAACGAAGGATGAAACAGAAAATATCGATGGTGATATTTAAAAAAGTACTTTTTTTGTATATTTAGGACAACGTACTTGAGTTTACAACTTAGTCCCTAGTGATATCAAATGTGAAAACTGGCTACTTAAGAAACTAGCGAATTTCCTAATAATGAAATGAATAATAAAGTTAATTCATTAACAATCAAGATAAGAAAAGCTCGCTTAAAAGCTTAATTAATAATGGTAACAAAATTGATAATACAACTACAGTAACTTCAGTCAGATTGCAAAAAATATTCTGTTACTTTTATTACTTTTTATCATTGAAAGTCATGAAAAGTTATCATTGAAATAAAAATTTATTTTGAAAATCATATCTTTTAAAACACAACAACCCTTAAATCTAGTCCTTTCGAAAACGAACCTTTCTGTTGTAATATTTTATCCCCATTTCTCTCGGCCCAAATCATGGAACTTCTTTTACAGTGATTTGATGATATTGCACTTTGACGAACGGCAAGGGATACGAGGGCAAAAAAAAGCAAGATGGATGACGTTGGCTATTTATGAGAACTTCTGAGAACGCTTGATCAAAAAATAAGCCTTTCGGAATAACTTTTTGTCGATGTACAATATGATATACCACGATAGGTATTCGTTAATGTTGTTCGAGGTTTGGAAAATATTAAATTCCAATACAATAGACTACGCTAGTGGTTTTATTACAGATTCCCTCAAACTTTGAAATTGCTTCTCTTTCATTTCAAATAAATTAGAAAGGGTAACAGTGAGTTTAAGAAACAATACGTAAGATGAGAACCCCTAACGATGTTATCATATTAAATATTAAAATGTAATTATCATCATGAACAGTTCATATATGTCCCAACTGAGGGGCTCAAGCCTACCCTAAATTAGAGCGATTAGGTCTTAGTCAACCACGCTGGTAACCTGTGGGTTGGTCGACTTCACTCACAACCTAAGAATTTCTCTACAGGTGCGTGTAGGTCTGCTCACTTTGTTTTCCTTCACCGTTGAAGCATCGAATAAACGTACATACGAATACAAAACGACGGTGACGACTTCATACCGGCTTCGTTTTTAAATTGTTCCCCCCTTCATTTTAGTAATATCTGACTTACATATAAGATGTTAAAACTAAAATAAACCTTAAATTCAACAAATATCGTAATAAAAATGCAATTGAAGAGCACCCTACGTCTCTAACATACAATAATTAAAGTTTAAAAAGAGTAAATCGGTAATTTATTTGTATGATATGTACCTTTTATATTATAGACAATAGAAATAGAAATCAACAGGCTAAAGTTGATTTATTGTTGAATAATAAAAACATAAAAATTAAATGATCACTAAAAATTTTATGCAAACATTAAACTTACACTGCAAATGTTTGCATTTGCATTGTATATATATATATATATATATATATATATATAATACAAAGCTCAACAAATGACTCGACACCACCCAATAATAACAACGCTAAAATAACCTATATCAGTATTTTTAATTGCAAAAATACAATAATTTATCATTATGATTTCTGATCCTTGATTACTGAAACTTAATTACTATGATAATTATAAAAAAATAATGCTTAAATCAACAAAACGTAAATATTTCTTAGCGAACTTAATTGCGAGTACAGATATTTTGAAAATTGGTTTCAAAATATTTCACTGTAAATTTCCTACATTGGAGTACTTTATAATTAGACTTACCTGTCTGTTCCTTCAGTCATTACTTTGTAATCTTGAATATCCATGTCACCCATGTACTGCGAAAAATCTGAAACATAAAATTTTATTTTGGTATTAGATTACTAATATCAAGTCATAAGATATAGACTAAGTGTGAATTGGAATGATGACAATTATTTATTATTATCTGTCAATAATTATTTAAATGCATGTGTTATAATAATAAATAATTACAGAAAAAGGCTATGAAAAAACAATAACTTAATTTGTTTCATATTCATTCAATATATGGTTTAATTCGGTGGTTTTAAAATAATCAAATTCATCAAAAATATATTTATAATTTGATAAACCATATTATTTCTATTTTTTTTTAATAAAACTACTAACATAATATTTAATGTAGTTGTCGTACAGAGTTATTCTGCGATGTATACAAAATACCACGGCGTGACAAAAATGTCAAAGAATATTTTGTACACCAAAGAAAGGAATAAGGAGGAGGTTGGCTCTCGACATTGATTACGTAGATATTCCTAAAATTTATGTGTTCGTAAATTATTGGCAGTAATTAACACGATCAATAAAATAATTGAACCTAAAACTGTATTTGTAAGTCTTCTTCATTTTTCATAAGAGTTAAAGAAGAAAATACTTGATGAATTTCTTTTCAGTTCTTAAGTTTATATTAACGCTGAGCAGCTGATCAATTTATTTTTTCTAAATCAAAATTAAATTTTAAAATTCAAAGCATAACATATTTTCAAATACACATAAAAACAAAACCAAGGTAATCTCATCACGAACCAAAAGCTAAACGGAAAGCATTTTATTTTTAACTAGAGAAATAACTCTTTCATTTTAATTTGATTTCATAGAACCCGTGTATGATTAAAGGTTAAATATATTACACGATATCTTTGGGTAAATTTGCTTAATTGTATTCATAACTTTGAAAATTGTTTTTTTTTGTAAATGGTTTATTAAAAAAACGAAGTCTCCTGAAGGAAATAAATATTACGACTATTCCAGTTAAATAATAAGAAATTCGTGTTCAATTTAACGTTTATTTCGAGAAAGAATTACTTGCAAGAAATAAAAATAAGGTTCTCATTCAACATTTTATAAAAATATAACTTCTACACTGTTAAATAGAAAATCTGTACGTCATTAATTTATTAAATCCTGAGTATTCTATTCATAGTTTGAACTTATAGCGTACGTATAGCACTTTCTTAAATAATAATATGAGACCTCTTTTGGTTTTTCAATTATTGTAATTTTAGCATTTAATTTATGTATTACTTAGATTTCACCAATTTTTGGGCGTGCTATTTTATTATTAAATGTAATCCACTGTCACACGTTAGTCATTAACGTTTATTTCGATTTGTTATTCTCACAATAATAATTTCGTAATCATCATGACATCGACAACCAACCAATCCACTTTTTTTAATTGAACCTATTAAAGGATAAAATGAATTCAAATATTTAATATTATCAACAAGGTACCATCTAAAATTCTCGAAAACTATCAAATTCAGTTTTTAATGCATTAGGTAAAGTCAACAGCAAAAATTGATTGACACATCACATAGTAGCGATCAGAAATTATAAATCATTCCACAATTAAATCAGTACATCTTTTTTTGTAATTGAAGGATTGGCTAATGTTATTAGTCAAATATGGTTGAGTGTTTATGGTTTGTTTGATTATAGTTATGTTCTAAAGAAGCATGTATCGAATCAGAAAATAATATTTTAAGAGATATAAGGCTTAGTAGTGACAATGCGGGCAATGTCTATTTAACACCATTATTGTGCAAAGAAAGTTTGCTTTCGAACACTCTCTCTCTCTCTCTCTCTCTCTCTCACACACACACACGCACACACACAAACCCACACACAAACCCACACACACAAACACACGCGCATACATATTATAATTATTATGTGACACATATTTGTAACGTTCCGCTACACTCTAGACGCACGAAATAACGTCGCGGGCGTACGTGATACCCATAACAAGGGGACATAAAACTCAGAATCTAAAATCACCGATACATAAACATAAGCCAAGAACTAGAGGATATCAATCGAACGTTCGCCGAATTATTAATAACGAACCGATTTTCGGAAACCGAGGCACCCCTTAGCGAAATTCGGTTATTTCGTATTCGGAACACGACGCCCCCTCCGATGTTGCCGAGCGTAACGACAAATCACGCTGCGCGGCCACTCACTAAATGAATATTGACATCCAACTAGAGCTGGTTTGAATTGATAATCCGCTGGTAATTGCTGGTGGGTACTCAAATTAACCTATCTTCATATTCATGCACTTTATTGAACTGTCATCAGCGAGACTATTTATAAATAAAAATAACAATAATTCATGATCATTAATTATTATTAATTATTAATTATTATTTATTATTATTAATTATTATTTTGATTCAGCCTTAATAGGTTCCAATTCTGGGAACATGTCTTTGTTGATGAGAGAAATATATAAAAAGTTTGAACCATCACTACGCTGGCCCAACATACATTGGTGGTTGCAACCGGTTGTAAAAATAACCAGTTTTTATTTTATAGACATGAACGATCGTTTGAGTTTCTGATCACTAAACATTCATAAATATCTCTTAGTTTCGCGAAGCTTATTAATACTGTAAAATAATAAATTCTTATAAAATAAAGACTTGAGTGATCTACAGCACTTCTAAAAATATCTCCAAATAATTTTACAGCAACTGTAACTCTATATATAATATCTTAAGGAACAATTGAATTTCACTGACCATGGTTACACACAAAATCAATATCTAATTGAAGAGGCACTCGAAATATTGCTTTGTTACCAACAGATATTATATTCTCCAATTGTTCCACAAATATTTAATTACACTTTTACTTCAAACAAGTTAATATAAGTTAATGTTATTTCATAAAATAATATTGCTTCCATTGAGCTTTAGTGTTTGAAATTTTGTTTTAGATAAAAAAGAAAACAAAATTTGAAAGGTTTTAGTGTTACTTGTTCATTTTTATCCACACCTTACACACGCACACACACATAATACAATACCAATACATTTATTGTACTGAAATTCCAAAATCAAGACAGTAAAACAGGACAACAGAGACCAAAAAAAGGAGAACTTATTGCTAATGAGCAAGGGTAATATCTCTTCCTGGCAACTTTGCGTGAGGGTAATTAAATAAGAAAAAACATATCGAGTTCAAGAATACGGAGAGATATATACAATACAATATAATGTAATATGAATAATAACAAATGATAACATAAATGATTAAATGCATATTATAAAAAATAACTTGGGAAGGACGTGAAGATAGAAGTACATAACCTAACATTATAAAAATTAACATTATAAAAAAAATCTCACAACACACCAAATAAGAACATGCTATTAATTGTTTCGGAATTTAAATTTTTGGAACAGTTATTAATGATTATGTCTATAAACAACATATCCAGATTTTAATGTTAATCGCTGGTGCTTGTAGTTGGTAATGAAATCTACAACGAATAGTATATTAGCAAGGTTGGCACGTATAATTCGCTGCGCCAGCGAATGAGCAACCAATTCAATTCCCTACGAAAATACAACTCGTGGTATCCACAGATTAAAAATAAATCTGACCCATTTATTCGGCTAACGCTAAAACTTATCAAGCAGTTTTCATAAGGTACACACATATAAACAAGTACAGTGCCGCTGCACATAATATTTTTTATTGGATTTTTGGAAACGCCCTATTTCTGGTTTCTATCGTACAATTATGTTTAAGAATTAATAATATGCTATTATTATTCTAATCAGTACCTACAAGGCTTTTTGGTGTTTCATTTTTTGATTATTGTAACGTTCCAATGTAATATCAATCATTATTTAATAATATCGTTTCATTATTTAGTAATATTGTCGACATTTGACTTTCAAAGGCGAGTTTCATATGGCATTTATACAGGATAAAATTTCCGATTCACTTTACTTGCAGATTCTTTTATATTGCTCCAGAAATAAATCGACTCACTGCGAAATATGACAACAGGAATACTGTAACATTTATTTCCTCACCTGCTTTATTTAAATCAGGTAGCAGAGGGTAGACTAAAAATCACAATAAATTGAAACAGATAGCGCCATCTGTCTTAAATTTTTCATAATTTTAGAGAAAATAATTTTGTCCATTCCTCGAGGTAATGGCTGGGGCAAGTATTTGTGGTGGGGGGAGGGGTGCTAATGAATGGGACAGATTTTGCATAATTAAAAAGGGGTGCTTCAGATGATTGCTTATTTTGATGACTAATGACTTTGTTGGGAAGGCGATTCCAAGACGTGTCATCTGTTATAATAAAAAATAACGGTCATGACTTGGGAACAAAGGTTGCTGAATTAGAAAGGCAGACCCAAGGAAATATTGAACAACAACGTCATAAGAAAAACTTTACATCATTATTTTGCATATCGCGATAATATCATGTACCTTAATAAAAAAATAATATACATGCATTATTTTCGTTGTAAAAAGTAATTTTTTTATTTGTGAATTAAAAAAATACATATCATTAATAGCTTTCTTCTTATCTAATGTACGGTTTATGGATAATCACTATTATCTACTGGGAATATGCATTACATAAAAATATCACAGTCAAAGCAACACTGGCTTGAAGATTTGTTCAGGTTTTTTAGTTGGAAGACTAGACATCATCAAAATATCATTTCTTAAATGAATAATATCAAAATTAAATCTACTGTTGCTGTGCTATTTTAATATAATTTTTGCTAGAATGGACCATACCAGTTGCAAGCAAACATTTTAAATAACCAGGCAACCAGAAATTCTACAAATAATACATTTTTGTGCAAAGCTCACACGACGATATAAAGACCAAAACCAAAGATGAAAACTGTGTTCTCATGTCTATTTATTTTATGTCAAAGCCTTGGGAAACATAAAAAGCTGTTGTTTGGCCCCGAGATCGTCATTTACGAGAGACGTGACAGGAGGAAGCAAAGGTGGCAGGCGTAAATCATTGCACTCGAAAACCTACCGTCACTGACGGAGGCGTGGGGTCATAACTAAGAAATGTGAGTAGCGTAGATTTTTGTAACTGACATTTTATTATTTACTAGTTGGCCCGGTACTTTGTATCGCGTACACTATCGCCATCTATTAAAAATTATCAGAATTAGAGATGGAAGTAGCTTTGAACACAATTTTTTATAAATAAAAATTTATAATTTCAAGAAAAATCTTTTCGGATTTTTCCTGAAGAATACACAAAAGTTATTCAAATCGGTCAAGTACTTTTTGTGTTTTAGCAAGACTTACCAACACTTAAGTATTATATTATATAATTACATATTATATCACGATTAATTAAGATTGATTAAAAATTAAAGTACCTACAAGGCCTTTTGGTGTTCCATATTTTGATTATTCGAACTTTTTAAATTTACAATCGGTAATATTTCATTATTTAATATTATCGTTTCTCAGTAATGTTATTGAGATTTGACTTAAAGGCTAGTTCAATATGGCATTTATACAGGATAAAGTTTGCATAAATATATAAAAATTATGTAAATGTTTTGCTTTTGTTTTTGTATATGTGGTGAATTATTTTCAAATGCCCTATTGAAAATGTAAACGTTTGTAAACGGCTAGAAACTATCGTATCTTCATTTAACTTTCAACAATAGGAAACGTTCTATGGTAATGAATGGTAACGAATTTAATATCGTCTGTTTGAAATTTCAAGATACATACAAGAATTGTTAGATAGCTATTAGAAGTTTATAATTAGGAAGAAAGAAATATTTAAATATTCTATTCGAGTCCAATAGCTTAGCGACAATTGTCTACTATATAGGAGCTAATTCGATTGCATGCAATTTAATAAGGAAAATATTTTTGAAACCGAACATAACATCAATGATACAACTGCATTCAAACATATTAAAAACCGGAAACGAATCGAGTCATAAAGGAAAAGTAAATAATTAGACTCACTCTATATTTCCGTCTCGAGTCGAGTCTAAGCCGTGTAAGGGCCCTACATACATTTTTCCTTCGTCGAGTGTCCTCGATGCATTGTTTGAGTGGATCGCTCTGCTCGTGTCCTTTGTCCTCACCCTAAAGTATATTTGATGGGAGCAATCTATTTCGCAACATAATATTCTCTGTCGATGAATAATGATGTTTTGAATTTATTCTCGGTGCTCCACTTTGACAACAAGATATTGCTTAAACGGTGAAGAATTTGTGGATAAATTACAGGCGATATTTCCTTGTAGTAATAAAGAAACGGTAGTAACGGTAATTTGGAAATATTTAGCATTTACCAACATAATATACTTATTGTATTATAAATTCATCATTTGAAATTATATAAAAACTATAGTAAAAGTACCAATTTTGTTTATATTTAGAACATTTTACACTATATTTTAAACACATAAATAGTTAACGGCCCTCTTCAGATAAAAAAAAACATCTACTGGCCGCAGCCTCAGCACTTACTAATACACACAAAAATACATAAAAATCGGTCAAGCCATTTCGGAGAATTTCAATAAAAACACTGACACGAGATTTTTATATATCAGATATTATTAAAATCGAATCATCTTCATAATGCCGTAATATTCCTTAGGATGTTGAAAATGCAACAGCAAAATATTCGAACATTTCCCAGCTGAATTGAGTAATCAATACACATGTTTCCTCAACTAGAAGTCTTTGATTCTGATCCAATTAGGCAGAGTTACTATAATTGTTTATCTAAATTAAATTTTCTCCAACAGTTATGGATATGTATTAACTATGTTTATAATTAATACACTATTGGTATTGTTGCCAATTATTTTGTTGCTATACATCACAAAGGCGTCAAAAAATTATAATTAAGCTTCACACAACTACATTATCATGTTGGGTTCCTACAGTAACTAAAATAGAGAGACCTTATTGATACAGCTAACCATCTAACCAAATTATATGGTTATAGTATATATATTGCGATGATCTTCGTATCACTTAGAATATGTATTTCGATACATATTGTAAGTGATCCATCTATCAAAAGTAATACGAAATAGCTGTGGAAGGAAGTACACAGTTTTCCATTAGCATGTCAGTAAAACGATTTTTGTATTAAAATAACCAATTTTCGTCATAATTTGTATGACGGGAATTAATGAAAAATTAATTCGAATGAATGAATTTAAAAATTTTCTTAACATTATTTTTCTTCTTATTATTATTATCTTTGAACTACCCCTGAATTAAGCGAACTAAACAAAATATATATTTTTTCATATCGATCAAGCTGTTTTATTCAGACTAACGAACTATTTACTATATATATATAATATAAGAAGCTAAGGTAAGGTAATTACGAATGAAGGCATTATGTGAGGATCAAAGAGACTTAGCTCCTCCAAAAAATAACTCTTTCTGTTAAATTTTACGTAAACTGTACCAAGACGGTTGTGTTCAAGTGTGTTAATTAACGTCTGGTCGAGTGGTCAGTAGCCCTGTCTACTTAACCAGTAAGGTCACGTGTTTTAATCCCGGTAGGGGCATATATTTGTATGATGAGTACAAATATTTGCTTGGTCTTGGAGGTTTCCATGTTTATTTAGTACATTTCTAGTTTTTATATACATATTACTATGTTTCTCCGTTATTTAGTATTCATAACAAAACTTCACATTTATGTTCATTTTAGGCTAGATATTAGCCTATTATCTAGCCCCACTCACACGCATAACTATTATTAATAGGTGTGAGTGTGAGAAATATTTTAATAATTATTAAGTTGCTACGAACGTATTGAAGCTACAGTAATTGTTTACCATCAGGCGCTAAGTTACCAGCCTTATTATGTACACAATATTAGATTGCAAACATATTCCAATCTGATACTTTTACAAAGAGGAAACGAAAGTTTAATGAAGTCCCACGAAATACTTGTTACAAAAACTCGTTTTTCGGCATAAACTTAGTTATGTGTTTTACAATACACTCCTATCAAAGCAAAAAAGAAATATGGCTGAAACTCCCTGCAAACTTGACAAATAGGAAAATTTTCTCAAGTTTCCTCTCGTATCGAGCTATCAATGTTCTATCGCGGACGAATTTATTAGGTGGCACATTTTACTCCAAATTTTCCGACGGGAATAAAAAAAACAATTTTCAAGCGAACGCTCGGGAATTCGCAAAGTTTTAAGGCGACCTTCGCATATTGGTACGTGCTCTGCAAAGCAAGAAGGGTGGACGATAATCTGAACGCTTTCACATTCGCAGTGAAGATTTATTTTAAATAAGGTAGAACTAAAGTAATTCCTTGGCCTGTTTGGACGACATGCATATTATATTTATATGAATCTCTTTATATTTCTTTATATGAAAAGAGTAGCAAATGTACATTTCTTTGATATTAAGAGGCCATCGTAACCTATAGTAATGCCAAAATATCGATAATAACAAGTGATAATTAACAACTCTATAAATATAACCTCCTGTCGATGTATTTATAATGTCGAAATTATTATTTGTAAGATTTTTTGTGATAACATTCGGAAATCATACAAAACAACCAAAAATGACCCTTAAGCTAATAAATAATAATATAAGAATGGCCAATTTCTTTTTGATCCTGTAATACTCATCAAAGACTTCTATGGACCAACTTAGATTGGAGTGTGTATTAAAAAGGCAGAAATTGTTAAATAAATTATAATTATTCTATAAAAAATTAAAATAGACAAATAATACGTACGTACGTAATAATACGTTTCAAAAATATCTTTAAATCTAATTTCCATTATTCTAATTATTCAAACCTAAGGTAAGGTTAAGATGAATTAACCCAGCGGCTCATCATCTTCATCACAAAAACAAATCTGAAAGCATCTGTTGTGAATTACGTACTGGATACGAAATGGAATTATGTGTTCAAAGTAAAACGTGTAATGCGCCTGATGTGTGGCAGAGTATCATCTTGTTAAAAAACCTCTCTTCGTGATTCCGATAATGGTAAATTAACGACAAAGTTCCCAGATTTTCCAATATAAGTATTATATCTATTGTTATAAATGTATAAATACGGGGCGTAGAAGCTTTTTCCTAGCTATAAATAGTATAAAAAAATTTAGTATTAAATTACCATTTAATTGTATAATATATGTAAAATGAAAATTAATTATGAATATTTTTTTCAAGACAATTTTTCAGTAGGTGGCAACTTTTTCCTTTATGTACATGGTTAGTTCTCAAAATAAATTTAATAAGAAAGATAAATTACGCATCACTCGTGTCGGTTCGATACGTATAATATATTATACATTGAAAAATACTTCACTAAGCAAAAAGAAGGGCGGACCACGCACTTACCAACAAATCATGTTCTTCCGAAGCCTCGAATCAAAGTAGTCACGTTTTTTTGTGCTCCAATGATTTATTCGAACCTTTGCTTCTTAGAATTTTTTCGACCATTATTCGGACTATCTACATACACCGACCTTTTACGCAAAGCTTTGCGAAGACGCGGCCATAAAGAGAAATATTTCATTTACTTTAATTAAATTAAATTGTAGTTTAAAAGCGCGTATTCTACAAAAGCTTTTGTTAGTCTATTTAAAGTTAAATAAGTGTATGTAGTTAAAGTTTATTTTTGTTTAAATGAAGCATCTGACTTATGATTCATAAGGCCTTGAAAAATACATTGAAAAGTAATAATAATATGGAATAAGTCTTACTGAAGGTATAATAAAATTTCATAAACATGATAACTTGTATTCTGAACAATCTTATGAACACCCCTTAGCAGTGTCTTCCCCTCTCTTCCGAGCCATATTTCTTGATCTCTGTCCGTGGCACAAAAGTGGCTGCGCTGTTAATCTTTTTACGTCGACTGCATTATTATATAAGACTAACATTGAATTTAATATAAGTATATTAAGGTATTTCAGTAAGGACAGAATCTTGTTACAATTTGATTGAACTTCATAATTTCAACTTAGCTTCTCTGTAGAGAAATGTGTTGAGTATAATGCGAAGAATTGTGTGTTTCTGTGTTACTTATTCTAAGGCAACTTCTGTAGCCTTGTGAGAACTTTGTATATTTTAATTCTACCTGTAATGAGGTAATGTCTTCCTTCTCAATATTAAAATAATTAGTTGTCACTCTGATTGTAAAAACTCATCCATTTATATTTCAGCTTAGGGTAAGAAGTCTTTCATAGTTGTAAGTATTTAAATGCTTGAAAGGTTAAACGAGAAACGTTTATACTTCCTTTTCCTTTCAAGCATTTATATTATAATAAAGCGAACTAAGAAAGAATTATGTATTTTAAAGTAGTTTATTTTAAAAACTATAAATATTGATCACCAAACTTTCAATTATTCAAAGATGGTCTCCTTTTTGACATGAAATCATAATTATTTTAATTTTTTGCTAACAGATATAAAATCTAAACGAATTTGCTTCTGTTATATTTGCAAAGAACTACGATTCACCGAATAAATATAAAAAATTGCTACAGGTCACATTTTGCGATATAAATACAACTTTTTAAATGGCTCATTCTCAAACATCCCTTCATAAATATTAATACATAACCTAAACTTCATACTTGTTGTTTGTTACCAATATACATCGCTGAAAAATCTTTCAGAATAAATCAACGTCAAGTTTGTAGATAACACGAAATAAATTTGAAAGTTTGTCCAAGACCCACCTGCTTTGAGGAAAATCGTGTTTCCAAAATCGTAGGCCAACATATTTTTAAGAATATCAAATAATCTATTGATAATGATCATCTTTTCAAGTGAGAGAGATAGATGAACATGCAAATGGAATACCGTTTGTGGCATGAGCTGTAAATAGGGTATTTGAGTTTTTTGTTTTATAGATAATCAATATTACACGACGTTATCAATAATGTTATTTACAAAATACGCTTGCACATGACATAACGCAAGGAAGTAAAATTAATTATTTGTAATTTTTCCGTTCAGATACAATGTTGGCATGATAAAGTTTGTTACGTTTAATAAAAAAATGCTTTTTCAAATTGATTTATATATAAAATTGGCGAGGATGGTAGGAATTTAAATTTGTTTTTTTTTTCAATATATTTCATTAATAATATATAATTAATTTAATTAATAAATATAATAAAGAATATAATATATAATGTATTAATTTATAAATTTTTTTATTTCAATATGGTAAAAAAAATCCTTATAAGATGCTATCTAAATTACAGGAAAAAGGTAACCCATTAGACCAAGGTCTGGGGAGCACGGTGGATTTTGCAGACATTCCAATTGCATCTCCTCTAGTTAAACGTAAGTCTGTTGTTCAGTTTACGGTCCAGCATTGTTCCGAAGCAGCAGTAACCTAGAGCGATTGACGACGCCGAAGACCGAATAACTGTTTTCGAAACTCAAATGTAGCAACAAAATTGTATATATAAATTTGAATTTGGAATGCTTAATCAAAAAGGAGATATTACAAATCATAGTGGCCAGTACGACAAAACGATAAAAAGATTTTTAAAATACTACACCATATAATTTTGGAACAATATGAAACAAATATACGTTTGAAAATTATTCCATTTGGAATGTTTATAATGGTGTCAAAATATTATTTTTAGTTCAACATCGCTATTGCAAAAAATGACAGTTTTTTATATCTTAAGAATTTTTCCGATAATCAGCTACTTACGTTGAAATTAATTCATGAAAAGCAGGCGATTTGAAATCAAAGCAAGATTTATCTTAAAGTGTGTATATGTGCGTCCGTGTCTTACGTAGGAATGATTAGATGAAAAAGCTATTTGTTTTCAGGAAACGTAAAAACTTTTAAAATGTTAAGCTTAAGGTTTATTTTTCAGTTCTCATATTATATTGATTCACCCGATACATACTCAGGGGTTGCTCGTTGGTGGTTTGAACTCTCTGGTTTTAATAACGAAACAAAGCATCTTTCGCTATAATTGATCATCTTTCAATATCAATATAAATTTCAAAATTATTTCCCGCCCCTCGTGCTTCGGAAGACACGTTAACGATAACCGCTTTCACTCACCTAGCCACATTAGGAGAGCGTGAGCTATGGCTGAAACTATATCCGGGACTTTAAAAAGTTCTTTGAAATTGCCTCATTCATACGCCTGTTCTACCGAAAGCAATTTCGTGTTAGCACCAATTTTCTAGAGAATAACATTTTATTTCAAAATAAACTTTTTCAAAAGATAATTAAGTAACTTAATACCTATGCCTGGTGCAATTAATTGAAGCGATATTTAAAATTCGATTCGCCGCGTGTAAGCTAATTACTAGATATAAACGTAAGACCAGGCTCAACGTTAAGCCCCTAATAAATATCATTTAATTGGAAACGTCGTTCAAGCAAAGCCTTAGGATTCGGCAATGACTTGACGAACGGCCGACACGTGAATTACTCTTTCTCACACATGCTAAATTTTGTAATATTCATGCAGATATAATACCAAAATAATCCGAAATCTTGATTTATCACCTTCATAGTTTAATTATACTTCTTCACATATGGACTCCTCTCCTACTTATCAGCAGGTGGTGTCGAGTCATTTAGCTTAATATAAAAAAAATACTAAATCAACATATAGTCTAGAGAGCTATATATCATGCAACATTAAAGGCAAAATATGACATGGAAATAATGGACTGGTGCATGTGCAAAGGGGAGAAAGAGACACATATATTTCGGGTTGATCTACATACGGCAGCGTGGCATCGTATTTTTCTGGCGCTCTTTCCATGGCCAGCCTCACGGGGACGATAGTACAATCGCAATTTTTCTTGCCCTAACAAACGACTATTCTGAGCAACAAAAACAAAACAAGAACCGACTGCAAAACACTAAAAAGACAAAAATATTTCAATTCTAGAACTTATTCAATTTGAATAAAATATTTTTGAGTTTAAAGAAACAACGTAGCGCTCCAAATGAATAATTTTAAATTGGAAAACTACTTAATTGAATTATTTTTGAAGCCGGTTAACAAAGGACAAATTCGATTCAGTGCTACTTGATGTAGTTCAACCTTTAATCTGTCTTAAAGAAGTTGAAATCAAAGCTTTAGACCTACCTATTAACTATACATCTGCTCATATTACCAATACAAGAGGTAAAAAGAATTCTAATAAATACGCTTTAAAATACATAATTGTTATATTAAAATCGTTCTATTTATTAATCAATAATATCATTAGGTTGTTGCAAGAAGTTTTATCGTAATTACAATTTATTTTAATCGTGTTTCCCGAAATTGACTTCAAGCTGCACTCTTCATAATACCTTATATTTATAATTCCTTCATATACTTTATAGGGATTTCAACTTTTAATCCAAACAATAGTAGCGCGAAAACAACTTTTAAGGGTTAACCAAGCAATAATTGTGTGTTAAAAGTTCAAGCCAATACCAACCATATTGACCTAAACTTTTAAGTCTCAATTAAAATTACCTTAATAAAATCAGCACTGACAATTTTAAGTAACCCTATAAATTTTAATAAAATCCATTTATATGGCAATTCGGTGGAAATTATTCACAGAAGTTAATGTAGAGACGAAATAAATAAAAAACCCAAAAATAAAATTCCAATACGACATCCATATTTTCCTGATAATCCTCACTGGGTTGCTTACCCCTTAATATCTCCTATATACAATACCCCCCCCTCAATACCCATAGCTAACATACGCTAAAAGGTTGACCAATCTTTTGTCAAGGATTCCAATATCGAAAGAATTGTATAGGGTAGGAGCTTTATACAAGTCAGCCTCTTCTATGGATTCAGTTAGATTAATTTCATACTCGCTTGATGACAAATAGTGAGATGGTTTTCTGATATCTATACTATTTACTGTTATATACTAAAAAACTCTTACAATACCTTGATTCTATAACTTTAAACTTTATCTTTCTAATTTATAAAGAATCAATTAACTAATCATTTGTATTTTTTTCAATAATGGCTCGAATCCAGGGAGTTTTTCGCAGTTCAATCAAATTAAAAAATATGATAAAGATATAAAACTAACACCCGGCCCACCTGGTAGTAAGTGGCTACCGTACCATATACGCGTAATAGCTCGAAGAACCTTGCTTATTTGTCACACTTTGTCTTCCCTGTAGGTACATATTTGACGATCGACTGACAGAGTGGTCAATAGTTTTAAGATAATAAGATAGAATACCGTCATTGGACAGATTTTTGTGTTATTAAAAATATATGAAAGTAATAGATTTATTTATCTTTATCAATACAAATTAATATAAAATAATTCTTACATGAAAGAACTGATTACAAAATATTATCTATCAATGAAGTTTCTATTTATCCAATGTATGTATCTATTAATTTTGTATGTAATGTCATTTTATGCCAAATAATTTAGTATTTTTATTCGTAATTTATACATTTCTTTATTTCAATTTATAAAGGATTGTAATTGTAAATGTATAGTCATGGCGAATAGTTCCTGATCATTGAAAATGTCCTGTTAATTGTAAACAGTGTTTCAAACAATACAATTTAATAAATAAACACCATCCGATTGGATATCGGGTATCGTTATTCAATAGATTACATCGTTGGTTAGCACGTTCTCTTTGTTTAGCTTATTCTAAAGGTACGCAAGCGTAATACACATACAACATGAATAGCCGACCAATCAATGCCAAACCCTTTGACTGACTGACGTTAAAATACTAACGAGTCGTTACGTCAAAATATCAGTAATCAATAGTGATGCGGTTTATCGACTATCGATAAAGTGTTTCATAATACAAAACGGTAAAATAATATTGTGCTGTTATTAATAAAATTATAAATAACTTATATTTATATTTATATGGGCCTTTATTTTTACCAAAAAACCTTGACTTAAGTTTTGTTGATTATAAACATCTCCTATACCTATTGAATTTATATCGTTTTACCTTCATAGAGAAACTTAACTCTGTGCTAAATTAAATAAAAATTGAAAATATTTTTTGTAGCACAAAATGCAAAACACGGCGCGGTAATAAAATTATTAAAATAATGATAATTTTCATACCGCAAATAGTAAAATTATTTGTAAAGGGATTTTTTAAACCATCTGATTAAATTATTTAACAGAATAACATAGATACTACGTATAGAGTTATTTCAACAAAATGTGACAAATTTGCATTATAAAATACTATCAGACGACTGTTGCTTAAATTTGATACTTATTTAAATTTAGAAATTAATTTCCACGTGCATATTATACTTTATGTTTTAAAAAATAAAGATTATAGATGTAACATTTTTGTAAGGAGTTTTATATCGATTAAAAAGAAAATATTATAAATTAAGTACATCATTACTAATCAAGTTCATAGCAGATAATATCAAACTGTCTCCCTTTACCGTGAGCTCCCTATAAAACCCTTGGTTACGCGCTTAAAATTTCCAAAGGTGTATTGATTTCTGGTCCCCTTCTAGACATAGAGAGGGTTTCCGTTCAGGGGTGTCCTGTCAATATGCTAGGGTGGGTGTCGTCTATGGTTATAGCAATATAACGACACTAACTAATGTAGAAAAAAATAATGAAGTCGACATCAAATTCTTTAAGGTTTGGAATTATTAACCCTTTGCGGTCGGAAGGCGCCGCTCGGGCGCCAATCATGGTGCCCGATCGGCGCCTTCCGACCGCAAAGGGTTAAAGATATGGAGTAAATTTTATGTTTTTACATTATTTTTGATTTTCTGTCTCTATGTAGTGAAGCTCTACAGGAAACAAAACAGTGCCTATAGGTGTCTATGACAGTTTGGCTAAGTAATTTTTTATTTTTTGTTAGTTATTGATAATTGAATTTATAAATAATTATAATAAAATAAAATTTTGGACTGCACTACCCCTGTCCTAAAGATATAAGGCTGCTGATTCGAAGCTTACTTAGTAAGTACATCTTGGAGGTATTCCAGGACAACAGACATAAGGATAAGGGAAGCACAAAAGATCCCATTGAGTCGACGTCAAGTGCCCCGAGAGCAAATTTTAACCCTTTATTTAGATAAGATAAAATAGTTATTGAATTTCATTAAATAATAAGTTGAGAATTAAATTTAAAAATCAATTATTATTTTACGCACAAATACTAACTGAAAAACTCACCAATATTATAAATTTTCAACATTTGCAATTTCAATTTGAGCCTTAAATTTTATTTTCATATATAATTCATTAATCCGTTATCCGTAATACAATTTCGTAATGATGCTTAACTCGTGGCGTTAGTCACGGTACATTTTGATCATTCCATTCGCTTGAGTGCCGGATTTTTCAAATCCAAAACAAATCACTAAGCCCAGATTAGAGTCTCTACTTTAAAACAATACATCCCTTAACGAATTCTCGAGATCGTTCAGGGCCGTAACTCGCTTACGTCTATTCAATTTGACGGGATATTTTTGAATCAATTTCCCGCCCGGCTAGACCGTTTGGTTCATGAGGCGCGTCGTTCGTGCGTATAGTTTTATGATACCGCGACGAGCCTTATGGTGGGGAAAAAGGGATTTTGCGAGTGTGCGTGTGATTTGCGTTGTCGCCCAGCAATTGTTTTACGTGGATCCAGAGCGTAAATGCCCCGGGCGTTATGTTCAAATAGCACAATGTATAACAAAAAAACAAGGCTTGGCGTTGTCCTCTGGATTATCAATTTATTTCTCCCTTAATTTGCTATTAATATTTTGCAACGTTCCCACAGGGAAATAAATTATTTCAATCTTCCTGTAAAAGTTTCGACTAAGATGGCAAATGACAAAATGTTTACTGCCCTGTTGGTGAATACTTACCATAGCTAATAGACTTCGTAGTGTGTTGTTTCCTTGAGACTAGAGATTAATGTCATAATCACAGTACAACTATTACAAATCAAATGGTAGCACTAGTGAATCGACTAAGCGCTGTTCAATTTTGCGGACTTCTTTAAAATCGATATTGGTAGGAATCTCATTAGTTTCTTAAGTAATGAAAATATATAAAAGCGAGTTGTTAAATTACTTTAGAGGTGTTTCAATATATACTTATTCGATGTTTAAAATCCTATTAATAAATAAAATATCACAAAGTTGTTTTATGAAGTGTTTTCCAAATAATATCTGTGATATTACTGGTATATCGACATAGGAGGGTATGGCCACGTTATTTATGATACCAGCTCTGGTGCCAGGACAAATATTTGGACCTTTACAACATTTATTGCGCGGACCGTCGTGTTTCATATAGTATTACATTGGAATGTGCACTTGAAGCCACGAAATCTTACAGTTGGTATTAGACGCATCTAATTTTCAACCAATATAAAAAAACAAAATATTTTCGCACCTTTATCAGTAGCTTGCATACCAATTTTCAGAGAAAAGTTGCAATTTTTATCATTTGACTAAAACTTTTAGTATACGTCTGGTCGAGTGGCCAGTTCCCTGTCTACTAAGCTAGAGGTCCCGGGTTCGAATCCCGTTAAAGGCATATTTGTATACGAGTCTTGGATATTTGTTAAGTATATCTGTCCGTCATCGAAATCCGGTCATCATGCCGGTCTCCAAGATCGGCATGATGACCGGATTTCGATCAGTCAGATAAAGATATATTTACTATCACAGTTTAAATTTACATTAAAAATTAAGTAACAAATAATGAGGGCTTATCCATTTTTAATATGGCTTGCGATTTCCTACATTCATGTTTTTCTGATCGCGTAATATCTATGGGCATTTTGTATCGATTGTACTTCCAACAAAGTTTGCAAGCTATGTGTAATGGTATCCGATGTACGCTACAGCCATTTCCATGGCATCATTATGACAGTACGCGAGCAATAAAAGTTTCATTTTCAAATGAACAGCACAATCGCTTTTTAGGGTTCCGTACCCAAAGGATCCAAACCGAGTTCAGATGAACATTTGAGTGACAGTGTCGTGTATCTATCACGCAAATTTTACAGAAAAGCAGTTAAGCTTTCAGTCTTTAAATAAAAAAGTAAAAAATAAGCAATAAAAAAGTAAAAAATAATAAGATATCGAGTGAGGTATCATTGTGAGGACATTGAGTAGATAATTACTGCCTTTTTTAATTTTAAAAAATATTGGAAAACAAAGGAAATGCAAAGCCACCATTTTTTTTAACAAAATTTTGATCCGAATTATTTTAAGTTTTCTATTGATCTACAAACTTCTAATTCGTTGATGATATTTAATAATACATGTTATTCACTAAAAAAATACCACAAAATTATAAATCTTATTATTTATATGAAATTTTATATTTTTTCCTAATATACCAACAAACTTGTACAGAACCGTCAGTGGGCGAGGCCGACTCTCAATTGTACAGTTGTTAAGATTGATTTAGCTTAGTGAATGATATTGGCCCCAATTCCGTGTACACGGACTAAATAAAATTGAAGCTTTTCGCATCTTTTTCATTCCAATTCAATAACAACAGATAGAATGACTTTAATGAATGCCAAGTTAGTTGTAACTTAGACGATCCGTACACTTTTGACATATAATGATCAGCATGTTTTATGATGTGCATAAAAATAAGGCAAAATCGCTACAAGAGTCGCCATTTTGGAAACGTCAAATGACTTAATTTGTCATTTTTTGGTTGTATTGTACTGAAAGAATTGTACTCAACTTAAATTTAATTTAGTTGGTACACTACGGAATCGGGGTCATATTTCATTCAAATAAAGAGCCCTTGATTGGTGAAGCACTTCTAGTAAAGCAATTCATTGATGTATAATAGTAATATATGTACTTTTTTAATTGAATATTTTATTATCATCTGAGCTGAGAATAGTTTCTTCTAATTAAATCTATATCGTAAATTTGGCTAACGTTGATCTTCTTTCAAAATCAGACTAGTACATTCTATTTCATCTGATGTAAAAATTCATAAAATCCGCGATATTATCGTGTGTTGCCGTTTAAGCAATTTCGGGCTCAGCAAAGCGGGTGATTGTATCGAATGAAATTTGCTTTCAATTTTCGATTATATTTTTTACTTGTGCCTACAGTTTTTAATTTTATTTTCCATAACGTTATTTCGAGTTATTATCGAAAGGCTCGTGAATCAATCATACCTATCTACTAATTAATATCTGTAACAAGAAATAAATAAAGGTACAGTATAGGTATACACGTGTACTTAAATTTGGACCGGAGTGTAATTAGCAGAGATCTAACTTATCCCTAAACGTAAACTTTGCAGTAATGTGGTTTGCTGACTGAGTCATATTTGTTACAAAAGGCATGCATCTTATTCGATACATCCTGATAATACGCAGTAGGAGTCATAATGTGAAGGTAACTACCGTAGTAAGCGTCAAACTGCCCGAGCCACTTCCACCTTGCTGCCAAATGATTCTGTAAGTCTGAAGTTCAATTAACAGTGGAGGCAAATTTTTTCTGCTCGGTTTGTTTAGTTGTAGGGCTTTGTCAGAGTCCGCCTGGCTAGCTACGACCATCTTAAGTCTGCTACCTTAACAATAGTGTTAATAGCATTGTTGCAATCCTGCAGTTGGGTATAAAATAGTTACTCTGTGGTTGAGGAATCCGGGCATAGTTTGCTTCCATCTTTGGCCTTGTCTTCACTTTTTTTTTACTAAGGTAAGGAATAAAAAATAAAAAAAACGTCATGCGTAGTCTCTGGATACGGGCAGCGTAAGATTTTCAGGGGAAGCCTTTTTACATGAAGTGGGCGTTCAAATGTTGGTATGACGATGATAATTTATGTTTTGCATATTGAGAAGGATTCAAAGCAATTATAATGTTTTCATCTGAAAACAATCATTTTTATCATGATGGCCACGCGTGAGAAACCGCAGATCGCAGGTTGTAGATTTACAAATCGTGTCTATAGCCTGCGGTAAGCGCTTACTACTGCTTATATTAATTTGTCAATGTCGTATAAAGCATATCAATTTTCAGATTTTAAAAATTCCACAAGACAAACCTTTTTAAATTTGAAAATATGAAGTCCTTTTTATCCCAAATTTTCTATTGTAACAGATATGTGAGCCAGACAGCAATATCTACAGCATGACCAAAATATAAGACAGCGTTTACAATAACCTACGATAAGCGTGGAGCGTATACGATAAATGTTTGAAGATTAGGATAGAATCACTTGGAAAAAATTAACTTTTAAATTCTTGATTGATAGACAAACCTTTTTATTATAATCTATATAAATAGACAAGCCTATTAATGATAAGGCTATATAAATGTTCTTATAATAAACAACATGGTTATACAGCATACCTGGCTGCATAGTGCGTGACATATATTTTTTCTAATTCCCCTGTATTGTTTTTTAATTATATCCTTATTACTTAGAATTGATAAATAAACTTACACAATGTCGTATTTTTGCAGTCCTTTCTTTTTTAGGTGCAAATATCGTAAGGTCAGTGAAGGCAAACTGATTTTGGTCACACAAATGCAAACTTTTTGTCTTCAGATTTTTGCCTTTATTAAAATAAAAGCAGTGTTTCCGTTAAAACTGTTTCGACTGTTGATACAAAAATAAAAAACAAAAAATGTAAAGTGTAAGCTCCGCGTCGCTACAACCGCAGCCTAACATGGTCACCCTGAGCTGTCAGAATGACGTGCCTGATGATTGATTACGTTTTTTTGTTTCCCCCATCGTTTTATTGAAATTGATGACTTGCTCTGTGTGCCGTCGGCCATATTATAGGTAATCGAGATATTTTCAAGTATTATTGATGTGATATTGAGAGAGAAATTCAAGCAGTGTATTGTGATGAAAATTCAATTGGAATTTTTTCGGCAATTTTTAATGGTTTGTAATATCATCGTTTGACGGCCGTTGAAGCAAAAAGTTCCTCGAGTGGTGGCTGCGTATCGGGAGACGCAACGTTGATAGGGCTACTAAAAGGTGGACTGAAGATTCGGTAAAGGTCGCGGAAAACCGCTAGATGCGGACAGTACAGGATCGATCGTCTTAGAGATGATCTAAAGGAGATCTAATGGGATGCTTTTGTCCAGTGGCCGTCTATCGGCAGATGTAATGATTAATTAGGAAAATTTTGTTTCTCACAATTTTAATTTGTTTTTCTTTCTTTCAAATTGAGTAGATCGAATAAAGAAATGAGCTCAATATTTTGGTGCTATACGCCTCACTGTAAGAAACTTATGAACCGTGTACTCATTAGAGATTCTTTATTGAGACGTAATGAAACCGAACCGTTTTTGAAAAGATTGATAACTGGTGATGAAAACTGGATCACGTATGACAAAAACGTGCGAAAAGGTTGTGGTCAAAGGTCGGTCAGGCTTCATAGACTGTGGCAAAACCTGGGTTAGCTCGCAATAAGGTGATGCTGTGCTATGGTGGAATTGGAAGGGCATTATATCTATCCCTACTTCAAATCCGGAATCTCTGACTAAGTTGACAGATGTACTGACCATTTGACCAGACGACCGTAGACCGAAGACCGTAGATAATAATAGATTAGTAC
The DNA here is from genome assembly GCA_943193645.1 of Acentria ephemerella. Classification (NCBI taxonomy): domain Eukaryota; kingdom Metazoa; phylum Arthropoda; class Insecta; order Lepidoptera; family Crambidae; genus Acentria; species Acentria ephemerella. The sequence continues at coordinate 10,722,495 of OW971881.1, read as the reverse complement.
GGTGTTGTAAATTACGCTTACAGTTTTTTGAAATAATTTAACATAATAAAATATGAATCTGAACTTATACTATAGCGAAGCAACTATGGAAAAATTACTTCATATTTAACGCCATAAAAATTTATTTTAGAAAAAATTACCTCATTTTTGATCTTTCAAAAAAGTTTGTTTTCTATGACAAATAATTAAAAGTCGAAAAAATCATGTTCCATAGCGGAATATTGAAAAGCTGCTATCAAAAAGTTACTAACAAGGAAGTTTTCAGTTCATTTTAGAATTGTGTGTGGTATTCATATTAATAAACGGAGTCATCGATATTTTCAGCCTTTTGTTACAATGACTGACGCGCCTCTATTATGGCCTTCAACGTTTTTACACTACACGTACACGACACAATTATTGTAATAGCTCCAATTTAAAATGCTGATAAAGTGTTATTTTGAAACTGCTTTAAATGTTTCTATAAAATGTGAAATCACAATATATGTAATGTATTAAAAATCATTTTTTTTGTAATATTGAAATAACACTTGCCTCTATGATAGTAGCTTGAACATTAGTTTTACTATATTTATACATAATATATGAATAAAAAATTTAAACTATAAACAAAATAGAAAAAAAAATCTATTTGATATTTACGTATATGGCATTATGGGCCTGCACAAGTACAATGCCATACTTTCTTGTTTATTTTATATTATTATTTATCTTCACCTTAATTATTACATTTAATGTACTTACATTATAAATTACTTGGTGTCGAATATTAATTTGATTATAAAAAAATTGTGAAGCTCAGTTGTTCAACTTTTTGTTGCGTCATTATATTTTTTTATACACATGGCAAATAAACAGCGTTCTTATACGACGATCGTAACTGCAGCATAACTATATGGAATATACTAGTTACCTCAACCTTAGGCAGCTTCATAGGAGGCGTGAAAACTACCTAATGGGCTGGTCATTAGGTTTCCCTGTTGTGACGATTTAAAAGAACTTAGTAATGAGTTTGACTTTGTCACGCCTATGAGGCATGTCTCCCTCGATTATATCCAAAATGAAATCTATAAAAGTGCTATATTATCTGTTTCTAATAAAATCGCACAATGGTGTAGTTTTTATAACTAGTAGATAGTGACGATGAAAACATTATTATATAAATAATGTTTTGTTTAAATTTAATTTTTTAAGTTTTATGTTATTTTCTAAAATAATAAAAATCGTATCGCGGTGTGTAATAGTAGGTAAATGTTAACGTAGCAATACTGTTGGAAGGTTTCACCCCGTTCCGACGTCTGTCCTACGGCTTCGCAGAGGTGAATAATGAACTGAACTGCTCGTTTACGGTACAGTCGGAACAGGAATTTCTCAGAAATGGTATTTACGTGCATTATTCATAAATATCAAAATCTAACTTAAATAACGCTGCATTTTCTATTTCTTATATTCTGAAGTCGGTTAATTTTCAAAACTGTTATTGAATAACAATTTCATAGAAATTTATTTATTATATTTTTAAATCGAGCTAGAAAACTAATTTGAGCACTTTATTAAAAGTAAGAAAACGAAGAATATTTCGTCAAGCAGACTTTGTCAGCATGAACCTATCCATATTTCAAAGGTATATTGCGCCCGAAAACTGTCAGACTATATTTAAAAAATCCTTTGAAGACCAGTGCCCAGTAATAAGCTTGTATTGGCTGTCAAAAGTCTTCGGTCCAAATTACTATGCTCTTTTAATGTGATACAATTATAAGAGACAAAATAATTCTTTTTAAAAAGTTATCTCATTTAAAACTATTACTTGAAATCGGTGCTTCACTTTTATATTGCTTCTGGGAACAATTTAGCACCAATTCCAAAAAATAATTTTAATTGGGATTGCTTTTCAAGTCGGTTTAAGTTCATAGGTAAAAACATTTTTTTTATATTGAGTGGTCAGCTTCTACGGTCAAAGTTAGATAGGTGGTCAGTATAAGCCACTCGCCTATCTGTATATCGTTGGATAAAAATACTCGAATAGCTATTGAAACAAAGCATCGTGAAAATAACATCGTCCGAGTTAGCAAAAATGTTCATAAAATAAAAACTACCAAACCAAACCAAAATAAATTTATATGAGATCAAATGGAGACTATTCCGCATGTAAAAAAAAACCACGTATATTAAATCAAAAAAGTTATCAGTGTACAAAGTACCGACAAAAAGACATCGACCAAGTTAACAAAAATGCTAATGTTAATAAAAAAATGAAAAAATAATTTTTTTCTGTGACGAAATAGCAACAATTTCGCATTGAAAAAAGATATCACGTAAATTTGTTAGGAAATCTCGATGAAATCGGTATATATATAAAAGACATATACATAATAACAAAGCTTTTTGCCATATCGTTATTACGGATCGTTTTCGCTGATATCGCTGGACGCATATTCTACGTAATCGTATGGTACAATGTCTCATAAAATTAGGAAGGCTCGATAACGTCGTCGACATCGTCGACTGCAGATATTCCAGTGTCCGTCTTCATCGCTGTGTATTAGGTTTGTAGGCTACGCAATTTTCTATGAATATATGTGAGAAGTCTCTGTTAAATCACAAAGAGTCTTAACATCATGACATTCAAATGAATAATATATCTGTCGATGTCTTATCCTTGATTACTGGGCTCGATTTTGTTATGTATGGACTATAAATTAAATTTAAGTGCAGTCCTACTCCTCCATTAAACAAAAACAGAAAAGGACAGAAAATTCGCTACATTAATCTGACGTTACTAAAAAAGCGACTTTCTTTTCCTGAATATGTGGCATATCCGAAATCAAACCACTTAAAATAAGTCAAAAGTGTATGTATCGTCTAAGTGTCAATTCAATTGACATTTCTAAAAGTTTGTCCTTCCGTTTTTATTTTAGTAGAATAAAAGAGGAGATATCTTAATTTTCGATTTAGTTATCACAACATACGTATTTGATATGAATATTTATGTCTGTCTATCTAGTCCCTTTCATTTGACTGACTTTGACTACTTGATAATGAATATTGTGATTTAGTCACCTTCATGGAAGAGATTGTTACATGTGAATGATTACACTCTCCTAACTACGTACAAAGTATATGTTCCAAAATTGTATGGATACTAGTAGTCGGCCACTCACCAAGTAACAAGTTTTATGAGATGAAAGAGTATATTTTTAAGAATATCATGGGAGAAAAACTATAAAAATAAATCCCACATTTATTTAAGGACAGCATAAATTACTCTGTGCAAGACAGATAATGTCGTACATTGTGCTTACTTTTTGTATTTTTTTTTTAAATTAAAACACACAGGTCGCTAAATAACATTATTAAGTATATATTTATCTTATTTCTGACCACTGAAAGAGATGTTAATATTTTCACTATAATTTATTAAACAAATAATATTGTAACAGAAGTCACCAAATGTTTGCTGCTGCTTGTACAGTATATGAACTAAAATAGAGGTAAATACAGTCAGAAAATAAACAAGTTGCAAAACTTGGGAAGCCAAAGACGCCTAGCTGAGAAGTTTTTAAAAGTGAGAGAGGTAAAAGTATTTAAAGCGGTGGGTGGTTTTGATCCGCTGACTTCGTGGTTTATGTGTTTGGTGTTTTTATAAGTTTTCCTATAAAATAGATTCATCTGAGTACTTTAGTTTATTATGTTTTCGTTTTTCGGTTTGTTTGTTATCTTAATTATATTAATTTATTCGCTTGAATTCTTTCTGAAATGATATTTTCAGGGAATCATTGAGCTGATCAGTGATTTCTGACTCCAAATCTGATCGGTTATTATATATTTTATTATATTAATAGACAGTGTCTATAAATATAATAAAAGATACAATAACCAATCAACAGTATTCAATCTCGATATTTCTGTTTAAAATACGAGCAATAGAAGTAATAATATGTCGAGGGAAAAGTTTCTTCGTGTTTTATATGAAAATTCAAGACTTTCTGTTCAAAGTTAATTTACATTTAACTACAGTATATATATATATATATATATATATATATATATATATATATATATGCCATTTTGTTCGTAGACTTTTTACCATCTTGTAGGTAGAGACATGATCCTGTTGCTGTAGAAATTTTGGGGCTTCTGATCAAAAAAACGCAACAAGTAGTCAATCCGTAGTAGTTTTGGCAGTCCATTTTATCCGTAACAGGGCGACCAGAGCGAGGTAAATCTTTGATATCAAAATTCCCGGATTGAAAATGCTTAAATCAACTTTGTGCTACTCTTACTGACACTGCATTACGTCCGTTAACGTGACAATTTTTTTCGCAGCTTGCCTTGCAATGTTTCCGTTTTTGTAATAAAATTTTAAAATAAATCTCATTTCTTTATTCGATTCGCATATTTTGAAAGAAAGGAAAACAAATGAAAAATAGTGGGACACAACATTTTCCTAAGTTGTTTTTTCTTGAAATGTCATCTTTTTAATGTCATGAAAACCAGCCAGATACAAATACTGCAGCCAAAGATATATTCGAAAAGAGTTTTTCTCGGACCGAATATATTTATATCAATCTCAATTTACTTTACTCGCACAACCATTAAGATTGTCTGTAAATAATCATGTCTCGCCACTGTTTTGAGTCTAAACAGTAAATAAAAATGTTCATTCATTTTCTTGGCGGCCATGTTTGTTTCGTATTTACTAGACGGGAAAAGTAATTTACTTCTTGCTACCGATTGATTGTTCCAAGGTGGTGATTGCTGTTCGTTGCAAATCTATTGCATCCCCTGGGCGTTGCTTGGCTCCTGGTTTACTATTTTTAGCATTATAATAATAATATTCTTTAGACAGAGTAACTAGAGTGTTGAACAATTCTCTAGTGAAAAAAGTTTTTGCCTTTAAAGACGTAATACGAAGAGTGTAATCCAAACCAACCAAAACTAACAATTAATGCAAATTTCACCACATTTAGCCTTGGGCTGCTGCTTGAGCTGCTCCGTATTTTGAAGGATATGATTAATCCTTATTTTACAGCGTACTGGTATATGAATTATTCTCATGTCCTAGATTATGGTAAGATCTGTGCTTATCAGTAAGACATACATGAGCTGTAGATGACGAATATTGAATAGTTAGTTTTTTTTCAGTATTTAGCTAACTAAACGAGAAAAATATAGTTCTTCGTTGTTTGAAAAAGATGACAAGTAATATTATAAATAAACAAAACTCAGATGTAATTAATTTCGTATTTCTAGAAACTTCTCAGAGGTGTCAATGAATAAGACGGTAGTTGGGGAAATAAATGACAAGATGCTCACGATTGATTGCGATGTCAGAGATTGCTACAGTTCAATGAAAGTTTATTGCATTCCCAGCGGTTAGCTAAAGGCTATGTGCAAGATGTTTCAAAGGCAGCAAACTTGTGACTTGTGGTAGTTTGTCATCTTGTTTACTACAGGTAAAACTAGGTAAAAAAGATAAAAAGTATTGATATAGGTACATTGAGATATTGAAGAATATAAATACTAATTTTTACGTTCAACTTTAGAAACGAATGATATACACATAGACTCTTACAAGCGTGGAATATGAGGCCGTATTAATAAATTTCCTTTAGGATGTGTACATAGAAATTATATACAATAAATATTAAATCTTTCTTTTTGATTAATTCGCCAGTCTGTATACTGTCTGTTATTTTTTAGATATCTTTACATTTTAATACGACGCTATCCTTTAACTACTAACGCGAAATCATACTTCGCTTTATTTGGAATTGCTCCAGAAAAGTTTTCTCAAAATAATCTAAATTTACAGTGGAAAATCAGCTGTGAACTTCGCCAAGCTGCCTAAGTGAAAAGTTAGTCGAGAAATTACATTTCGTTGCGAGTGAAAAAAAATCTTTGCGTTTTCTGTTCGTGTTAAGAATATAAGAGGCTTAGAATAACGAATTCTGGGTTTTAGGAGTGCGATTCCCCCCCTTCAGTGATTTACTCCAACTTTTTTCATTCGCAGGATTCAACGGGAAAAACTTAAAAATCCTGTTTGATTTCGGCTGGTAGGCTACGTCGAATATTGGCCAAGTCTGCAGATAAAAATAATGCTTAAGCCGTTTGCAATGTTATTTTCAGGAGAAAAGTTTTTGTTTGGAGAAAATTAGAAAGTATTGATAATTGAATACTATAAAATCTTTAACAGCTTTAAAAAAAATATTTGTATTAAAAATTTTGGTTACGAGTAATATAATTTCCTATTTAATTTATTTCTTCTGCTTTAAATTTTTTATTATTTACTTTAGAAATGTAAATTATTATTTCATGTAAGTTAATAGTTGTTACCGTGTGTTGTTTTAATAAAAAAAGAGAAGATAATTTACTTTTCGGCACTCCATTTGATAAAAACAAAAAAAAATATTAGTTTTATCTTTACAGTACTCATTGTGAATCATTATTAACTATTAAAAAGAGTAGCCAATTAGCTTTATGTTAAAATATGGGTAATTCTAAAATTATGGGTATTTCTATTTTACTAATTCTGCCCTAGGTGGGTTACACAGGTCAATGAATGACAAAAGGCTGTCCGCAACTGAGAATGATAATGCCAGTAATCCAGCAAGTAGAAAATTGTTACAAGAACATTTTAAAGGCAGTCAGTCACAAATATTATCAGAAACGCCAATCCGTATACGTCATGCAAATCTTACCATGTCAGAAACAGGACAATCAATTTTTATAGAGGAACTCGGGGAAAAACGGAAACGTACAAACTTTTATTTTGACTGTGAACAGTTTCTTAGTGGGACAAAATTGCTTCTGTACGGTAAAGTTGGGTCCACTTGCTGTTATTTCACAATCTTGAACCGTTGTATTTTTATTACAATTCAAGATTGAGGCGGGTGTATCAAGGGATATAATTCATTTAATTGTATTACTTTTGAACTATGAGTACTTAATGAGTAACCTTGAAGGTAATGAGTCACCTTCCAGCTGGTTGATTGTACCCAAACCCAGAAACTTACTTTTTGTGAGCCAGGGTTGTTAGCCTACGAAAACTGAGTTTCTAGGTTCGAATCACGGTAAGAAAATTTCCTTATGTAATGATCATATAGGCGTTTGAAAGGAAATAAAACAAAAAGAAAGAAAACAAACTAAATCTAGGGAGCTTTTTAGTCAAGTCTACAAAAAACAAATGCCAGGAACTAATGTTGTAGGGCATTGCTAATTTTCTGTGGCATTTTCTAAAGAAACATCTGAGATACTTGACTTACTCGTGTAATTGCATCATTGGTATTATATAAAAATGACGATGGAAATTAAAGTAAATATAGAATTCAACTTACTTAAATGCGCCAGCTTGCCGATTTTTGACAATCTGTAAGAAAAAAAAAAAGAAAATCATTAAACGAACTTTAAAAAGAAATTACCCTGCATTCTCTTTAGTATTGATATAAGAAAACATAAAGCTGATGTTTTCTAGTCAATATTTACTGGCATTTGAGTTGAAAAATATTCTTATTGCAGCGGATTAAGCTACAAATTGCAAAGTATTTAATAGTAAGAAACACTGACAATAAATCAAGGTTTTGGCGTACCATATTGAATTTAATATAGACGTTTAGTTATAATATAAAAAGACTATTTGCATTGTTGATATTTCAAATTATATTTATTTAGTTCACTCACAAACATATAGTATAAATGTCTACCATTTAGTTAAGAACTGTCAAAGTCGTGTTAAACTTTATTTAATTAATAATTTTCATACCTTAAATTAATGAAACGTAACCTAAATACCAAGTTGCACGGTCACCGAGTACAAGGTTTTCAGTTATGGTTATTTGACAGCAAATGTCAAATTAGTCTCTCTAAATTATATTACTTAGTTTTAGCTGTCTTAACTTATCTCGAATACGTCAACATGACGTCATGTCCTCAACAATTTACAATTATCTGTTTAATCGTTTCCCTTGGGAAACTGATGACAGCTGCTCCCTAAAATCAAATAATGAATAAAACCTCAAGACTAAGGAGTTTTCACCCCTGAGCTAACGAGAAAAGTTGAGTTTAGCTGATACAGTGCCTGTCGTGCTTCATTCGGTTGAGACTATCGTGACAAGGAATAGCGATAATAGCAAACATTGAAAACAAATCAATTGTCTACTTCTTAAATGTCCTTCAACATTTTTCATTTTGTAAATTTTAAATAAACCAGAATAACCAAAATAACCGCTATAAAAAACTTTGTTTTCATAACAATTCGTAGATAAATTATTGAAATATGATAAACGTCATATTTTTATAATTCAACGTCACGATTTCCATAACGTGATAATTTAAACGCTTCTCAAGCAAAACCACTCGATGGCAGATTACTGATACTAAGCATTCTTCAATATCATTGTAAGAGAGAGTTTTCCCTCATTTTATTTTTACGTAAATTATGTAACTAGAACAGATCCACTTAGTTCCATCTCCCCGCTCCGCTCATGAATAAGTGTAAAACGTCCGCTTATACAGAATGATTGCCGCATGCGAGTGTCAGCGTTTCTCCTTCATCTCTCGTTAAGCGTGAAAGGACGTAAAATTAAAAGCGTCCATCGCTAGAACTAGGGAATCATTCGGAAACGCCTCGCTGGCTCTGTCACTCAAAAATCCAGATTGTTAAGTCATCTTAATGGTACAATATTACAACTCAGCGCATTTTCTTATTTTATTAATATAATGACGAATATTGTAAGCAGCTTTTCAAAGGGCGCTGTACAATATTACTGTATAGTACAAATTTAATAAATATGAAGATATGGAAGAAATATGTTGATAAATTAACAGCGAGATTTAAAAGTAAAACTTCTTTTGTTCATCAACAAAATCTAATTAAGATAATCTTAAAAATAAAATTAATAGCATTGTTCAAAATAATTCCCACAAAAGATCCAGGGTTATTTCCTTAGATTTAATATAATTCCTTTAGCCCTAATGAAAGCATTTCTAAATTATGTCCCATAAACGAAAGTAAAAGCGAAACTCAATTTTATATCACATTCTCTAAAATCGATTGCAAAAAGGAATACATTTACATCACGTAACATTAAGAAATGTTTGTTGGACATAAAAAAATTCAAATATTCAAAATCTTAAATTACTTAACAGCTCCTGGTAAGCAATTATAAGAATCTATATACGTAAATAGCTAGTGCAATATTCAACATACCGTTTTAGCCACCTGTCCTTTGCCGGCCAAAAGGTTAACGCCTCTTAATAAAGAGCTCATACTCTAAGAAGGACGGAATTTGTGTAAGGAATTCCACACTAGATTTGTACGACAGAGAAATGAGTAAAGAAATATAAGTATATTTATTAATATAAGTATATATATTTATTTGTGTGTAAAGTAGAGATCAAAGTGAACTCTATACACCAACATACGTGTCCGTGAAAAGGAAAGAAGAGGGAGAGATAAGATTAAAACTAATCAGATCCATGCTACAATTGATAAAGGGCGGTAATCAACGGAATTGAAATAGCTAAACTCTCCTCGTAACCTTTGTATCGCTATCATACAAACACCATAACGCTGCAATCTGTCCAGAACAATATTAACGAAAGACCGGACCTCGGTTTTATGTAACAAGCATAACTGGTAATTAAGATTTCATATGTATAACTTTTGTATAAAACTCTTTTGTGACAGAGAGTCCCCCATCGTTTCCCCGTCTCTCTCTCTCTCTATAAGTATAATCAAAGTAATTACTGCTTGGGTGAGGACGTATTATCCGTATATCCCAATAGTGGAACAGCCCCTTTAGGAGTCGAAGGGTACGTTTGATTACTGATATGGTGTTAGATTACTCTTTGCGGTATTAAAGTTGATTTAGTGTAAATTTCAATGAAAACTTCTATAGAAAGGGCCTAATCGTATTTTCTACTCAAATTAGGAGAGTAAATCTGAGTTAGGGTCAATGGAATATTTGTGGATAAATGATACCACTTTTTAAAGTTTTATGTAAACGTTTATGTAATCCTAAACATGAACATTAATTTTATTACTGTAAATAGTTACAAGGTGTTAGATGTGTTAAAATTATGAGTAGAACTATTAATTCATGTCTGACTAGCTGCTTCGAGCTTTCGTTGCATTGACATTAAAAAAACCTTTTGATTTTTAAATCGATTTTCTACTTCGTAGAACTAACAGTTAAGTTTCATTACAATCAGATGAAAAGTAAAAAGTATATATAACACAAAGAAAGAGTGATTTTATTTTTAAATAATAAATATCCAATTAACCTTTCACTTTATACTTTCGTGGTTACTAACATACCGATTGAATTGTCAATGAGATAATTTTTACAAGTAATCAACTCTGTAAAATGGACAATATCCCATTTGTTCGACTTTTTAATGACTAAATACTGTTGCAAGTTTAATGAAGATAATGTTGGGTTTTTATAGTTAATGCCCTTTTTATATATAATTAAACCCATCATTATATTATCATAGTAGTGTGTTGTGAATATTATATTTATTTTATATTTTATTTTAGAGGCTTTTCCATTGATCTACGTGTCGGCACCATATTAATCTACGTTACAACGAATTGAAGCATAACAGTGACGGAGAGCATCAATGCTACTGAAATATACAAGCCAGATACATTTAACAGAAGATTTTTCTGACATAATACTAATAAAGGCATAAGACTCTCCTAAATATAAGAATATTTACACACTCTGCCCACATATGCTGAACACCTCAACTGTTATACATATTAAACACACATATATTTTACTCAATAAATCAAAGACATCAGCAGAAAATAAAAAGGTATTACGTAAAGAAAATTAAGCCGCTATTCTCTTCATCAACTTAACTTCTTCTAAAAAGATGCCACACTGGAAACCATAAAAAAATATATTTAGAACTCATGAAACGTAATTCATCCCTTTAAGTATTTTTACTTGTATAACGATGAGATCGCACTTTCTGAACACAATAAGTGATGGTGACTTTTATCTTGCAGGAATCTATAGACTATGATATCCGCTTTCCAACAGGCAACACAATCTTACTGGCAACAAAATTAAGTTACCAAATCTGTAAAAGTTTGCCAGAGAGATTACCCCAAAATAAACAAGTTATTAATAACGATATCTTTTTAGAAGCCAATGTAAATAAACAAATAATGAAGCGTTGAAAAAGTTGCGGATTTAAATAAAATACTTTTGTACGCTTTTTTCATCGGCTTTGTAAACAGTAAATAGGTTTTAATTATACTTACTTTCTGGCATAATATATATTTTTTAAGTTACTTCGTTATATGATTGAATTATTTATTATTTGCTTCTTTATTATCGTGGAATATTTTGCTTAAAAAGTCTGGCTATCATATAACGAAACAGCTAATGAAAAATAGTTTTATTTAAAAAAATATTTTTTTATTAAATGCAATGACAATGTACCTTAACGCTTGCCAAATACCAAACCACTCGTTTTTTCATTGACCAAAACCTATGTAGAAGGTATGATGTCTTAATGCAATATGCACTCTTTTCTTTCGCGAAGATTTTTAGACAGTTTTTTATTGGCGATAGAGCCTAAGCAATCATTGAATTGTTGTGCGTTAATTACTTCAATTAACGCACACAATTCAATTAATTATTTGCAATTAAACCAAAAACTTCATTGTCTTCGGTGCCTCGTTCTTGGAATACATGCGCACGAGGAAGATAATTTTCACCACTCAACAAAACTGCAGAATTTGATGAGAAATTTCTCCGATGCACGTAGTTTTTGTGACACTTTATTTTCGGCACAAAAAAAATTCTATTCGAATCTAACAACCTCGCGTGTATAAAAGTGTTTTAGTAAACACTTTCTGCAATCCAATATTGCGTTTGTTTACAATCCTAGCCCTGACGTCTTCTAAGCGCGCAGTCTAGTATTCAAATTCATTCAAATTATTGTTTCTAGCCAAATATATCTTATATATGGTATAGGTGGCTAGGGAAGTATGTCGCATGTTGGACTAGCTAATGCTTACCATCAGGCAGTATCTTTTATTTTCATTTGCTTTCTAAGCATTTGGCTATTTATATAAAAAAGAAATAATTTTATTAAAATGAAATGCGTACTTAATGTAGTTTGAAGAGGGTGCATATAAAATGCAATCTATGCTCCATGACTCATTACTGTGATTGCTTGCATCTCGACATGTGGGGAAAGCTGAGAAGGGACCACCAGGACTGTAGTTACTACATATCGATGTGTTAGAAATAATTACCGTGGAAACTTGTTCTGGATATCTGTCAAATATAGACTTAAATATTATTTAAGCAATTAGTTTAAATTACTTTGATAATGATTACAAAACCCGCAAAAGGATAAAACTTCTTTTCTGATCTAAAAACTACTGTTTCATCAAAGGAGATTTAAGTGCATAAAAATTTAATAATTGACCAATGGTCAACCAGAGTTATCTAGATGATCATAGTGGAATATACTATTAAAATAAACCTTTTAATGGTTTATTCCACTTTGATCATCTTAATATCAAATAAGTAGTACATAGTTCCTAGAAAAGGAGGTAGAAGTTGAGGTAAATAATATACAAGTGGTTTATTTGGAGAACTCTCAGGGAAATTTACTTAATACATCATAAAATACTTTACCGAGTATGCCGTAAACCAAAGGGCATCCTTTTAAAAGCTAACCAACAAAAATTAGCACAAAAAGAATATTAATTTAAAAAGTGTATTAATGAATGTAAATATTATGTTCATTTATAAAAACCTGTGTTATTGGATAAATCGTAGTGATTTCATATAAATAAAAACTTAGTAAAATTTTATGAATCATTGATTGAGTTTGAGAAACAATTAAATGAAGTTAAATTCACTTTTACATCTTTTAGGTGGTTATATCATTTGAAAGACATGTAAAACAACTTTATTTTTGATAAAGAAGAAACACAGCAACTATATATTTAAAGTTGGGAACATTAAAACCTTTTTTATATTATGAAACAGGTAGAATAAGGCCAACTAATACCAAATATTATGTAGTGCTTTTAATTGGGAATGAATTCAACATTTTCCTTTTAATAATAATAAAATCATTTATAAAGGCAGGTTATTTATTGATACGTGTCTGTCATCATCAACAAAATCTGAGTATTCCCATTACAGAGCACAGACTTTCCTAAATAGAAAAAATACTCGCGGATCAGACCATACTATTACGCTTGACCAATGCGAGTTGTTATTTGAAAATGGACGTTGTAACAACCGATAAGTTTATAAAATAATAAATTTTTCGGTTTTTTTTAAACAAAATAAAATAGAATGCCAACTTGGAATGGAACAGTCAATTCTTATGCAATAATTTATTAGATCTTCCTTCATTGGCTCTGATTCGAGATTCCAAAAACCCAATCCATTAGAAAATGTACAGTTTGGAGCTTAAGTACTTCTTTTAAAATATTGAATTAATAATACTCGAGCGTGAACATTTTCGAATTACGTACGGCAGAGTAGAGTTATAAGCCGATTAAACCTCAGGTTGTCTGCGTCTGAGACACACAGCTAAGAAATTGAACAAACAATTGTATTATCTTAATTTCAACACCTTAAGACATAATAAAAGTTTGCTTGGAAAATGTAACTAAATGGGTGAAGCTAAAATGAGACAATTTAAATGAAACTAGTTGAACTATTTTCGAGAAGCTTTATAATAGTGATGATAAGCGTCATCTAGAAATTATATGATTACCACTGGTGAGAATGCTGGAAAGAAGAGATGATTGTGCCTAACATACTTTGTTACTTACGCTTGCTCTCTTAAATTTCTCTTCATACCTAAACACAGAAATCAATGTCGGAAAAGGGAGAACGGAAGTACCAACCCAAACGATCCTGCTGATGGTGAACACGCAGTGTGATACAGTATTATTAATGGCATAGGTTTACCAATAGTATATAATTTATAAATCAGTGTTATATTTTTTCTGAATAGATACTTCTACCTACAATTAATTCGTTTTATATTAAATAAATCATGAGAAGTTTATTTCAGATATTATAAGATTGTTTCTGATGCTCTAGACGTCGGATTAACGTGGTTCGTACCAATTTAATTTACCAAGTCTAAATATGAACAATATTATTGTATTTTAGTTATTGGATATAACATACGTTTGTGTGTAGTTCTATATAAAGAGTTTTGCTACTTCAAGTAGGTAAGCCTATTTTACGCGCTTAATTTAGGAAATCTTTTACTTTTTAAATCTTTAAAATAATCACAAATGAAGATCTGATATTTAAGAATTCTGAAACCAAGTTAGTATGTTTTAAGTTTCATAATGTATCATAAACTGGTGTACAAAAAACCCAAACAGTCCTGAGTATCACATCCTAGTCTACTCAAATTTAATAATAGTATCCCATTGACTGAAGGAAACCACCTAGCCAAATCAATTATGTTTTATAATTTAATTCTAGTTATGTCTGTAATGTATCACGAAGGCGTCTCATGTTTTTTTACAAGAACACTATTTTATTATTCGAAATTTTTTAAATATAAATGTCAACTCACCTTAATTAACAGAGAAAAGCCCAGAAGTCTAGTGAAGATTCCCAAAAACACTACAGCGGCATAAAAATCACGGTTTTAACGGTAAGAACGTAAACGATACGTTTTCACTAAAAATTTCGTACAATATAAAAAAAATCAAAATCAAAAAGACTACATAAAATAAAAACACACAACACAAAATAATAAAATAACTAAAATTTTAGTCACATCACTTCGCCATTTGTCTCACTACTACGATTAATCAAAGGAAGTATTTGAAGTGTCAAAATTTGTAAAAACGTGACATTGACATGTTGCCAGTGTGCGAAAAAAGAGGTTGCGTTTAAAAAATTGCAGTAGAAACTGTTGAAACATTAAATATTATTAGTTAGTAATTAAAAAATTTTTTATTGATATATTAGGTTTCATCCAAATTATGTTTATTGGAATAATATCAATATAAGGTGGCTTATTAAAAGTACTTGCCGGAGCCACTGTTCTTAAACTACCGTGCTCGATTGTACTAGAGCCAGTCCATCATTACGGATAGGACAGTTTTAGCTATCTTGCTATCTTACTGTTATACTGGACATAATCACGGGTGTTCTTAGTGGATGCCACTAGTCTGTTCGATGAAACCTCGAGAAAGCCGAATCAGATAAAAAGTTCAAATATCTGAATCTGGCACATGAGCTTACCGATATGTGGAGGGTGATGTCTACTGAGACCAATGATTGCGGGGCTTCAGTGATATAGCCAGGATTGTCAGTCGATTCCTTTCTTTGTCACCCTGACCATCGACCATTGGCCCCGAGTAGCGCTAAACTCGCCATAACATCTCAAACTTGCCACACCTTACAATTTTCAATCACAGTTGTAATAAAATCTAACCAATTGGTTTAAGTCTCCAGGCGACTGGGTTGACATACTGACCTGCATTAGGCAAGCATAGTGGTACTATAACGCAAACTCCAATGTGATTCTTCTATTCAGGAATAACTGTGGGACTTACATAGAGCTGACGATTAAGATGAACCAAACGAGTAGTACCTTATGAATAAATCCCACAAATAAATGTCTTTCTGCTAAATATTTTATAAAATAGTACGTTAATTTCTTTTAACAGCTGTATACATATAAAAATCATAAAGTGTTTTCAAGTTTATACACTTATTTTATCAAACGCAAGCGTGTATCCACACAGAGCTTCATATCCAACCCACGTAGCAGAGTATTCATTAATTAATACATATAAAAAAGGGGAAAAGCGTAAGAACGCATATGCATGATGATTGAAGATTCACTCCGAGATTTATTTATTTTCTTTGAGAAATAAAATTGAAAACGTTAATAATTAAGTTTTTATAACAACTATCGGAGATAGCAAGGTCATTTACATGTATGAAGACCATCGTTGAAGTTCTCATAAGTTTATTTGCAGCTCCTATGAATCATACTGTTGACATGTGCAAAATATTAATCTTTCAAAACCTTAATTATTTTTTATCACAACATTTTCTTGTTTTATTAATTTGTACTTTAGAATACACCTTACTTTTATAGTTTAACTGAATTTCAAAGTGACCAGTTACTAAGGGAAAATTTTGTTTGTCCGTTATAAGAGTTATTATCAAACTATTATCTAATAGACCTCTTTACACAGCTATACAGTAAAAAAATATACTATTCCATTCTAAACATTACACTGATTACAAAAAAGTGACTAAAGGCAAGTTTCTTCCTTGATATTTAAAACTAACTACGTCTCAAACACATTTTGTATGAAATATATTCATTGAGTAAATATTAAGATGAACTTAGCTGCAAATTGTAAATTCAGAAACCGGCCGTAAGGCATAGCTACTTACGAAGTAATATCTTAATCAAGTTATATTTCAATATATATAAAGGTTAATTGTATACTAAATTGTTACATAATTTTGCGGCAGTGGAATGCATTTTAGCAATATTATGTATTTATTAAGTTATGCAATGAACCTATTAATATTGAAATATAACTTTAATATAAATATAAATATCAGTGAGAGAATTATTTTATATATGTATTTGAATACTTTCGATAAAATAAACCAGTGTACACAAGGGAGAAGTCAGTAAAATCTTAACTTTTTATAGAAAGCTCAGCAAATGACTCGTAACCACCTAATAGATAGTAAGTAGTAGGAAGAGTCATACAGCTCTAGCCACCGCCACCTTGTCGGCCCAAAAAGTGCTTAGTAACTATGCTTCACTAAGAAACATACTCACCAGATAAAGTATTTAAGGTGGGCCAACGAAATAAAATTATCTACGGCACGCACTAGTTATGGCAAACAATGTCTTAATTTTGAAGGTGCCTAACTTTATAATAAACTCTCAAAAGATTTAAAAGAAGCAAAATCTATGCAAACCTTTAAAATATTATTGTAAATCTACGTTCAGTACTTACAACCTAATAAAAAAATCCTAAGTATCATATACAAAAATTGTCCTAATATTTCACAAAAAAATTGACAAAATTAATAATTAAAAACTCTACTTATCAATTAAATTATAATTTTACTTAAAAATGCAATGTGGTTTTCCAATAAAACCAACACAGGCAAACAATTATATAAATGTTATATTCATTAGATAAATAGTACTTTCTATAGTATTATAGTGAGCGTAGTTCAATGTCTGAACTGCGCATAGTTGTAAGCCGCATCTAGTTGCGTTTACTCAATGTTGCTGCAAAGTCGCTCATTATGAATGTTTACATCTACCTTCAGTTATTTTTCTTGCATTTTTATAGTGTTTGTACGCCTACGCAGTTTCGTTTTTACCTAGTTATAAACTGTATTTTCTTTGTTTTTGTCTCTATTTGTGCATCAATATTTATATTATATCGATTTTATTGTATTTCCACAATAGTATTGTCACTTTTAGAGCAAACGATAGTAGTATTCGATAGTCATGATATTGACAGCTATCGATATTGCACAAGTTATCGACAACATCTCACTGCACTTTTTCATTTATTTAACAAAGGTTATACACAATTCCTATTGATATATAAACAGGAATATTTATGTAATATAACGTAGTATAATTATCATTTAAATGTTCATAAGCCAATTACAGAACATCACTAAGTTACTTGATCTTCATATAAAATATTGATTTATTAAGTAAGTAGTTGCATAAAAATTAGACAATACAATATTACAAACAAATTTTAAGTTTGTTTTCGGGAAACAGTCCTTTGTTGATTTCAAGGGAAATGTCAAATCAATCGCATAGATGTCAAATCAATATCTCGCACAAACATTCTATGATAGCATCGCCTATAGCATCTATGCAATATGATTTCTTGATATTGCATTTGTTTATAGGCGACTTAAGCCTTTTATTTGACATTAATATTTATAAAAAATATATTCATTGTCTTTGAGAAGAAAAAGTTTTTTCTTAAAACATTTACTGGTGAGTGTGCACTCTCCTTTACAGCCAACCAATCGGTCAATACACGTTTGTGTCCACTCCGTATCCAAGTAACTGTCGACCTCATCAACTATTGACTGTCCAGTATCGACCGGTCTCGTCGTTTCCTTAAACCGTGTCTATGATAATTTGTCCAATTGAGGGTGAATTGAAAATGGAATAATTGGACTGTGACCCTAATATCACTGATGTAAATGCCAGTTTATAAAAAGTAAAAACCAATGTAATGGATTTTAATGTCGTCATTTGGTATTTCCAATTAATGAATCATATGAGCATAGATATCAGGAGTACAGCAAACTATTTTAACCGCCTTAAAATTAAAGAGGTACAATTTTTAGTTCACCAATTTTTGTTCAAGAATTGTCAATTTTTTAAATTTTATACTGAACAATCTGGAATCCTGAGATTAGAGTTGCCCTATGCTTTAATATTTAGAAATCAAATTTAAGTATTTTAATCAGTAATCAAACAAGTAAACAATACAGATTGACACTATCTACGAGTACTTTGATCTTAGAAACATATCCCTGAAAAGTGTACAAAAAAGTTTTAAGAAAACTAGAAACCTACTTCAAAACACTAAAAAAGGCAAAAATAATTGTACTTGAGTCTGTTCTTTCCTAATCTAACAGTATTTGTGTCGAGGTAGTGCCAATTTCTTTCCAGAAACAATAGTAAGTGAAGCACTGGCTCCAAAATTAGCTACGTATTAACTAGGTATTTTCAAAACACTAATAAAGTAAAATAATAATAAAAATTTAACTATATTAATGTAGAACCTTATTTTAAATAAGTTTTTTAGATGTTTTTAACTTTCTTTTCAATTTCACTAATAGTCTAGATTTTACTTAAGAAAGCCTTGTTAATATTGTTATCATTATAAATAGAATTATGTCTATTAGTTTCTAATAGAGTATAAATTACTTTGTGAAATAAAAAGTGATATTATTACCGTTTTATTTAAAAATTATATCATTTTTATATCAGCCAAAAGACGTCCATTATTGGACTAAGGCCTCCCAAAGGGTTTCCAAATAGATCGAACATGCATTGCAGGCATTGTTGTGAGAACCATTGTAAGTGCTCATGTTTAATTAAATTGAAAGATGAAAAATGGGAGTTGATCCAAGGATGGAAAATTTGTTTGCAATAAAAGCATTACATCCCTTAAGATACCGCTTCACTCTTAACAGCACTGTATGACCATTCTACAAATCAGGTCGCTGCCAAACAATACCACGGCCATTCGTTTTCCTTCATACAATTTCATACACGAACAAAAAGTGACATGTTTGATATAATTCATAATGTTTAGTGGCTATAGCTGTTGCAGAAGTTATTAATTTTGATATCTCAAAATCATATACATTGTGTTAACAATGAAAATAACGTCCACTAAATGCTGTTACAATTAGTAAATACTTAGGCAGCCCAGATTAATGCAACATGGAACAAAAAACGAAAATTGCAATATTAAAAAAATAATTACGACCAAAAAACGCGGCATTGGGCAAAATAATTAGTAAAGATATAATAAGTCTCAAAACAATTAATGTTTAACTTGTATCTCTAACGCGGCGTGTTACCAATGAATTTTGTTTAAGTATGTATTTTGGATACATTCCAAAACAATTAGTGCAGTCAGTGTAGTGCTCCTGCCAACGGCTTGGGAAATTGAGAGAGAAACACTCTGAAAGCGGCTAGTGGGCTGGAGGACATAATTATTCTGTTTAGTTCGATAACGGTACTCCATAATGTACAGATATATTACATGTAGGTATTTACTATATAAATTAAGAGAAGGCTCCATAAATATAAGTTGTTTTTAAAGAAGTGTACTCAATGATACACATATCATATCAGCTGAGAGACTTTGCTGAATATAGGCCTTCCACGAAGATCTCCAAGCGGCTTCCCGCAACCTTAACTAGATCGATGATCTACCTTGTGGAAGACCTATCCACACTGGGTTTCCAGGTACGTGGACGCTTCTTCAGGATATCCTTGCATTGTGCCTTGACTGCTGCCATCTATGTCGATGACTCTAGTTCTCTTGCGGATATCATCATTTCTGATGAGAAACACACATTTGACAAAAAATTGTCTAAAACAAAAAAGGAATATATTAGAATATGTACGGTACTTTATTTTTTTCAAAATATTTCTCCTTACTAAAGTTTGTAAATTTTCACGCATCTAAATAACTCTTATAGATAATTTATTCGTGACTGACTAAGAATAATTTTTAATTTTATTTAGCAACCAAGTTATTATGGAAAATAGTTTGTGATCTAATTTACCGTTATTGAAAATAATTGACTACTACGACTTCTATGTTGTTGGGTAAGCGATATTATACATTTAAGCTTCTGATATATACCACGATAGATAGCCGATTGTATTTTGGGAGCCACCTCTTTAGTTTGAGGTAGGGTTTAAAATTATGTATAAGTAATTTTGTTTTATATTCAGTGCAAAAATCCATGTCGTCGTCGACTGACGTTGAGATGCCTGAGTAATTAGTTCCGGACAGTCTAATGCTAAATATGAATATTCGTTCTTGGATCATGACCATTTATATATTTATGTATAACCATTAAGCTTTTCTGATATCATGTAAAAGTCCATCTGTCAAAACGTTCGCAAATTTCTCCCGGTTATTGATTCTTTAGGAATATTATTTTACGGATCGTCCCGCAATGAAATGAAAATAAAGACTTTATCTATCTATCAACGAAAGGAATAAAATAAGTTAGTGTTTTCAGGTACAATAACTAAAGCTGAAAATATTTAAATTTAACAATGTTTAATTTTAATATCAGAAGGCTTTAAAATTATTATTTTAGGTATTAGCAGTGAATATATATATATTATTGATATTATTGATCAAATAATATTTTTTTCCATTATTTTAATATAAATTTTATAACCTTATGATGAATCACTCAATAAATTATTCATTTCACAAAACTTAATTTTCATGTACAAATCAAAATTAGGTATTTTATTATTATATATGAATATCACTATTATTTTTTACATTTAATATGATTGTAATAAAATAGACTGGATTTTAAATTTCTTTTGTCAATAAATCAAAACTGTGAGAACCATTAACACAAAGTAGACGTTTAATACAACTGGCAGAAGATCAAAACATAACATACACATTCTGAAATAACTGCAAACACGTTGATTTAGAGTTTGTTTTACTAATGCCTACTTGTAGCGCTACTTTGTAGTGAGCTTGTAATTTTTTTTATTTGTCCCAGTTAGACAAGAGTGTTGATGAACGATAAAGTTATTAATAAATTACGAAAGAGAACTAAAATAAAATTATTTTAATTATAACTAAATTTTTTATGTCAAAGACTGCAGCAAGTATACCTACCTAATGGTAAGACCAGCAATATGAAAGAGTCACTTCAGATAGCTGATGCGTTGACATTTTGGAGACAGGGTGAATTAAGCCTCCTCTGTTATTACCTTTTCCTTTTAAGTGAACTTCTTGGACTTTTCTGGACGAAATTGTAAAAGCGGTCGTACTACGATAGGATTTACGACGTTGGTTCAAAAACATAGCAGTGCTTATTCTGTCTAAACTCGTTAGATTGGTAATGGACAAAAAGTAAATTCTTCTTAAGTTCCGTTGGTAAACTGTCGGGTAAGAAAACCTTAAGATTTGATTTATTTAACAGTAATACCTACATATCTAGCTAATTATTTTAGCAACCGGTTGACCAAGTGATCATTAGGTCGACCTAACTACCTGACTCCTAATGTAATATATAGATATAATAGAAAATCAATTGTAATATTTACCAAATTTTTTAGTACATTTACATACGTCTCAATGCTAGCCACATGCCCTTCTGTGTAGCCGTGTTCCATCGATGGGAAAAACATTAATTTGTGCCATAGCCCAATCATGTTGATCCAATCCAGTTTGGTGGGAGAGAGTGGTTGCCATAACAACCGAGACCAAAGTCTCAACGTGAATTACAAAGCAAGAAGGAACTCGATATAACAAATTTGGTTGACCCATCCAAGGACCAACCATGGCCAAAGTTACTTCGTTTTCGTTATTGACATCAGAGCGTTTGAACCACTAACCCAACAAGTAAACTGCTATTTTTAAATTAAAATAATATATAAAACACTATGACACGAGAACAAATATTCGTGTTTAACACAAAAACATCTGTCACTGTCGTAGCCATAGTAAGGGAAACCGACCACTTATTACCGTAATATTCCCAAAATTCTTTCATTATCCTCTGCTCTTAGGAAAAGTTTAATCATACTTAATGATAGTATTGGCGATACTAAAAGGCCCTCAATAAGGGTAACACTGTGTTTCTAACAAAAAACCAAGCCTCTGAAATTTTCCTTGTTGCTAGTTACTGTAATGGTCTTGAAACTACCCATTTATCCAAATATTCCATTCCATAAACATTTGATGGTTCGTTAAAGAAAATATTTAGCGATGTGTGTCATCAAAGTTGAAAAAATTGTAACGTCCGCGAATTTAGATAATGTGACATATTTTTCACTGACCTCATTTTTACCCGCAGTGAAACAATGTACAGCCATGGCCCTGAATTCTGAACTGTTTATTCTAAATACTGATGAATGCTGCGTAAATAAATATAAAAATCTTTGCGTCTTCTAGAACCCTGACCTCTATCAGATCATTGCTTGCATTCATGGGAATGCATTATGAATATTCCTTTCGTTGATAGATAGATAAAGTCTTTATTTTCATTTCATTGCGGGACGACCCGTAAAATAATATTCCCATCAAGCATGGTGCTTGATGGTATAAAATGGTATATCTAATCATGCTAAAGGTATCTCTTCTAATTGTTACGATAACTATATCCATAACATATTTTAAGATTGCTTCCTTTTCTTGTATATTTAAACGTTTTTCTGAAGTAATTAGGGTTTTAATAGTCCAAAGAGGTTTCCAATCATAAAGCTATATTTTTTAGGATTTTATGTCAGATAGAATTATACTTTAACGTATGTTCTGTCCAGGTATGGGTATGGGCCAATCCAAATTTGTTATCGCAAGATTCTTTTTGCTTCTAACTAGATAAGCCATTATATTATATAAGCTTATATTAATGATGATCATGTAACAAGACAATTATATTAGCTTGTAATCAAAATGATTTACCACTAGCTTCCTGATAATATAAAAATAAACCCGTTGATATTCGCGTGTTGGCTAGTGACAGTTCTATCTCTGCATTGAGCGCGTATACGCATTGCAAGACCAAAATAATTATCATTTCGAGGTCACGCCTACATGTTTGAGTTTTATTTTCTCCTGTGCAGCCCAACGGATTTTATACTGCAATATATTTTTGGGGAATCACTTTGTTTTTCGGCTTGTGACGAGAATACCCGAGCAATTGTTTTGTAGCTCAATACATAAATTAGATGGATAGAATGTCAGTTACTTCATAACGTATGTTTACTGTTTTGAGAGACAATTATGACGTGTGTATTATTAAAGAAAGCTGTAACGGTACACCCATGGCTACTAATGAGTTGTATTTAAAGGTTGTATGATATATAGGTATTGGACGTATTTAATTACATTTAAAAAAAATATAAATCTAATGAAATATAAAAAGTAGGTCTTGATACAAGGTTTTTAGAATTTTAATTTGACAAGTAATTAATATTAAGCAGTTTGAAAATTTGTTTTGTCAATAGAATATTTCGATGACAACCGCTTTTTGGATGTAAAGATTACTTCTGAGTCTAGTTATTATTGAAGAGGTTGTAGATATACAAGTACAAAGCTTATAAAGTATTGGCTGCCTACAGTCAATACTGAATATGTCAATATAATTATGTTGACATATTTTATTCATTCATCTTATGTTTTGTTGTCATGGTTGTTGTACGTTTTAATAATATATTATTTGCTTTACATATTCACTATTTTATTATTCTAACAAAGGTTATGGGCCCAGAAATTGAAGTGTAAGGCAAATATAAGTGCATGTGGTATCAAAATGAATTCTTTTGCTAAAATTGAATCTTTGACAAAAGAAAATTTTGATACTTGGAAAATTCAAGCAGAAGCTATTTTGACTAAGAATGATGCCTGGAAATATGTGAGTGGAAAAGTATCAAAACCAAATGTTAATGAACAAGATGAACTAATGAAGTGGGAAGAGGGAGATGCTAAGGCTAAAGCAGATATAATTCTTATAATAAGTGCTACTGAACTTCGACATATTAGAGGCTGTACTACTTCTAGGGAAGTTTGGTTACGGTTAGAGTCCGTATATGCTTCATGCGGACCAGCTAAAAAGGCTACGCTACTAAAAAGACTATTAATGTATAGAATGAGTGAATGTGGTGAAATCCGTGAAGAAATGGGTATATTCTTTGATACTGTTTCAAAACTTGATAGTATGGATATAAGAATTCATGATGATTTATTGTCCATAATGTTATTATATAGCTTACCGTCTAATTTTGACAATTTTCGATGTGCTATCGAAAGTCGGGATGAGCTTCCAAAACCAGAGATTTTAAAAGTAAAGATAATAGAGGAATATGAGTCCAGGAATGTGAATGTTGAAGTACATAATCGTGCTATGAATATTTATCAGAGAAATAAATTTAATGAAAATAAATCGAATGATAAACAGAGATTTATCAATAATAGATACGAGTCAGGGGGGATGTCAAGAAACTATCAGAGGAGAGTATTAATCTGTTATCGTTGCAATAGTCCAGGTCATAAAGCTTCGAATTGTCAAGTGAAAAATTTAACAACAGAACAATATGCTAATAATGTGAAGGATGAAAAAAATGGTAAAGTTTTATTATCTTTAAATGTTTCAGATGACGAGAACTGTAACGTTATCGATTCTTTCAAACAAAAATGGGTGTTAGATTCTGGGTGCACTTCTCATCTCTGCAATGATGCAAAAAAATTTGGTGATTCTCTTGAACGATTTACCGGTAAATTATGTCTTGCTAATAACATGAACACGGATATCAGAGGTAAGGGTGTAGTTAAACTATCGGCATTATGTGGACAGTCTATAGGAACGGTAGAATTTAATGACACTTTGTATGTCCCAGAGTTGAGGACGAACTTAATCTCTGTGGCTAAAATAACTGATAAAGGGTACGACGTTCTTTTTTCACAAAACTATGCATCGATTGTTGATCATAGCGGTGCGGAAAAGTTGTTGGCCCATCGTCAGGGAAATTTGTATTATTTTAAGGAGGTTGAGTTGGCTAATGCAATAACACACAGAGATCAACAGGGCTCTGTTGATCTTTATGGCTGGCATGAACGTCTAGGACATTTAAATGGTAGGGATGTTGTTAAATTGTTAAGTAAAATAGGTAAAAATGCTAATGTGCATGATGTACAGGTCTTACAGGATTGTGATATTTGTATTAAAGGTAAAATGTGTAGAACACCATTCTCTGAATCTGAGGGACCTTGTGAAGAAAAGTTGCGGATTATTTATAGTGATATTGTTGGTCCAATGAGGTGTGAATCAAAAAGTGGAGCTAGATATTTTATAACTTTTATTGACGATAGTACAAGATGGTGTGAAGTTTATTTTCTGAAAACTAAAAATAAAGCTTTGGAAGCTTTTAAAATTTATAAAAATATGGTTGAAAATCAAACTGGATCAAAAATTAAATATTTTCAGTCAGATAATGGAGGTGAGTATTGCAATTCGGAATTTGATGATTTCCTAAGAAGAGAGGGAATATTGAGAAGGTTGACAGTAGCTCATACTCCCCAACAAAACGGAATAGCGGAGAGGATGAACCGGACTCTAGTTGAAATGGCTAGATGCATGTTATTGAGTTGCAAGTTGTCCGTGGGATTTTGGGCTGAAGCTATTGACACAGCCTGCTATATAAGAAATCGGTGCCCAACAAGCAGCTTAAAAGGAAGTATTCCGTATGAAATGTGGTTTAATAAACCTGTCAAAATTCATTATTTACGCAAGTTTGGAGCAAATGTTCATATATTAGATAAAACACCTAACAAAGATAAATTTGCACCTCGTGGGATACCGGGGATATTTGTTGGATATCCAAAAACTGTAAAAGGTTTTAGAGTTTGGTTGCCAACAGAAAATAAATTTACTATTGCCAGAGATATTAAGTTTAGCGAAAGTGAAGTTATGAATGAAGTAATGAGATATGCGAATAAAAATATGGAAAAAGAATATTGCCCAGAAGATGAAAAATTTTTTATAGATATACCTTTAACAAGAATTTCCAATTTAAAAAATTTTGAGGGGCTTCCAAATGATGTTAGAAATTGTGATGAGATGATCGTGCCCCCATCAGAAGAATTGAGAAGAATGAATGAAGGACAAAGCTTGGCTCCATCTTGTGAAATAAAATTGAAGAGGAGTGCCGGAAGGCCCAAACTATTGCGTACTGGACTACCTGGACGTCCGAAAAAAGTTTATAAAACTGTGGAGAATGATGAAAATATATTTGAGGAAAACAGTGATCAGGAAGAAATTGTAGATTCACCAGAAACGTTAGAAAATGTTAATAGTAATAATGTGGCAAGAAATACTATTGATTTTGCAGGGACGATTGAGACATCACTAGAAGATGCATTAAAAAGTGATGAAAGAAAAGAATGGGAGGAAGCTATATTATCTGAAATAAGAAGTCTTGTGCACAAAGGTACATGGGATATTGTAAGTAAACCTGTGAATAGAAACATTGTTGGATGTAGATTTATCTTGACTACCAAAACAAATGTGGATAAATCTACAAAGAAAAAGGCTCGACTCGTGGCTCAAGGTTTCAGTCAACGGTATGGGATTGATTACGATAAAACATTTGCTCCAGTAGCAAGACTCGATACAGTGAGATTATTAATGGCTCTAGCTGTAGAATTAGGTTTAGAGATTCATCAAATAGATATAAATACAGCTTATTTAAACGGAGATTTGGATGAAGAGATTTATATGCGTACTCCGAAATTGTTAAAGGAAAGCTTAATTAAATTGATACACAATAAAGATGAAGACATATATATAGTGGCACGTGCAAAACAAATGTTAGAAACCATAAATGTTGGAGGTGATACATGCTTGCTAAAGAAATCTTTGTATGGATTGAAACAAGCTGGTAGGCAGTGGAATAAAAGATTGCACAAGAAGTTGTCAGACATGGGGCTAAGCCAAAGCTTGAATGAACCTTGTTTTTATTTTAGACAGCAAGATAATGAGCACTTTTTTGTACTAGTATTTGTTGATGATATTTTAGTTGCATCTACAAAGGTGGATCGCATAGATCGTTTTAAAAAAGAATTGGGAAAAGAGTTTGATTTAAAAGACTATGGCCAAGCAAAATTTTTCTTAGGTATTGACATTAAAAAGAGTGACAATGCCATTATTTTGACACAAGAAAGTTATGTAAAAGATTTATTAGAAAAATTTGGTTTAATTAATTGCAATCCTTGTAATACTCCTATGGAAATTAATGAAAGAAATGTAGAACCTCACGAAAGTTATAGTGAACGTGGGAAGGATGAAAAATGGCCATATAGAGAGTTGATTGGCTCTCTTATGTATTTAAGTGTGGCTACTCGGCCAGATATCACCAATTCAGTGGTAAAATTATCGCAATTTGTGAATAAACCTGAACAAAAACATTGGAAGGCTGCAAAGCGTATTTTGAGGTATCTTAAGGGAACGGCATCTTATGGACTTGTGTATAAACCAACCGGTAAGACTATAGAAGGTTACTGTGATGCAGATTGGGGAAGTTGTCCTTTGGATAGGCGATCATTTTCAGGATATGCTTTTATTTTAGCTAATGCATGTGTGTCGTGGTGCTCGAGGAAACAAAGGACTGTGGCAACGTCTAGCTGTGAAGCGGAATATGTCAGTATTGCAGAGGCCATGAAAGAGAGCTTGTATTTACAAAGTATGCTTAAGGAGATAGGAGTTTACAGGTATGCGTGCGTCTGTCTTAATGCCGATAGTAGATCTGCAATCTTTCTTGCACAAGACCCAGTGTTTCATGGTAGAAGCAAACACATTGACATTAAATATCATTTTGTAAGGGGCGTCTTAAAAGATAACAAAAACATTCAATTGAGACATACACCCACTAACGATATGTTAGCAGACGTGTTGACAAAACCATTGTCTAGTGTGAAACATTATAAATGCATACGTGGCTTGGGAGTGAAAATTAATTAACTTTAAATTTTATATGTTATTTGTCATTTTGTTCTGGACTGTCATGGTTTTATGTTGTGTTGTGTTTTTTTAAGGTTAAGGCTTAGAGCTTTGTACTTGAAGGGGCGTATTGAAGAGGTTGTAGATATACAAGTACAAAGCTTATAAAGTATTGGCTGCCTACAGTCAATACTGAATATGTCAATATAATTATGTTGACATATTTTATTCATTCATCTTATGTTTTGTTGTCATGGTTGTTGTACGTTTTAATAATATATTATTTGCTTTACATATTCACTATTTTATCATTCTAACAGTTATAACCAGTGAAGGTTCACCAATAATTTCTGAACTTCTCTACTTTATATTGAATTTATATTGTAGTTTTAATATTTATTCAAGTTACTGTAATTATTTTTCATTTGACGTCAACAAGTACCTTAGCAACGATAACTAACTTAAGTAGGTCTTCGTTGAATATTGACTTGTAACTGATGGAATTCCGACAGCTCTTACAATTTGTTAACTATAAATTCTGATAGATAACGAGTCCCTTGCGAAGATACGACGGTTTCAAAACTTATAATATACATAGCATTTCTAAACACTGACAAAGTCGACCAGTAGCGACAAAGACACACTTATGTGTAAGTTGTATTAAAGATGTCAGTTATTGGCTGACAGAATCGCCGAATATTTCTTTGAAAAAAGCTAAACTACTTTTGAAATGCAGCCAATCCATCCTTTGTTTTATGAATGAATGGACAGTTAATAAATGACTAGTAGTGCCGTTGCAGATAGATTATTAATGGGTTAGTATGAACAAACGTTAGTATGAATAAATTAACTGTTCAAAAATCCTGAGAGATAGATATATTATTGTATGTATCTTATTTTTCAGGCATAAAATAATGCATGCCTTGTTGTATAAACAATACTTTTTAACGCATTCTCAATCCGATTTACTTTGTTTATTTTTCAACTGCTGTTTTTTATGATGTTAGAACGGGAAGTCATTTACTGATAAATTATGTAACAAAATAAATAAACTGATATCTAACTAACTACTTATCAACTTTTTCTAGATAAGCCAACTTTTATAATAACATAAATTAAAAGGCATTACTCTTATCTTATAGCCAGTTTATACTTAGCGTTCATAAATTGAAATTAAATGTAGAATTACATCGTCAGGCAATTCAATTAAATTTAACCTAATTTTGAATGGGTCTTAAATACCTAGGTAGCAATGAACGTCCTATGATATTACTGTACACATGATCAAGAGGGTATTATTTGTTTATAGTGCATACACTGACCTGTGGCCTACCGATAATATTCTAGGTAGAGGCCAACGCAAAAACACGATACGATCGATCAATATACGCCTGTCTAGTAATTTCTTTGATGAATTTTAAGGGAATTGGAACGAAATTTAAAAATTTAAGCAAATAATGGAAAAGATTTTTCAACTCCTGGTTTTATAGCTTGTTTGGGAAGGTCCAAAATTATATTGTGCTTTCACAAAAACATTGTTAATCAATAATGGTGATAAGACCTCTATCAAACCAAGAAGTAACTCAATGAATAATTCAACGAAAGCAACAAAATAGTTTAACATATAATGTTAACATTTCTATTGGAAGAAGCTCATTTCACTGTGTTTGAGGTATTTGGGTGAAGCTCGTTTCCATCTTCGATCTTATCAATTACTAATCATCACTTCACCATTCGCCATCAGGTTAAGAGCTAAAGCTAGACCTTCTTTAAAGCAATTATTATTTTTAATTTTCAATATTAACCTAATAAAATAAAAAACTTTACTTATGAAAGCGGTATAAGGTTCACATTGCCTTGCTGGCTGGCAAGGCTGACAAATATACGCAAGCTTCATTGTTCTAGTTTTATACAACCATTCTGTAATGTTCCTAAAAAATTGGTGTGCTCCTGGATCCTAAGGTCGTGATTGGTTTGACTTGTTTTGCGACATACGATTTTGAAGATAATATAAGGCAAAAGTAACAATAAAGTATTGTCCCACACCAAGAACATAACGATAACCTAAGAAAAAAATTGTTAGCAAAATATGTAATTTAAAAATTTTACAATATCACTCCACCATACTAAACCAGACTAAAAATAAAAAAGATTTTGAAATAATTTGAACTAATGGTTTGAAGTGTCCCTCCAACGAGCTTTAGATTATAAATAAAATGCTTTTCCATGATTTAAGAATTCTGGATTACAAATAGATTACTCATTTGAGATCAACTATATTAATTGTTTTGTTTTCATGTTCGCCATCACAGCTCTTTATTTAATTTTTCGGGAGTAATTTCTGCATCTTTTAAATTAAATATTAAAATTTACCTACATAAATATTTTCTAGTCGTGTTAGGTAGTTTATTAACTACTGACCTTTCTTACTAGGACAGTCGTATAAATAAATTACTCAAAAGACGGAACATTGATAACGCATGAATTAATGTTTCATTGCTAAGGGAAATTTTACACGTGTTCTTGTTAATCGATTTTTATATAAAAACGTATATTATATGTATAAGAAACTAAGGTTGAAAGGTTTTTGTTATTGTGATACCTGTGTTATTTTTTATGTTGAACATAACGAAAACTCGTTAAATAAGTTCATTTCGGTACAAATTGAAGAATTAGTACCGTTCAAATACATTAAATGTCAATTTACAATTAAATAAGTTTTTATTTATAACTAGTTGAGTCGGTTTCACTGACAAACTACCAGTAATGTCATCTATTAACAGAAACCCAAAAAAGCGATGGAAGCAATAATAGTTTTAATGTCTAAAATGTCAGACAATTTTTCATTCTAAATTACCAAGTTTAATTTATTCTTGTTTTTTACTTTTCTTTATGGTTTTCCTTCTTATTATTATTTTCAACTACCATTGAATAAAAGCATATAAATAAGTTATAAATATATACAAATCGGTCAAGATGTTTTTGACTTTTCGCGAGACTTACGAACACCTACATATTTTTATATATAAGAGAAGAAGACTGACTTTATTTATAGTTAGATGTTTTGATTGGTTTACGCAGTTAATCAAGTATTATTATTGGAATATCATACATTAAGTTTGTCTGAAGTAGTTTACTTTCAGTTCCATAAAAAATTATATAAATTTTGAACTAGGCTCATAAACACACTTTCATAAAAAAATTCCCCTGACCCTAATTCATGAATCATAAAACTAATATATTTTAGTTTGACTCGCTTAAATGGGTCACGCTTCCTTCAAAATAAAACTCAATTATCGGAATTTCAGAAAATTTCACTCATGATAATAGCTAAAATAAATCTTACTTGTTTACAAGAAAATTTCGTGTTTTTTTTACAAATATTATCAAATTTAATTGACGTTAACGACATGAAATTAGTTTTCAATCGTAAATAAAAGTTTATAATAAATATTCAAGAAATGTTTAGATACTTATTTTTTTTCAATCTATTTCTGTCTTAAGACTATTATTTGAAATCTTTATTTCTATAATGGATGAGTCATGAACATTCTGATATTTTGGCTTTATAGTTTAAATCAAATTATAAAAGCTATATTAAATACATTCGAAAGTGATTATAATGGGAATTAGCGCAATAACTAATTAAATATAATTGATGGCATAACTCACCCGTTTCACAATACGATTTACGGACCACAAAACACTGATCACTGCACTGTAAAATTAACGCAAAACAAAACACAACACAGGTCAACAAAACAAAAACCACATACCCTACAATTAAAACGCAAGCCGGCTTATCGCACAAATTATACCGAAACTTCGCAAACCACGTGTTGCGCTGATTCTCTGACACCTAGCAAAAAATGCTAAACAAACTAAACTCAGTTCATAGAGCACATGGCACGCGCCTCTCTACACTATTAACTGACAACTGACTGACCGCTACGTATATTTACGTGGACATACGTATAAACATTTATTTTTCAACGACCGTAGACGCATCAAGTCGCACTAATACGCCTGGAAAGCCTAGAAAATCTATAAAGACATTGTCTGTTTTGTTAACCCTGCTATTTAATTACATGACTTTTTTAAAACGGTTACGGTAAGATTAAAACGAGTACTGTCACAAAGTAATATAACAATTTGAATGCAGGTGTCATATTCTCAGAGGAACCTCCAGAAGGTGGTACATTATTCAAAGGCTCCGTCAAATGCCTTGAACATCAGCAATTTATTCTTTTTTTATATATTTTAATGGCTTTGCGTTTGTTGTTTGTGTCGGCTTAATTTTTACAAATTCGATCGTTTATTGATCTGAATAAGAGGTATTTTTTAGTGTCACTGATATGCTGTCGACAGTACGCGCTTTATTTAATTTCAGGCTATAGTTCAATGTAATTAAAATGTTTAATGAATAAGGAAACATAAGTGTAAGCTCTTTTTATCGACGATGAATAGTCAAATTTAAAATACGAGCAATAATTATATATTGGATGTCTTTCTACTCGTACATTAAGACGCGTGGAAAGAACGCTCTACCCTAACTATCTCAGTTTGTATTAAAATCACTACATAAAAATGATTTGTAAGAGAAGTAACGTAACAAAATTTAAAAAAATTCAAAGTCAAAGTCAAAGTCAAAAATAACTTTATTTAAATAGACTTATTTACTAAGCTCTTTTAAATCGTCACAACAGGGAATATGTATAAGAAAATAAATAAATATAATTATAAAGGCAATACTCATAATTTTACTGGGTATCAACCGGGCATTTACTAATTGTCCCAGTTATAGTATTTCAATATGTACTAAATAAATTGTTAGTTTTAATTTTAAAATAATACTTATTTGAAAATTAAAAATAACATTAGTATGCATATTCCCAATTAACCGTATCACCGCTTCGACGAATTAGTAGCTGCAGAGAAGAAGCGGCGCAAGAAACTCTCAGCCTTTAGTAATTGTCGTTTATGTCCAATCATTTAATAATAGTTTATTATAAAAAATATTAATCATTTATTGAGCCGTGATATTACATTATATCCTGGAGTTCCTGGAGATAATGAAAATTGAAGTATTAATATCTGGAATGTATGACTTGATTGATAGTTAAAATTAAATGATTTCAGACGCTCTCAAATATACCACAAATTTATGGAAACAAGTTTTATCCTTTATGTAATATATTTGTTTTGTTAAGTTCGTCATTTTGTTCAAGTACTTTATTGGAAATAAGAATGTTTTCATTCGCACAGTGTCACATTTTTTTTTAAAACAGCACGGAACACCTAGTGAACCATTTGTCTACGTTAATACGGCACCGGGTGGTGTATTACGTTAATTACAATGTTTTGGTAAAAGTTGGGCGTTGTACAACAAATGTCATAATTTATTGTTGTTTGAGATTTCTCTTGGTTACCCAAAATCAATATTAGTTGATAAAGTTGTGACACAACCAGAGCATTTTTAATTTTATAAGAGTACGGAAGGTACGTAGTATGACGCTCTGATATGAAATTTGATTGAAACTTAAATTTTTCATTCAAATTTCATTAAAAACGCCTTTGTTATGTTTTTAATAAGATTCATTGAGCTTTCAAATTAAGCATCAACGGATAAAGGAAGATATTTGGCTTAATTTATTAATAAAGTATTGATGGACTTATTCCATTGTTAACACTTTAACAAACTTATATAAAACGATATTCTTATTACCAATTATAAGTACCTACACTTTTGATTAAAATTCAGAAAGTATTCTGAATTATGAAGTATTTGACTTAATATAATTCAGGAATATTATTTGAAAATATAGATCAGCTAGAGTACAACTGTATCTGAGAATAGTGTATCAAAATCATTATTGTTTAGAAGTCTTTCATTACATTTATTCATAGATAAACCTTTGTAAATACATATATTTACCGAAGATATTAGTCTATCTTCTATAAAGGATTCCCAGTTATTAATTTTATTAGAGCTTAGTGTATCTCGTTCGTAAAATGGTAAGGGGCAGCAGAAAGCAAATGACCAAAATCGATACAAAACCTTTAATAATAGATGCGGTCGACTGATAGGCAATATGAGTGCAGGTTCGATTAGCATTATCGTAGATAATTTACATGTCACATCGATTGGGAACCGCAAGGAATGCGCACATATATATCATTTTAACCTTATTAGTTTTTAGGTTGATTTTTGTTTTTCAAAATACTGGTTTATTCTATAACACAAACAGTAAATATAAAATACAAATAGATACACACAAAAAATTACTACTATATTAAATATCCTGTGTACTTTGCAAAGACAAGCCAAATTTTTAAAAGGTATCTGAATGAGCAACTTAGTAATTTAAGATAAAACAATATGTTACTATAACTTTTTATTAAAAGTATTCGTGTCTGATACAAAAATCTGACGCGTGGGTTCGTTCCTTGTGAAGTGGTGGCTATTAGCCTCTGATTTTGTGAGTGAGATTAGCTGCTAATCTGTGATACGAAATTATATCTATCAATAAATGTACTATATTTATAAAATTGATTTAGAAAAGTTTTTAGTAAATTAATTGAACTTAATAATTATTAAAACAATTAGGATAACACCGTGAAAGAGGTTGCATTAAATTATTTGCGAAGTTATTTTTAAAAAATAGGCAGTCTTTAAAAGAAGGTAACCATGTAAAGTAGAGTCTAAAAATTGTATTTTAAAAGGAATTTAAATTTTAGTTGCAATAAGGTAATGCATACATATTTATGAAGTTTGTTTTAGACTTGACTGTACATAGGGGAAAGTTATCACAAATAAATAAATAAAAATAGGAACGGTTTTTTCATGACATACGTTCTGTGTCACCACCTCCCCGTTCGAAACCTTTGATATTATGCCTTTAGTGATATGATGTTTCACCATATGAACTGGCTATGTATATTAGACGATAAAAAATACCTTTTTCTCTTAACTTCTTATTCACTCTGCTGAAAAAAGAAGGGATTCTTTTTTCGAATATTGAACAAAGTTATACACGAAGTTACTTCTGCAAACACACACTAAGTTTACCTTAGCTTTCATAAACTTTACGTCTAGCTTTATTAGACATTAAATCTTGACTTTATTTACACCCAAGCCTCAAACAAGTCTCTTATTGCCATTTTGGTGTAACTAAAATAGTTTTTTATAGTTCATCAAAAGCAGCAAGACTTCTTTGTTATATTAAAAGAATTACTTAAAAATCTTTATAAGGAAAATGGTATATTTTGTGCATTAATTAAAAAATAGGATCACAAAATGAAGCAATGTACGCTAAATGGTAATTGATGGATGACTTATTTAACTTGATATTGAGATTCTCGGTAAGTATACTCAACAGTTTGTTATCATAATTTGTGGCATTATCACTTTGAACGACATTATTCAAAGCCCAACATTATTCATTCATACATAGTATGAACGGAATGGTTAAGTAGAGGGAGAAAGACAATATAATATGAAAATGCAAACGAAAACGGAAAAGGAAATTGTCTTTATCAATGGGGAATTCACAATGTGATTTGTTATTTATGTAATTGTTATATGTCATTTATAATCTTAATAATTTCATTATTTTGAAGTGATAATTAATCAATATTGGCAATTATCATTTTAGCCATATTTAAATCTTTACTAAGTTATTTATAGAGGCTAAATGAATTAGCGAGGACTGGTCAATCTTCTCTGATGCAATAGATGTTGTCTTCAATATTATCATAATTATGACCGATAACGAACAAAGAGTCGTGCTGCTCTAGAAATGGCGATAGCACTAATAATAGAAGCGCTATGTATGGTCGCGATAAAAATGTGAAATGAAAACCTTGGTATAAATTCATATAGACTGCTGGCGACTATCAAAGAGAATTAATATATATATAATTAAATTAATAATAGAGAAATAATAATAATTATAATATCCAGACATAATAAAGTTTTAATTATCGCAATATAATCCTTTGAATCGGATTATATTGCAGCACAACGAATTAATTGAAGCTTGTAAACTTTAGTGTTCTTAGGATCGTTGAAATTTGTGCGTTTAATTTTTTGAATCAGATGTATACACATTGTATCAAAGTTATAATTCCATCATTATAATATTCTATTATGACTGTAAGACCGAAGTATTATAACCAATGTAACACTATCATATTTCACTGGACAAATGCTTTAGGAACTTTAATATTTTTTTTTTATATTTTCATATTTCTAAATCTTAATTGTACATCAACAAAATAAATAATATGTAGGATAATTAAAAGCGCATGTTTTTGTACAAAAGATTTAAGCGGTAGGGTCCTATCGCTTAAATCAATTTCATTCTGGTAACCTTAAGATGGATTGGAATCATTTACAATAAAATGGGGGGGAAATGGTACTGTACAACTGTAAACTGATTCCTTCAATTGTTGTTAGCAACAATAGCAATAGCATGAAGATCATAAGATTTTTTTCCATGTCGAATGAACATTTTTCTGATTATATCATCTACGCCTGATGAAAAATGAAATTATAATTTAGAAAAAACTTTATGAAAAAATATTTACGCCTTTTTGGACTTTTTTGGTTCGTTCAAATGAGTTTTTTTATGTCGACCGACCGTAAGAAAAGATACCAAAAGAAAATTTTGATAATTTTGTAAAAAAATTCACATAAATTACATGTCCAAATTCAACGTTGGTAAGACGTAAGTATCTTGTTGAAACCTAACATACGTCAAGATTGTCTTTTTATCTTTCTCAACAACTTTGTGCCTCTGTTCTTGCCTTTTAACCAAAAAACAATTGTAACGTGAACTGTTTTTAATTTAAAATTAGGCTTCTGAAAAATTTATATAAGACAGATAACGACACGAAAGTTAATCCATGCTATTTTTACTCACGCACGACAACATTTAGAATGAGACGAAAGATTGATAATCGAAATAAAGTGACATTGCAAAGATATAGAATTGAAACAGTGCCAAAATGATAATGCTTAAGCGAAACTGCTCCAGCGATACACGTAACAGTTTTTAAGATAATAGGTTCTGATAATATCATCGATATATCTTTACTGCTAGATATTGAACGTTAAACAAAATGATGGCAATTTGTTCGGTGAAAATGTAAAACAAAAGTAACGGTTACGGATTTTAAAGTAATATGAAAAGATTGACTATTAATCGATTTTTTACTGAAGATCTAAATGTAATAGGGTATTGAGCAACTATTATTTATTGCTTGAATAAAATAGATGTTATATTTAAAGAAATATTGTTACGACGACAGTCTATATCAATAGTTTCTTAGATATATTAATATGTTTGATCAGTTATTGCAAGTCGTCTAAAATCGCTCCATATAAAATGCTACAAGTAGGAAACTTCACCTCCATGTATCTGGCTTTGAAATGAATAGGCTCATGGAAAAAACTATACATATTTGAACAGTAAAATTTGTTACGTTTAATATGGTTTCAAATAAAATAGCTTAATATTAATTAAGCCTGTTTTTTAAATAAAATATATACCTACTTCGAAAATCTTTTTCATTGAGAATATATCGTATTTTGGAAACAAATTTGAAACAAGTACCTTTGTACTTGTTTGGCTTCCGAAACATTATTGTGCATTAAAATATAAATAGACTGCGGTTACCAACGGGCAAGACGTATACTTATTTGACACATTTGCTGTAAAATTAAAAAAGTATATACTTTAATTATAAAGTATTATTTATTCACTGATTCCTCAAGTACTAATCAAACCATGAAATCTCGATTATTTTACCAAATTTTGTCAGTGTAACTAAACGAATGTTAGCGATTAATTCTTTTTAGCTTTCTGAATAATTTGACCGGCATACGAGTGATGTAAGCACAAAATGAAAGTGACATTTAATTCTCTTGCAATCTTTCAGAGGTCGTCGACATTCTAAGCGTCAGTGATTCGTATACGAAGTGTTGCAGTTTTGGCATTTTACCGTAGTTTATGGAACTGTTTTGGACAGGTACGGACAGTAACAGTGGCGGAACTTTTTGTCTTGTGCTACCTCGGCTATTTAATTTAAAAATGAAGAATGACTGTCTAGGTATTTGCAAAGCCGACCACCTGATGTTAAGTGGTTACCATCGCCTACGTAACAGTTTTCATTGATCGGGACGATATGATTACACACATCGTATTAGTGAAACGGTAAGATAATAGCGTATAGGTAATACTAAAAATGTCACTTCTTACCTTAAATCTTACTAGAGTGCTTGGACAATTGCCAAGCGAATGTTCATATAGCAATAGCTATGAGCAGACCATTTTTTCACATGTTTCCTCCTTGAAAAACATCAAGTGATCACATTATTATGTTACAGTCGTATAAAGTTGATTTGAACAATGCTTTAGATTTGTTAGGTGAATATATTATTTATTTCCAATCTACTAAATTTAATGTATTTTGAAGCCTGTGTACTTTGTAAAGGAAGACAAACTTATGTTTCAGTTTTAATAAAATATAAGCATATTAGTTTATAATCAATTTACTTTTATTTTTAATTTTATTTTAATTCTATTGTTTCATTTTAGAGCAAAAAAAGCTTGTAGGTACATAAAATGTTAAATTTTATATTTTTCGTTATATATTTTTCACAATATAAGCTTTTAATTATGCGTAATTGTGGCTTCTATTTGGACTGATAAATAGGGGTGAAAATAAAAATATTATTTAGAACAATATGTGTTCTAAAGATTTAAAGTTTCTTTATGAATAATGTAGGTCATGTTAATATGACTTTTTATTACGTGCAAGTTGTTTTTAAATGAAAGGGCTTAAAACTACTTTATATCTCTTGTAAAATTCTGCTCATTGGACAGATGCCAACAGGATGTTTGTCCACCAATCGCCGTGTTCCAAACGTCGATCGTATTTCAACCGTCCCTTGTCCCGCTCGGGGAATTTGAAGTAGTGTTGTGCGTAGCAATTTATTGACTTGTCGCAATCCGATTTATTACGATCGGAAGTAAGCAATTATTATTTTAATTGATCATGTGCTGTTTTTTTTTCTTTTTTTTTTGATTTACTGGCAAAGAGGTGATAATAACTTATTGCCAACAAACAGATATTTAAGTAAACCTTTATGGTGAAAGTGGTAATTTTAAAGATATTATTGAAAAAAGCCTACGTACTAAAGCCTTAATTGACAAAGCTAATTCCTTATATAATTATATAATATATATTTTGCAAAAATTATAATGAAGTTTAACATTATTAAATATGAAATGTTTTTATCTAACCACAATAATAATTAACTTATTGAATGGAAGAAATGATAATGAATTTAATGATTGTTTGAAATATATTTACAATAACCTCATCAGTCTAGTCAATATCCTCTTCCTGAGGATGTTTACCTTTGTGCAAATACTCTAAGAAAACTTTAATAATGAATTATTCCCCAAAGATTTGTGAACAATAAAACTAATACGAGCGGATTTAACCTATGGCAAGATTTAATTATTATTCAAGAAATGTTTATAGTTTACAATACTATTTATTTCGAGTCTTTGGCAGTAGTCCAGGTTTGTAGAATATTCACCTTATAACAGACATATCCTATATCGTTCGTTTCAGCGATTGTCATTTCATGATTCTAGTTAATTTGCGTTGAAAGATTGTTTTTGGAGTTGAAGGCCGCTTGCTATAAAATCATATTAAATAATAAATTGGAAATCTGTGAAAACTGAGAAAAGAATATGAAAAGAGAATGTATTATTTAATGCTTGAGTTTTTGGATATTTGAGACATTAATTCAGCAATCATTGTTTTGATGAATGTATCTTTTAATGGCACTTATGAGTTCAGGATAAGGTCCTTATTCAGAAAGCTATACTCCAGGCTATAACTAAGATATGATATTTCTGATCTGTGGAAGTTTGTTTAATCAAATATATTTTTTATTAAATGTTCAGTTCAGAAATCTTCTCTTATAATGTGTTTACTAAATATTAGTTTTCGTCAGTTTATGAGTATTATTTTAGTAGTTTTAGACTGTAGCAATATACAGCAGCAGTTGCTACGGTCCCATCCAGCATGCGTAGGACAAGGAACTCGAGCAGATTTTGTTGACACTGAACGTCACTTTTCTCAGGTCATTGTATGGGAGTTGAAGTTTTAACTCGGGAAAAATGAATATTATAGTATAGACACAAGTTTCTCGAGTGTTATGTGCTACGCGTACAGGACTGATTAAGGTGGAAGTTTATTTGTTTTCGTAAACGAAACTAGAGCAATCCATCTAGTAACCTAATTATTAATAAAAATGTTTAATGCAAGGTGAATAAAAGAAATTATAGGTAACATAATCTTCTCTGAACAAGTTGAAGGACAAATATCAAACTGTGAACTTACTTAAGGAGTTGTTTAGCAATCCTTGAAATTTAAAACCTTTGAGTATTTGTATTGAGACACATACCCAAAAAATATTATTTTTTAAGCATTTTAATTATACAAACTAAATAAAAAATAAATAAAACAATAGAAACATTAAACGTTACTCGGGAGATTTTCCAGTCCAGAATAATATATTCGTCTTCGGGATCGTTGACACCTTAGATGAGTGATGACTTGAAGTGGAAAGTGTAAATCAACCGTTGACATTTGCGTAAATTCTAAGAAATGGCTACTGAAAGCAAGATTTGAGCAGTGACAGTTATGAAAGACTTTCATTTAATGACAGTCTGATTTAATAAACATTATCTTAGGATTTCATTTTTGAAAAAAAGGGGTTTCACGATTTCCGATTCTGATATGATCTTTATGGATATTTTGTTACTTCTGTGACTGAATTTTTGAATAAGTGTATTAGTTTCGAGTATGTATCTCTAAAATGTGAAGACATTAAAAATATATTCTAAATGTCGCCTCTTTGGTCTGAGACTAATTGCCACAGATATAATGGTCTGTGGTTATATACAAATAAAAGGCAACGGAAGCAAAACTTTTGGCTTGTTTGGGCTTTCATCAGCTTAGCTAGTTGCCGACACCTTAGTTAAGTCTGCCCGTCATAATAATAATGTAAAGCTATATTGAATAGGTAATATAGACGGAATTATCTGTTTGAGAAAACCAGATGTAGATTACGTTACCTTACACCAAATTTAAGAAAAACCTTTCTATATAAACAAGGTTCCTGATTTCTTTTGAGGTATCAATACTTGGTGATAAATTCTGATGATTATACATTACTTGTCTCTGTGTAAATTACTGATTAAATACATAAATATTGATTATATCCAAGATCTAAGAAGATCCGATTGAAATTTTAATTCAATCAGGCTAGTTGTTTACTCATTCGAACATAAAGTTACATAAATTATATAAATTTTAGGTAAGATAAATAAAAAAGACATTGAATTTAGCGATCTCTCCCTAATGATGTCATTTATTAAATTTAAGAACTGTGGAATATTAGAGAGGGATCATTATATGAATATAATTACTTCTAACAAATTTGAGTAAAAATTAAGTGAAAGCGAAATTACAGGAAATACTCTGAAAATGGTCAGAAGAGAAGCAAAAGTAGCCTTCGTCCGCTAAGAGCATAATAACCCCCACATAATGCTTTCAATTTGATTTTAAGGGATCCTTTTAAATTCGTAATTGCGCATCAGATTGTGTTTATTGTGTTGGGTTTTGGAGACTTTC
Source organism: Acentria ephemerella (assembly GCA_943193645.1). NCBI lineage: Eukaryota > Metazoa > Arthropoda > Insecta > Lepidoptera > Crambidae > Acentria > Acentria ephemerella. Next base: position 10,680,511 of record OW971881.1, on the reverse strand, counting down.
ATAATGAAACGTAATTCAGAGGTTTTTGAAAGAAATTTATAAGAGTAATAATGTGTATGTACTTTTATAATATCAAACAATCATCTCCAAATAACACCACTAATTAAGCGTATTGCCCTCCAGATAGGAAGCGTACCATAGCCAGGGATTCCCAAAGTTGTCGATATCTAATTTAATTCCCAGGGGTAGACATAAACGAAAAGTAATTGTTTTTAAATTGGTAAATATTTAAGTCGAATAGGAAAATACTAGAGATAAGATGTTTTACGTAATTTAGCTATCCGGTCTCTTGCTCAAAATAGTTTGGGAATTTTTCGCCTATTAATAAAAATTAAATGAAATGGGGCAAAAGCAAAAGCAGTTATATCTCCAATTTAATCCAGATAAGTGAAACATTTTTACTTGACAATTAGTATGTTGGACCGTATATCTGATAGACTTGTCTACCAAATAGACTTGTCATTGTCAGATGTCACTTAAAAATGCGTATACTATGAAGACATTGTGTACCACTACATTTATTTCTTTATATTAGCGTAAAGCTTTTTTATTTGTTTAATATGCTTTGTGACGTAAATAAGGCTATTACAAGCCAAAATAAACATTCATTGCTGCACAATCAGAATCCCTCCTGCAGCCCTACCAAAACACACTAAAGTCTGGCAGGCTTTGTGTAAATAATGTTTCTTTGAATTTATCGCGGCAATAAATGTTTGGTCCCCGTTTTTCTATGAAAATAAGTTTAAATTTACCGTTCCTGGGGTCCACTTACGCTGCGTTTCATTTTACAGATACTCTTTATGATTCTACTTTGCATGCATAGCTGGGAATCCCCGCTTTACTGTTTAGAGAAGATTTCATATTAGCTTCAGTATAGTTAGCAGGGGTAGCCAATTTTTAAGTTAATACCTACCTGTAATAATGGATGTAATATTATTTTAATTTTTAAGTTTCCTATAATACCTCAAAGGTGATCTTCTAAGCTTTGATGGATATTTTCAAAATGCTAATAATTCAATCGTCTTTATCGTCCTATTATATTTAAAAATAAGTAACTGTTCGTCAATCTCACTAAAATTCATAAACGGCTTGTTGTGGTCGCTTTAATTTATTTCAGTGGAGGTTGATATTAAAATCTAATTATTTCCTAGGGCAAATTCTAATGAAAGCCCAAAAAATAAAAATAAAAATAAAATTTCTAAGTTTGTAAGGACAACCGCTTAATTGACATGGCGTGCTATTCTAAATTGTCATTTCTATAACCGCTATTTCGTTAATAACTTTTTGGTGAATGAACAAGGTCACCAGGTCAACTAGATTTTAAAAAAGACTTTTTTTGCTGACACTTAAAAATATTTTTTTTTTTTTAATGTAATACTATTATTATTTTATAATATTTCACTAATATCCGTGTTATAAAATGAAATGTTTCAATTACTTGTCATTTTAATATTAAATGACTCTCGAAGTTAAATTTTTAATTGCTCACTTTTTGTAAACTTCGAAATTCGTGCAACATATAAAAATGAATCAGGAAAAAAATAATTAGCTATGTTTATGAGTTGTAAATAGTTTTGATTGTATTTTGAGTATTACTGAATATCAGTATTCTAACTAATAATAGTTTTGCTTACTAAGCGTTGAATATTGACAAATCTCACACGCATAATATATCAATATTCAGCGCTTCGGGTACTAGTATCTACCTTTCGCGCTAAAGATTAAATAATTTATTATTTTGAGCAGATTCATAGGAGCTTGCAAGAAAACTAATTCAAATCTACCTTCACTAGCTAAGATATTGTAAGTTATTATATTCTATATATAGAGGCAACCCAAAAATACTTCATGCTAATATTATTCTATGTTACAGAATTATAGTAAAACAAACATGCGTTATATTAACCCTCAAAGATTATTAATTAATCACGTCAATTAACTTCGCGGCTTTAAATCATCCTCCCATTTGATCTGGCATGTTTGGCAGATTTCAGAGCAAACAGAACTCCGCTCTATATGATTTTAATAGAAGGGTTGTCGACTTTACCGCACAGTAATTAAAACTTTCTTTTGAATGTGAATATTTAAAAAACTCCCTTTGATCCGGGGCTTGTAGAATATTTGTGAAGTTGAAGCTTCATTAGTTATTAGGACTTTTTAAGTTTCGAATTGCAACAGAGAAGTAAATATTTTTTTTATTTGGTTCAGTTTTATATTGAAATAAAACTTATCAGTAAAAAAATCGTATCCCAGGTGTGCTATAAAACAACACTATGACACGTTCATAATTGACTTGATATTATAAAAAGATAGAAAGCAAGAGAATGAATAAGAAGAAATAGAATTTGTTAAATAATAGTTAAATAGAAGAAGAGACTTTATCGTCTCACAACTAAGACTATTACAACTGAGAGGGAACTTGTTTTTTTATATTAATTTATTAAATATTTTCATAGATTTACATGGTGAAGTATCTATACATTTGTTATAATTGTGTATGAATTACTCATTAAATTCTAAAAAACTACTTCCTCAAACCATAGTAAAAGTAAAAAGTAAACCTCCTCAAAGCCCATGCAAATGCTTTTTATGTTTTTTATTAAATTTAATATGATCATTTTCTTCATTCATTTAGGCGTTAATATAATTTATCTAAAGTCAAAATAATATAAGCTTAGGTTATAATAATTATACGAATAAGAACGGATACGTTGCAGGAAATTATGTCTGGGGCCCTTTTTACATTGATATATTTGATACTTGTGTGCGTGCGGCGATGCGTGCGACAATTCTTGGGCTACCAACAAGGGAAATCTTTCATAAATCATACTTCAGGTTTGAGAAATGTCATTACACACATATTCTTAATATGTAAAGCTAACTCCAGTTAACCCAGTCATATGGCTCAAAATTAAAATCAAATATACCGTAGTTATACCCTTATTTTAATAACATTTACGATCTAAAGCTGATTATTTAATATAATCCGGAATAATCTGTAAAGTGCAAAATGTATTCGCCAAATGTCCGCCGTATTTATTTGAACAGTTGAAGTCATCGAGTCGTCTCAAAGTAGGACCCGGGATTTTAATCCGTCACACAGAGTATTGTGCTCCGGTGTTCTTCGATAGGTAGTCGGGTAGGGTTGTCAAAAGAAATATGAAATTGAAATACTGAAAGGGATGCCCACGTTCATGTTTATAGTATACCTTATACACTTTTATAATCCTTGTTGTAAGTTATGTTTCGAATAATGTTAATTGCAATGACATCAGTTTTTGTATAGCTAACTATATCAACTCAATGTTAATAAACAATAAAATTGTCGGCATATAGACTTATTTTGAGTAGGCTGGTACTAAATTAATTAGAGAAGTTAATTCAATACTAGCTTTAGAAGAGTTATGATCATAAACTATTTAAGCAGAATTTCGTTCCAAAAAATGAATCCATAATAAAATCCTTAGGTTCGAGTATGAGATATTTCAATTATTTCAATTTAATTTTATAAAAAAAAAATTTTGTAACGAAATATGTAACTTGTGGCCAACATACATATTTCATATATATATTTAATATATATATGTAATACGTAGACTTATCTATTCTTTCCCCAATTTGACAACCCTATTCGGTCCGTTACGAGCGTGTACGGCTAACTCGAGTGGTCACGTGGGGGCATTACCAGCCCTATTCCCGACCAAAGTTTCTTTTCACAATTGCAATTTTATTTTGAAGTGAACTAATTTACATATTTTGGCGGAGGGATTCTCAAATTGACGTTTTATTTATTTGAGACATTTTATTTATATTGTATATTATAATGATTATTCAATAAAGAATAAAATAAATTATCAATAAATAATGAATTAAACTTTTTTCAATCGCTATCCAATTTGCCACTTTTATTGATACTTCGCAGCTATGAATTAACATGAACTTTAAATGGACGATTGATCATTCAACCGCGGTTTTAGTATAGACTACGCTTAACTTATTAATGTCTTAAAAGATGTCAGAACTCATTTATAAATAAATTATATTATGAATTGAAATGTTCGATTTTGGCAGTTGAAAAACCTTCACTATAAATGCCTAATATAACTGTTCGTGCGAACAATAATACAATAGATTCAAGTGAGATATAATATAATATTAAAATTAGGTAATTTACAATCTATTGTAAAAAATAAAAGAAAATAGTTGATTAACAAGAAGAAAAGAAACAAAAGACAATCGCCGAACTCGGCTTTCTTCTAAAACAGTCACACGCCGCTCATCCATACTTCAAGGAGGCGGCATGTCTCTCGCTACGAAGCCTCCTTGCGAGCTTGCGCGTGAACATAATAAAATACATATATACAAGTTTGCCTTATAATTTTAAACCATCGCATTTCTAGTACTCTTATAACCTGTATGCAAGAAATTTAAACCTTGGAAATGTTAACTGAAATAATGTAATGTTCTCTGATTATGTAATGGCAAAATATATTAACTTCCCTATCATTAGTCAGAAATAAGTCCTGTATAAATATATATTCGGATCGGTGATTCTCTGGCCTCGATTTCTTTGTGCACAAACTAAATTAAATTTAGGTTCAATACTACACTTACATTAATTCAACCAAAAAGGCAGCCGAGATGACCGTTGACGACATAATACGTTTCTAAAATGGCGACTCTAAAACAGATTTGTTGTATTTTTAACGCGTACCAGAAAATATGCCAATTATAATATGAAAAAAGTGTAAATATCATGTGAAAGCAGCAGAATCGCCACCTCTGCGTTACTTTTATTCTACATTAATAACAAAGGTAGTGTGCCTTGACCACTATGTGCATTCAATATAGTATGTAGCTATAGTCTATAGTTACCGTACAAAAGATTTGTGCCGGGAATAAAAGAACAGTCTTGCAATACACGTCTTTCACACGTTGTTACATAAGCGACCAATATAAAGCACGAAGTTAGATAAATACCTCAGAACTGGATAACAAAGCAATCCGGTAAAATATCTCTTCTTAAAAGTGTCTAAGTCTTTGATAATGAACTTTTATAATATTTTTAACGGCATGTTTTTTACATGTGCTTTAAAAGAAAGCTAAATGTCGTCATTTTAAAACTAAGATACAGAATCAGGGCTTTTGTTTATTGAACTATGGGCGAGTTACAAAAATAAAATTAATTGATATAATGATAGACAATACCGATTTTGTGCCGGTTTTCTAGGCCGTTTTATGGCATGAAACCCTATCTAAGAACATAATGTTCTTTTTTTAAAATTCATCTTGAACCCTAGAGAAAATATGTCAAATAAAGACAGTAATTTGGGTCGGTCGTGTCACAGAGACTAGTCAGGTAAATAAGTCTGCTACGAAGTGGGTCCACAATATCACCGTTTATTTTATAGTTCTTAACAACGACGGTGGCGTCACTAAACAAGCGATTATCTTATGATGAGTTAGTTTGGCTTTGGCGTATTCTTTAGTTGCACGAACAATAGAAAGAGACACGCTGTGATCCACGCGAATGATACTGCATGGCAGTTCATAGCAGTCTGTCAATAGGCTTTGAGTGAAATTCACAAAATTTATACGTAACAAAAAGCAGTAAATATTTCTAAACCAGATCTGAAGTTAATGGTTTAACTTTTTTTTAACATTTGGACTATATGTATAACGAGAAACAACAGAGCTAAAATGGTATAGTGTTCCCGTGTATTTAAAGCTCTTGTACTATATAGAAGATCTGTTGATGTTGGCTTGTTGTAATAAGCTTTTTTGCATTCTCAAATTATGGCTGTATGTATGGCTACTTAGGATCCTATTTGGCTCGCTCCCTGAGCGCCTTATATTTTTTAGTATATCTAGTGTATATTTTTTGTTTATTCAAAATTATTCTGCAAAAAATTAGATATTACCTTTTTAGTAACACCATTTATATAATAATAATTTTCTTGTGCAGCTTACTAGGTCAGGAAAACATCCCTGCTATAAGGCTGTGTTAGTATTTTTGTTGACATTTACCGACAAGCTCGTAAAACGCTAGACAATTTTCATGCAAAATTAAACACAATTTTGTTTGGCAAAGTTCACTTTTAGGTATAAATATTTTGCGGTTGGCCCGAATAATTTGATCAATTTCACGTGTCGTGGCCCCATCCTGTAAGGTTCGCAAAATTTACACCCCTCCCGTGCTCTCTTAACAAGCTTTCTAACAAATACGCTGGAGAAATTAAAGAAACTCTGTGTCATTCGTTATTAGGCTCTCCGAATATTGGCAATTGAATAAAGTTATTTTCTTATTGATCTTAATTAAATGAAAACAAAAAAGTTCTGAATATTGAAACTTAAGTCCTTTAGGTTTTTTGTGGCATTTGAACTTTTCATAGGACTGTTAATTAAATGTAAGCAGGCTTTGTGAGATGTTTCATTTTTTATTTGATTTCAAAAAGTCCCTCGATCAAACGTATTTAATAAAAACTGAGTTACTAAGTAATATTAGGACTTACCAGTAATACCATAATATAATTGTATAGGTAAACGAGTATAGGTGAGAAGAGTAGAATTCTGCAGAGCGGTGTAATACTCCCGGGGGCCACAATTAGGAATCAAATTAGTGTATACATTTAGATACTTAAAATTTAATGGTGTGTACATGATTAGCTAATATCTATACTTATACACGTTGCAGGATATTGAGTAACATAATAATAAAAGATATCATAATCCTTTGTAATAAGAATTATCATAAAAATGGTAAGAGCTACTGTTTGTTTGAAAAAAAAGACAGTTTTTATTTTTTCAATTCAATTTCTCTCCATGGAATTTGATTTTTAAATATCATTAAACGTTTCCGGTATTGTTGTTCTCATTATAAATATAAAGTTTTGTTAAATTTTCACTAATAGACCACAACTTTGATAATGTTATGTAAAAAATATAGATAAAATAACATATTTAACTTACCATGTCATATATAGAATTACTCGTGTCTTCATAAGTAGTATCATTAGTCGCGATCATTATAAAAATCTCTTTCAATTCCTTTTGCGACGGTTCTTCTAATTTGGGAGATCCATCAAAATCCCTTAGTGGGGGTTCAGAGTTAATAATTATAGAGCATTACGTCCTCAACTTACGAGGACAATTATAAACATGATACTAATAGTTCTCTATTACCTATTATACCATTTCATAAAATACAGTGTTGCATTATTTACAACCAAAATATTTTTAGGCAAAATACTTAATAAGAAACTAAACGTGATTATATCGAACGTTAAACGTTATATATCGTGAAAGATTATTAATATTTCCATTAAATGTATATATAATCTTATAATAGTTATATTTTGACCTACGTTATAATGAGTGACGAAAGCTTTAAAAAACTAATTTAGAAACTGTGGAAAACCTATTGACTTGTTGACAAGATTTTAACATAATTATGATAAGTATTATTGCGATATTCTATTGTACACTAGTTTATCGCGCCTTATGATTTTAATGCGCAGTGCTCCTGTTAAATTTTTTTTTAAATATATTGCTCGTAAAAACTTGTTAGGAGACAACAAGCTAGCTATTACAACTTGTATTATTTTACAGAACCTATATGGTAAGATGATCGAACAAGCTTAATATATAGGTTTAAATATGGCTCTTATTAAAACGGATCAAGATACTCACAAATGTTTGTGTTCCACTTGATATAAGTGCTATTTGAAATAATATAATTGCATTACTGTTTTTTTGAAAAAAGTCTAGATAAGAAAAGCAATGTATAACCCTGTTAGTCCTTTTTTTATTTCTTTGAATTGTTTCATGCTATGCTAATAATATTTGCGTGATTGAAATAAAAATTACAAACTTAAACATTCCTTTTAGAACCTGTTACTTTGTTTTATGCTTTATTAAAAAAAGGAAAACAATATCAAAACTTTTCCCAAACAAATTTAAGAAAATATATATTTTGATAGATTTCAAGCAGTTTACATCAAAATTTTCAGATTCCGGAATTTAGTTTTCGAATTTGACCTTTCGGAATAGGTCCCCAGTTTCATTTTCATACAAACCTGTCTTCCATGTAATACTTCTGTCGACAACTACATGTGAATGTTCGTTGCAGATAAGCCCTCGCACGAGAATGCTATTTGTTTCATAATGCTTTAGTCTTAACGCGAGATCCTTTGTATTAAATCGTATGCTAATGCGAGATTAACTTTGTACAGTTTAACCTGTCTTGTTGGAGTTAACAACTGATATAAGGAGAAAGGGCGCAGAAGAATATTGAAAAAAACATTCGTTATGTTTGATTATGATCATCAAAATTTCAATAAAATCCAAGTAAAAAAGTGTTGTGTGAGCGTTATTAGATGTTTGTAATGGAGTTAATTTCTCAAAAACCATACAACAGATTTATATCGCATTTTTCCTAATAGTCTATTGAAAAATAAAATAATCTCATAACGATTTCAAAAGACTAAAAGGCAAGAATAATTCAATTTATCTCATTTAATTTTGTTTTTAAGTCCGTGCTAAGTTATTTCCAGAAACAATGAAATTGAATCACAGACTCCAAGAAATATTTTTTAATGGAACAAATTGAATGATTTTACCTTTTTTTAGTCTTTTGAAGTCGAATACTTGGTTATAATAGTCAGAGGGTATACTTAACAATTCAGATGTTGGAACCTACCTGATCAGTTCCTGAGTTGAATGAAATCGAAAATTTTATTTTCCTTAGTAGGAGAGAAGAGGGAGGGATAAGTTTTAATTCACCTTTCCATGTACTCAATAAAGAGGACAGTGTTAAGCAAAAAGCATTTGAATAGTGTTACGAACGTGTAACAATGGAGTCATAGCTCATCAATAAATCAGTCCCCGGTCAATACAGATTGATTGATTGATGTGGCCCGAGTTCAATCAGCTAATAGCCGACCCTGATCAAATAAAGACAGCCGTTTTCTTCCACTCATGGTAACCTTAATGGAGTTGAAACTTTTGAATGATTACGGTGAAAGGTAAAAAAGGGATCTAGATGTTCGCAACAAGTTTTATAGTAGGTACTGAAAGTTGGTCTGTTTTATGTGATTGAGGTCCTGTAGACTATAATGACTATAATACTGATAGAAGTATCGATTGGATTGAATGGTTTAGTGAATGTCTCATAGAATATTTTATTAATGAAAGAGCATTGTTCTCAATCAAACACTATATAGTACATAAACGGTCGGTTCCAATGTACTATCTACAGATTTGATATTGATAGGGCTTCTGCAGTTTATTTTCTAAACGTCTGTATTTTTAATAAATTAATAAATTTAGTAAACTTACCACTTTCTATCGAAGATACAATATTGAAACCACCCGTAATTGTCCTATTTTAAAATGTAGTGAACTGCGAACTGTAGAGCAATTGAGACTGATTATAAATTAATTCCTTTATATGTCATACACCCATTACGATATACGAAAAGGATAACATAACTTAGTTATTACTGTCCATTGCTATCTGAACGTTTTTAATAAATGTTTGGTTTAATTTGTCTAGATAATGAAGTTAACGGGACATCACTGGTTCTGGAACAAGACAGTAATGATTGGATTAGTGTAAACGTGTGTGTTTTAAGCTCAATTAATAATATTTATTGTATTGATATTGCGTTGTATTCCAAAAAAGATTACTCCCAATTACCAGTTAATCCAGCTAGATCAAGTACATGAAACTAATTTCAACTCCTAGGTAAGTGTTGAGCTCAGGGGCAATTTTCATTTGATTTATTATTGTTCTTCATCGATAAATCAGGCCACAATGGGGCTCTGGGGCGCAGGAACTTCTATTAATTCTCCTTAGAACAATTCCGAACTTACCACACAATGGGATTTAAGACAATACGTCGCGTAGTGAGATGCTTTCTCGTGATAGGGATTTGGCGATAGTGGGTAGTTATACTCGTGTGGACTTTCTGGACATAATAACGTTTTCAATTTCGACTGATTTCGTTACTGTACACTAGATTCCTTTGAGTGAAACTTGCAGCTTAACTAGCTTGAAATACTAGTGTTCAGCGATGTGAAATACTAGTCAAATTTAAATTTAGTTCTATTTAAACATACATAATCAATTCCTATAAACCTCCAAAGTGAATGTATCTGTCTTACACGAAGTAATATCAAAACATTTTTTAAAGTCCAATGAATCTAATTTAATAAAATATAAAAAAACGATTCTATTTATTAAAGGTGGTATCTTGGTAAACGTTCTAGTTCTACATACCATATTGTCCAAACATAAGCATGGTAAAATAAGATTATTTGTAACCAATTAAAATGATCTCGATTCAAATGCTACAAAGTGGGAAGATGGGTAAAACCCTAAGCCAGACTAAATAAATCATCTAGCATTTACTTGGGTTTATGCAGAACTGGGAATATAAGAACTCGTAAATGACGTTTAACTTTGTTTATATTTCTTAATTAATATTTTAAATGAGCAAAGCTCAGTCTTATCAAAGGATCTTGAAAATTTGGTGTATCCTTTATAAAGACCAGTAGAGTATTAGCAAATTTGTTTCTGAATCACTTGACATAATTCTGGATAACAATTAATTCAGTGAACCGATTACTTAAGCTCTTTACACGGTTTGATATAGACATTTCGTTCAATACCAAACGGAGTAATTGTATTACAATAATGTTATTACGTGTTCGTTGAAGATTTTTAATGGAATGCAATAATTGACGTGCAAGCTATGCCTGAATGTATGGGATTGTAAAAATATGAGAATCTATCACGTATCCACGTTTGAATAGTTTTGTATAGTATAATATTCGCACGGGAAAGCACTTAGTAGATACGTAAATAAAAAAAATATTCAAAAAAAGCTGTTCTTACTACTTCAAATACTAAATTAGGGATAAATTGATAAATTTTGATTCTTTCTATAATAACAATAAGGTATAAATTAAGGTTTTATTAAATCTAGACGTGTACAGCGTGTAAAAGAATCAAAAGATGAAACATTGCCAATTCAAATCGATCCGCTTGTCCCGTTACAACACAAAATAGAGTTACCACCTGAATACAAATTTTATATAACATTGATTCACGACAACCGCTCTCCCAATCCAATCGGAAACTTTCCTTTGGGGGATAACCCTTGGATTTAATCCATTGGTAATACGAAAATTGATGTAAAAGGTTTCACCGCGCGGCACCCAGCTCCGGACCTCGCGGTCCATACAAAGTGTATGGGGAGATTTTCAGATTTCTACCAGAATCACTGTGGTGACACGTGTGGTGGCAAAATGTAGCGTGTTCCCAGCTAAAAAGGTTTAAATTCAATCGGTCCATGAGATTATTGGAGGCAATTCCGTTCAGAAAGAAGTATGCTACGTGATCTGACTGCTAAATGGTGCCTAAAAATGGTAGCTGGAGTTTTCATCGCTAGATTATTTACCTTTTTTATGAAAGAGTTTGTACGTTCAAATTGTCATTTTAGTCCTGTTACTTTCTCGTGCGGCTGAAAATAGCATAGTTACAGAAAAATTTTACCAAGTTACTTCTCATCATGAAAGTACAGTTTTAGCATAAGTACACTGCTGCTTAAAGAAAACATTATTTATGACATCCACTATTGTAAAGCAGCGGGCTATTTTAACAAAATCCTTAGATAAAGTCCATTGTCAAAACATTGTTATATGAGGCTGGTTTAGGATGTGACAAATGCCAAAAAATTTTATCTTCATACCTGTAGGCAATAAATGTATCTTGCTATTTTGTTTTTACTTTTGAGTTGATTAGCCCAACCAGTACTTTTAAAGTATTTCGTATTAGAATTTCTAGACCATATCCTTTTCTAAAGGTCAATCTTAGGATACTCCATTATATCGTGAACTGTGAATCTTATTTGACTATATACTTATTTGAATAAAGTTCGGTTTACGATTGTATCCTATGTAATATCAAGCACGAAAGGTTTTATAGGTACCTTCTATACCATTCACTACGATCTAAGTATAAAAGATGTAGTGAAAACGAAAACACTTCAAACAGCATTAATTTTTAGAATTAATTTATTAATTTTGTCTTTGTTTGTGTAATGTGTAATTAACACGCATGCTTGTAAAAATGCACGACTTTAGGTTTATTTATTTTCAGATTGATAAACTCAATTATGGTTCGTAATACGTGACCGTTTTGAGCATTCATATACAAATATATTAATGAATAATCATAACTACACACCGTAAAATCTCAACGCAAGAGATTGATTATTCGTGTCAAAAGTACTTATTACAACTATTACTACCATGAAAAATTAATAAGCATAAATAAAATAAAATATAAAGATATATTACTAACAATTAGTAATTGTATGTATATACAAATATAGTTTGTCAAAATGTTATTACTTTTAATATGAAAACAAATATTTGTTTTTTTCACCGCAACATGAAACTGTAGATTTTATTTGTTTTTCATCAAGTAAATAATGACGTTATACAGTGTTTGTTCAGATGATAAATATGTCGTAGTCTGTTTTATTGTGACTCATACTTCATTCTGTGTATTACCCATTAATTTCAAATTCTCTTGGCCTTCGTCTCACCTTATGGTAAGTGAAGATAAAGCCGAAGACAGAAGCAAACTACATCCAGATTTCTCAACCACAGAGGAACTGGCTATCTGACCTACAACTATCGGAATACAACAATGCTGTCATTATTTTTATGGCGGCAGAGTGGGTTAAGATGGTAATAGGTAGCTAGACAGACTTATAAAAAGTCCTACTCTAGGAACCCCGAACTTCCAGGCCTGAAGTACGTCGTCTCTAGTATTATTGAGTACCTTAATCATTCTGGAAGAGATTTTTACTAAGCGATAAGATCACTATCGTATAATGCAATATTTTCATATTATCTCTATATGTCAATATTTTCAGTTTAAATTTGTCAGTTTATGAATGTATTCGTTATTATCACCTATTATCAAAATGACAAATTAAAAATATATTGATGTTTCCTTCCAATACTAAATATACTCCATCCTAATATTAAAAACATCCTTCAAGGTCTTCTATCTCTGTGTAATTCAGATACGGAAAATCTCATTCAACATTAAAAATTATTTTGGAATAAATAATAATAATTCCTGGAAATCTTTCTCATAGAAAGAAATACTGTCACTCATAGTGAAAATTGGGTTTTGTTGCAGAATCACACATATACTTATAAAATTTATATTTAATGAGTTCTGCAGTGATTTAAGTAACATATACAACAGGAGAACTATAAGTATAAGTATTATAAAGTCACAGATTAATAATTTGCATCATAGGCCAACTACGGTAACGCCTTTATGTCAAATAATCACATGAAATCATAAGATCATTTTTTGTACACCAACTATTACAGTTTCACTTGTTAAGTTTAAGTACTGATAATTTGATTATAAAAACTATAATCTTAACAATCAATTAGTAGTTCGCAAATTCACTGCAACTAACAATGTAGTGGCTAATAAAACAATTTACTTCCTTTGTAGTCTAACAGATGACAATAGGACGTAAGCCGTGCCGACGTAATCAGCTAATACCCGTATTTTATGATAATCTCTTGGACTGCGATGACACGACTTGCTAAACAATGTAGATAAGAAGAATATTTGCACGATTTAAGAACTTGACAATGCAAGAGATATAAATAGCTTAGCCAATTTAATCCAGAGTTTCTTCATACTGAAAAAGGCCGCATTTGAACAGGATGATGGTTATATGGTTCATATTTTCTTAAAATATTTTACGGCATACCTGCCGCTAGCAATGTCAACAAATGTATGTAATCAGTAGTTCAGAAACATCCTTCAAATTTTAATTAAATTATGGAATAACTTAACCATCATGAGTTTTAAAAAAGTATTTATTAATCATCTTAAAAGATTGAGAGCACCTGCACGATTGTGTCATTCTTTATTCCCTCATCTCTATAACATAGATACTTACGTACACTATTTCTTTTTTGTACTAAATAAAGGTTTATAGTTATTTAAAGAATGCCTTTACATAACTATTTACAATACGTATTGTAGTATAAATAAAAAAAGTAGTGAATAAGTTTTGTTTCAAGTGATCCAAACAATTTAATTGGTGGAAAAAAATAGAAACGTTAATTAACCCATACCGCATCAGTAAAGTACTAATCCACATTAGAAAGCGTTCTCAATGTTATCAATTAAGCAGAGTATAACATAGTTTGCATATAACAAGTCGAATAAAACGAAACACGGAAGTGATTCTTCAAAATGTGGGTAGTCAAACATATTTTTATCTTAAGACCCTTCGAATAGTCCGAGCTGTGTTCATTGACCATATCGTTTGTAATTACCGAGTGTTTTTATTTTTACTCGTTCAGTGTTAATTTCCATAACTGACCAGTGCCGTACGCTGTCTACCGTGGCGTGCTCTAGCGCAGCTAGAGATGTGCCGTATCGATAATGTTACTTCCGTAAGATCGCTAGTTGGTGGTCTTCGAAATTGTAATGTAATTAGTTAATTTCGTTCCAAATTTTTGTTAGAAATTCAAATATGGAATAAGTCGACAAAGAGACTCAAAATTGTTATACGTTGCAGGATAGAACTGTAATAAAATAAATACATTTTTGTGTGCACAGCAGAAATATAAAATAAAAAAATTATGATAATTAAATCTTAATCCAAAAAAACGATAGTATAGATAGTATAGATAGATATTCACTATTTACCTTAACATAATAACTATGTGATGCGATAAACTCATCATAAACGTATTTCGTTCCCGCCAATATGTATAGCGATAATTTAAAAAATATGTTGTTGTATAGAAGTATTTTTTTATAAAGTTAAGCTTACAGTAACTTATTGATAAGTATCTACATAAGTTATAGTGTATTTCTTAGCAATCTCCTGCATCACTACAATCACGGCAATATGTATACACTAGACAAGTTATAGTGTTACCATTAAAGTCTTAGCAATATACCATATCTAATTCGTGACAATTGAAAAAGAAGAACGTGTCGAAACAAATCCGCAAACATTTTTCAACTTGAGACTTATAGACTTATATTAGTTTCATATATTTGTTAATAGGTATGTAAAATATAAATCCCATGTGTTGACATATAAAGAGACAGGCGTAATATAATAAATGTGACCACTTGAGATTAGTGTCAACTTTGTAAGGTTTCAGTGAAGAATGCTTAGTATTAGTTGACTGGTGCAATAATAAGCTGGCGCTACTTGAACGGAATATTACGTTTTGTGATAAAAATAAATATTTTATAATAAATAATAATGCCAACTTAGTTCCACATACTTTTTAAATATTATAGTGCATACTTTTTTGTCTTAGTATGATTTTTTTTTTAATAAAAATAACTTTACTTCATCTACTAATTTAATTCAAATAATAATATTATTTTTTTCAATAAAGTGTGATTTTTTGTATTTATAGTGTCAAAGGAACGTTTCATTATTATAAAGTTAAAAGGTCAAGCAAATGAAAAAAATACATCGATAAATCCGACGCTCGCGCATCTCTAGTCATCGGCCTTCCTTGACAGCAATTCAGTGTTAAGTACATAGCGCATGCGCGCGACCGTCTCTTGTTTTGAAATTATTGTCGCGGTAATACGAAAATTGAATTTTATGGCAGTGGTGACACGGCAGTGTGGTGATTTACATTATGTGAAGGCGAGAGGGAACAACGGAAGAACTTCTCAAAATGGATGGGTAATATTTATAATGTTCCAAAGACCTTGCTCTACGTCGTTTAGTAATTTTACTTAAAGAGACACTTATATCTCATTGTGTTTGCTTTACAGTATTAAAAAAAATATATTTGTATTATTCTCATTTTGTTATTAGTTACCGTTTACTGATATTTAGTTTCAAGCGAATGACGATTGTAGACTTTCAAAATTTAATATTTAAATATGTCGTTAATTGAACCATAAAACGCGACGATGCTATTTTATATCTTATGTTAATAATTTTAAATTCCAAAGTAGTTTGCTACAAAATATTCTTATAATACCTTCAATTACAATTGTTAATGCGAGCACGACCTACATGTTGTTACGTTTTTAATTAGTGTTCAGCCACTTAAAAAGTGTAAAGGTGTTTATTCTAACGAGTCAAAATATTGTTTTCTTAATATTCCCAACTGTACACATGAAATATAAGACATTTAAATAGCAAGGTACTATATTAATTTCTAGTGATTTTCTCATAAGCATTTAAGTTTAATTGAAATTTCACAAATAATTTTTTTACGTATTTAAAAAACTTTTTACGTATTGTTAGAATCAACTCAATAATAGAATATTTATTGGTCGGAAAACAATAAAATAGATTAAATGGTTAGTTATTCAGTAGTTCAGTGGTAAGAGGAGTCACGCGGATTGTGTATTATCTAGACTAAACAATTTATTCTAGAACTTAAACATAAGAACTAATCTTTATCAAATAAAAATAGACATAAAACAAAATACAACGAACTTTATAACACCATCTATAAAACGATTACATTATAAATTACACTCGCCAGTAATTTGTTTTAATATTATTTAATAACATATCTTTATATTTTATTACTTAATCAAACTTTAAGAATAAAATGTTCATGTGATCTAAAATAATTTTACAGTTCTCACGAAAACTACGATCTTATTTTGACTTCTTGTTTACCAAACGAAGTCGTGGGTGATTAACATTATTAGACAAGAATAATAAGAAAAACTCTCCCTATCTGAATTTATAATGAATCTGTACTCGCTTGCTTCGATACCTTTATACGTACTTAATTAACTATGTCAGTAGAATTTGTAATGAATTTTCTTAAAGAGGCAAAGTGTTAAATTTTAATATTACTTATTATATTTTCAACTAATATGGAATACCAGGAGCTCTGTACTATACAATGTCGTATTACAGCGTAGAGTATAGAAGCCAAAGCTCTAAAAGGAATCGTGTTGGGAGCAGTAACCCTGATGTAAATTACAATCGTAATGAACCGTCTCGATTATGTTTGTCATTAAGCTCATGTTTGTCAGCTATCAAATTATATGGAAACGCTTGCAGCGCATCTGTTATGAAAAAATAACTACGTTTTCTAAAATTTGCACTTTTCAGCTTAACGCAAACTACATTCGAAATGTCTCTATACGATTGAGACTTGCACTAGTGGTAGGGCCTCCTATGCTGTCAAAATAATGCTTCTACGAATGTTCGATAACTTTTGTAGTATAAAATTATAGTGGGTAGCTACCCGGATATACTTGGTTCTGCCGTAAGTTAATAGAAAAAATCAAATTAATAAAATGTATTTTCAAGTGATCGCGCTGTTTATGACTCAACAGAAAACAATGATTACTTACAAAAGTAAGTTTTCTATTTGGTTCAGTGCAAGACTAATGCTTTATGGTATACGAATTTTTTTGTTGGATTAATGATAAATGTTTGAAATTTTAATAGTATTTGAAAAGAAAAGTGGTTGTTTAAATTATTTTCCATGAAATGTTTAGCTGTTTCAATTCATTAAAAACTTATGTGTACCTTAAGGAACATATTTAAAAAATAGCATAATTGGTCCAGATGTTCTCTTTACGCTAAGGGACATTCATTTTTATTTATATTGATTATTATTTGTAGGGTTTGTGATAAAGTTTTTAAAGCATTCCAGTAGAATTCCTATAATATGTAGCATATCATTGTTATAAGGGATAGTGGGTTTCCTCCTATAAATAAACCGTGCTATTGAATCATCGTAATTTGAAAAGGAATTTAGAAGAAATTTATGCTAAAAACTGAAATATTTCGTCTCTCTGACGATATAAATAGAACTAGTATTTTAATATTATTTTTATCAGTACACGTCATGTTTATTTTTCCTCAAGCACTTTATCCTATCGCAGGTGGTTTGGAAGGATTTTCTGTTCGAAATAAACCACATCTTTTGCAATCTTTTTCTAGTTTTCATTTCTTACGCTTATGTTTATGTGTACACAATAAATTATTATTAAATTAAATACTATTTGCTTTAGGAAACCATGTATCTTTTGTGCGTGTTTATGCTGTTATGAACAATTAAGTAAACCTTGGTATATCTTGGCTATCAACTTAAGTAGTTGTGGTGGCTGGTGACCTCAATGATCTACCACAGAGAACGCTACGTTTAATTGATAATCTTCTTGTATTATTTTCTTTATCCGTAGCAAAATTTACAAAGAAATTAATGACATTCATTACAATAGGCTATATTAATGATAAGGTACAGTCCTCCAGACGCTAAGTAATAAATCAGCTTTTCATAGCTAATTTTCTTAATTCAATATTCATGTTGAATCATTTTACTATCATTATTAAGCATTTTTTTCATTCTAATCAAATAAAAAGTAACATAAATAAAATATTTTTTTGAACATATTGGAAAAGCAGAAATAGGAATAATTGCTTCTGGAATTAAGGTCGCAGTGACCATAGTCTCTAGGAGAATACAAGTGCTAATTACGGTTTTTTCTTCTGGAGTTTTGAAATGTATGTTATCTCAATATGAATGATGTGAATGAATGAATGATCATACAGGTATAATATGTATAAATAGCGCATTCACTGCTTCTAAGTTTTCGACTTCTAGTTGGTTGAGTGGTTAGTATATAGTTACACACTACTTAGCCAGTGGTCCGAGATTCGAGCCCAGCCGAGCCAAATATTTGTGTAATAAATACGAATATTCATTGTTCTTGGAATTCTAATAAAAAATATGCGTAATGTTAAATATGTCCTCCATTATCCTACCCTAGGCTAGATAATAAGCGTTCTTACACCTATTATCTAGCCTAGAATATTTAAATAAAATTCTATAAAAGTAATCACGATTGTCATGTCTTAGTAATCAATACCTGATTGGGTTAGGGTGTACAATTTAATTACAAAATTTGATGGTGTTGACGGCTTCCAATTACTAATGTCTTCTACACAATCTCCATGTGACGTATCCAGCTACTTATTGGGTATATCTAACATAATAAGCAGCTGGATACGATCCAGAGATATATATTTCTAGATTATGTGCCAGTATGTTTTTGTTATTTAATTTAATTTTCAAATTGATAGAGAGAATTTTCAATGTTTTCTTATATATTAGAACATAATAGAATAGATCTATTTTATATCTTTATTGTACATCAGCCAATTTTAGAAGAGAAATACATAAAAAAACATTTAACAAACTTTGTACTAAGGGCGACCTTATCCCTAAAAGCGATCTATTAGCCTAAGTTATACGGCATTACAAAAGTGAATTGTAGTAGAAGGGACCATTTTTTAGTTAAGGGATAACTCCTGGAGTACTTAAACCCATGGGGTTCTTCTGCTTCTCCTATGCTAATGTATGTTGTCCTGTAATGCCCTCAGGATGTACTTAGTAATTACAATTGTAGTTAGTAGCCTTATGTTTTTAAGTGTTGCGTAGCCTTAACCAAAAGACCCATTCTTTTTTTAGAAAGAGCATCAGATTTACACAGGATGTTCTCCGTTATTTCATTGTGCTCGCTACAGCTCTTACACAGAGGTGATTCCAGTAACTTTTTTTTGAAGAGCATGCTAACATGGAGTAGCACACTTACTTCAGTAAGTAGTAGTAGGGTCTAAGGTAATTTTTTAATCTGCTATGATTAAAACCCACTTAAATTAACAGAAATAGAATATTAACTTGCTACGTTTCTAGTTTCCAGACATTGTAACACATTAAAACATGTACAATATGCAATTGAATCGCATGAATCTGTTTTGTCTAAGAATAATGGTCTTGTTATCTCCTTCAAAACTATTGTATCTTTTGCTTCATTATTTTTATATAAGTAGTATATTCATCAACTTCGCCAATGTCATTGACAAATTTGAATATTTGTGTCTGAAATTTTCATCGGTAATTCGGTATAACTGTGCTGTCATAATTTATTATTATATTAAAGAAAAAAGTCTTTGAATATTTAAAAAACATTATCGAAATTATACTCAATGCTCTGGATAGATTACAGCTTCGGGTTATGCGTATAATTTGCGATACAACAGTATCAAACACCCTAGAGCCTCTTTGTCATCAAGTTGTCATCACTTGTGCTTATTATCAGTTGTACTACGGAGATTGCTTTGAGTAGCTTTTAACCTTATCCCTACACCCTTCCTACTCAGGAGCACGCCTACTGGTCTAAGGAGTCACTCATTCTCTGTTTTCTTCTATTTTACGCACAAAGAGAAAATCTTTATTTAGTACTAAGAAAGTAGTCACAAAACTAACTACTTTCTTTGTCGAACAACCAGAGCGTAGAATTCTTTACCATCACACGGATTCTCTCCTTTATACAAAATGGGTTATATCAAAAGAGGCATGAAAAAGCTCTTTTTGGGCCGACAAGGAGCAGGAGACTATTTTGGTATAATAATTATTATATTTTTATACTTCCACCAATATATTTACACCATGTTATGCGTAAATAAATTTTACATAAAGCTAATGCTTACTCATTATTAATAATATTGTGTTCATCTCAGAACTAACTGTCCCTACTCGGATTCACCTCATACTCTTGAAAGCAAGTTTAATGGGTTGAATCCCACTAAATTCAGTCAACTAAAGGGTTGATAGGACGTCTAACTAATACACTGTTTGGTTTTGAATGAAAGGTACTTAAAGAATTTAAATTAAGATCTTTATTTTCTTGGCTTATGTTTTAAATGAAAAAAATCATTTAATCAAAAAATAAAATACCACTGTTGATAAGAAATAAGAAAAATGAACAAACATCATCAAGGAAACACCTAACAAATACCTCGAGTACGGACATTATTACCTCAAGAGAAAACAGGAACACAACAGAACAACTACTTCTTTTACTTATATAAAACAAGTAATTTACAACGGCGCGCCTTTATTCAGTCAACCTCTCATGACCGTTACAACTATGAGAACGCCCCCACGTTCAACCGCTCGAAAAGTCAAGCCTCGTTTTAAAATATATTTACTATTAGAGTGTTACCAATATATAAAATTGATTGAACTTAAAACCTAATAATTGTTTCTTTTTTGCTCAAAAATAAAAAAGATGCTATTAATAAAAGAAGATTTATGATCTATGATGATGGATATAAATAAAAACTTGCTAAATTTTAATAATTTCTTTAATAAAAAAATTAGAAATCATAAAGTAACTGACAGCCAACAACGTTTTAATTACAGAGCAAAAGATTAATGTACATTGGATGAATCCTTATTTTGAAAACGGTCTTCATCAATGATAAATAAGTTTTTGTTATAAATATCAGGAGCAATGAAATCCACTTATTTACTCTAAGTCCTATAGCAACCGCAGATGGCCACCGCAAATCGGGCTATGCGGGCTTACTGCACAGCAGGCCACGGGGCTGCCAGCGTGTTGGCAGGAACGGAATGAATGTACACGAACGAATACCTACGAATGTAGGTATCTATTAAATTATCAGTGTCCAAATTATAAAATGTATGTAGGTAGGTTGAGCATGAAATAAAGACAGTTGAATCTTGAACACGGTGTTTGCTTGATGTGTCGTTTCCCACAAACATAACATGGCGCAGCCGGTAGGATTTTTATAGTGCAATTACAATAATTAAAAATAATAATAAATACAATATGGAATCGATCTTACAACCGCCGCCACCGTTTTTATTTGAAAACGATTTAAATAATGTAACATCCGGAAATTTAAGTAAAGAGTGGGAAAAATGGAAGAAATCATTCGAGATTTATTATGAAGCGTGTGAATTACACAAAAAAGATAAAAAAGTGCAAATCAATATTTTATTACATATTATTGGTGAAAAATGTCGAGAAGTGTATGAACAATTTTCAGGCGATTATAAAACAACCTGTGACTTATTAAAGGAATTTGATACGTTCTTCTTACCAAGAAAAAACATAACAATTGAACGGCATTCATTTTTTACGAGGGATCAAAGAGAATTAGAATCCATTGAGCAGTATGTATTTGAACTAAACAAAATTGCAGCTAAGTGTGAATTTAGAGATTTATGTAATGATTTAGTTCGAGATAAAATGATATGCGGAATAAAAGATGGGTCGCTAAGAGAACGGTTACTACGTGAACCGGAGTTAACGTTGTCAAAAGCTATAGACATATGCAGATTAGCAGAAACATCAAGAATGCAAGCACACAACATTAAGAATGAGAAACAAGAACATAACTGTAATATATATAGCATCTCGAATAATGAAACTGACTTTGAGAAAGTGGATTATGTACGTGGATCATCGAATCGAAATCGATTTTCAAAAAGGTCAACACCGGGTGTAACTGGCGGCAGCAGCGCAGCAACCTCACGTCAAGGCCATCATCAGAGCTTTGACCATACGCCAAGAAGATCAACACGTCAAAATATGCAAGATAGGAATCGTTATGGTTATCGTGCAGTGTGTACAAAATGTGGTAGAAATCATAATAAATTTCAATGCCCCGCCTATGGGCAGCGATGTAGTTCGTGTAAAAAGATGAATCATTTTGCAAAAATGTGTCGTGTATACGAAGTTCGTGAAGACTCCAGCGATCAGGTAATTTATGAGAATAATTATTTTTCTAACAATGTGTGGACAGTAGATTTATATTTTGAAAAGATCAGTATAAAATTCAAATCAGACAATGGGCCAGAGTTTAGTTCCAATTTATTTGCGAGATTTAAAGAAACTTGGAATTTTAAACATATTACATCATCACCAACATATCCCCAATCAAACGGTCAAGTAGAACGAGCTGTTCAGACAATAAAAAACATGATGAAGAAAACTTATTATCAGGGATCCGATTTTAGCCTGGGGCTACTAGAGTATTTAAATACGCCTGTAAACAACGAATTGCCATCGCCTGCAGAGTTATTATATAATAGAAAATTACGCAGTATTGTACCATGCCCACCACGTTTCTTAATGCCTAAACTAAATAGAAATGTATCATTACATTTAAAAAAACGCCAAATAGCACAAAAATTATACTATGATAAAGGCTCGAAAACATTAACACCATTAAAACTAAAACAAAAGGTTAAAATTAAATTACAAAATAAATGGATATCAGGGACAATAGAAAGTATATTGGATAATAGGTCTTATTTAATAAAATTAATTACGGGACGTATCTTAAGGCGGAATAGAAAACACATAATAATAGATTCAGAGAAACGAAATGATGAATGCTACCAAAATTACAGTTATGATCATATAAATGTATTAGATAAAAGTACATCACTAAATGGTATGTGTGATCCACACTCTGAACTAAATAATATTAATGTAAACAATAATCCTAAATATTCTCGTTCTGGCAGGATAGTGAAACCACCTGATCGCTGGGGATTCTCTGGATCGTAAGTCATTTAATTATGGATAGTAATAAGTTTGAATGTTTAATTATGCATGAAAAATTAATTATTTTTTTTCACTCATGAAAATAAAAATGTATTCAACAATTACAACATATAAATATTTTATTTAGATTTTTTAAGTAAAATAAATAATAGGAATATTTAAAAATACATGTTTAAGATATGGAATATTAAGAAGCATGATGAAGCAATAGCAATTAAATAAATTACACTGTAATGAAATAAATCATATATTATTATTTATAACTAATTATTAATGTAATTAAATATATAAAAAAAGGGACTGTAATTAAGTACAGATTGAATTAAAGTTCACTGTAATTCATTTATTTTTAGTTGTATAATTAAATATAAACTTATATGTTTAATAAGTACACATGCTAGAAAAGTTATTTATAACATTTACTGTTCAAGTAATTGTAAGTATATGTTATATATCAGCCCATAGTAAAAAATTGGTGTAAAAAATTAAAAATAAAAATAAATATTATAAGCATACTTAAAAAAAAAAAAGGAATTGATACTTTAATAAAATTTAATTAATTGATATAACCTAACTTGTACTTATTAATTTGATAAGGGGATTGTAGGTATCTATTAAATTATCAGTGTCCAAATTATAAAATGTATGTAGGTAGGTTGAGCATGAAATAAAGACAGTTGAATCTTGAACACGGTGTTTGCTTGATGTGTCGTTTCCCACAAACATAACACCGTGGGAGGTAGAGTCGCCTTGTATTAACGCCGGGTTGCGGCAAAGGAACGGGGGGAACGACCCGTTCTAGAAGAAGTGAAGCGGGTTCGCCTGTCGCAGAGTTAGCATTTGGGCTCATGGGGCGTGGCGCTTACCAAGCAAGCTGCTGGCCACCGGACGATTGAGGCGATCAGTTCAGTATTGGAAGAGTGGATAGGGAGCCACCAGGGCAGCTTTACCTATCGCATGGTCCAGGTACTGATCGGACATTGGTTTAGGAGGCTGTCGTCACCTTCTGCAAAAATTTTCTCATGCAAAAGGAGGCTTCGGAGAGGGAGCTGGAGGTGGATCCTCTAGTCTAAGTGCAGCCGCGTGCGTAGGTCGCTCTCACGCATGCATTACACAGGCCGTGTTTTTCGGATACCAAAATCATCTGTAGTTTAAATCAATTTTCTGTTTGCAAGCAAGTGTCAGTCGGTTATCGTTGATTTAAAAGTAGACGATCACTAGTTTTACTTTATATAATTAGCTCTTTATTTGTTGTGCATTTGCAATGTGTGTGTGTGTGTGTGTGTGTGTGTGTGTGTGTGTGTATGTGTGTGTGTGTGTGTGTGTGTGTGTGTGTGTGTATGTGTGTGTGTGTGTATGTATGTGTGTGTGCGTATGTGTATGTGTATACTTAAAATATACATAAAACCTTTGTAATAAGGCAAACGATTGAGTGATAAAATTTAAACTAACGTGTATTTTCCAACAAAGTGTAACGAGAGACAAATACCTTTAATTCAGTTTCAGAGGTTGCTAGCAGAAAAGACACCATAACGATTATTTTGTCACCGCCACAGATAAAAAAGAACAATGAACAACAGTGCAAGAAACTTGCGAACCTAAAAACTATAAAGCAAAAAAGACTCGAAGTCATTCCAAACCTTTGCGAAATGACAATTACACTAATAACCTTATTTAGAAGGCAGATAGCTTTTTGCATATAATACAATCATTGAAGGTCTTGAGCATTTGATTTCAAATGCTATAAGAACTTTAATGACTCCTACTAACTAATAGATGCTTTCAACAAAATAATAGTAGTTCTTGACCTCACGCTACTTGTAATAAGTATTTTTCTACAAGAAATCATTGGTTGATTACAATTTTGCCTCGTAAGTTTCTAGAATTGCCCCTACCAAGGATTTCAATAACAACACACGGCTATAGATCTTTTTCATACCTTATAATAATAATACCGTTTTAATAATAATTCAATGCTTGTTATAAGCATTATATTTGTGATGGCTTGATTTATTAGCGATTTAATTTATTAGAATGTAATACAGATGCATTAAAATTCACATATCTTCCATTTCTCTTTTAATTATAAATGAGAAATACGTCAAATAGAGAAAAAACATAAATGAAATTGCAATACACTGTCAAAAGGAAGCTCAGGCTAATATAAAAAAGGCACCTTTTGTACTAACTATGCTGAAGTGGCTGGACAGTACGTCACGTTCTGAACTAGCTATTCTTCCTCTTCAGCTTACAATGAGGTGGGGCGCAGTAATTTGGCATTTTTATAAATAGAACTTTGCGACCGCTTTTCATTGTAAAAACCTATTATTCTAAATAAAAATAATAAAGAACTCTGTCTGTTTGTTAAGTGTAAAGTAATAATAATATTTAGAACGGAGATATTTAGAATTTTTCAAGTACAATTACCACCTACTACTTGTTCTTCTGTCATCATGATATCCTAAAAAAAGTTATTTCTTAGTCGACTGTTCAAGTGGTAGGGGAGTTCATGGCAATAGTTCATTGAAACAACACAATATCATGACGGTCATTGTCTCACTATGAAATCTGTTCTTAGTAATTTACTGTGGAAAACTCAATCAAGTTACCTTGTAAAATAATACGATGTTTTAATAATTGAGGAAAAATAACGGTTTACATATCGAATGTCACAGAAGATGAAATACTAAGTAACTGACAAGAAAATGTCTTCAAGGATTGTACTTGGTCAATGATTCAGTCATTTTAAAGTATACACGACATGCTATTAAACACGATATATCTATAGTTACAAAAATAGAATTTAACGATGATGAGACTATTAAATAAACATCAAACAGTTGTACGAGATTATGTTAGAAAAAATATATACTAAATTAATTAATTTAACAATAATTAAATCTATGTCAATTTACATAAAGTTAAGAGTGCGTAATTCTGAAGTTAAATAAAACCGACAAAAATTCTTCTTCATCGCCACCATCATCAACAGCCTAAATGCCATGCCAACCACAGACCCTTCTACATGGAAGTTACATATAAAAAGAAGGGCCATGCTATTACCATGCTGGCTTAATGCGTAACCACCGACACCAACAGCTTCCAAAACACACACCAATATTATTAGTCACAAAATGTTTTATGTTTACTGAGACACTTGCTATTTTGTTTCTTGTCAGCCATCCTGTTTGATAACAAATACGCAGTTCACGGAATACATTGGAAATAATACAAACATTTCATCAACATCCCAGCGTTTATTTATTTATATGTTGATACTTTGGGCTTTTGCAATTATCCCTTTTTTTGGATCACCGAAAATATTGACTTCCAAATTATTAACGAACTCTCATATTAACCGCCTTTTTGGTGTAGCGGCTGAGACTAGACCAATTACTTCAGATCTGGAGGTCTTGGTTGAATTTCCAGTGGAGTTAGATATTTTCTGCTCGGTAAAATGGGTTGTAAGGCTTTTTCTTAGTACGCCTGGATAGCTACCACAATCTTACCTAAGTCTGCCTGCATAACAATAATCTTAACAGCATTGTTGGTTTCCAGTAGTTGGAGGTGAGATGGCTAGTTCCACTATGGTTGAGGAGGAAATGTAGTTCACTTTCATCTTCGGCCTTATCTTCACTTAACACAAGGTGATATGAAGGCCAAGATGTACCCAGTTAAAAAATTTTAAAATGATCTTTTGTTCAATAACGAATTAACTTGAACAAAGGTCTCAATATTATATTTGTTTCTCTCATTACCGTTGCTGTAAGAGATTTTTTTTTTATTTTGAAATACGATAAACGGAGTTAACTTTACTGCTAGATAGTTATTATACATATTTAATATGACCTACTATTCAACATGAAACATACATATTCTAAGACCTATTTCTTTAAACAACCACTATACTGTATTGCGTAATCGTTACATAAGGAATAAAACGCAAGGAAATGTAATGGAAATATAAGCTGTATCGTATCGAGAGTGAAACTGTTCATCACGCGATACAATAATAACTAATGCATCATTAACTTTACAAATGATTTGATGTCTCGTTACTATCGACAAAATTATTCCAGTAAGTTATTAATTGAGATTATTTCCTCCGATAATTATCGACATCGACGTTCAAATCGCGAAATGTCTTGTAATTAACAACTCTAATTGTTAGTACTTTGTTTAAGAATAGTCAGCGGTTTTCGTGCAGATTTATCTTAAAATTTATCTTGCAGTTTTGAGTAAAATCTTCACCACCACACTCTCATTTCTTTGATGGGCAAAATTTTACTGGTCTTATATCATCTCATGTCAAAGAGACTGCATGTCATATTCATTAAAACTCCCTGTTTTGTTTTATTCGATAACAATCTGCCCGCTTATTCGCTAACTCAATTTTACAATTAAAGTGACAATCACCAACCAAATGATTATTTATGGGCAAATCACGGTGAATTTATAATAAAGAAGCAGTGAAATTGTAAATAACTTGGTGGCAGATAGGAAATACGTCCTCTGGTCGACTGTAGTAGTAGTATACTATGTGAAGGCAGCAAATAAATGGAATAAGGCTTTAAAAGGCTAGTTAAACATCCACTTCTAACTCTCGTTCGATCTTCATCTTCAGTAGCGTATCGAAAGTATGATAAAACAAAAATTCTTTCAATTATTTAGTTATAAGATAAATAATTGATTAAATCACTGGCAAAATATCGAGTAAAATATTTAACAAAAAGTTTTTCTAGCTAAAAGTTTATTTTAAAAATGTGATGTATAGATGTATGTCTATGTATGTGATATCAGTGTTTTGTAAATGCGTTTCGTTTTAGCTACCACGGAATGTATGCTATAGTAGGTTTTGAAAATATTGACAGTAACCGATGAATAAGTGATAACTGATCTATTGTTTTGAAATAGTCTAGCAGAGACAATGTATCAAACGGCAGCATTAATAACACGAAAGAAACAATCCGTTAAGGGACATAGTGAATCTAAAAATTGTTTAACTCCATAACCTGATGACATTATGATTTTGTTTGTGGAGCCGGTTAGCAATTTAATGAACTAAAAAATCTAGGCACTTTGATATGCCTGGTGAATTGCTTCGGCAGAACCCAGATCACTACCGTTAAGGGCATCGGACTTACCGGGGAATTTAATGGGTATTCCCGTAATAGTCCCAGAGTAGGTCCATAAACGGATTACTCCTCGCAAAAAAGGCGCTTTAATAAATGTAATACAACTATCTAAGCTAATAATAAGTTAATAATCTTTTATTCATAGACGTAGACTTATACTATTGGTTATTATTCCATTATTCTTGTTTATTGGAGCTCCTTGGTACAGTAGTTCAAATGCTTTGGCTTTATTAGGAAAACAAAGCAACTTTCATCGTAATTGGTTCCAGGATGGGTCAATCAAATTCGAGCTCCCCAGAACTTTGAAAGGCACCCTAAGCCGTTGATACCGATTGCCATGCCACATTGGGTCAGCGTGGTGATGGTATAACCCAAACGCATCATCTATTTCTCCGATTTAGAAAGGCCCATGCTCAGCAGTTATGTGCTTAACTCTAATATATAGGTGTACCTGTTGGTTAACTTAATTGTTAACACTTTAAGACTCTTAACTTATATGTCGTTAAACATCAAATTACATTAACATTAAAACTACAATTTTTTTAAAGTCGATTGTTTCGAGATCATAATGATGTAATTATAAAGTTAGATAGCTAAGTAAGGTTGCAAATAGATGAGTAGATTTGCACCATTGAACTGAGCTTGTTTTGCAAATACTTTTCCTACAAAGTGAATTATTTGACTTGTGAAATCGCGTAAAAATTGCGTACGATTAAAGTTGATTCGAAAATACGAACTCTCTCGTGTGGTGCTAATTGTACGTACATTAAACTTATTGATATATAACGTTCATATTTATAAATTCCGTAGCTTTTTCACACATAAAATATGCTAATAAAGATAAATTAGTATCGAAATGTTGGAAGAATTCATTGGTTATGTTAAAATGTTTAGGACATTAATATGGAGTATTTGATTAAATGTTTTAGTAAGCTCTCATCATAAACGGTGATTTGGATATTGGCTTCAAATAAATATTAAAAATCTAATCTGCAACAAAAATTGTAATTTTATCAGTTAAATTTTAAGCTTGTTAGGAACATTTAAAATGGTCAATTTAGATTTTATAAAGTGAAATCAATTTATTCTACCCATGGCAAACAATTGAAATACGGAAAATTTCTGTAACGCAATAAAAAATTGATTAATTAAGAATTTTATCTTATTTTGAAACTTTTATCTGTACTATATCATAGTTTAACATAATTATAGTTATTTATAATTAGTAAAACTCTTCGTCGTCATTTGTTACATCATTTCTGTTTTATTTTATTCAACTGTTTATCATTCCAGACGGTGAAAACAACGTGTGAATGCATCAAAACCCAACTGTGTACAATCGCAATATCTCTATCCCTTTTCAATTCCACACGTCTTCCGAGAGAAGCGTTCAGATATGGATCAGTTCCTTACCTTGTGGTGTACTCGTTCTGGCTGGTGGTTGTGGGGTTACCAGCCGTTTTGCTGCAATTGGCTATGGGACAGCTAAGTCAACAGGATCCTGTGGGAGTATGGAGGGCTGTGCCGATACTGAGAGGTGAGGAAACTAAAAGTTTTTGATTATATTACAGCCAGTTTCATTATTCTATCTACAGATAGAAGTAAGCTTACTAAAATATAGTGGCCAAGCATCCTTTATTTTTAAAAGAAGTTACTTGATTACTTGTAACTGTGATATGCTTATCTCTATCTGTAGATTGAAATTGATAGGATAAGCAGAGAATTATCATCAATATAATATAATTAATTATGCTTTTGACACTGCCTATAATGCTTTATCCGAAAGTTTTCAGTGTATACACAAATATAAAACTATTATTAATTGTATTAATATCGTAATTTTTTTAAAATAATTTTAAATAATACCATTTAAAAGCAATTTTTAATGGTAAATGTGTCATTGGTAACTATCCCGAGTATATGTAAATCAAAATTCTATTAAAGAATCATCTGAACACCATCAAATATTATATTCGCAATGTTAATGTCAAAAAATTGGGAGAGGAAATGTTACTAGAACAATATTATACAGAAAGCTTTTATTTCCAGGTGTGGGACATTTGAAGTTGTTGACATCTTACCTGTGCTGTATTTACAGTGTGATGTATGTGGCTGTGTCACTGGCATTTATGGTATGGATAGCGAAGGGATCGTTCCCGTTGAAGGACTGCACACGCTTGAGAATTTCAACGGTGAGAATAATATTTTTACATCATTTATCATTATCTTCATTACTACAAAAATTTTACTATTAGTTTAAGAAAACTATATTGGAATTAATTTTAATTTATCATTCATACTGAAAGACAATTAAGATGCAATATCGTGTCGTTTATGCTTCGAACCAAAATCGTTTCGTTGATTTCGTAAGACAAAATTTACAATGTAGGTGACCAGTTTCATATTATTCTTACATGACGTGATAAGATTTTTCGCTGAACGCTATTATTATTGATGACATCTCATATACACATCAACTGTTGTAACTCTGCCTTATGGAATAGGTCAGTTATCTATGAATTAAATACAAAACTTACGTACGGTGAAATGCTTATCAATTTCTTATGTAGTATTTTTATGTCAGTAGATAAAATATATTCGATAGCACAAAATTGTATCAGTTGTATGGCAAAATCGCTTTTATTCCATCGAAACAGGGTCAGGAAAACTTTCTTATATACCGCTTTATGTTTCGTTGATTAAGTGAGCACACAATCTATTGGCTGTTTATTGTGGTTAGAAATTAATGATAAGTCGTAATAGTAGCTCTCCTAAGTATATACTAATATACTAT
This sequence comes from Acentria ephemerella, assembly GCA_943193645.1. Lineage (NCBI taxonomy): Eukaryota > Metazoa > Arthropoda > Insecta > Lepidoptera > Crambidae > Acentria > Acentria ephemerella. The sequence goes on along the minus strand of OW971881.1, from coordinate 10,649,124 downwards.
CTTATATTCTATTCTATATAACTAATACTTACGACAGTCTTATAAAGCTTTTTATTTCATCTTTTCCAGCGAGGTTATGAAAACAAAATGAATGCCTCAGAATGTTTCAAGTAAGTTTTAAATTATTAGCTCCTTTGTTGTTATTCAGAACTTCATTATCTTTTAAAAAATTATATATCGATCCAAAAATACCAAGAAAATACACTATTACTAAAACACAGTATCTTTTGATATTTGACTTTTTTTTTACACTTAGTTTCACAGAACCTTATGTCGAGTCAATAAGGTCGGTGAATAATTTAGTCCCACTTATATTTTTACATTTCTAACACAGATTTATTACTTGAAAAGTTTTTTTAATTTTCAAACTTTGCGCAGACTGTTGGCTACTTAAATAATTATCAGAAAATCGAATGAACTTTTCCCATTCCATTATATTTACTGCTTCATCGAATCATTACAGAAGTTGTTATTACTGTTACAGTACAACGTTTTTGGCGCCGTTCACCGAGTACCCCCAATATCTGGGCATAATGGCCATCTTAATGTTTATTTTATGGTTTTTCGTACCAATTTTGTGAGTAACCTTTATATTTATATTCATTAATATTATTTTTAAGTTATAACTTTTTCTTTAAAAATTGTGTCCACAACCTTTTGTGAATGTATCTCGATAATAAAATACAACGCTATTTCGGATTGTAAAGCAGATGTCATAGTTTTTAAATATATTATAATGTCTTCGCTCCACGTTGCTAATCACGAAGGTCGTATTCACGCACTTACAAAGTACCGTATATTAAAATGTAAAAAATATATCCAAAATAAAAATAAATACGAAAACTGACTACATTTTAAAGGAGTTTTTGTTTATTTATTGAAAATTAAAACCACTTAAAATTATTATTTTTAGGTATATTTTAAACCACAACGAGATATCATTTCCTATTTATCTATTTACACAGTCTTAAAGTATGAACATTTAAAACCTTTTTGTTTTCTTTAACTTAGTTAAAAAAGAATGAAGATATCACTGAAGTTGAATTTTTTGTTTGTTCCTATTTTGATAGTTATTTTTGTGTTCGAATAAAAAAATGTTCTTTGGAGATAGATAACGGAACTCTTTAAGTAAAAATGGTGAGGCTTAACGCAAAATTAAATCTTACCAAACTGTTGACACACAGAAAAAGTTGATGATCTCCCATATTACTTATTATTGCAAAAAAACGTACAAAGCTCGAATACAAATGAAAAACAATAGTTGATGCAGTGACTACTAAAACACAATTTTTAGTAAGTCAGTATTATTTTTTTAAATTTAGTTACACAAAATTAAATGTGAAATGAAACATTTTTACCGTATCATATTTTAATTTTTTTTACTTTTGGTGGGGAGAAAAATCTATATAACTTATCATAGATGTTCATCTTATTTAAAACACAGATTTATTTTTACTTTAATTTTAGCATTTCAATATCTACAAAGTAAAATATAAATATCTCAATTTATAACACTAGACGTAAATAGTGAAGGGTATCGATCTTACCCGACACAGTTCTACGTTTTATATTTTTCAATAAATAATTTTTATTATGTACAGAAAAAAAATAAACTTAAACAAAAAAGGGGTAACTTTTATTATCTGGCAAACTGGATATTTGTTTGACATCTTTATGAAATGGTATACTTTAAATTTAACTCCTTATAACAATAAACATTTATAGACGCCAAAAAACTTTTTCAATTACAGATTGTGTCGACTTCGTAAGTCTTTGAAAACATCTTTGAGCGTGCTAGCACCCACGATCATTATTATCGCTGTGGTCCTATGTACATTTGCGTCTAATGTTGAATCGTTGAAGTCTATGTTCCAATCATGCGAACAATGGATGCCGATATCGCAACCATACATTTGGCACAGTACCTTGGTCCAAGCTTTGTTGTCAACTCAACTGTTTAGCGGGTTCCTCATAAGTGGAGGCAATACTATTTATAGGCATTCTGATGTACGATGGTAAGTAATGTTATAAATTATGTTTAGAGACGATATATTCAAAATAAATAAATAAAAGAACAGCTAAAAATCCCACTTATTTCCACTTCAAAATTAATAATTGCTCAGAAATAAATATACGGATACATATTTTTGGAGTGCAATTTGTTTTTTAACTGCTTGCTGCAGTTGAATACAACCCTTAAATTTATTGTGACATTTTAATACATAGAGATGGTTTCATGATAAAATATCCTTCATTAATAGAACAACTAAATGTCATGAGACTATGTTGAAGTTTATGGACTTACACGCCTCATGCCTCCAGATTATCTCACTACACCCTCCTTGGCCAGCCTCGGCTTTGGCGACTCCCTATAAGCTTGAAAACTATACAGTCTTGACGAGGGGATAAGATAAAATGGGACATTTTATGTATTAGCGCTATAGTGTTCCCAAAGAATATTATAATAGCCTAAGATAAGTTTTTAAATTTCAGGGCTTCGATTACTATAATTACTACCAATCTCATTGCTAGCTGGATATGGATATTGGTGTGGGAATCTGTTGGTGGAACAGGGAAGAAGGATACCAGCTTTGTTGCTATCCTTGTCTTGATTTACCAGTCCGGTGTAGCAGAGAAAAGAACAAAAGAATGGCCTCTGATATCTTTTGCAATCGTTTTTATCTCTGGCATCATAACAATGGTAATACATACCTTTTAAATTTTTCTTTAGCAAGAACCAACAAGTATAGTTCCAATAATGTCTCTAAATAAAATCAAGTTTTTAGTAGAATTGGTAGATCTGTAAAATCATCACCAGACACCAAGCCTGCGATGACACAAATGATCATTGAAACAAGAAGTAGTATATAATCTAATTATAAGATATAATATATATTATATATATATTACACAAGCTTCCATGGATGTAGCACCGATAAAATCAAATAAGACTTTAAATTACTAACTTAAGTAAAGATCTAGTTAAACAAATATTTAACTTCATAATACTTAAGCTATAACTGATTTTTACAAATTAATTTTTTTTTAATAAATCTAGAATTATATTGATAAATTTTATGCTCGTAGTAAAAATAATGGACTATCATGGTCCATGTAGATAAAAATGATTGATTAGGTGTGATAAAAGAAAGCCTGCATATCATTTAAGCACTGATATTTGCAGATATTTTGATCAGTTATATTAATTAAGTCATAAATAAACTGATTTGTATCTGTACTTTAATTGAATCTCAAAATCACTTGTATCTCAATCAAATATACTTTAGTTAAGTAATATGGTTATACTGTGTATTTATGTTCTCGTCCCCAAATTTCAGTTAACTCTCCTCTTCCCAGTCTACGACAAACTCCACCGTTCAAATGGTGACTACTGGAGATTATACGCAGCTGCGTTTTCAGCAATTGGCACAGCCTTGTCTGTTGCTATATTAACTAAAAGCATAGAAGTAGCTTCTGTATTAGATGAATTTGTCATTCCTGTGCTAGCTGCTTTCACTACGACTTTTGAAATTGTCGGATTTGCTTTTATATATGGTGAGATAATTATCAACTTATTAATGTATAATTTTTCAATCGACCTAACTTTATACAATACCATTTCAATACAGTTTTTTTATATTAAAGGTTTATTATTTTAGGGTGGTTTTATCTATCAGTGGACATCGAATTCCTTACTGGAAACAAATTACCATATTTTTGGGCCATCTGTTGGTGGACAATACCAGTCTTTATCATAGGTGTGACAGGCTGGTGGCTTAAAATTGTAATAAGGGCTGGTTGGATTCAAAATGATATGCTATGGCCATTGGTGGGAGTCTTTTTGGGGATACTAATAGTGATAATATTGATAGCGGCTATTGCTGTCGCTAAAGAGGAGCAGTTTAACTTAGTTTCGGTGAGTTGGTCTATTCATTTGATTAAAGTTATATTTGATATCTTCTTTGGAGTTGATTATTTGGTATCATAAAAAACTATAATTTTAATATTTGCATCATATATTTTAATGGCTGGATTCACCAACCTTCTACAAATGAATTTCATAGCGAATATTTTTTATTTAAAATAAACTGAATTTATAGACTTCTAAAATCAATCATCAAGCATCTTCTAAAATTATTTGTTTTTATACTCAGGTGGTACGAAAGTTTGTCTTATTGATAACTTATTAACTGTTTTCAGAAAATTGCATCAGCTTTCAATTCATCAAGATTGTGGGGACCAGAAGAGCCAATGGCCAGGTACGTTTGGATGTCACAACGTTACGCCAACGAGGTGCAAAGCTCAGAAAATGACATCGAGTCTGAACCAATAAATTATTCACAAATAGTCTTCAATAGTGACCAAAAGTTTGGAGAAGAATGGTTTACTAAACATAGTAATGATTTACAGAAGCCCTACAATATTTATAGTAAAACTCCATACCCGAATCACGATGAATCGGTCCATAAAGATATTACCACAATATATGCGCCACATTTGATACCAAGGGGCAAGAAAAAAGTAGAAGAGGAAAAATTCCGTTCACCTAACATTTGTATAGCTAAAAACGAGATTGGAGGTACGGTTCATTGCAACTGTAATAGACATTTTACCCTTAATGTACCAGATTTGAGAAAAAGTGAAGTAACTACAAGCTTATAAAAATAATTGGATTGAGACTGAGTTTTTTGGCAGTACTGTTAGAACTGCTTATAATGTACGTTGAGCAATATGGTGAATTAAAAAAATGCTTAGACCCAAGTATCAACAGAGTTGAGGTTGAATTATAAACATCTATTAGAGTTTTGATTCTTATAATATGACACTTAAATATTTTTAGCTTATCAGCCGTAATAGACAAGAAGATAGATAAGATAAGATTCAATTATATTAATCATTAGTCTAATGATGCATATTGGTGCCTAAAGAAATTACAAAATATTTTTATTTAGCAGATTTGATGATGTTTGAAAGTTAGATGTAAGTGGAGCCATTGAGAGTTTAAGCGTACAACGTAGGTGTTCCCTAGTCGTTTTATTTATTATTATAAATAAATATAGGTAGAAACATTTTAGGAATTAAATGTCAAATTATGATTATATTTTATTTTGTTTTATTCTGTAGTAGGAAATAACTACAAACAATTATTTAAAAATAAATTACACATATGAGAAGTCATTTATTCCAAGTTCTTTCAAGACTGACTTTTATGTGTCCTCCATGAACTAAGTTTCTTTATTCTGGGATTATTCAAAAAGGGATCAAGACAGACTATAAAAGCAACTGACAAAAGAGAGTTGTGACTTTAGGAAAAAATAGGAAAATGATAATCGTTCACACAGGGCAGGCGAGCGAACGCGAAAGAAAATATGAAAAATGGACTAAGTTTTTAACATAAATCTTGGGAAAACTCTCAAAAGTATTACTCGTGAGGATATCTCCTTCACTTTCTTAAGTCTATCTACTGAGTTATTTTGACAGGTCACAGGTTGTTTTATATATAAAATACAAATAGCTAATGAAAAAGTACCTAAGATTTTGAAGGTTAAGCAAGTCTTTTCAAACATCTGTTCCCAGGGCTAAGTTTAAAATGAAATTAATGATTTATAACTGCTTATTCGGTACCTAAATTGTATTATTTATCTTAGTTTGAGCTATGGTTACTTTGCGTTATTATCTATAATTACTATTTAACTTATTTATAGACGTATAATAATACCAACACGCAGGCCCAATGAGGCTGGGCGAAAGCAATTGCCTTAAAAACCAAGATTAATGGATTAACGCACCTTTAAAATATGTTCAAATATTTTGTGTTAACGAAAATTACTTGCAAATATTTTCATTAACACAAAATACATTGGACATTATCGGCTAGAAATTAGCTTGTATCATGTCGTAAAATACCGAATTGTTAATTAAATCCATAATACACAACTGAACAAGTGTTCTGTAATTATCAACACAACACTACAAGATCAAAGAATTGGTAAGTCTTGTTAATGTGTCTCATCATCTTATATCATCAAACATTGTCCATGCGTGGGCCTAGTGCCATGGACCAGTCACCGCCAGGTAATATGATTAGGTGAGACGTAAGAAAAGCCCTACCACTTATTATTTTTGAAAATATAATATATATTGTATTCCATTTTTCCAACAATAAACTACTTTACAATCTTTCAATTGTTTTACTTGTAACCTGTTTTGTGATTTAATGAAAAATTTTCTGTTAAGCGATAGGGTTTTTATTAGTTTTATTGTTTTAAGTAATTCATGATTGGCTTTCTTTGTCCTAAAAAATTATTTATTAATATAAATTTATTTATTAAATAAAAAAATGGTTTGTGGCAACTTTAGTTTTTAGAGCGATTTAACAGAGAATCATACTTCAGACCACCACATCACCCTTAGAGGTCTGAAGTATTCGTTCTTCGCATTCAGAGCATATTTACTTTATGTTATATAATCTGAAAAGTGTATACGAAAAATTTCCCATATTTAATTAGTACAACAGTCATATGAATTTATACTACCTTCTGTGTAAAGTCATGTAAAAAGCTTGCGGAGTCTGCAATTAAAAGTAAATAACGATTCTAAATATTACTGACTAAGTATTTACAGGATTTATCAACTTATTTGCTAAGGCGACATATACATGCCATTGGGTTGAAATATGAGGGATTTAATTGCAATCCTTATTCATACTTAAGTGCCTTGCTTTACCTCCGATAAAACTTCTTCGTAGAACAAATGTGCCAGGATAGTCTCCCCTTAGTGAACGCGCGTTTGCACACTCAAATAGGATAAGGCACGCTCTGGTCATTATTTTGAGTTTTACCGCTAATGAAAATAATAAAGTGCCAGGCCATTTGCAAAAGAATGCAATTACTTTAGCAGTTCCACGACGACCCACGTTACGTCGCCATGGCATTATAAAAAAAAGATCGTATGTTGCTTAGTCAAATAATTGATTACAAGAATTTCATCACAGTTTTATTTACATGTTTAAAAATACGTGAATATGAGTCGAAATGGTACATGAGTTACTACGTACTTCATAGCTTGCTATTTATAAGAAATTTTATAAGGTAATTGTCTTAATATCTCCTAAGCATACAGATATGCATACTTAAAGCCGTACATAATTTTGTAGCAAAATTTGATTGTGATGGTAGGCTTGGAAATCTCATACATAAACATTTTTGACTTCTAAATAGTTGATAATCTTGTTACTGCTGACTAATACAATTTACCAAATAGTAGTACTTATATAAAAAATACAAGTTAAATTTGCAACACAAAATAAGAAAAAGGAAACAACGTTAATTTTTCTTAACACTGATAAAGTGGTACAAATCCTTAAATCAATCGTGAAGTGTAAAAGCCGATAAAAAGTTCGTAACGAAATAAATTGAATGATAATTTGTTCGATGTCGGGACATAAGGAAAAATCGCTCGCGAAGACCTGAAAACAAGATAGATAACCGAAGATAACGCAGACAATCGGTTCTTATCGTCCTCTTTTTCATTCAATTGGAAATTTTATTGATTCTAAACGCAAACCGATTTGAAATTTTTCGCAAGGTCGAAGAGTGAATAAATTGAATTCTTAATCTTAGATTAAAAGTGTATATCAGCTTTACGACTCGAACTTTGGGAATACTGTTATGTAAGGATCGTGACTTTTTTTAATCAACAAGTTTTTACTGTTTAAGGTAAGCGTGGAGAAAATTTGGTATTAAAATTATTAGCTATCACATTTTTCGTTTCTTTTCGGGTCTTACTGTATATTATATTTTTGTATTATTATCTTATTATTACATTCTTCTCTTCTTTCTTCTTCTCTTGGAGCTAGCAAAAAGGTTAATTTTTGAATATTATTAATAATATATATTAATTATACTAACACTATATACTACTATATATATATATTATTGAATATTTATTTTCTTATTTCAGAGGCTATTGAGGTCCCTTTAAGAGTACCTTAACAGGTAACAAGAATAACTTCTTAGAGAAAAATTTTGCAAATTTTATAGAATCTACACAAAATTTAGAAATTGGATATTTTTAAGGTCTCTTAAAGGTGCAAAAAGGAGCTATTTATTTATATATATGATATTAAACATTTTTTTTATCTAATAGATAAAGTCATTCATAGATTGACTTCGTTTAATTAAAAATAAATAATTATCCATACTTCATTAGACTCATTAAAAAGTCCCCAATTCACCCTTCTCTATCTACCTTACCTGAAGATAACCAACATCTAATTCTGATCATAAAAATGCCAACAGCTATTTTATACGTCAAAAAACAAAAATCTCAACAATTTCTTTCTTTCCTGAAATTGAAAGCCGGATGTAAATTTTCCAAAAATATTTCAGTGCATAAAGCAGTCTTGATTGATCTCATGTCTAATATCCGGAAGCATTAAAACTAAGACAGTAAATAAAAAGAAATATGCGTCATAATATCCTAAACATCAAGAAGAAACACTTGGTGGCAAACATAAGGGAACCAATATTTTTAAATATTTATCATAATTTTCGTATTATGTAGTCGAATAGAAATTAATGGGTCCGATTGAAGTATTTGTGAAATAGTTGAACCTATATTAATTAGCAAACATTACGAACAATAACCTTACAAAATACTAGCTATGTGGACAATAATACCACTTCAATATTGAACAGGTCCTTCCCCGAATGGAGCCGGTGCGTAAGTTTAAAATTGCTTGACTTTGATATTTCAGAAGATCTATGGTGTAGTGGATTAGGATAACAAAGTAATTTTCGCTATGCTTTATCCACCGATGGGTTAATAAAAAATTGTTGTCTCGAGCTTCTCGGCGCTTGTGAAGTCGCTAAACTATTGGTCCTGTTGTTCCGGCAACAGCTTTCACTCAACAAGCCACCTGGACAATGGTTGAAACTCGTTATATGTAACTGCGATGTAGGAAATTAGAGGCTGCTGTAGATGTTGACTTGGTATGGCATTTATCATACTAGACATATCGATAAATTTCCTATAATAGTAACTGTGTAGCTTAAAGTGTATTTCACCGTACGCTAAAGACTTAATCACAGAATAAAGACGAATACTTACATTCGTATTTCACCTGGCACTAACAATTGCTCAGAAGATATTTTCTGAAAACCCGTGACGAAGGTTAACCGCACAATTTGCACTAAAACTTGTGAATAATTGACATAAAAAGTTAATTTTCCCCTAATTTTGCAAGCATGTGTAGGCATAAAAGGTAATAACCGGTGTATAAGAAATCCTGAGGGAGACCCGGCGGTGAGTTACGACCGCATTTGTCCCTGCCATGTGACCTCCCTTATCTGATTGGAGGATAGCCGTCAGGCCGCTAAAAATTCACTTTTCAAAGGTATTTTTAGACACTTGAGATTTTCAAACAAAGGTGGGAATTTATTTTATTCAGTCTTTGGAGGTTATAAAACTTATTATAACTTATTCACACCACAATTCTCGCAAGATGATAGCGGCCTTGACTTGAGATTGAGGCACTGGAATACCTATGGCATATTTTTTTTCCTTGATATTTTACTTGTCTTATACATAATCATAATACTTATCTGCTTCATTTACACAAAGACAAATAATGAATGGTTCGAGAACTCTGGTTTCTATAACGAAAAGAAAGCAACTTTCGTCATGATCTGTCAATTGATTGGTCAATCAAAATTGGTTTATCTTGAGCTCCTCCGTGGTCCAGAAGGCAAGTTAAGCTGTTAAAGAACTCCTGCCACCAACCCGCATTAGGTCAGTGTGATAGTGCTATAGCCAATACTCTTCGTGTGTTTCTCCTATGTAGACCTGTGTCCCCATGTATACGTACCACTGAGGTTTTTTATTGTTATAGCAAATCAAATATAACAGATATAATAGGTAGGTTTTACTATATTTTGAATAGAGCGCCATTTTAGGCCCGTCTGTTTTATAAGAGGTCGTTATTAGTTGCTATTAATTTGTGGCGATCTGCCCTTTCTCCTAGGAGTTTTTGTGACAATTCTACGCACTTCGTGAGCCCAGTAACTGTGGACAATTACAAATATTATCCAAATTGTTCATTTTACATGGTTAAACAGTAAACTAAAAAGGTTTTCTCGATATAGAAAGCTGTAACAAAAAATAAAAAATGCCAAAATATGGGTTTTGTATATGTGAATTATATATACCACACTTACCTTTATTCCTAGTAATATTTTGTTTAGTTGAGCTAGGTATGAATTATTGTGACAACAAAATAATGTGTTAAAAACGATATGTAAAATAGAACACGAATGAAAAACACTTGAGGTGATACTAGTTACATAATTTAATCCCATGTTGATGAATCGAATCTACTTTGCCAATTCACTGGATTAAGGCATTGGACGTGGATATTCTTAAGCTGACTTTGTAAGCTATCTTCGATGACAATAGCTACAAACAAACAGAACTAAAGTCGTTTGAAAAAAATTTTCGAACTACAATCGAATTAATTCCATTAGTATTTGAAAGGCTGTCGGCCGTTTTTTGAATCTGTAAGTTCGTTCATTGGTACACACTAATTATGAGAAACAAACAGATGTTATCAATCTTATCAGTAATTAACGGTTTAGTTGATTGCATTGCAGAATAGACAATTTTAAATGCCAGACGATTGTCAATACTATTTATTGATAATCGTCTAGCAATTACAGTGTCTTTGAATATCAATGATAGTTAGGAACGCTATTAATTACTGTCAATTAAAGGTTACTTGCAGAAGGTATAACCTTCATGTAATATGACAGTGATGATAATTACAGCATAACAAATGCTATTATTTGCATTTCATACAAAAAGGCAAAGTTTTATGCCTGACTTACTCATGTAGGTTACAAATCACCAATAATTTTGAAAAATCGATCGCATTACTTGCTAAGTACAGACCTTCCTACATCCTTGGGGAATGTCTTGTGAATTGCTTCGGCAGCCAGGCCACTTCCGCGAAAGGTAGTGGAGTTTCCAGAAGTTTTAGTGTATATTCCCAATGGTCCAAGTGATCGGAGCTTGGCAAGCCTCCCACATACCCCCCGGCTGCTTAGCTAGAGGTGGGTAGGTCTGTAAACAAGGATTACTGTTCGATAAAAGGTCTTCTTAGGAGAAACAGAAAGTTTAAAATCACCACATTGGCCCAATATATGTTGATAGTAACAATTGAAATCAAAGGTTGGATATTAAATTCTCCAGTGACACCTGTAGCTGTTGTTTATAAAATTTTTAATCACCAATCTGGGATTAAACAAGGTGAAAGTTAAGTTGCGCCTTGATAACGTGGAGACCCTCTATGGCCGGGCAATTGTTCTCTTGCGAAAGCCACAGAGAGTGATGGCTTTGAGAGTCAGACGGGGGTGCCGCTGGTATTTGGCGAGGCAGCGATGCAGATAGTGGAGACTGTCCTCTGGAACCTGCATCAAGAATCCTTGCATCAGTCAACTATAGGCGTGAGGAGACATGGTCCCGGCGACAAAATTTGGTGCCATACTAGTTGGGAGATCAATGCGGGATGCAGCGATAGGGCGTGGAGGCTTTCGCGGATGAGCGTGGGCACACGCACGGTCGGGGCAATAAGTTTGATTCTTAAACAGTTGGTATAGAGACAGTATGGTGTTCTAACGTTCCAGATGACACAAGTTCTCAAGAAGCGAGGATGCTTCGGAGGACCAGCACGGTGATGACACTATGGCGGAATGTTTCTCTTCATCGTTCAAAAAAATGTGAAAGTTAGTTTAGAATCGAAACAGTCGCCTCATCTTTTAAACTTGCTATATAGAAATAGCAACCTGCTATTACCTCTTCTATAAAATTTAAGTTCATGACGAATCTAATTAAAATTAATACGTTCCACTTAATTATAAGAAAAATGCATAGACCTAATACAAAACTTAGACTAGATGCTATATGAAACTAAATAAAACTTCAACCTCTCAGGTTGAAACGTTCAACGGCAATTTAGACAAAATCTGTAGACGACAGGTGGCGTCTTATTAAACTTTGCCGGTTCTTGAGCTAATTTATGTAAGTATCAACTCAGATAAAGCTAGGCCATGAAAAATACAAGCAAGTTCAGTTTTATTGAGGTACAAACGATAGTTTCATTTTAAAATTTTATATTCCTTTCTAATATTGACCTCTTCTCGCCCTCTCTCTTGTATGAAGACGTATTCTTGTCAACAAAGTCATAAATTTTTTATCTCCAGCCTAACATCACGCGTATAGCTTTTATATAAAAAAAATATGTTTGATTCAACGCTAAACAGACAATAAATAGAAAAACAGCAACATGTATTACTAAAAATCCTTTCATTACACGTGCAAATGGTTCCAACTTCTCATATCAAACTTACCAAGCATGAACGCTCATCTACTACTTAGAAATAAACCATTTCTCACTTCTAAACACTAATAAACTAAATTACCCGATGTATCCATACAACAGAAGGTAAACCACACCAGGGAATTCAAAAGAAAAAACGATAAAATATAAATTCTAAAAAAAAAAGCACTCCTCCCCAGGTTTATTCGTAGCGGAATCATGAACTAAGCACAGAACACTCGTATAACAAAGTTAACGAACCACGAATGGGTGCGCGGGTATAACCCAAAATGGTGGATTGCAACAATCGCGCAAAACGCAGTAAATTTCACTTCCTGTGTCAAGTTGTGAGTGAGAAGCGACTTCGTAATGCACAAAATTATCCATTGTAGTTCCGATTTCTACAACATGAAATTTTAACTGTGGTGATACTTAATGTGTTTCTGTTATATTTATTAGATACTTAATACTATAATAAGTAAGAAGTGATCAGTATAATGTTAATTTGAAACTAGATTTGCACATATAATTACTCAATTGATCACCGAATTTATAATGAGATTGTTTTTTGTGTGTTTTTGTTGTCGTCGAGAAATGGATTTATTAACAATGCTTCTTTAATAAATACAAATAAAATACATGTATTAAGAGTCCTTACTAGACCAGCAATGGGTATATCGTAATTGTAATTAACAAAAACAAATCTGCAAATCACACCATTGTAAGTAAGATCCAACTGTAACTTATAACATTATGATATTTATTACGTTTATTCCATCAATTAGCCACTTATTATTTGATGTTTTATATGAGTTCATTGTAACAGTAATTATCGGTTTCATTTATAAAATTACCACCAGTAATCTCTTGTAACTTAAACCAGAATTGTACTAACGCCAACTTCGCCATTTGTATAAAGTTACACCGCAAAACTTCGAAGGAATTATTCATTGCCATACCAAATAATCCTTTTATTTTAATCACACCAATAAAAATCAAAGAACTGATCGAATGATAACTAGTTGAAATAATTTCATAAGCACATTTGTTTAGTCATTCGAGTCTTTTGATCGAATTGGTTCGATTGTTACACCTTTTCAAGCTAATTCAAATCTTATGGTCAATTCTTTTTAAGGATAAATTAAAAAGAATTAAAACGAACGATTTTAGAATTTAAACTTAATTATTACTTAAAGTATGGTCCAGTATTCTTATTTATTAGCCCCTTCTTGGGTTTCCTCCAATTTATTGTTGAATAGTTTTAAGTCGTGAACAACATATTCTCATTTATAGATATGTTAAGAGAGAAGTTGATTAATAGAATGTTACGGACTTAAGTAGGAAATTTTGAAGTGAAGCATATATCACTTTACAAAAACAAAAAATTGGGTAAATGATACAGTTTAGATGATAGAAGCAAGAATCATTTTGAGACTTTGTTTATTTAATTTTTTACATTATTACAGAAAATAGTTTTAAGTATAATAAGGCCCAAACCTTCCAAAAAAAAAAAGGGTTTGTTACTAAAAGTATCACTTGATCTCCTGTTTATATAGATGCTACCTTCTTACCAACCTACCTTAGAATACGTTTTAGTTGAGAAAATTTCTCCGTATCTGAGTGTACATAGAGTTCCATCCTTGGTGTGTTGGTTTAACTTGGTAATTACTTACCACTCAGTGTTTGATTACCCTTATATCGGGGAGAAGTTTGTTGTTGTAGAACAGTTCTAAAGTTAAAATATTTGATTGCAATCGATAGTTTTCTTAAAAGGTTATTATAGAAAAAACATGCCTGCTAAAAGTCTAGACATAAGCATATACTATGACTATTATAGATATTTCATGGTTATTGCACATACAATCTAATTCAGGCGTTTAGCCAGCTATTATTATAATAATATTTTGTTCTTAGCCAAATACTAATAGCATATTAACAAATAACCAACTGAGGTAATACTGACTATAGGCACAATAATAAACATTAATAAGCCCCTGCTGCAGAACTTGGCAAAACCTGCATTTCAGCATTCAACGCTATAAGCCTCCACAGACGAGTTTATCGCATCTAGTCTTAAAGTTATTTGAGACAGTATGAGTACAAAGTAAGCAGAATCCAAAGTGTTATACTTTGGATTCTGCTTACTTTGTTACAATTTACTCAATCAGGTGAAGTATTTAGTGTAGGGTAAAAATTAAATATAGTTAAAATTATGTTTAATGTGTATGTGTGCGTGTATGTATGTGCGTGATAAGATAAGATAATGTTTATTGACACAGCAAAGAGAATTTTATTTAAATTAAAATCAAAAGTATTCATTTTAGATTCTATACATGATGGCAAGGTTATGATAAATTCTTTATTTCTTTATTTGGTTCCATATTTATGAAGTTATGGAACTAATATAATCCATATCAAAGCAAAGAAGGCTAACTAACATAAAACATATTTAACATTACTATTAAGTCAATTTAGAAGGAGATTAGAACTTAGAGTTGCATTCCACTGTCGCAATAAAGTTGTCTGGGATCTTTAAGCACAACAGAGCCACACTCAGTACAAGTTCTATTGAAGAACAGAGCAACTTACATAATTATCACGTCAGTATAATAGAGATTTAAGCACCATCTGTGTCTTATACATAAATACGACTATCTAATTCGAACATTGGTTGCATTGTTCTTAGATTAATTTGATATAACCATAACTTGATAGTCCGAAACATTTCTATAGCAAATATTAAATTAATGTCGTTGTTGCTTTATATATAGAAATGGAAAGGACTCAGTTTATTTTCAATTTATAGACATATAAAAAACAAGAAACTGTCAATGAAAGATCTAATCTATCTATGAAAGAAAAACAATGAGACCGATTAGACAATAGGAACAGTCGAAGTGTCTATTAGTTAGTGTAATTAAAGTATAGTGTCTTTTTACTTCCGATTTACATTGGACCTCTGTTGTGGTTCTTGTGTTTGTGTTTGTTATGTTTGTGGAAAACTTTTGCAAAACTTTACATAAATTTAAGTTTAAAATGTGCCTTGGCAGCTAAAAATAAAACTAAGATATAAGGAATAATAAAAAAGGATATTTTTAGTACAACTAAGATATTAACATGTTAGTTTTATTTTTAGCGGTAAGGCACACTTAAAACTGATATTAATGCAATGTGACTTAATTATTGACGGATCAGCAATTGCTCAAGTTAGACCAAGTCGAAGTTACTTTGTTAGTTCATTAAATTAAATCTTACTTTTTAAACTAAATACATTTTTATTAAACATCTATCTTCTGTGAGGAGAGTGACTGTCCCAATCATATTATCAGTCTGAATTGACGTTTCTAAAATAAGACTAACGGAATGTTTTCTCTGCATAGCCATTAGAAATCTTAAAACGTTAGTAAAATATTTTTATCACCCTTTCCCGCTTAACTGTTAAGAATCTGATTTGCTTGCTCATTCGAAATCAATACTTGGCATTGACAAAAATTTTGTTAATCTCTTAAGTTATATAAATATTCTAACAAAAAGTTTTGCTATATATAACATGATGATTTGTGAAATATTTCTTTCCAAACTGATTTACTTGTGTCACTTATTTGTAAGATGTTTCCAAGATTAAATTGAGGCAGAGTTTATTAAAGTCAGAGCTATCTCAACATATCATATTTGTTATTTGGTAAATAAAGATTTTATTCTTGAAATCTTTGTTTAAATAGTTTAAGTATATTTAATTTTTTAAGGAATACCATGTAAAGGAACTTAATGGTATCAAAACATAGGTCATCTACTTAATTATAAAAGTTAATTAATTCAGTATTAAACTGTATATTTAGATCCAAACTAAAACCAGACGAAAATTCCACTCGAGTCTATATTAGTCACATCCCCTTGCTGTAGGTCCGTCAGGTTGCGTCCACTGGTAGGTTTTGATAAAAATTATAAACAAACTGAATGAAAACTGGATTAAAAGCGCTTTTTATTGCATTTCTGAGATTCAAAACTACTTACTGATAATAAGTTGTCAGCTTAATAATCCGTCAGCAAGAGTTGATATACAGTCCAAAATTCTCATTTTCACTGACATTATGTTCCTTTAACCAGACATCCAATACACGTGACAAAAAGACAACTCAAGAGTCCATTACGTCAATTTTTATCCCTAACGTTAATTAAACTAGCGCTGGTATCCTAGTCTAGACTCAGCTGGAGCATAAGTCTTATTGGCATTCTAATCCTAGAGAGAGCTTGATAATTAACGCTCTCAGACTACTGGTGATGTTCATTTTAGAAATTGCTCGAAGTTTAAGAGTGCACTGTAAGAAATAGGTATTCATTAATATTTATTGGTGTGTGTGACTAATGCCTCGGGCAAGAGATCAAAGTTTCATTATTAAACTCTAAATCCTTCTGATTTGGATCGAGTCAAATGATTTGATAATTTTTCATTTTGTACAAACTTATGTAAAAATTTGTTATTTTTTTGCATAGTCACTATACTCACTCATCCCCAACACTCGATACACGTTGAAATATAATTGTTTCTTATCGTTGCTGTTATTAGATTGAATTGCATTTTGTGTTTGTTCTATAATCCAGTATTTAGCTTCATTAACTGTTCTTATTACTTTTATGTTTTTGTGAATATAGTCTTACATTGTATTTTTGTCTTGTATTGACGTATATAATCTTTTATTGATTACAATAATGCATAACAAGATATTATTCATTGTGGTTTGACTTGTGATGTTGATTTGAGAAAACTAATACGTAATAAATAACACCTTTAAATAATGTAATTGCAAAAGAAACACCTGTTATTTTCCATTTACTTTTATATAAAAAATTACTATGAATAAATAAGTTTATAATATATGAAAGACGCGTACGAAAAATTGGAACCTTAAAAACACGACGACAATTAACGGGACATGGGCAATGTTAACTTAAATCCAAAAGAACACGCTAAAGAGCTACTTCTTACAACAAAAATATAATGACCTACAATCAAACAAGGTGCTTGTAACAACAAGAATCAAGAAAAAACACTGTGTTAACAAGTTTTATTGACTTATTAGGCCAATAAAACTGGCGTAACAGAATTTTCTTGTAAAAGAAATGTTACGGTAACTAATTAGCTATGTCCACAACATACTTTTTCATAAGCGATTTGCGCTTATGATATGAAAGAAAAACAAATATATAGAATAAAGCTCGCAGCTCCAGAGCTATGCTACCAGGATATTATTTTTATAACGTGATGCCGCTATGTCAATGGTAGGAAATACTTGGTAGTAGAGCTTTAGTTCGTGATGCATTCTGTGATTATACACCTGGTTTGGTATAACAATGTCGTAGGTTGTAAAGAAATAAATGGCTTACATGGGTTACCGCGGTATTCTGGTTTCCTTTGAGTCGCCGAAAATTGAGAGCCTAATAGTCTTTTGTACTTTTAAATATCGAATGCTTTAAAATCTATTTGTATTACTGTTATTAAGTATTTTAGACATAACGATCATAACGCTATAAATAATAAACCACAGTATTGTATATTAAGGCAATTTTTAGATTGTGTTTTTTTTGGAAGTATTGAACAAAATTTTCAAAAGCAAATCGTTGTAAAACTGACCAAAAACCAAGTTTAATACAAGCTCGGTTAACGAAAGAGAACTGAGCCAACTCTGGAGTTTTATTGTTTATAAGTGTTATACCGTTGCGGTTTTCTCTTAGTGCGAGTTATAATTTAGGAATAGTTCAGCTTGAAGTAAGTTTTGGGAAGTTAATAATAATTATTAATCTAATTAAAATTAGGGTAAGCATAATTCCACTACCACGGCCGCATCAAAAGCTTTATTACAAGAATATATTTATAATTTTTAATTTAACTTGTTTTAATCAATAACTGCAAGGCTTGCTACATGAGAGAAACACTCTCAATACGGATGATTAATAATTTGCCATTAATTGTTATAATGAGGTCCCCAGGTCAATATACGATTACTTACATTCAAATTCTTGATTTTGAATCCAGTTGTTATTCCAGTTCAGTACTTTTCTTTTTTGTCTCAAAATCTATTATGATTCATTTTATTATTTCACCAATATGCAATTGTATTGTAAAAATATCTAAACGGTCCATTTAGACGTATAATGGTGCTACTTGGGTAAAATAATAGTCCTAGAAATATTTTCCGGTTTATATCTGCTTAGGTTTCTTAAATCCTTTTTGAATTCTTGAATCTCCTTTAAAGTTCCTGTAAACACATACACACATAACTTATATTTTATGTAACTTTATTTATACTAAAAATACTTTAAATAAATAAATAGGTAAGAAATATTGTTACTATGTGCATTATATTAATCAAAGTAAATACGATAAGCTGACTATGATCTAAATCAATCTTAAAGGAATAGTTAAAACCAACTTAATCCCCTCCTACAGGCAATTGCTTTCACACCGCGAACCCGAAGACTTTCCGTTAACTCTGGATCAAAAAGGATGTTCTTATTACCAACTACCCCTTTCAGCCCTTTGTACGCAGCCGTCACAAGTTGATCTGATAAACAAATTAATTTAATCATTTATGATGCATTATAAACGTTTCTAATCTGTCTTTTACACAGCCTGAGTCACAAAAATGATCAAATATTAACTATATTAAAATTCATGATTCTATATATCTTTTGTAAGGCAATAGCTTATGTTACTAAGTCAAAATGATATTCAACTGTATGGGTGATAATATAGTGCCACTTTCTTAACAAGAAACGAAAGGAGATATAATATTAGCGGCACTCACATCATTTATTTCGTAGTTTTATTATTTCTTTAAGTAAAACTTAAGTCCTGTTCCTGTAATAAGTGATGCAGAGGTAGCAAACATCGTTCAGCCTGTGAAATTTCACGTGAAAAGGCGACACTTAACGCCATCTATCCCTCCATTTAGCTGTACTATAGAGAGTGCCCTTAAGAGCTGTTTGACTTTATCTGTCCCTTCCTAATAAGAAGCATGCGTACCGGTCAACGGAATCATCAATTTACTGTCAACACTACGCACAAATAGATTCAGTGATCCTTTCTTTGTTGCACAGTCAGAGCTCCGAATTCCATAATGCAGATGTTTGCTCATTTCGCTTGTAAATACTGTACAAATTGCTTGTAATGTACCTGTAATTATTTGACGATTAAAAAAAATAAGAAATAGGCTTTAATCTGGCCCCTAAGAGGAGGAGTGAATCGGCTTTTGGAATGGTAAGTGATAGTTGAACTCAGCAGCAATAAAGTACTAAACCACTTGCAAAATGTCGCCGTTTGCCCAACAGTGGGACATATGTAAGTTAGTTAGCGATAAATGTACATTTATTTATTTAAGAAGGTAATCTTGTTAGTGTTTTAATTTAATTTAGTTTGTGCCTGCCATTTTGACTACAAAAAGCTTTAAGATAATGAAAAAAAACTGCGAGACGAATCCATTTATTAAATTACAACAACCAAACTTTGATTCTGCGCTGGACTCTCGCAAATTGTGTTAACGCGATCACAAGACTGATCCGGATTTCATTTAGATAATTGAATGAGAATCTATTCTGACTGAGAAAAGGTTCGGCATGAGTGAGTGGAGGAGTAGCCACGAGAAGAGCGAGATAGAAATAATTTAATCTTGCTCAAAATAATATAATACTCATTCAATCTATTTAATTTAAAGCAGAGTTAAGTGTGTTTTGCCTTTTTTATTTGAAGTATTTTTAGTCAGAATGATATTAAAATTGGTTGAAAGCTAACTTTAAATAATTAATGCAATAAACCACAAGAGAAGCCTGAATGATTCAAATATTTGAAATATTAGAATTCGCTACGTCAGAGTCTGACTCCATAACAATTCCTTGAAGAACTCCATTTACTACTTTTATTATCTAGAATCTTATTAGCGATCTTTTGTGATGTCTTGACCAGTTGATATCTCTTAATTACGGCCTGTCGTGTCATCGATATTAGAATTTCTATTATGATGTTTATTACTTTACTAATTACGAAAAAAGTAATGGTGAAAAAGCTAGTGTAACAAAGATTAATGTCGTAACGATTGTAACTATATATTTCCATATGGTGATTTCTGCACGTTTCTTCCTTAAATTGTAACACATTAAACTCGAAATTGAACGCCAGTTTCGTGGCCACTGAAACCAAACGCTGACTACTATTCGGTCCCTTCCTTCTAGGTGTGATTAATTCTGTACGTTTACCTGATCTGGTTCAGCAGTTAACCCCCGTTCCTCGTTTGCTAACTAGAAGACCCTTTTTCTTGCGTTTACCTATCTTTGCCACGATAAATCGTACGCGTGAATCGGATTAAAGTTGGTTAACCAAGTTTGTGTGGGAATAAATCAAAATGTTCTTGCAAAGTGTTAGGGATTACGCAGGGATCGGACTCTGATATATTTAATGTTTTGTTTATACAACACCTGAAATGTAAATCTTTATTTAAATAAGCAAGTATTTCAGAGTTCAAAGGACTGTTAAGGTGGTTTTTAATTAAAACAGTTTTTGTTTTAATAAATATCAAATATGGCTGCCAGGTTTAAAACACAGTTTACTTTTATATATCTATTTATTCTTTAATATCATAGAGTATAACTCTGTATTCCTCAACACAATTGTATTATAAATAAGTAATTGAAGTTATATATATTTAGGTAACATTAATTACGTTAAATTTCACTTTTAAAAATTAATTACGAATTGTTCGTTCTTGTAAGTAAAAACTTTATCAAGTAAAGTGGTTTATAAAATATTTAACGACAAAAAATAGAATTCTTATAAAAATATATACTTTCAAAATCTTAAAATGTATTTGCCTCAAGTCAAATTATAGTTAAACTAATTTCCATTGAACATCATTATAGCATCTGCTGAAGACTAAAATGCGAAATCTTGCCGTAAAGTCAACAAACACTTCATTTTTCTCAAGTATAAATGGAAAATGGCGTCGGGCCGTTACCGCTCTACCAGATCATTTGTTCCACATTGTTCCGCCGCCGTTTCAACTCTAATTAACTAACAGTCAATAGCAGGTCGCCTTCAGACGAAACCCAACCGGGCGCGGCCAATTACTCGCCAATTAATTTTGCAATAACAACCGGGTGTACTGCTGGTGCAGTATAGAGTATAGCCTAAAGTATAGCGATTTACTGACTATTAATCATCAAGTAATAGCTATTATAATGACGTCTGTTTAGTTCACCCTAATATGAAACCAATAAGTATTACCACAAGGACCATTTTAATGAAAAATAATTATAAATTGTATGACAACAGTATCTATGAAATTAGTAAAATAGCTTATTATTTTATTTACAAGATTTTAAGATGGTATATATCGATTACATTATAATTTTGTGGATATTATATAAATATTAATTCTTTGGAAAATTAGCAAAGGTCCAATATTGACATAAAAACAATTTTGAAAAAGCTGAAAACTATTCTTCAAAAATAGTAATGAGGGTGATTCATAGTTTTGCACCAAGAGCCAACCCCTTCAGTAGGTATCTGGAAGACAATTAATAAGAGGTGATTTAACTTTCCCCGATAATCCTTTTCATTATTTGCTTTGATTTAGATTTTGGAGCCTTTGGCTAATTATAAAAAAAGTTTATAGAAGTAAAGATGAAGGTGGGCCATGAACCTCTAAAATTGAAATTAACGAAAAGTAATGGTGATAAATATATACATTTTGATAGTACAGTAGTAATAAATTTTGATATTTTTCTGTAAAATTGGATCTTTAGGATTCGTTCCAACTTTTTAGTTGGCAAAGCAAATAGATTTCATTTTAACCGGTTTTCCTATTTTATTAATGAAGAAGTTAAGTTAGCTTTTGTGTACAGAATGTCTAAGATTATTGTTATATCCTGCGATTTGTTAATTAGGCTTTTAAACGGTAATTACGGTTCACCATCAGATCAGACTTTCGTCTGTGTAACATTATTAAACTTTAAAAACTAACTTTTACTTTACTGAATTTAAATATTCATAAGAATAAATACAAACTCTCAACAATATTTCATATTCTATTTCAAAGTAAGGAGAAACTTCTTGTCTATAGTGACGTAGCCTCTGTCTCGGAAACAACTAAAGCTATAGACATGTGTGACACAGTTATAAAAGTTTTGTAGTAATGCACTTTACAATTGTTTGGCCCTTTTGCATATCTAAGTACGTATAGTATAATACTTACGTATAGTTATAATTTGTATAAGTACTTCTGTGTTTGTGAAGAAATTAAATAGATTCTTTTAATTTCTAAAGAATCTATGATATGTTATGAATAACAAATCTCGAAGAAGAATATCTGAAAAGGGTTTTTCAAGTACATTCTGCCTTAAGGCAATTTAAATAAAACTCGGTATTTTAGCAACTTTGCTACTGAAGTTATTAAAGTAATTCATTGATATTTTCTTGAATTTACATCATGTATCAAGTAATTACAGTTACTAAAGTAATTATACAATGTTTTATTTATGTTTCATATATTTATGCTTTAGTGTTAATGTAACCATAATTATAGATTGTATTTATGTTTCTACTGACTGACTGGAAGAGAACGCCTAAGATATTTAGTCCGCCAATAATGCTTTTGTGCAATGAAGAATAAATAAAAATAAGTTTATGAAAATATAAAAAATGTTTCGACATTAAATATTGTTTACTTCCACTTTTATGCAGCCATTTTTGATATTGAAATATAAAATTTAATATTTGGATCGCAATATATACCTTCGTTCGTCTAAACAGAATTAAATATTATTTTATACTTCCCTGACCTGTGGTAGGTAACTTACTCGTTTCAGAATTTACAGCATGATTTACCTCTTTCAATTGGTATAAATGAGTGTGGGCATCAAAATATTGCTGAATAGTGGCACTTAAGTTTAGTTGTGTAAAACACATAATTGATTTTCTCCATACAGACACAGCAAGACTACATAAAGAAAGACCATTTCCCTAACGCATATAATATGTTAATTCCCTCATCTCATATTCATGATTAGTTAAGCGCGAAAACGGTTAAGACATTCGATAAATTTTATATTAGATTTCATTTTGCACTTAAGGTTTCAAAATTTTTTATTGAGTTATCAAATTATATTGTACAATGTTTTATCCAACGTAGTTTAAATGATCTGAAATTATCAGATTATATAGATTTATGATGATACTTAGAAACAGTTATTTTAAAATCTAATCGAGAAGATTCATAACGAAATACACGATTTCTTCTATAATATGTGTACTTATATCTTTGTTGATTCCGTTTAGATTGAATAACAACTCGGAAATAGTCTTTTTTGTAAGACGGATAGATAACCATAAAAATTAAACAATCTATCTACTTTGTGTGGGGTGCTCAGTACAAAGACCCTTGTGGAAAGAGGCAATCAAATCTTTTTGAATATTTAATTTTTATTTATTAAGTCTTCCATCATCAGTTCGCACTCACAAAATTTGCCAATCATTTATAAACAACTATAGACGTTACTGAAACTCCACCGTAAAAGTACTAGTGTTGTTTCTAAAAATGTTTAAACTTCGTGGTTGGTTTGAGACAAAAATATTAACATAGTTAAGATCCACTCGTATTAAAAATCATTTTTAGACTTCTTTCATTGTCCTCGAAAGATTTGAGAACTGGTAAAGTAGTCATAAAGATTGAGACTTTATTTTATAGCAATGGGCTTGGACACATTTTTGACTTTTTACTTCTAAAACGTTGTAAAGCAGAATATGATCTATCAATATCTGTCAATGGTGTTTTAATTTATTAAATAGAAAAAGTCATAAATTTAAAGTGTTTATGTGACCTGTTTAAAAGTGATTCAGTAAAATTTTCAACTGCCTGACTATGAGCAGCAGAATCGTATAATTCACATATGAAATGAAAATCACGTGATGCTAAAATGACATGTCGTTTTCAAGTCTAACCGTTTATAGTTTGGTTGATTTAAAGAAGAAACTCTTTTGATTGTATATATATATTTTCGAACGTTATGAAACTTAAATTAATATCATCATTAATTCATGGATCACTTGTCTTTCGCGGTACCAAACTCTACGAGACAGCAAAGATACGTGATACATTTTATAGTAGACTCCAGTGTGCACTCAGGGGCCTCAGAATAGTGAAGTGTAGAGCTTTCCGCGTGAAAGTTTTAAGTGCCCTGTGAATTCGCGTCGCTTACTTTCAGAGTTTGTATCGAAGGTGGTCCTCTATTATAATAATATGGTACGTACCATAAGGCATGTACGTTCTTGTTTGATAAACGATGTTAATAGAGGCACTTTACGTTTCAAAGTTGAATAAACACTATGCTCCCAAATAAGACATATTTTATGCCAATTAATATTTTTTTACACTACTAGTTATTACTGGAATTTAACTAGAAATTTATAGATTAGTGTCCATTACTTTATATCTTAAATATTCAAATGATTTTAGTTTTATTTAATGCATACTTTCAAACTAAAACGAACATGTTTTTAAATTTGGAATAACGGTCGAATTTATTATATCAGTTCAATACGAATACCATTTGAAATTAATTTGTTTTGAAATTTATGTTCCTAGTGATATCATTTTCACTTAAAACTACAGTTTGACTAAAATGTCTACTAAAGAGAAAGCCTCGTCCTTTGCCAATTCTATTACTTGTAATAATACATTATGTAAAATTTTCTAAACCCATTTTACCTTTAAATGTAGGTACTGAGCATTTGTTACACCTTTCACGGATATGTTATCCCTCGTTGAGTGACTTGAATAATAGTTCAAATATTACTTTTCAATCGTACTAAAACGTTCAAAGGCTTCAACGCTTTCGCATAACTCTTCGACATCGGTTAAGAAGGGGTAGAAAAGTGCTCAAAGCGCGTAGGTAAGTAATAGTCTTTTGACGAGGGTCCCCACGTCGGTGGACACCTGCTCTCTAGAAATATTGCTAAGTAAGTTTGAACTTTCTCCTGTTACTTTCATTTATTGTTTATTCAATATCACAAAAAGATACATAATCTTCAATAATAATAAACAACATTATTTAGACTTTAATAAAACGCAAGAAAGATGATTTCCGTGTTTTCCGATTTTAAATACTGAAGCTGTCGTTTTACAAAGAAATATTTTTTAATTAAACTAATTTTTTGTCAAAGCTGTTCATTAACCCTTTTACATTCAAATTGATGAGAGAGAGATGAGATTACTAAAAGGTATTAAAACGTTAACTTTTAGTAATCTTATCTCTCAGGATAGTTAGAATCATGTATCTCACTCCTTTCGGCCAGCTCATTATTCATACGACTTAACGCATGACATAATAAAGTTGATGTTAAATAATAAATTATTAATGATAATGATAAAAATAAAAAATAAAAAATGACAATAAATTATTTAATGTGCAGAGTGATTCTTGATATGCAAACGTTGAAAATATCATGATAAATTCAAACAAGTGCTAATCTATTAAGAAGAACAGAAATAACCGAAAAAGCGAATGCTACCATCTTAGTTAGTTAAATATTTTGTTTGGTTAAAAAATTAAAAAGCCTATTAATTTATCTTTCTTACAAAATAAATACATTTTTAACTCTTAACGGAGCCATTAAGTATTAAAAAGGGTCTTCGTCTCATCTGATGGTAAGTGGAAGTAAAACCAAAGATGCACCCGGATACCACGACCACAGAGGAACAGGCTTATTTCACATCTTACATCTAACTGCCGGAACCCATCAAAACTGTTAACACTATTGAATTGGCGTCAGACGTAGGTAAAAGGGTGGTAGCAAGCCGGGCGGATTTAGATAAAGCCCTACCACTAACCAAACTGAGCAGAAAATGTTTGCACCTGATCCGAAGAATGTGGCTGAGACCACATTCTTCGGATCGGACTACAGAGGCGTTCAATATGTATGGTTTTATGGTTTTGGTCTACGAAAGCACGAAGGCGTTCAGAAGTCATTACTTTCTATATCTACCACTTTGAATGAGTTGATGGCCAAAGCTAGTCCTAGAGACCTATAATTTTAATGTTATTTAGCTAGCTAAATAACATTAACTGCTTATTACTTATTATCAGGTGGTGTCGAGTCATTTTCTGAGGTAATATATAAAAACAATATTATAAATCAGCGCAACAAATAAAAGTAACCAAAACGTAATGGAATAAACATATATGACTTAAACCTTCACATTATATGTGCGCTCTATATAAAACATCCAGGAATATCGGCATTTGTTATGGGAATCGAAAAGTGCTTTATCACTCCATGTCATTCCCAGTGTTCAGCTAAATAGCCCATTGAAGATGAGTACCACAGTGCCACCCATCATTTTGATTATATCAAACTCTTTGCTGTGTTTGACTAACAGAATAAAGGGGAATTCCGACGGGAATAACTGCGCAACTGTGAAGAAAAACTGCACTAAATTATTCTAGTTTCGCTTATTCAATGTTGCTGCCAAGTCGTTCGTTAAGAGTTTCGAATTCACTATAAGTTATTTTTATTTTAATTGTTTTTGTTTATAGATAGTGTTTGTACGCCTTAAGTAGTTTACTTTTAGGTTACAAATTGTATTTTCTCTGTGAGAGATATTCTAACATATTCTTCGTTAAAATAACCGAACCCGAATTAACCCGATTTAACCCGAATCAATTTGAACTTAAATAGTTCACTGAAAATTACTTTCATTCAATATTTAAAGTACCTGAAAATTGAGGAGTGTTCGTATATTTTTATTTATTCACCAATTCTTACATATTAAAAAGACATAAGTCTTAAGTAATGAGATAAGAATTTATAAGTTGAATTAAATTAAGAATTGATTACATATTGAAGAAATTAATTCATAAGACACATAAAAAGACAGTTTAGTTTAGTCGTTTATTAATAATATTTGATACCATAACACAAAATATCACATAACTTAACAAAATTGATTTTTTATCTCACTTAAACACAAGCCATTTGTTGACTCTTGCCTCCCTGCAATATGGTTTAATTTGTGACGTCTCTAATGCTGTCTATTATTTTGTAAGACCTCCCGGTTTTGTTTTTATTTTTCATTTAGCCTACGTAACCTAATAAAGTGATCATTTGGACAACAAAGAATTTGTTGTTTTATTATAAAAATCATATTTTCTACAGAGTGTACAGGCTTTTGTTTTCTTTATGCCCCATTAATGCGAAGAACCATATAAATGAGTTTGTTAGGGGCTAGATTTTAAAATGTTGAAAAATGTAATACTGAAGGGCAAAAATGTAAAAATACTTGAAATACAAAACATGTCTAAAAAGTATTAAAATCAATTGGTCCACTGCATGAACTAATTATATTAATTTTTTATGCCATAAAATCAGATTGAGCTTCACTTTAGAAAATATATTATATTTTAAAAGTGAATGTAGATTTAGTTCTGCAGTAGTTCATCATCATTATGAAAAGCATATATACGTTCAATTGCTGGGCCTAGATTCTTGGAAGAAACACATGGGGAATTTAGATTATAACACCACTACGCTGGCTTAGTCTTAAGAAGTTACGAAATCAACCGGAAACAACGGCTTAACGTGCCTACTGAAGCACGTATGAGGTCGAGATAACAAAACCGCCTCCGTAGTCTAGTGACTGAGATCACCTACTTTAGATCTGGAGGTTCAGAGTTCAATTCCCAATGGGGACACATTTCCTGCTTAGTTTGATAGGTGGTAGGGCTTTATCTAAATCCGTCTGGCTAGATACCACCCTTTTACCTAAGCCAGATACTATAAGAATAGTGTTAACAGCATTGTTGTATTCCGACAGTGAAGGAAAGATGACAAGATCTTTTATGGTTGAGGTTTTAGCTCGCTTCCGTTTTCGACCTTATCTTCACTTAGGTGAGATGAAAGTCCAACAGCTATACCGTTATGAATAAAAAAAAATGATTGAATCATCGAACCACTTAGAGAGTACTACTACTTTGTTTTTTTAAAACCAAAGCGCTCAAACCACTACGCCAGTGACGAGCATCAGCAGTTTTCGTTACACCTTCATAATGAGATATAGCTGATGGGAATATACGATGATAAAGACTTACCGAATTGTCAATCTTAGCTTATTTTGCATTTATTGACTTAAAAGAAACTTAGCACCTCGCAACCTTTATTCTGGAGTTCCTTCGGGCTGCGAAAGGTTATCATGGAAGCATAGAGTTTCTCCAGCAGAGGAATCAATTTAGCGTAGGCTCGAGCTATTCGGTAGTGACGTATTTAACCTGTTGAAGACGACTGTGAGAATATATAAATAAATAAACCAATAAATAACCTAATTTGACTTTGACGTCGGCCTATACAAATTTTGACTTTGACAGCCCCAAATTTAAGAAGCTTTTGAGTATACAACCGTATAACTTTTGCACTTAAGTCAAATATTTCTACAGAGAAATAGCACGCAGCTGAGATAATTGCTATTTACCCAACCTTAAAAGGGTAGGGACCTATAAAAATATACATGCAAAAACTTCGACTGGATTCTCTTGATAGGGAACCCCTTTCTTCCAGACCATAAAACTTTTATATAGGAGGTGACGTCCCTTAAGCATAGTTTTGAAGGCGTTCAGGAATAATAAAAGAGACAGAACTTTTGAACTTTGGGAATGACTGAACTGTATTAAGGCACGCATCGTTTGTGTTGGACTTTCCAAGTTGTTAAAAAGAGGTCGGTGTGTTTTTAACGGATATCCATCAGAAAGCGAGTGTGTTAGGTTATTTAACAAAAAATTACCAATCCCACCATTCTTGACAATCGAGATAATAATATAATGATTATTAAAAATATTTCTGTCGCATATTGCATAATTCAAAGCTTGTGCTATTGAAACTAGCTCACGGAATATAAAAGATTTTTGGTAATACCCTATCAAAGAAAATCTACCCATGTCAACGTGTTTTAGCGTAAATAACTATGATGCTTTAAAATTTTAAAATTAATGTTACAATTATAGATTTATTTTAAAAACTAGTTTTATATGTGTATGTTAACATTTTTGAGTAAATAGGATATATACCAAACTCTTTGTATTCTTATAAATATATTTGAAATATACTTAATATACCATATACATTTATGTTGTATTTGTATTTGGTGTAATAAAATGTTAAATAAATGAATAAGTGTTTAACAAATGTACACCAATCCAAATCAACAAATACCCTCGCAAAAAATAATAATAATACTTATGAGACTAATTTACTTTTTTGCTGGTATTTGAACTTGTGAGCATTAGTTTAGTAGACATGGGTATTAACTAAACTATTAGTTATCGGTACCTGATCGACCGCCTTCGAAAAGGTGAAGGTTCTATGCTCCTTCCACTGTATGTATCTTCACCGATTTCTCTGTCAATAGTTAACCGATTTTTAAAAACTCTTTTTGACTCAATAGAATATACTCCTGCGGTATTGCTACTATTACCAAGGAAAGATCACATGAAGGGATCTTAGGGTAATCAAAGGTAACAGTCAAATTTTATTGGCACGCGTTACGTGCTTCAATTTTTTTAAAGATATTCGTGTATTGTTATTTTTTACAATACTGATTACTGGTGCTATATTGTTAAGAAAGTGAAGTTTCCACTCCAAAAATGTTTTTAAATCTCATAATTTTAAATTATTTTTGCCCTTTTAGTGGAATCCTGTGTTGAGTTTTGTTAGTAACTTTTTCTTATATTAGAATTAAAAAAAAACAAATTCAAAAAAGGAATTCGCTTTATATACTCTAATCTAAATAAAGATTATATTGTTCAATAAATTATCAGGTCTTTATTAAAATTGGTTAAGACGCACTGTATATGATGATCGGTCAAGTAAGATCCCATTGCTTATTGAAGTTACTCATGTAGATTATGTTAGTTCCAAATCTAGACAACACCTTTCTGTCCTACCGCTTTTGTGTCCTTCCACTTCCCACTTAGCACTCAAATTGAAACTAGAGCTCTCAATCCATTAAATACGTCTACAAACTAGTGTTACCATACCATCGATAGTTCAAAATACAAAAATAGTTACTCCTTCGATATTGTGATGCGACAGTGCATTCAATTGCGTTTTTCAATAGTATTAACGGTCAGCCAATAGTTTCAACATTACAATGTTTGACACCAAAGGTGACAATGCTATCGAAGTTATTGCCGCATTATCTTGATACAATGTGTATCAATATAATTAGTTTTTAGAAGTTCAATAGTATTTATACTATCGATGGCTTCGATACTAGCGATAGCGATTTTCAACACTTTTGCCTTTATGTAAATTAATATTATGCATACTATCGATAAATTATTCTTTTGCCATCGACTACTGATCGACAACCCTATTCCAAACTAGGTACTTCTAGGTAAAGAATGTCAATAAAAGGTGTTCCGTGTTACACATAGCACGTCCTCATAAAACAGAATAAAACAAAAAGTTCCTAGCTTGATATACAAAGGGAACTGCTCAACACAACTTTTCCATTTTCTTTTAGGGGACTTTGAGACTTTTATACCTTTGTGTGTGAATTTCATTTCTAAGTGTAGATAATGAAAGTGCAAATTTATTAACATTCAAGTATCAAGTATAAAAGGAGAAGTGACGGTGGCTTAGTGCCTTCCATGCAGGAGGCAGTGGTTCGATCAAGCCACCTAAGAATGAGTTTTCAAATTTTGAATTGATAAGTACAAAAATCCCGATGAAGATGTATCCCGTGTGTAGTAAAACATCCCAATGAATCCTGTACACACTTGAGGAGTCGCCCAAGCAGTACTTGGCCAGCATTGTTGACTAAGACCTAATCAGCCTAATTTAGGTTAGGCACGAGCCCTCTAATGGGGACGTATATGAACTGTTGATGATGAATCAATGATATCATGTTATATATTTTCAAATATAAAAATGTGTTTCATATAAAATAATGCCTTACCGTTATCTTGTATCCATTCATCGACAGGCTCTTAATGATGCGGGGTTCAATAAAAGGTGTAATTGTAAGAATTTTACAATGTTGCTCTGACAAATATCATTCGAATTTAAAAGACTTATGTAGTAGAATTATTTTTCACATATACATCGATATAAGTAAATGGTCGAAATGTAAATTGTAATCACATTTTTATGTGAAATAAATACGGTAGCTTAATTTCAGTATGCCTATTCTTTCCTCGCAGAAGACCGCACATCATGCCACTTGTTTTTCCAGCTGTTTAATGTGAAAAAAGTAACAGTTCACAATTTTCTCATCACAGCATGACGTCAAGGAACAGCGGGAATCACCCATAAAATAAATCTCTTTGGTTGATATGATAAATCACATCTTCAGCCCTGCTCTGTCGTTACAGTGTAGCATCAACATGCTAATGCTACTGCTATGCAGCGATCTTAACCCCAGAGACCACATCGATACCGTAAACAAAACAGCGTCGTGGAAGCTCGGAGTTCTGAACAAGACACGTAAGTTTTTCACGCCTGTCCAAAGTCTGTTTCCATCTCTATTATAGATATTTCGATTCTTCTTTCTCGCACTAAGGGCGTGCAATATTTTGTGTACAGACAATTTTTGGGCCAGAACAGTGGAGGTAGCTAGGGTAGCGGGTCGCATGCTACACTAGCTATATTCGCATATCTACATCTCATACATGCTCGCCATGAGGCGGTGTTAAGTCGTTTGCTGTGATTTAATAATAAAATTGACATTTGAACTAAGTTTGATCACAGGCTGCCTATCTTTTAAAACTGGATTCCAAATTTTTAAACAATATACTTGTCAAACTATCGCTATTCTGATAACTAAAAAGTTTTAACACTTATTTTGCCTCCTTTATCCTTTGTTCGTTTGGTCATTTCTCATATAAATGTCCGTATCATAAAAGCACGTATTTCTTGTTGCTCTCAAGAAATTCCTTCAAACAAACGTGGTATGAAGTTAGTGCTAGCTTTTAAATTTATTTTGAAACTCAACGGCGTGTTCGACAAAATGTTATCCTCTCAAATTCAGCTACGCGGATCAGATATAGACGAATAACACGGTCATCAGTCTTGCTTTCTTCGAGTTCCGAATTCACTATGACATTATAAATTATAACAAATTTTAAAACCTAATTATTGACTTCTCAATAAAAATTAATTTTTATTTCCAATGGCATAAGTTCTCAAATTTTTTACGGTTACTTTATGTTTTTTCGTGTTATTGAATTCTTATTTTAATGTGACATTGATTATAAGTTAGCTCTGATTTGAATTCTATTTAATTTTTAATTGTAATGACTAGGAGTTTAATAATAATAATGACAATGTTGATAATATTACAACAATTGTAATATTTTCATAATAATGTACTGTTTTGATTTAAATAATGTATGAATTTTAATTGTAATGTTAAAGTTGATTATGTTTTGTTTATTATATAGGTACTATGAGTTTATGTGACTTGGGAATAAATGACTTTTAATGTTTAGTGATTTTAAATGTTATTCTGTTAATACTGGTCATATGGGGTTTTCACATGTTTCAGTTTTTTCCAATTATTGGTCTAGTAGTTAGCATCATAATCATATTTTTTCAATAATTAATATCCATTGTTGATTCATAATTCTCAATTGAAAGAGGACGGAGGCAGTGCCACCTTAGTTCAATTTCATACACTACGATATCTACAACCAGGTCGTTGCTAGAGAAGGTTCTCTAAAACACTAGCAAAGGACGGATATGTACATCCGCCTCGTCCGCCACGGACCGATAACCTGAATCGACATCACCATAATAATTATGAGTTTCTTCTAATAACAGCTATCGATAGATTGCAATAAGGTACAGATTACATCCTACCACAGCTTAACTGTAAAGAAATCTTTTTTATTTATAATAAATCTAAGAAAATATTAAGCAACAAACTTTATTACGCTTATATCCATAGAATATTGAAACCATCTTGCATGAATATAAAGCTTCTAATGAAAACAAATATAGATTGGGAGTTAATTGAGTTTTATTCAAACAAAACTGTCCAGAGAAGAAACTTCTTTGTTCGCTACTTTTCTTTTCTGAAGTTAGATGTTCAAATAACCAGTGTCCTTGATTTTCGTACCGGACTCTCGCCAGAAGACAAGTTGTCTCTGAAATGTTTTTGAAAGAAAACTTCTATGAAAATCCTATAACATACTGTACGTGGTTGTCAAACATGTTGTCCGAGGGAAAACATTCTGCGTGCGAGCTCTCTGCATTTCCTTTTTATGGTTTCATATGTTTTAAGATAAGAGCAGAAAGAGTGGAGCGAAATGTGTCCTGTTACTGTTGAGATTGTTTTGAGAATATATTTTGTAACGTCTTTTGTTTAGAATACATTTTCTGAGCGAAAGTAGATTTCGCTTATGAATAATTTTAGACGTATATACAGTGATGTGCTTATATTGAAACACTTCAAAGCGAAAATAACTTTTGAAAACAAAGCTTTATTATGAGATGCTATATTGGTATAAGTTTAGAAAGTCATCGTGGTAAATGTAAATGACTAAAAACAAAACCAAAGAAAAAAATATACATAATATTTGTAGAAGTATGAAAATATACATTAAAATATCCAATTCAAGAAGTACTTTCTGAAATGGATCGTAATGAATTAGGTTGATTCCTCGAAAATCACAATGAGATCAAGTAAAGGAGATAATTGCGGCGTGATTTCTGTGAAAATGATAGTCTCCTGACAATTTATACGAAAATATCGCAAGCAATTTTATTATAATTTTCTTAAAAAAGAAGATTTAATTGAGGCTTCCCCAATAAAAGAAATAATAATAACGTCCAAACCGGAATTTTTCGTGTCCATAATTACTCGTCCTCTCCAAAAAATACGTATTATCGACATAACAAATAGACCATAACATCAGCAATTCATTTCCTATTACAGATCGTACATATAGACTTACTAATCTCACAGAGAGAAATGTAAGTAGATTTCCCGGAAATCTTCCGCCTTGATGGGGTCATTTATATTCGGGTCTCAATAAAAAGCACCTAATAGTTCGTCGATACCAATCCTATGTCTAAGAAGAGGGAATCAATCCTGTTGTCATCGCGGAGACGATAAAAACTGAACACCCGAATAGTGGGGGAATGGTGACTTTAAATGAATGTGTGGACACACGGGTTTAATTTTTGTGATAAAAATCGTTATTCTGGTTATGTTAAAATCAACTACTGTTTCTAGACCCACCTTACGAGGGATACCGTATGAGGGAACACGCAGTGTCTGATAAAAGCGGTACTGCTGGTACAAAAATACTAAAACTCCCTAGTAACTCCACTTTTCTTCGCGACTTGTCTTCTGCCGAAGCAATTCAAAAGACACAGAGCCTTAGAATAGAAAAAAAAAACGAATCCAGTACAATGTTCCAGAAGACACTGCATTGAAAAATAATTAACGCTAAGAATTTCATAAAACTGAAAAAAACCTGGAGTAGTTTTAATATAAAAAAGAAACGGTAAAGTTGAATGAAACCAAACGGCCTTCACCTTGACACTACAGGCAACGTTGTGTAAAACTTTTCATTACTTATTGCATTGATCGATTTTACTGATTCTCTTTTTATTGAGGAAATATCCAATTTATTTACGCTGATTTCCCTACAGTATGTTGCATAGAGAGTTGTATTAAATGATTTGTTGATGATGAGCAGCTGCTGATGCCTATAAATGAACTTAATATTACATCACTTGATGATAATCTATTGATACGTCTTATATTATTTGAAGCATTTCTTGATCCACAAGGAAATGAAATTGTGCTAGCAACAGATCAATTCTTATTTTTTTGATATTAAATATATCTTATTTTACATGACCTTTCATTCCATGTTTTTAAAATTAGAATCAAATACCTCTTTTTATTGGTTTCTCATGATATGTTTGACTTATTCAGCTTTAATTACAAGGTTCAAAAATTCACAACGATTTAAAATAAATAGGGACCGGTGATCAAAATACATCTCCTATTAGACTTAATATTTTTATTTCCACAATTATTTTGATAAATAAATCTGTATATTTAATGCAATTAAAAAACCGTTATCCTTATCTGTATAATAACATTTATACATATAAAAATATGTATGTCTATGCAATCAGCATCGTTAACTAAAGTGGAAGACAAAAACTACGAAAATCCGCCAGTGAGTTCCGTCTGTACTAATAAGTGTTGTCTCCGGAAACTTATATCCCCACCTCATATCGCCCCCTCGAAGGGGCAACTGAGATATATTCCACTTCTGTCACGGATCGCGCGAATGATTTGTTGGGAACGGGCCGGAGTGCCGAGATAACGCCTGACAAATCAGGGGTCGTCTAACATATATCTCCGAATAACTTTATTTACAATTCCTCCAAGTTGACGACTTCCAAGTTGGTTCCACGGATAATGGAATAAAAAGTTGTTTGCAAAATAAATCGGATTTGTGACGGGAACTTTTACACCTGTGCTCCTGTTTAAGCTAGTATGGAATGCCTTGCTTGATGGTGATTGATCGCATTTGTTAAGGGAATTTTGATAACTTGATTGATGAAAATTGGAAGGCGCAGTTTAAAAGTTGTTGTTTGTTTGGTCTGCCCATTCGGTTTTTTGTCATTTGTAGCTAAATTTCTTTTTTACTGAATTACATACAAACAAATGGTTAGTCAAATCAAAATACACTTATTTAGTCTAGGTACATTACATATTTTTATGAAAGTCAAGAGAATATAATTAAAATACTGAAAGTATTGAGTTATCAGCTTAATATTAATAATATTAGTTTAAATATATAATTAACAAACTTCCAGAAAATTGTGCTTACTTATCGGTCAATTATTGAATATAGCATTTTAATTAAAAAAAAATGTTTTTATATAGCAATACTCAAACTATTATAAAGAATAATAACTTTTCAACCATTTAGTAGATTTATTTTATATGATACTGTGCCATACAGCAGTTTATATAGTTAAAATGCGATGTTTAAATGTAAGACTAAATATTTTTATTGAAGAAAAGATAAAGAGAACAAAGGTATGTACTATATGATTCTATAGACAAATAAAAACAAAATGCTCGTCCAATATGAAACCTTCTGATATTACAAATATAATCATATTGTAACGAAAAAGGTTGCCTATTTTAGGCTATAATCGCTTACACTCGATCTTAATAATATATACACTCTACTCAAGTATAATTAATTGTGACCTGATGAGCTCGAATTTAGATGCTTATATAAATATTTACAAAGTCTATTAGAGCCAATGCTATTTGCAATGAAATCACAAAAATCCTATATCTACAGATTACCAGTTATGGTGTCTTCATTTTATTATAAGATTTAAAGATAAAAAAAATTATTCAATACAATTCCTTGCCTTTTTCATTTTTGTCAGCTATAATTTATCCAGAGTACAAATCTTGTCTAAGCTTACAAATAGATATGTTAGACTGACGATGTATAACTGTTGAATAAAATATTTTGACTTTGACTTTGATTTTGTCTATATTCATCGACCATTGAAATTGCCATTAACCAGACATAATCATCTTCATCGATAGTTTAAACTGCGGAGTACAAGCCTTCCTACATAGGAGAAAAATGGACAATTGTAATATACTTATAAAGCAAAAATATTTATTGAGAACTGGATGCGCGTTGCCGGATGGTAAGGTTCAGAAGTTAAAGCGTCTTACGGTAAAAACTAAAATTAAAAAGCAAAATGACTTCTATTGATAAGTACACCAGGGATCAATTTCGAAACTCCGATGTAATGGCAGCGGCTTTTAACTGAAGTTCATTAAAAATGTCTGTTCACGCGCAAAACCTGCAAGAAGGAGCAGACACATGCCGCCTCCTTGAAGTATCGAACAGCGGCGTATGCTTTTTAAGAAGGAAGCCTAGATGGGCGATCGTCTTTTGATTTTTCCTTTACTTCTACTATTTTTTATTTTATAATTGTTATTGTAATTTCTATCTTTTTTAAATATTATAATTGACACAAATTTATCTCTGGTATTATTGTTCGCATGAACAATGTAAATTAATTTTGTTATACAGCAATACAAAACAAAAATTTAGAAGATAAAAACTTCAGATAAAGGTCAAAGGAGTTATAATAATAGTCTGAATGAGCTGCAAAGCATAGTGTTTTACTTGCTCCCAAAAAAAGTAAAACCATTGACTCTCAAGATACTTCATGGCTCAGTTTCAAGAGGCAATACATACAATCTATTAGGGTCATAACGCACAAGGCTTAAAATAACGATTCATTAGACATCATTTGAGTTGATATCACTGCTCTCAACTTACTTTTGTTTATATTTTCGTTAGTACCTGGAGAATAAAATGTATTATCCTTCAAAGCATTATAGTCACCACTTCTAATTAAAAAATCTGAACCAGATATTCTATTGCCATTTATATTCAGTGTTGACTACAAAATACCGCATTATAAAAAAGAAAAGCATTTTTAATAAAATTATAAAGGAACCCTTCCACGAAATCTCTCAAATTTCACGCGCTAATCATTAACGGGACCAGAAAATGACTCCCTAACTTTTAAAGTACCAGCGAAGAACCCAAACGTAGTTGAAAAA
Organism: Acentria ephemerella; assembly: GCA_943193645.1. NCBI lineage: Eukaryota > Metazoa > Arthropoda > Insecta > Lepidoptera > Crambidae > Acentria > Acentria ephemerella. Next base: position 10,611,075 of record OW971881.1, on the reverse strand, counting down.
CTTGAAAATATTTGCCCTCTAAAAATTTTCCCGTCCCAATGTCCCTAAAGGGTCGTTGGGTAAAAGCCTCTTTGTGAAAAAGCCTTAGTCCGCTTAGAAAAAGTCCGAGACATTTTACGTATTGTTGACAAAAAAGTTATACAGAAAATGTTCTACTTATTCTAAAGAAATTAATAAAAAAGCGTAGTGGTTTTCTGGCTTCCAGGAAAGAAGATACCATTTATTGAAAAGGTATTAATCAATATTATGTGGAACATTAAGATTTAGATACTTAATTGGCTAATCACTTATAGCCATTACTGTAATTACAAAACGTTTAAAATTGGAGTTTATACATTTCTTTTTATCTAATTCAATCGAATAATATTGAGTCTGAACGGACTGTGGACAATTCCATTGTTATATTGATTAAATTCTGACGCATACTGTTCTTTTTATGCATTGCTTTTAAATGGAATGCACTAGGTAAATATTTTGACTGTCCATCAGCTGTAAACGGGAAGATGGGTTTCGCAGTGTTGGAATATTTTCAGTTTGCAAATTTCGGCAAATTAATGTTCAGCAAAATATGATATTATTAATTTAGATAAGAATCACATAATTTGAATTCTTTTGCTAGGAAGTTGAAGAACAAAGTATTTCAAAAATATAGGGCTTGAATGTGATATATGTTAGTATGTTATGTTATTACATTGTAATAAGCTACTTTAATCGAACTTTGTGAGTAGTAGTTGAACATTTGTTAACTAAGTTGTGATATATTTTTTGATTTCTTTAAAGTCTTATTTTTATTTATTTATTTAGAAATTCAGCAGCATTTTTAACATTGATATCATGACTAGTTATATTATTTCTTAAATCTAAACCAATAACAGAGTTCCCTATTATTCTATTAAGGGTCAGACCGTACAGTGAGCGAACAATTCGTAATTAATTTTGAAAAATGAATTTATACGTAATTAATGTATACCTAAAGATATACTATAATTATATTACTCATTTAATAGATACGGTTGTGTAGAAGCTTTTTGAACCCTCTTTTAGTTACATTAAAATGTCTATTTGACTGTAGTTTTTATTGTACAAAGTACCTTTACTAATCCTTGTATCCTTGTATGGAATCATTTGTAGCTAAACAATTCGAAAAACTGAAGTCATGTTAATATTAATTGGATGGTAGCATGGCAAATAAAGAATCAAAATAAAACATTTTTCGTAGGTCTGCTTAATATAGAATAGTATTAGGCGACTTACCAGTTAGGAGTCGAAGTGCCTCTAATGTGTTAAATTACAATATAAATAAAATGTATATATTAATTTATACTTAAGAGCACTCTGGCAGACTTTTTTAGCTTTGGTCGTCTATTCTTTACTCCATTGTTATTTGAGGATGGTGTTTCATATATTTCTGCTTCACCAACGTTAACCTTTATTATTTCCTGAGTTTGAATCTGATCAAATCATTCTATTTTCCCGTGCACGATACAGACTCAGACCCATTTTTATAAACTAAATTTATTTTCCAAGATTATCAACTACATCAAATATTTTCTCCAACTTTTAATAGCACCATAATATTCAAAGGTCCTCTCTTTGCAATTTTCTATCAAGTTATTCGTGCTCGTAACAGATCATTAGTGAGTCCGATATCTGGATGTCTGATAGCACTTCATATTTATATCTGTTCTCGTCGCTTCATTTCCAATCCGTATTAATTTCAAAAGCTCAATGGAGTAATTATCTGAATATTTGAAGGGCAATTTGATACCTGTAATGATATTTTTTTTATGAAAATAAAATGGATAATTTTAACCATTCATTGATGTTTGAAAATTTCGTTAAGTATATTGTTCGATAATTGTAGTTGAATAATTATTGGACTTATCTGTATACTAATAAGGTATTATAATAAAACCAAAAATTTGTTCATTTGTTAAATGCATTTTTTATTTTCTTCGGCATACAATTGCAGCGTAACGCTCCATCGACCAGCAACTGTCTCGTACTTGTCCCTGAAGCTGCGCTTGCGCATACATTGCGGCACGCTTTCTTAATCAATACTATAAATACAGATAACAACAATACCTCAGCACACAATCACAACATGAAGGTGCTTGCGGTATTAGCCCTAGTCTGCCTAGCGGCAGTCTACGCTAGGGAGCTCGATGAGGAGCAAAAGGATCTAGTGGTAGCTGCCAGCCATAAACACCATCATCACGAAAGTGGTGGCGGCCACGAGCATCACGCTCATCATCACCACGAACACGGAGGAAAAGGCCATAAAGGGCACAAGGGCCATCATCATCATCACAAGGGAGAACACGGCCATCACGGCAAGCATCATCACGAAGGACACCATCACGAACACGGTGGTGGCCATAAGAAACACTGGGACGAACATGACCATCATGGCAAACATCACGAACATGGCCATCATCACAAGGGCGAAAAGCATGGCCACCACAAACATCACGATAAGGGCGAGAAGGTCGACGGCTACCACAAGAAGCACCACAAGGATCACTTCCACAAAGATCACCACTTCTACGACGACCATCATCATGAAGGCAAGCACCACAAACATGGACACCATCACGGACACCACGAGAAGAAAGGCGGTCACCACAAGAAAGGCGGTCATCACGAACACGGTCACCACGAGCACCACCATGGCAAGCATGGCCACCATGACAAACATCATTATGACGAGGATCATAAGGGACACAAGGGTCATCATGGACATGATGAGCATCATCACCACCATCATGACCATGGTAAAAAGGGTGGCCATCACGACCATAAGAAGTGGGGTTTCCACCATGGCAAGCACTGATCTCCAACCAAAGAACAGCTGTGATAGTCTCGTTTATATTTTTTATACGGGTTTTTTATAATTATTGTTGAATTGTGATAGTTAAATGAAAATGTTAAAAATAAAATAATTGTTATTTTTACAAACTTACTTTTTATTTTAGAACAAATATGTGGATAGAGTTCAAAAAGTTTCTGAAATTCGAGGTTTACTATCTTGATTTATACCTGAGAATTTTGTTAAAGTAAGTACGTGCCTTTTTTATTTTGAAAGAGCGCTAGTACCAAACTTTCATTCTTTAAATTGTTAACACGACGGACTTCGAATACTTCGGACGGTTGAAACAAAGGAATTCATTTGGACATAAGTACAAAAAAATACCTATGCTAAACTAATTGAAATATTTGTTAATAAAACCATAAGAACGGCTTGAAAATCGATTGTAGTAAAATGATTGTAGAAAGTAATCGTCTATAGAAAGACAAAGTTTGATTTTTGTAAAAACCAAATTAATACTGTGATTCTAAAATGTCTCCTGCGTTTTACGAAGTTCCTAATAATATTAACCTACTTTAAAAATAACTCATTTAGTGTTTACAACATAAAATAAATAATTTCTATTTTTGCTACCTTTACATGTTAACTTAACTATTACCGATATCATCTTCCGCTTCACGAGCAAAAAGTTTGGATCAAGTGTTTTCAATTAATTTAATAGAAACTTCTGATTATTATTCAACACTTCCAGATTGCGTTACGTGCGTAGCGTTTAGTGTCTTCCCATAAATGTAACTAAAAACGTTGACTACAAAAATCTTAATCTTCTTAGCCTTATCGTGAAACTCTTAAGTTCTTCTCGAAGTTTAACCATTTACTCCGAGTGAATTGCTAATGTTTGACCGTAACTGTAGGTCTGTGTGATCACCGTATAAGATCAATGGTTGCTTAAATAAGTTATTCGAGAAATCATGGGCGTAATTTACCCCATTAAAATAATGTACATGAAAGTTTTCGTCGTAAGATTTACCTTTCAGGCCCAAAATCTTGGAGGTAATATATACTGATAAATGGTTATTGAGTAATATTTAGGGAGACCTTTTAAATAAATACCAAAATTGATTATTCTTCTATTTAATATTTTAGTTTAAGAGTTCTTCTCAAGATTATTGAAGAAACCATCACATTGAAATTATTAATAAATATATATTTTATAATAACTTAACGACTGGCTTGCCAAGTGGTCAGTATCTCTAGATACAGGTTACTTAGACAGGGATCCGGGGTTCAAATCTCAGCTGGGGAGACGTTTGAGTGATAAACACGAATATTTGTCTCGGTACATGGTTGTTTATACATATTATATATATTATGAGTTTTCATGTCCTTCTGGACCTTTCTTTTCATATAATATTTTGGTGTAATACACAGGGGATAATCATCAATCTGGGAAAAAAAATTATGTGGCATACTTGTCAAAAAGCATGATATTTCTACCAACACAACTCACAAAGCCAGTTGCTCCAAACTGTGATAATTTGAGCGTGATCGCGGTTTTTATGGGTTTGCCTCGGGCACTGCCATAGTCAATTATAGGTACAGTAATTTTGCGAACAGTAATTGAACATATTGGCGAAGCACATTGAAGTTTCATGTGATGTCTTGATATTTCAGGTGTCATTGAATGGTGGTAGCTGTAGAAAATAGTCTTGGCCAAACCTACTTTTGTGCATAGAACATTGACTTGAAAATAAGTAATTAAACATCATATCAAGTAATGGAAAATCAATATAACTTAAAAAATATTTTACATATGTCTTAAATGGAGCAGTTTTCATTAATCATCAGAGGATAAATTACTTATTTAAAATACTTGTATATGAAAAGTATTTTTAATTTAACTTTAACGTCAATATGAACTTATACAAAAAGTATAGGGGAATAAAAAATAGAAATATTAGCACATCTTCCACCGTGCCAGTAAAGCAGGGCTTCGCAACCTATTTTGGACAAGAGATCCCCTTTTACAAAATGAAGTGATATATCGTACCCCCATAATCAAATTATTTCAAAAATGTTATCTGCAGTTTTTTTGTTATTGATAAAAAATACTAATTTAATGTCTACTCCTGGAAAACTTTACAAATCCCTGCACGAAACTATTATAATTATTACTATAATTACTATAATTTGTCAACGCAGCCACAGCTGATTACCGGTCTCCATGAAGGTTTATTATGAGATACGATTATAACTTTGTAATTTAATCGTATCATTTTTATAATTAGATTATCATTAGACATGTTCACTTATTTCTTATGTTCCAATATAAAAACTAGGTATAATATAATATATATTATTTGTTTTATATTATTAAGTATCTTAATCTTTTAATGCTTACTTTGGATTTAATAATAGGATGTTAGTGTATAAATATTTTTATTCTTGAAGGATAAAAATCCTTTATATATTAGTATAATACAATGAATCTATTGAAGTCATAAGCGGTCAACGTAGTTTAACAGTACACATGGGATCACGAATACTCATGCTGTGCAGTTTTATAACTAAACCAATTTGTATTCCAAATCCCAGGGCTAGAACGGATACACGCAAGTATATATGGCGTTGTTATCTTAAACGATAAGGCTACTTTCATTACGGACATTGTATTTGATACTCTGCAATTTATTTATATTCATTACATAAACTCTTCCGACTTGCCATTTGATAGATACGACCTGCTTGACGATAGAAAGCTTTGTATTCGTGTTTTTTTTTTAAACTGGGGTGGCAAACAACTCTTTCTGAAAACAGAGTTTAATGCGAAGAAGGCAGGTTGTTGATTATAACAATTAGTAATTCGCAATTTGAATTTAGAACCAGACGTAATCGACGATCGATCACAAATATAAAGTCTAGCGCCAAGCCCGTTTTATCAAAATATGGACAAAGTAACGTTGCTTGTAAAGCATTATAGATAAACACAAATTACAAAAAATAAGGATTAATTAGTATATTTGTAATATAGGAGGACAAAAGTACCTATTATCAAAAACAATATGCAACCTCATTTGATTTATCTGTATTCCTACCTGTTTAGTAAAACGTAGTAATCTGGATTACCTAAATTTAAAAAGGAAAGAAAGTATCATTGCCAACCTATTAAGACAAATGAGGTTAGTTTTTGAATCAGGTTAATTTATTTAGCTTTAACACTAATACCAGTGTCCTTTACAGACAATGGTTAATTTATATTGCGGCACCTTATGTACTTGTTAGTTAATTTATTTAGCTTTAACACTAATACCAGTGTCCTTTACAGACAATGGTTAATTTATATTGCGGCACCTTATGTACTTGTTATAAGAACAATTTTCTGCGTTGTTTGTAGCTAGGTTGCGAGGTTCTTTTTTCTGTATATTTCAAAGCTTGTTTTTATGATTTATAAAATGTAAAAGAAAAATAATCGTATTTCTAAAGACTAACTCCACACTAGCATATATGCTATTTCCTTGATGGTATCGAGTGCATAGATAACACTACAGTAAAATAATATAAAGATTCTCATGCCTTCTAATGAAACTGGACACTCCCAAAGGACTTGTTTAACGCTGTACATATTAAATATATTCATTCCTCAATGGAATCAATCTTCAAAGGAAATACAACATAATTTTAATGCACGTGTCACAAAATAACTATTTCAAAATCTTAAAATAGTGAACTTTTTAGTTTCAAGTAGGAAGTTCAAAAAATTATAAGCATTTTTTTAAGTATCAAACTCCGAGACCTCAACGGTAGTCCCGTCGAAGTTTCCAGCTAATACAGGAACACCAATACGAACAAATATCAGGAAAGTAGTTAACGATAATGCAGTTCCAGGCACTTACCTTTATTGCTCTGAAGTTGCTTTACGTGTAGTGTTAGCCCTGATTGTTTACATTTGTGTAGGCTCGTTGCGCTTTTGTTTAGAAACTGTCGATTTGCTGTTGTATTTTAAGTAACATTTGAATATGCGTTTTACTATAAATTTAATAGGCGTTTAGCGGCGGGTCATTACCAGGCAGTTGAAGTTACATTTACATACAATTATCTATATATGTTTCTACTTTAACATTATTATTTGCAAGCCTTTTTATAGACTGAATATTGTACTAGAGTTCTAAAAGCGATCTATATAATATACAAGCAATACTGATACTATAAAAACAACAACGACAAATTCATACGAAATGTTACTTATAATCAGCTTCATAAAAGGTACTAAATGATACGTCGTCATGAAGCCTCTGAAGAATTTCCATATAGAGATGTGGGAGCAATTTGTGACAATGTAGCGTCGAGATCAAATGATAGAACGGAATGTAATTAAAGTGAAGTTGGAATGAAGTGAAGTAACTGTTCTTGTGGAGTGGATACGCCTGAATGAACACTATGTTACGAGAGGAACGACGTGTATATGAAGGCCGGAGAAAATAAAGGCAATATCGTAACGTAAAAATCAAATAAAGGTGGTAGCATTCTCATCATAACTAGAGGGCTTTTGATAATCATCTTAGAAATGCTTTTATTAATAAAAATGTAATAACATTTTTTGAAATAATATTTAGAACAGAATTTATTACTGCATAGAAGTATTTTTTTTATGATAGATCAAAAATCAACAGTATAATTATTAAACTTATTATTGTGGCTACTTTGTTAGGATTGATAAATACAAGACCCCATTGATAATTTTGTGTTTTTCCTCACAGAGTTAGATTCTTGGACGAAATTCTTACAGTTGCATCCAAATATCAAGTATTTGTTTTAAGGCTAGTTATACTTTAGCTTATATCATAAGATATGTTACTAACGACTACCCTTTTCTCCTAACCTGTTGAATTGCTTCGGCAGAACTCAGGTCAACCCCATGAAGGATATTGGAGTTACCGGGGAGTTTTAGTGGGTATTCCCAGTGCCACTTTGATGAGGCACTAGACGAGCCCCACACACGCCCGTCGCTGTCAGTGGTAGGTAGGTCCGTAAGCAGTAGATATCTAAGTAAATAATACATTGAAATAATAATGGGTATTTTTCCATCAGTTATTAATTTTAATTTTTTAACCAAGAAAGACCCTGATGGTTTTACATGTACGTCATTTCGGCGTAAATATTTGTCCGCAGTTGTCAGTATTTGTTTAAGATGACAAAAACTTATTTATTTAGTTCATGTTTGTAAGATCCAATATTTTCGGAATCCCAACAATAGGTGAATATGACATACGTCAATAATAATACAGATAGGCTTTGTGAGGGCATTGTAAATGACAATAAACTTTTATTTGTTATTTTCTGCGACTGACTTTGTTTTCAGTTCAAACTGAAGCTAAGCAAAGTGAAAAGGAGGAGTCACTTTGGTTAGCTCTCACTATCTAGTGTACATCTTGGAAGTATTCCAGGGCAGCAGACACTAGGATAAGGGAACCACAAAAGATCCCATTGGGTCGAAGCGCTCCAGGAGTAAATCCTGGCCCTTTACTGAGATAAGATTATCAAGTATCGCAAATTAATTAGGTACTAGCACTAAACTTCAATATTGCATGACACATAGGGTCCTCCTATATTTTAGCATGTCTAAAGACATAAATTTCACTTCGCCTGATTATGGACTCTATTAAGCACCACGAAAACAACTTTATAATGTTGTAATTATCAATATAGGTGTACTGATCAGTCTTATCCAGAATTAAGAAATAAATATCATTTTTGTGGATATAAGGGACTATATTCTGAATTGAAGGCTACAAATTTTGTTAATATTATTTAGTTAGAGGGTAGCTCTTAACTCACCTGATGGTAAGTGATAATAAAGCCAAGATTGAAACGAATGACACCCGGATTCCTTGAACTGGGTATCTTACCTTCAACTGCTGAAACACAACAATGCTGTTAACATTTTTGCTATAGCAAAAGACTTGCCCTAACACCAACAAACCAAGCATAAAGTCCCTACCCCCACTTTATATGTGGTAGAATTTGCGGATATAGGTAGATCAACCACTAGACCATAGAAAAAAACTCTTGGAACATAGAACCTTCTTATTTTTTAAATTCGTTTAAAAATTACACACGCCATGCTTTTCCAAAATCAACTCGACATTACTTAAAAAAATATTGTGATACTACCTAAATTTAAATCACTTTGTATCAGCTTATTTATATAATATGTTATATGTTTCTGTAAAACGAACCTATTTAATATACCGGTAGTAACAGCAAAAGGAGATAAAGCCTGGATCCATTCAGGACGCTTCGCCGACAACTTCTTGCTAGCATAAATCTTGACAACAAGCAGTAATTATGTGTCTAGGAAACTTGGCACTGAAAACATATTATGAACTCAGATAAAACGTATCTATAAACCGAAATGTAGCTCGGAGGCTTAGCAATGTATTTGTGAAGTAAAGACGGTTACGGGCCATTTGGCACACTAATGATTCCTAAGAGGTTGTGGATTCGATTTTCAAAAATATAAAAATAGAAGAAAGCAGCTTGTGTTTGGGCACTGGATGTTTTAAAAGGATTTTAAATGGACAACTTAAAATTAATTTCATATTTTTTTGTATTGGGCCAAGTAATGCCCGTTAATTTAATAGGAAACAGCGAAGTCATAATCAACTTAAAAAATAAACCGACATTAAAGATTATTAGTTTTTATGCTTAAAAAGATGTCACTAAATTATTTTTCAAATTTGCTGCTGATTTTAAGCACATTATAGATTTTATATCAATTACTATCCTTATTACGTAACTTACTCAATTCTTTATTGATTTAATTGCACTAGGTAAGTAACACCGGCTCTATTAATCAACCAATTTCTTGGAGTCACCGCTAACTGCGAATTTAACGCCATTAATTACAATTATTCTTAATGCTTCAATTGTTATTGTGTATCTTCTACTGCCCAACAACAGCACATTTATGATATCTGGCCTTTTAAAAAGTAATAGATAAGAAAAAACTTCAGACGAAGTTCTTTATCTTTATCATCGGAGCTACAGACGAATAATTAGAGGACTGTTTCCGATTGTGATTGGGAGAATACCTAAAATAGTAGGGAATCATTTCATCAGAAACCACGTCACTTCAGGTAAGGCAATGGAGTTACCGGGGAGTTTTAATTGGTATAATACCGCTATGATTAGGCGCTAGACGAGCTCCACAGACGCACACCGCTTAGCCTGAGGTGAGTAGGTCTCTGAAAGGTTTATCGGATTCTTCTTCAAAAAAGCTTTGAATCTGATTATGATTGTGAATCTCTGTTTATTTCTTTCACGGTTTAAAATGTAAATAAATCCAAATCAAATATAGCCTCGTCTTTCTGTTTTTAAATCCCTAAATCTACTTTAAAGCGGCGAAATAAATGCCAGCAATGGCCATTATATCAGAACTACCCCTCACTATTATCCGCATAATGTCCCAACAAAATACTTGAGCGCGTTCTTTGTCGACCGCTAAACTGTTAGTTTACGGAGGATTTACGAGCATTGTCGTTTCTAGCAACATCGTTGGACTGTTAAATTATTCCTGAAGGAATCGCATGATGAATTATGCTAAATATTGTTTTGTTTCATGCAAAAACCTAGAACCAACTGGATACATGTTTAATAACATTATTAAGTGCACAAAAAGTCTGAACCTTAAAGCTAGTCTCGTGCAGTACACTCTGCTAAAATTGTCGTATAATACTAAACTGGAGGATATCTTTTTTGTCATACAAGCTGATACAGCACCGCTGGCTGGTTAGCATTGCTTAAAGATACAAGCAATATCAACGAATCACTTGATATCGCAAGTCCGTTGATATTTTTAAGTCTCTAAAATTAAATAATTCATAAATATGGAACAAGATGTACTTTATCACACATACTTATTTATTGTACAATTAAATATTTTAAATCATACGTGATGCATTTAAATATTAACTAGTCTAATTATAAGTTATTTCTTATCACATAATAATTGTAAATTCGCTCAAAACACCTACAGAGTAACAATTCTCCCCTTTGGCTATTGGTACAACTCAACAAATTCATCACCTCAGTGGCCCTCCTGTGCACAATGAAACGAATGCACTCTTTGCCCTACGTGATTCCGACTAAACTCTCCGGATAAAGATGAGAGCACACGAAGTTTTACAATCTAGCTGAAATATGCCAAAGAGTCGTGACGATTAAATTATTCACTGTATGTCGAAAAATTCCATTATTTGCACCTGAGTGAACAAAAAGGTAAACTGTAATATATTACTATACTTATATATATTACTTTACTTATTTACTTGTAATTGTTATTTGTATCTTCACTTACAAAGGGATCGTAATTAACTATTACCTATAAATTTTTTTTATTGAATTATAGGTAATTATTGGATTGACGACAAGAAACGAATAAATAAATGAGAGATATCTAAAACTAAAATTTTCATAAACATTTAATGAAGTAACTAGTTGGTGTTATCTTGTCTAACAATTTTATGTTAGATTTGAAAATAGAACGAAGTCCTGGGGTGGTTTGCAATGTGCGACCTTTAGGTGAATTCTCATTTCCTCGTTTCTATTTAAATCTTATTAAACAAATCAGCTTCTTCTGAGTATAATAATGCTTAATGATCTGTTTCCACTCTATTGAAAGTTAATGTTATTTCAAGGTGAACTATAAAGACTACATATATAAACGTAGAAGATCTTTATGCGCATTTAAAAATAAAACGTGAAATATCATTCAAGAGTTATTTTTCTTTCGTAGTAGCGATGACTTGCAGTATTGTCACGATCTATAATTACATATTGATGAGCGAAAAAACTATAAAATAAAGTATTCAGTTTATCGAGAAGTCCCGATAAGGATTACGACAAATACAGTCTATAGAAACATTATCGTGCGCGTCGTACTTGGTGTGAAGGATCTTTAAAGGCATACGCGTTATTGTACATACGCTTTATTCCCGTCCCAGTCTCTATATATTTTACGTTTTTCTCTCGCTTCTGTTCACACGCTTTGTTTTACCTGCATTGTTTGCCTGTGAATACGTTTTTTGGGTTGGTTGGAAGATTTATTGGGCTTGTCGGTGCAATATTGAATTTGTATTTTATAAATATGACAAAATATTTCGATGCTCAGTTTTTATCAAATTGCATTTTCTAGCTTAAAAGTCACGTGGTGTTTTGTTTTATTTATAGAAATCTGTAATGTCTTTATAAATAATAATAATATTAATATCTAAGAAAATGACAAGAATATGCTCCTTGTCTACTTGATTACAAATGGTCAAATTACAGGTAGCGTTACAGGAGTTACACTTTATATGTAAGGAACTTTGACAAGCAAAGACTTTGTGTCTACAAAGTGTCAAAGTACTTGAAAGACATGAATTTATATCGGTAATTCGCTTCGCATCAAATCACAGCGCCGCTTCACGGGCTAAACAAGTATGGCAATAGTAATATAGCCAATAGCGTCTATGTAACTAGTAGTAACTACATAGATGCTCTCAGAAAACTTTATAAGAATGGAATACAATATATTTGTATAATAAACTGAAATCGATATAAGTAAAATTGTCAGCTTATTATCAAATTCAAGAGATATTGGATGAATTTTACTAATAATGAAAATTACTCAAGCTTTTGTTTTGTTTCGTTTTTGGTTTGTTTACTAAATAAGGCATATCTAAACAACTGTTCTAAGTAATGCTCCATAAGATACAGTTATGCAATTGGCGATCATTTAACAAGGCGATCTTTAGAAATAGATCCCATGATATACATAAAAATATTTTTTTTTCTTCTTCGCTCAAATTATGTACAGGACTGAGCAGCCGTTGTGAATGACGCCTTAAAATATGCTGTGGTTACAAGTCAGAAGCGTTAAGAATACTGACCAATGCTAGTTGAGAATATTTATAGTTATGAGTCGATATTTCAAGATACGTTATATCTAGAGAATAAGAAAATATAATAATAATATTTTGGTGGGCCTCCCACAAAGTTTACGTCGTGTCGATTTGGTAAAGGTCGCAAGAAGCCGCTAGATACGAACAGCACATGAGACCGAGGACATGACCGATGACATGGTTTGGAGATTCTTGGGTGAGGCTTATGTCTAGTAGTGGACGTCTCTCGGCTGATATGGTGATGTTGCTGATGGCGTTGATGATTCTACATTTTAATTATATAGGAACTGGAAGAAACTTAATTTAGAAATAAGCAGTTCCTTTGCACAATTCTCATCGTCCTCAAACGTCTTTTTTCATGAAACTTTATTGTATATATATTAATTATTCAATAAATAAATATAATATTGTTAAAGTGATCAACTTGAAGAGTTAGTACCGTTACACGAAAATGTAAAATATTGGTTCATAATAAGTTTCTCTGATTCTGTATTGCATATACTATTAATTAAATTCAAGTTCATTTTTCTTTCTTTTCTTTTTTCGTTTTTCTTTCCACTTTTCCCTTTCTTTATACCATTTCACTAGAAAAAGATGACTTTAATCTTTACATCAAACTTATATTATAAACCATACCACTAAGAATAAGCCAAAAGTGTATGGCTCGTATCAGTTCAAATTAAGTTGACGTTTCTATAAGATATTCAATCCGTTTTAGGGTTCCGTGTCCCTCGCATAACGCTCTGTAGTCAGTCACATAAGTTCTACAGCCGAAAGGTTAATATTGAAATATAATTAAAAAGATGCAGAAACCATCATTTCAGTTTAAGAGCATACGAAAATTATTAAGAGCAGTATTAAAAAAAATCAGAAAAAATAATCGCTTCAGCCTGTCCTTTGCACTAGTTCACATGCAGCAAACAGGCCGCTCGTAAAAAGGCGTCGATCATAAAAATATTTGATTAGGCGCGTCGGTCTCGACACCACGCCAATCCGCCATCCTGCAACTTTTATTAGAACGCGCGCTAGTCTGAATTATTTAGCGTATTGCAATGGTAATTCGAGAGGTTTACCCCCATATTTCGAGCATTAATTTAAATTACTCTATTTTAAAACCTAAATCCCAGGTTGTCGGGATTTAGGTTTTTGGTCCACAAAGTTATATCTAATTATATCATTAGCTGTATCGGGTTACATTGAAAGCAACACCTTTGCATAAGTCATCAATCTTCTATGTTATTCTTTCGATTCAATATTTGCACTGATTTTTACAAAACAAAGTAAAATTGTGGGTACATTCTTAAGTTCGTTCAATAGCCACGTGCTATGTCTAAAGTGCCTTTTAAAGTAAGAAAAGGAAACCAAAGTACGAGTGTAGCCAACGTCATCATGTTATATACCTTATTGTTATATCAATACAAGTTAATTTGGCTCAACTGTATTTTTCCTCTGACACAAGAAGTAATTTCAATCACAACCATTCATCCGTTACGTTGAGCAACAAATTAAATTCATTAAAATAAATCATTTTATTCATTTCCGTTTACGTCGTCGGTAGACTAAGTGAGCTTAATGTTATTTGTATCAATCACGAGCCAATTATATCAGTAGGATTTCAGAAACAGACTCTTATTAAAAGTATAATTAATTACATTGCTCGCTGTAGCACTATATTGGTACCTACCGGTGGTATACTGTAAAATTAAGTAGGGGAAATTCCTTAGAGATTTCTTTTATCTAAATCTAAAGTTAAAAAAGCATATTCTGATTTATTTTGATTCTGGCTCGGAAGTAACCAAAAACTAGATGTGATAAAACGTAGAATTGGGTGATTTAAGTTGGCTTGTATTTTATAAACCAAACCTAACTAATCATAATAGCAAAATGCACAATAAAATTTTAAAAGTGATCTTTTTCGAAACTTTTTCGGTAATCCCTTAAAATATATAAGTCCTCTGGTAGAGAATGCCTAAGGCATTAAGACCGTTAATTGCACTTTTGTGTTTTCCGCTAATGAAGAATGAATATAAACATATAATCTACGTATAAAATTTTCATATTATTGTATATCTTTTAAATAAACCAATGAAATTCAAGCAATGAAAAAAGAAAAGATTTTATTGTGCTTTTGAGACGACTCTAAAAAAGTTTGAGATTGATTGTGTGAATTATGGAATATTTCACAAAATCTGAAACTTTATTTATTTATAACCCTTACCTAGATTATTTCAATTATCCGCCGCCTCTTCTTTTCAATTGTGACGTGACGCGTTTCGTTGTATTTTAGTGGAAATATTAGACTTTATTTTATAAATTTTAAAATATGGCCAGAGCTTTTTTTTTTAAATAAATGAAATAATTATATTTCCTTTACCCCAAAATATATGATCATAAATTGAAAAATACTAATACACAAACACACACATAAATAGGCTTATTCTTCCACACACACATGCACACACACACATACTGATGAGTCTGTGTTCGAGCGTGTGTATGTATTTCAGCTTGTGTCTATCTCTTAAGTTGAATAACTCATAGTCAATCTTAACCTTTTCACCTACTGCAATTCTGCAAATACATTTTTAGTATTTTTTTATGTTTACCGTCAACCATTGGATAAACAATTTCTCAAATTTAATTCAGTAACTTATTAGTTTGTATACACTTCATAGTAAATTTTTATTACGGCTGAAATCCAAATATCTTCGTAAAATTGTGGAACTCTTTTAAACCTTGGGTAAAATTAAATTGATCGATAAATTTAATTAGGATACCCTTTAGTCTATCCCTAGAATAGAATAGAATATATCTTTATTGTACATCAGCCAATTCAAGAAGAGAAATACTTAAAAAAACTTTTAACTAATTAATCTGTATCATACAGATTTTTCAGTTTTTGGAAGTTAATCGAGAGATAATTTGTCGACTTTATAAATGCAAACGGATAGTTAAATCATTGGTCAATATTCATTTAAATACACATTAATACATACAGTAAAGTTCATTTGTATAACAATATCCTTTTTAAGGGTGCCATACCTCTATCTACATATTGATGTAGAAGTACGCTGCGGGGTTCGTAGGGTGCTATAAATCAGGACGAGTTTGTGCGCTCACCATAAATTGGTGGATTACCGGACAATCCCGGACATAAATTAATGCTCACTTTTTTCTCGTGTTTCGTTAAGTACAGGTGACATTGCTTTCTTAAATGCAAGCTGGCGGTGTTAAAGTTAGAAGAAAGAACACTATGATGTTATACGTTAGCCTTTTTGTTCTGATATAAATGTCGGAGAGACAGAAACGCAAAGAATACAAAAAAATATACCTTATAAAATTTGTATAGGTAAATTGATTTAAAACACTTGCTTAGGTTTGTACTGAGCTGAGTTGCATTTTGAGAAGGTTTTGAATGTTTTTTTTTTGTTTTATTAAAGCCTATTTTACTTAACAAATTTTTACAACTATGGAAGAAATCTATGCTCAGTAGTGGCCATCATTAACTGAAAATTATTCTACATATTACGTTATGGTTACCCTACTATTTCCGAGATCGTTCATGACAGACTCCATTATCAAGCACCGGGCTATGAAAAATATTTCCTCTACGTCTGCCCTCGAATTTTTTCGATACTACCATCATTGTTGAGTGTATTGATTTTTAAATGGCGCGACACGTGAATGATTAGGCTGGGTTGAGACAGGAATGAAATATTGTTGTCATTGTACCTACACTTTGATATAAGTGCTATAGGAAAATATGCTGGGTTTTAGTCCAAATTTTTGTTAATTTACAGGCTAAAGGTATTCAGTTTTTACAAGTTTTCTAGTTTCCTTCTTAGAATGCTCCGTCACTTACTGCACATACATTTTTTCTATTATTACTTTATCTTGCAGTTTTTTATACAGTCATTTTTATTTATGTTAGAAGATTAGATTAGTAAACCAGACTAAAGCTTGCAGGTTGACTACAACTAGAGATATTTCTCGACGTGTCGTTTTAAGTGTCTTATTAACTATACCAATAAGTGTGTCTTTGTTAGCTTCTAATGAATAATTTCTTTAAAATAATATAACAGAACTAGGTGACCATGTTTAATATTTAATTATAATTTAGGTTAATATAAACCTTATCTAATTAAGATGAAATATGCTAATAAAATATACTGGTGTAATGGTTATTAACACTAAGGTAGAGCGTTAATAATTAGCTTATTAAAGCAGTTTGGTAGCTAATTAAAATAAATATTTTTTAATAACAGCTCCAGAACAGTTGGATACATCATCTTATATTGTCATGAAAAAATTATACATAATAGTGTAATTAATTAGTTTATTCAACCTGCACCCTTTAAGTCAAAGTCAAAAGTCAAAGTCAAAAATAACTTTATTTAAATAGACTTATTTACTAAGCTCTTTTAAATCGTCATTTAACGCCATGAGCCTACTATATCTTAGCAGAAAGAGCCCGTAGTCTTTAGGCAAAGGATCAGCATATTCCATAACACTATTTATTCTTGTTCTTGCAAGAACATTGACATTAAAGATGCTCCATTGATACCTGGATTTCACTACACTCTCGAGCAACCTGCTTTAGAGAGGGTAGCATTTAAAGGTTATCCAAAATCAGAAGACTGAAGAATTAGTGGCTGGAAAGCACTAACAATGATGGATGATATGATAAGATAAGATAAACTAATTGTATTGTAACTAGGAGCTAATTCAAAAGAGGTTGGTTTTTACAATAATTATAAACTTAAGATGAATTGTAGAGTAGTTAAAACATGTTATTTAAAAAAAAAGATTATATATGATAAAAAAAATTATGATTCACAATCAAATGTAAATTAATATTTTAAATAATAGTCTTTAAAAGGTTAAATCTGTTTTGGTTGCATATTTTTGTTGACCAGCTGTTTGCTTTGTTAGTAGTATTGTAGTTTAGCGGTGATTTTTGATTATAAAGTCATGTATTTTGAGTTGTGTTTTAAATTAGCTAACATCAATCTCATAATGAATTTCGATTGTGTTGCTATTATATTCCAATTACAAATTCTCCTAATGCAATAATTTCTTAGTAAAATTGGCCCATTGCTTTTCCGTGGAAACGCTATCTTGTAACGTTCTTAATTTCATAAGGCGAATAACGCGTGAGAAGATATTATCCTTGTTGTATAATGTATCTGCAGACAAAGTTTACCTTGTTAAACAGAGAGTTTAAATTTTAAATTTTAGTGAGTGACCAATAAGGAAGACATTATGGAAAAATACAAGGTCATTCGAGTGCAAAATCATAATTTAAGAGACAATAACTGAGTAATTTATCATTACATTTAGTTTTTATATTAAACATTTACTGTGAACTGTATGTGAATAAAAACCATTTTAATTTTTTAAAGGTATATTTAATTACGTTTTTATAATATTATTTCTAGTAAATTGTACTTTTAGTCTGGCTATATAATGATCTTGTAATAATTTACTAATGCCAAACAGGATCGTATAAAATTTTATAGCAAATTAGCAATGTTTAAATCTTTTTACTTATTCAAAGTTATGGTAATTTTATAAATAATATAGATAACCATTATCCCTTAAGTATATATATAATAAAGTATATAATAAAGGCAATAGGCCTACATTTGTTAATTCAAAAAGGGCTGAAGTTATTGATGTCACGCTAGCTTGCAACAAAGCTAGTAAAAATATTTACAACTGGCATGTGTCGAATGAGGTCACGCTTTCGGACCACAATTACGTATGTTTTAGGTATGCGACAGACGTACAGTATGAGGTAATAAGAAGGAGGAACCCTAGGAACACTGACTGGGACCTTTTTAGGAAGGGCCTAAAAGCGGATCTAGGAAGCCCCAAAGGTAAGCTTAATTCCGTAATAGATATAGAATTTGAAGCTGACAACATTGGCCGATCGCTCCTGCGAACGTGGACAGAGAATTGTCCTGAGAAGGGAGCTAGAGGACATAAGGACCCATGGTGGAACTCTGAACTCGATCATCTGAGGAAAAAGACGAGGCAAGCTTTCAATGCTGCCAAAGCAAAGAAAAACTTTACAGAATACCACAAAGCATTGACTGAATATAGTACGGCAGTACGGAAGGCTAGACGGAAATCCTGGCGACAACACTGTGAAATGATAGAAACGGTGCCAGACGGGATGAGGTTAAGCAAAGCTATGTCAATAACAAAAGCCAACCCACTCTCAGTTGTAAGAGATGGAGAAGGTAAGTTGACCGAGACCGGTAAAGAGACACTCCAAGCAATGTTTGGTAAGCACTTTCCGGAATCAGTTACATTGGACGAAGGCGCAGATGACCCAATCAGCCAGAATGAAATGCAAACGCGAACATTCAGGAATGACTGGGATACAGCAAAAAAGGTAGTAGATGAAATAAAGCTGAAATGGGCCATACGGGGTTTTCAACCGTACAAATCACCGGGCCCAGATGGAATTTATCCTATTATCTTACAAGAGGGCCTAACAGCTCTCACTCCACATCTTTGTAGAGTATTCCGAGCATGCATAGCATTCGGTTATATCCCAAAATGCTGGAGACAGGTCAAAGTAACTTTCATACCTAAAGCAGGTAAATCTGACTATGAGGACGCTAAAGCATTCAGGCCGATCAGCTTAACGTCGTTTCTGCTTAAAACACTTGAAAAACTAGTGGATAGGTTCATCAGGGACGGGCCACTAAGGAAGAAGCCGCTACACGAACTTCAATGTGCATACCAGCCAGGGAAGTCAACTGAGACGGCTCTTCACTTGGTGGTAAGCCAAGCAGAAGTAGCTCTTGATAATAAAGAGCTATGTATAGGGGCATTTTTGGACATAGAAGGGGCCTTTGATTGTACGACTTTCGACTCAATCCAAAAGGCAGCGGAGGAGCATGATATCAACGCTACCCTTAGAAGGTGGATTGGTAACATGCTCCGAGGGAGAATCATCACTTCGCACCACATGGGCGAAGACCTTCGGATTAAGACCACTAAAGGCTGTCCCCAGGGAGGGGTACTCTCTCCATTACTTTGGTGCTTAGTGATAGACTCACTAATTGTAGAATTAAACAGGGGACCTTACCGTGCAGTGGGATATGCTGATGATATAGTTATATTAGTAAGCGGAATCTTCCCCAGTACGGTATCGAATCTAATGCAAGTGGCCTTACGTAAGGTGGAAAGATGGTGCCAAACAAGCCATCTCTCTATTAACCCAAATAAAGCCACTATCGTACCATTTACAAGGAGACGACTGCTAGCACAGTTAGGCAGTCTCAATCTCTCAGGAATACAATTAAATTGGTCCACGGAAGTAAAATATCTAGGAATTACCCTAGATAAAGAACTTACATGGAAATCACACGTGGACGCCACTATCGTGAAAGCTCTTAGAGTCTTTGCGATGTGCAGATCTACGTATGGGAAGACGTGGGGACTAAAACCAAAGATCCTAAAATGGCTGTATATGATGATGGTAGTTCCAATCATTACATACGGCAGTGTGGTATGGTGGCCAAGAGTCAAGCTAGTAACGTGCCGCAATGCCCTTGCGAAAGTGCAAAGAACAGCATGTCTAGCTATATCTGGGGCCTTTAAAACCACACCTACGGCAGCGATGGAAAGACTATTAGATCTCATCCCACTGCATACGGTCATTGAGACCAATGCAAGGATGACTCTGTATAGACTGACCATATCCGGTGGATGTACACCTGCACCCAGCACTCGGCACACTAAGTTTGAGGAAGATAGGGAATTGGACATGATGACGAGCATGAACTGTGACAAAATGCAGTTGGTGCACGTTTTCAATAAATTCTTCAGGGTACAGATACCAACACGCCAGGAATGGAAACGAGGACTGAACCCCCCGAACCAAGACTGTATTGTGTGGTATACTGATGGCTCTAAAATGGACACTGGCACCGGAGCTGGTGTTCATGGTAGGAACTACGAGCTTAGTCAAAGCATGGGAAGATGGGCAACCGTATTTCAGGCGGAAGCATTTGCCATCATCGCTTGTGCGCAGGAGAATGTGGATAGGAATATCAGAGATAAAACTATCTACATCCTCAGTGACAGCCAAGCTGTGTTGAAAGCTCTAACCTCGCACAGGGTGGACTCGAGGCTGATCCTGAATGCTATACAAACGCTGAACAGGCTCGGTAAGCATAACAGGGTAAGCCTCATTTGGGTGCCTGGACACACCGGTGTCCCAGGCAACGAAAGAGCTGACGAGCTTGCAAGGAAGGGGTCCGGGGAAAACATTGTTGGGCCCGAGCCCTGCGTTGGAATCTCGTACAGTACGGTGCGAATGGCATTTAGGAAGTATGCAGAGAGGATGCAATCAGAAGAATGGGATAAGATTGCCTCTCTCGCACACTCCAAGCGATTTATGTATCCACTTGGAGGTCCGAAGAAGGCGATATGGAACTTACAACGTAACAGACTACGGGGCTTAAGTGGCGCTATTACTGGCCACTTTGGTACCAATAGCATGTTGTTCAAGATGAAACTTGTTGGATCGCCTCTATGTAGGGTCTGTGGGGAGCACACCGAACAAATGGAACACATCCTATGTAATTGTGATGCTCTTGCTAGGAAGAGAATGGGTCTCTTTGGACTGGGCTATCCCAGTCCTGAAGATATAAGGCTGCTGTCTCCGAGTGTACTTAGCAAGTACATCTTGGAGGTATTCCAGGACAGCAGTCAATAGGATTAGGGAAGCACAAAAGATCCCATTGGGTCGACGTGCACCGGGAGTAATAATCCTGGCCCTACATCAAGATAAGATAAGATCCCTTAAGTATAAAGCAGATTTAATTTTTTTACTTACGGTCTACCAATATACAAAGAGAGCCAAAAATTTATTACATTTACCTTCATTATAATAAAATTAGTAAAATCATAAGATGTTCATTCTCTCACTCGTATGTTGAATAACAATAATATGAACTTAATAATATAAAATAAATGAATAATACATTACATTTACCGATTTAACAGAATTCGTCTTCGTTAGTTCAAAAAATGTAATGGAAAGCTTGCCATAGTGGATTCCATAGTCACTTTCCGATAAACTGCATATTGTGAAAACTACATTTGCTTATCAGACATCATTTATTTATAAGGCCTGATCTTTTTTAATTCATTTAAGACTTGCAAGTAAATGCGTTGCATTTTTATGCTTAAGTAAAAATATTATAGTTTTCATTCATACAAGAAATTATATGTATGTAGGTACAAGAAAACTTAAAACTATTTATCATCGAAAATTTAAAATTTTGCTTTGATCACAAAAATGATTTAGTATTTATTATTTTTCTATTTAAATGGCTGTGTTTCACTCAAATCGGAACCTAGATATTGAGACTCAGAGTCGCTATATAGTTAATCGTATATATACGTGCGTATTTGAGATATATTGTACTTACAAAACCTAGTAAATTAAACTTATGAATAATTTTATTTGAGCAAACCTTAAATTCTGACCCCTTATATCCAATTTTTCTATTCAGCTACTAAGAATTACAATTACTAAAGGAGTATTTACTATGAAATTTAACCAATAAAAATTACTAGTACTGAAAACTCCGACTTACAATAAATAAAAATTAAATGAAAATATATTTAAATTTCTTAAACTAAAATGGGGCATCAAGATCGAATAGGCTTAAATGTTAACCAGATTTCTTTATCCACGACCCTTTCAAAGCTGTGGTCGACCATATTCAATTCTGTCGGTGTACTTTCACATGGTTCCAATTGGTAGTTCTTCAGGACTGAACTAGCTACACTTTGGATTAGGCGCATTGACAACTGTTCTCCTGGAATAAATAAACAAAAACTATTAGTGTTGAATTCATTTTGAACTTCGGCTGGATATAGATAGGGGGACACACAAACTCTGGGCCTATTCCCATTGCTGGGCACTGGCTTAACTACAACGAATAAATAGAAAGAAAGAATTCTGTCTGTATTTCTTAAAATAGAGGATTTGATATCGAGTGTTAGTTTTAATTTTAAAATAATTTATTTAACACATATTTAAATTCTATAACTGGGACAATTTGTAAATACCCTGTTAATACCCACTTAAAGTTATCACTAAACCCTTTAAATAAACTTGTTTATTTTTTCTCATACATATTCCCTGTTATGACGATTTAAAAGAACTTAGTAAATGAGTCTATTTAAATACAGTTATTTTGACTTTGACTTTGACTTTTAATATAAATACAAGAGTAAGCTTCATGAAATTAAAGTACCTACTTTTACTTTGAATAGTAAGTATATTGACAAAATTAAATATATTTTTGTCGCCTTCTATACAAAATGTCACTGGATAGCAACTACTCAATTTTGTACAAAGGCAGATTAATATTAGTATTGAATCTTATGAGTATATTATAACAGAACTAAATCATAATAATGTTATACTTAGATACAATGTTATAAGCCAAGAACTGTAAAATTTCTTTATTAAACTTAATAGTTCAAATAATTTTTCACTACACTAAAAACTGATAGTCAATATTATTTCAAGTCATAATTATTTCTCATCTATACTACATTCTTATAGTAATAGAATATTGAAATTTATTTATAAGCTTATAATGGTGATAATCGAACGCCAGCCTGCAGCTTATAGGAGCTTTATTATTTCGGTTCCACTAGCCATGCATAAATGAGGCCATTAGGCAGAACCGTTGTATGGTTTAATGAATACGAGTTACCTTTATGTATAGATAGATGATTGACTTGATGCCTTCTACGGCATTTACATTCTCAAAACAATTTTGTACAGAAAGTCGGTCTCAGAAGTCGGTTTACACTTTACCATGTCACACTAACCGTCTGTATCTATTAATATTTACAATCATAGTATAAAAGAAATAGTTGGGGTGCGTCATGGTTCTTAAATGCTTGACAACTTCAGAAGTCATTCAACTGATAATAAACATTCTACAGAAAAATATCTATTGTTTTCTTTTTTGCTGTTCTTAGGCACAAAAAATATTGATCATAATATTTGCATGTTAAATTATCTTGAATGGTTGAGTATTGTTATTGACTTAAATAACATCTTATTTATGCGTGATATCGAGGCTTTTTGCGATCACAAAAATGACATCATCAATAGTTGAACACTTTCTCAACCTAAAGCTTTTAAATTAATTTTGAACCAGCCTAAAGATTCCTAATGATCTTTATATCATAAAGCACATAAAAAACTAAATAATGACACTCGTAAGTAAAAAATTTAAGGTCGGAAAATACAGTAATAACGCTGAAATTCAATGCACGTTTTTTTTCAAATAACATTTGAGTATTTACAATAGTCATTAATGTAAATTCGTAGGCAACTTAAAAAATGCTTACAATAATAACTTAGCGTGGTATTATGCTCTCCCATTTAACCATTTTTATACATTCGGCTAGTAATTCAGTTCAAACAGAAGAAATAGAATTCAATTGTAAAAAGTATAACAAACTACGTACCGAGACATTTTCTTGGGCCAACTCCAAAGGGCAAGTAAGCAAAGTTGTGCAACGTTGAATTTTCAGAAGCCAAAAATCTTTCAGGTTTGAATATTTTAGCGTCCTTGTAATATTTTTCGTCATGATGAATCGCTTCTATAGGAACATTTATAGTAACATTTTTATCTATAGCGAATTTGCCTTCTGTATATTGATACATTTTTACACATTGTCTCGAAATAGCGGAGTAAGGTGGATGTAATCTCAACGATTCTTTTATAGCAGCGTTCAAGTAGTCTCCCGAAGATCTTGCCTTACTTTGAACTTGTGGATTTGTGGCCAAATCATATAAAAGCGCCGTTAACAAACTCAAACATGGCATGTAACCTTCCGTTATAAACGACGCCAGAACAGCAAATGCGAAATCAACATCACTTGAAGAATTCTTATTCTTATCCTTTAGACCCAGTTGGAAAATGTTGGCATTCTTTATTCTGTTCAAAAGCTTTGATTTTTCTAATTGTTTCTTTGTTAAAGGTGATGGTTCATCTCGCATAGTAGTCAATCCAAACAATACGAATAAAGAGGGAAAAACATACAATAAATATGTTTTTAATTTCTCCATAATTGTCCTTTTCTGTACTACACTCCTCATCCGTTTTATTACATCACCGTCCGAACTTGGTTCTAATAGCAAATCTGTAAAAACAACATCCAATACCTTCGACAATAACTGTTGAACATTTGTGTCTCCATTTGTTCCCGACAAACAGTCATGCAAACTGTCCTCAAAATCGTATTTCAGATCGCTCAAAATTGTCTCCAAGCCATCATGTAATAAAGTCCAGTTTTCTCCTTCAGCGTAAAACAAATTGTTCCGTATACAAACATCCCGAGATTTGTCCAAGCCAAGCCCTCTTCGATGGAAATTTGCGAAACCGGTAGACAGTATCGTCTTTATAGCATCCGGATCTTTTACTATCAAGTCGGGGATTCTACTTTTGATGTTTCCTACAAACTTTTCTTTCGGGTGTTTGTTGTAGAGAGCGTTCACTTCTTCAGTATTGCTTCTAAATCCAAGAACTCTGTAGTAATCTGTACCAAAGAAGGGTACAGGAGTGCTGTTGGGTATGTGCCGGACATACCAGTAGCTGAAGAACTTCGTGACATAGTCAAATGTAAGTGCGGCGATTAGAATAATAAGGATCGCGATGTTTAACAAGAAACTTTCGAAAAACATCTTGACGTTCGTGCAACGCCACGCTGAGATGAACACTGGTCAAGAAATGCCGGCGAGATTCAGAGTAGGTCACAATAACGGTGGTTTTAAGTCGCTCCACACAAGAAACCAGCGCTTGCGCTGCGTCGAACTTATAATATAATATATTGGACACATTGAACTTATACCGAGTATAATTAAGTAGCTTGTTTCACTATGCTTGAAGATGTTAGAGACATTGTTGAAAAGCTGTTTTGCTTGTTTGGTATTTCGGCATATTGCTAGAAGTCTTGATTTTCGAAAAAGGGGTCACTTCAGTTTACTAGCTAAGTATTGAGTTATGTTACATTCGTCTCGTAATAAGAATACACTTCCAAATGTCGTGGCATTAGGAATTCTAGAATTGTTTAGTAAGACAATCAAAATTCATCTCTTTTTTCGGGTTGGATTTTGTAATCTCAAGTCCCATTATATGTTAGTCTGTGAAAATTTGCATTTTGATGGTTTTACAATCTTTCCTAACTTACTCATGCTATCTTGTATAGCATGAAATGATTCCGTTTTGACAAGGAATGAATAATGTTTATAAGGTAAATTATTTTATATAGTAATAGTCATAAAGTAACCGACAAGAGTTATCAATTGTGTACAAATAGTATTAAACAGACCCTAATTTTTTTGTGGGCTATTATTTTAAAACTGAAGGTTTATCATTCTGAATTAGAACCACATTTTGTCATTGAATTTCTTACAATATCTACGATTTTTAGTATACACTCGGGTTTCAATAATCTATCTATGGTTGTAAAATATGACAAAAACGACTCGTAAGCAAACGAAACCTTAAACTGATTATTTTTATTCCAAAAGTTCAAAAGTCCGAAAGTCCAAAGTGCCATTAGTCCAAAAGGAAAGTGAAGCCAAAAATAGACACTTAACTTTAGTAACCAAAGTAACCATTCGTTTTAGTTAAAGGATTTCGCTTCTTTTTACTTATACAGTTCAGTGTATTAAATGCTCAAAAGTCTTGTTACATTGTGTTTGCAAATACAAACATATTTTTTCTAAATTAATTATTAACGAATGAAATTAAATTTCTATTACATCTGAGTTAGACAGTATACTGTTGAACACAAGCTTTTATGCATATGGGAATAACACATGATATTTTGGGCCTTAACTTTATTATTAATTATATTATGAATGAGACAATTATCAATTACGCCTTCTCTAGGTTGAGAGTTTTACTGATAGAAGGTTAATTTATATTGTCAAGAACATGCTGTTGAAATTTTTAATCTACCGTCTGTATATATCCACAATGAGGAATTAAAGCATTACATAGGCTGAATGCCGCTTGGTGGGAGTACACGATTGCCGTTGAAATTAGGCTTATTTACATTAATGAAGTTATTTTTCAAACAATGACTTGGAATTGGAATACCCCTTTTGTCGAATTTATAATTTATATAATTAAATTTGAATTAGACATTTTTTTAATATTTATTCATGTCTACGATATTTGCATAAATTGTCGGTTCATCTGTTATCAAAAATTTGTTTTTAAATAATTAATAGCAACTTAAAATTCACGCCAACTGTATAACTAGTCTTTGACCTGTTCTTGAGAATAAAATAAAGAAAATATCATTCTAGCATGAATTTACTTTAGCGTAAGCATCCAGATTATGCATCATAAGTAAGGTACAGGAACATAGTTGACTTTATCAGAAACGATTACTTTATCTATGCTGAGACTGTAACTAGATTATTTTTATCATCAATAAATTTCATATTTTTTGTCGATCAATAATTTAAATGTAATACAAAAAATGAAAATTTAAATCTTATACAAAATGAAAAAAAAAACTGAATGGTAGGAAGTATAAGAAACAAAAATCAAGATTTAAAAGTGAATATTTGAATCTAAATTTTTGGTATAAACTACTATAAGAAAAAATCTTTGAAACTTCAAATATTCCAGTTATTCCACATGATTGTATTGTTTACACTTTATACTACATTGCTCTCAAAATTTTAATGTCTATACAATGTTATGTTTTAAATATGTTTAAATAATATACTTTACTACAAAGTAAACCTTTGGACAACTTTTTTCTCAAAAACCTTTTACTTTTAATTCATTATGTGTTCAAAATCAAAATTAATAAAAAAATGGTACAGTCCAGATTCAGTAGAAAATTATTTGTTAAGCGTCTCATTGGTTAAGAAAGCAAGAAATGAAAAAAAAATTGAATATAAAATACTCATTGCCATAACTTAATAAGTAGTTTGATTCATTTAATATTAATAATTCACGTAATTATCTCCTGTATGTACTTCTTAAAATACCTAAAAGGATTAAGTGGAATGAATTAATATATAAAAGGCTTACCAATCAAAAACCATCACTTAATGATGGTTTTTTTTAAGTTCAATTATTTATAAGCAAAAGTAACAGAAAAAATAGAACGGGCGACAGTTATATTTGCATTTATTATTTTTGCCAGTTACTAGTTAGTTATTAGAAAGTCCCTCGATAACCTACATGTCATTAAAAAGCTTTCTTCACCACATATTAATTTCAATAAACTTATGTTCATTCAACTCTTATGTTCATTGTTAAATGTTATAAAATAAGTCTAGCCACAAATCCTTGCTAACTCCTTTTTCATATATAACTAAACAACCACTATTTTGTAAATTTTAATTTTAGATTTTTAGCTCATATTATTATTGTTCTAAGAATTTGGAGAAAAATTCAAGACAGCGACATCTAGTAGACATTCCAAGAACTAGTTACAAAAGCTCTCAAAAATTGAGTTAAAAAGCATCTCTACGTGAAGCACGTAGAGCGCTATCTAATTCTAAATAAAAGCACTATTTATAAAAATAACAAAATGAAGCATGCTTGGATTATGTAGCTTGCATTATAAAAACAGAGCATGCTTTAGAATATTAAAGCACTAAATGATTACAAATATTACAACCAGATGTCATTGTAATATTAAATTTTTAACTATATTAACTTTTATAAATATTTATTGACATTTCAAAAGTTACAATGTGATGCTTTTAATTTATAAAAATTATTTACTGACTATGTGACTAATTATAACTATTGATATTGTTTACTTTATAAATTAGGTTTTGGAAATTAATCACAGGTTGGATTATTGTAGGTGGCTATACAAGTAATGATAAAATGCGTACTTAATAAAAATATAAATGCAGTATCTGATTTCATTTGCAATTATGAAATTATTTTAACCTAATATTAATAATTTCTTAAAATAAAAACCACTACTGGCAGCAGGTACATGATGCAAAAAACCACATCTATTTATTACTTACATGTAAATGTCTTATGAATATCTAGTCAACCGCCTACCACCAGACACAGAAAAAAGTGACGATTATCAAATATATAAAACATATTTAAAAAAGTAAAATACCAATTCATTTAAGCATATAACATCTTTTTTGTTTAACAAATCTTATATTGTATTATATCTACGCAACAAAAATTTATAGCAGCAAAATGCATTACTTTGTCCCATACCTAGTGGTTATGCGCCAGCGCAGGACTACGATATATTGATCAGACATAAAAGTAGTAATGTTTATAGCGCGGTACACGACGTGTGTTAATCTTAAAATGAAAATTTTTAGATATCTAAAAAATATAAATTATAAAAAATAGGGTAAAGGAGGTACTATTGTACCATGAGACCTTAACTCTAACTCTGAACAATCTCCATCGTTTCCTGAGAGTGGTCTGGTCAATTGCTTCATCAGCTTCAGGTCAGCCCCACATGGGCAGTTAAGTTTTAACTGGTATCACCGGAGCCACTTTGATCACACCTGTTCCTGTCTTTGTCTGCGGTGGGCAGGTCTGTGTGGATTCCATCTACCAAAAAATAAAAGTATAAATAAATAATATACCTTTTTTAACTGATTCAACGTCTAAATAATAATGCATCTTGAATTTGAATTTGTTATAAAAGGGAACCCTCTCTTTTACCTTCTCTGTTACCTAAGGGTGATGAAAGTATTTGAAACTCTACTTACTTTCGATAAATTAATCAATCAGACATCAACATTTCAGAATCCGTTTTATCTTTACATTAAGTTTTACAAATGGGCGAAATAAATATAGCTCGTAACCAACTCATCGATGAAATTTGAACAAAAAATTTCTTACCCACATTTATAAGGATTATGTACAAAATGATTAAACTTGAACTTTAAAAGTAATCTATATGAAAGCATAGAATTTTAAGCTTCTTGTGCCCCTAATCTAAAATTTATCGACATGAAATTGCAAACTGTAATCACAGGATGACTTTAAGGTATTCAAATAAGGCAATTTTAGTTAAATATCAAGCAACTTATTATTTACGAGCATCTTCCACTATTGTACCGTACAATAACGTCCCATTGAAACGTATTAATCCATTGCAAACGCACGCCTGCAGCTCTTACGCAAATGCGTAATAACTGGTGCGCAGTAGCACACGGAGTTGTGTCCCCCAGGGCAAGCATTTATACCAGCAACTTGTGGTTTGGGAGCCAGGAAGGCAAATCTAAGAGAGAGGCAATGACAGACACCCAGTGCTATGATTTGATCGTAAAACGTAGTCTTACAGCCTTCTTAGTTTCGATTAGGAGGGCAATGTGCAATGCACCTGTGCGTCAGTAGTCATATGTTTTTCCTTACAGGCACAAGTAACTTAATGCATTTATTTAAAATATTTATTTAACATTAATAATATTGCCAGTATAAAATTCAAAATATTGACACATTTTGGCTATTATTTCGATTTCATCTATCATATTATGTTCTATTCATTATACTGTTGGCCATCCACGGAGCCTCTTGTTATTCTACTTGTTACCCGACGCCATTTTCTCGAATTAATTATAGTTATTTATTGAAATAAACGTACCGATTGAAATAATTTTCATATTTTATACTTTTAATAAAATCGTATTGAACGCGCTTTTGTAAGTATTTCATTAGTTCACTTAACTTTATCAAATAAAATACATAATGACGTCATTTAGTGCCTTATTTCCAAATCTCCCCTTAACACCGAAACGTTCCTCCAAAGAGGCATGTAACCACCTTCACCTTGCCGACTTAAATAGTGACCTATTTAAGCCGGAAAGGTGATGGTGGCTAGGGTACTATGTTGTATGCTGCATCTTCATATCATCAGGTGGAGTCGAGTCATTTGCTCTGTTCTTTATAAAAAAAATGAGAGGAAGTCTGTTGTGATTTTGAACACTTGGATTAATTTGGGGTTATTAAAATCTGGTATGTTGATGTTATTCTTAGGTTGCAACGATAGCTATGGCATGCAAAATTAATTTTTGTGTTTTACTGGAAATTAATACAGAAGTGTATAAGAAAATTTATGTAAAGTTAGTAAGCGTGTTAAAACAAAATAATAATAATAATAATCATTTGTCTGGGAAGTCTGGCCTCCTCTGCTCAGGGATATTTCCCAGTCCCTCGAGTCGTCGAGGGACTGGGAAGAGTTGTTGAATGATTTTTAAATTTAATTTTCTATGCTTTTAACGGTAAAACTGAAAAAATATTCAGAATAGTCGTTGACAGAATAAAAGCAATTCCCAAATTATTATTTTTAGCCGACCTTTAAAATAGAATGTGAAATACTTTAACATCATTAGTATTTTAAAAATATTTAACATGCAAATTATTACACTCACACTGCATTTTTTTTCATCACAAGTGCATTATTAATTTGCCATTGCACATCTATTGAACATAACATTTTGTTCAGCTCGTACACCCGATAAATATTGGAATAATCATAAGGTGCGTGCACGCACTCATGATTCACTTGTATCTACGTGACGTCATAACTACAGATCGCCGATAAACCTACCGTGTCATTATTCATGTCCACCTCTCTATACCCACATATATTTTGTGACATCGCTAACCATCTATTTCAATATATTGACATATACTATCTTCTTACACATCTGGAAAGAGATAGTTATTAATCAAAGTAAGTTAGATATCTGCGTTCAATTGAAAATATACCATCCTAAGATTATTCAAATATTTATTCCTCAATATTAAATTTATTTTTTTATTTATAACCTCAAATATAAAAAAGATTAATATCATCATACTAGTCGACTTGGTGAACTATTTTACCTACAAATTACCATTAACGCCATCTATTAAAAGAAACCAGATGTAGCGATGCAAGAAGTGACAGTTTTAAAGTTAAGCATGTCAGTTAGACGATTGTCCATACTAAATTACTAATAGATTATAGTTATAATCTATAATTATTTTTTGGCTTAGTGATTTACCTGTGAAGCCATGTTTGAGTTGTAGCGAGACTAACAAACAGCTTTATATATGAGGAAATAAGGAGAAGAAGAAGAAGATTAATAAGACTAAGACGTCCATAGCTGAATGAAGGCATTCTCATCTATTTCCACATGCAATGGTTCCACTTAGTCAACTTAAAACTAACCACCTGATGCTATCGCCAAACTTTTGCCTCCAGGTATAGAATAGAGATGATATATTAATTACGTCATTAAGATTTCTGTAAATACTGAATAGGCAATGATGAAGTAAACCAAGTCTCGAACCTGCTCAGATTCGATTATGCATTCAGCTACTTAGTCACGGTAAATTTTAAGAGCTTCGAACATATTCGTCCCAAAGTCGCTATAACCTCCCCTTAAGCGACCCCTTTCCACAATTTTTTACTGGATACTTACTAAGTTTGTATCTTAAGAATGTCCTTCCTTAGACCTGATCAATAGAATCTGAGTCTGATAAAAAATAACATCATATCGTCCTGAGTTGTAACAAACGGTCCCCACGACTCTGACGAGATTGTGTATCTATCTAATGAATGAAATATATTACAAATTAAAGATATCGAACACAATGTAGTGCTATTACATGATGTATTGATGTATGATTATATCCTTCGAGTACCAAAAAATATTATCAATAATTGACACTATAAGGATCCAGATATAGATAAATAATAACGAAAATACGATAGACGAGGACCATTGGAATGACTTTGACCATTTAAGGTTTTCTAGTTTAAGCTGTAAAGAATTTCATTCTATCTGGCATTATCAGAATTATTACGGTATAAATTTGCTTACATTTCACATAAAAAATTGGGGTTTTTTCATCTTGAACAATAAACGAAATCGTGACTTGAAATCATTGAAGACACATAATTAATAAAAAAAATACGATTTTAGTCTCCTGTAATTGGTAAATTGGCACCAATTCAGGCAATGGCAGTTTTTAGATTCCCAATTTTGTAACAAAACACTTTTTCTGGCAATCCACTTAAAATTTTTAACTCCATTGTGGAACCACAGAGATACAATTTATAAACTATAAAAGAATTTGAAATAGAAATCGGAGGATTCAAATGCAACCAATTCACCTCTCGAACGAATCCAATCATACATACATTGACCCGTGAAAAAATAACATTCCTCACTACGACCGTTTCATTCGCGTAATCAAACTCCAGATCGATTTCTATCAACAAAAGATCTACAGATCACTGATCGATCTCTCACTGTGATCGGGAAAGTGTTGTTATTGATGACTTTATTGATTTTAAATCGGCCGTGGAGATACGATTACAAAGGTGTGTGAATAACTATGGGGCGATTGTTGTAAAAAATGGCATTTCATATTCCTAATGCTTTCAGAATTGTATTCATTAGAGTTATTGTTATTACTATACTAGATTTTATAATTACTTTCATAGTTAGATATAGAGTTATTTGTGAAGTTACTTATTTTTAGGGAACCGGAACACCACAGCAGTATGTTGCTTTGTATGGCTCATTAAGTCATTGGTATTAAATCATTATAGGTCATAAATCATTAAGTCATTGGTAGTCCACTAATTTAGTCGTGTATTAAAACAAGTATAGAGTTTTTTTTCGGACTATTAAAGCTTGGCGTACTTTCCACACTCTTACCACGACTATTAATCGTTGTTATTCCTTTTTTCTTCTCCTGAAGAATTAATTTCCATGAAATCACGCTACATTTTTGAGGCTTCTTAGCTTTTTATTAAAGGTGATTAAAGTTTGTCATCAGAGCGACCTACTCCAGCACCAGGAAAGGAAATTCCACAAATAATTTAAACGAAATGTCACATAAATTTTATGTTTTAATTCTGTACAATATCTCCCCCTACTCTCTTTAATTTTTATAGCACTTATCATGGCTCAATTTTCCTGTAAAATTATAGACCTTGCTCTTATACTGCTATGAAGGTACAAAGGATAAACAGATTTTAATTGTTATTATCACTTCATAAGCTTTCGACATCATAAAACTATATTATTAGCCATTCAGCCATCATCTTATGGCCAAGTTTCTAATGTAATTACAATAGATAAATAAAACAAATGATACTTCAATAAACATGACATAATAGAGGAATAGGTCATAAACAGACAGGTGCATTTACTCATTTATCTAATTACGCCTAATAAAATTTATAAATAAACTGAGTTCGCTTGTTGGCGACACAAAGACGCACCCTAAGGCTATCATGAGCATTACCTTAGCCATAGTAAATCCATATGTACAGTATAACACTTCCTTAAAATAAAAGTCAGCCCTTTGTCGCTTACCAGCTATTTTAAATATATTGTTTCTGATGTATAACTGAGTGACTATTGTCACATTATATTTCTAAATGTGTTTTTTTTTTCACTTTGTAAATAATCAATTCGATACTGAAAATGATAATATTTTATAAAACTGTTGCTATATTGAATATATTATAAAATAAATGTCACAATTACAATTATTGCAATTATCGTAAGATAAAATGAAGTATCTGAAGGAGAGGAAATAATATTGCACTTTTACAGTATCACAGAAACTTTAACAGTTAAAGTTTAATTTCGGAAATCATTCTGCTTACTTCTTCACTGCACTCTAATGGCTGTACCATTATGGTATCTGACCATATACTCACGTTTATTAGGGATAATAACGTTAACGAGTTTTTTATTCGACCCGTCATTTTGGGTTTTGAAAAACTGCGATCAGCGGTGACGCGATGTCAAATTATAAGCCTAGGATTATTTCTGTCCGGATTAATGATATCGATTGTTCGAAGTACTAATTTGCTTCAGCGATTAGGTCCATTTTTAAGGTGAATATCAGTCAGATGGAATTTTGAATAGCTAATATTGATTGGCATAACGATGTTCAATCAGAGGTTAAAGTGAATAAGAGGTTTGCATATCGATATCTTTGTCTTAATTGTGTGAAGACCATTGCTATATAATCTTAGTAGTGAAATTATAAATTATAGAAATATCACTAACCCGAAAATAATTTAATGTATTATATTCAATAGTTTGTGATCTTTAAATATAAACGCATCAAATTGTGAACAAAGCTGCCAGAGGTCATAACCTCTGGCAGAGCTTTATTTACATTTTGCGATTTCAATTGTTAGATTATGTGCTATTGGAAAATGATGCCTTAAATTTCATAAAATATTATTTCGAAAGTGAAGTTAGATTGGCATTGGTGGGACCATTATTTCAAATAATTTAATCTGTATTAATGAAATGGGAAGGTGAGTAACTTACGATTTTGAGAAAAAGATAAAAAGTTTTTTTTGTATATCACATTATTAAAAATTAAAATTTTGAAACACATTTTAATAGTTTGTATATGTGAATGCAACATTACATTATACCAAAAAAATTTCAAAACCAATACATTTGAATTAGAAAGCTACCAGTAATTTATTCAGTAGAATATCATAATC
This sequence comes from Acentria ephemerella, assembly GCA_943193645.1. Classification (NCBI taxonomy): domain Eukaryota; kingdom Metazoa; phylum Arthropoda; class Insecta; order Lepidoptera; family Crambidae; genus Acentria; species Acentria ephemerella. Next base: position 10,575,765 of record OW971881.1, on the reverse strand, counting down.
AGCATCTTATTTACGTCTCACTGCAAGGTCCTCACTATCTTCCTACTTGATAGAAACTCATGAGAGACAACCACACATAATATTAAATTTTATAGGTTCACAGACATATTTGGACTGCGGGTCTACAGTGAACACCTTGGTCGGCGGAAGAACTTATCCATTTAGCTTATGCCTAGTATATATCTAACTATGTCCCACACAGTTGGAAATGGAACATACTATTTGTAGGTACATCACACATCACACCATACCTTCAACTCATGCGCATCGCTTAGCCGACTACGGAAATTATAACTAACGTCAATCAAACACTATCTCCAATGATATATCTATCTTAGCTGTACCTTGACCCGTCTTTGATACTGTTGGAATAAGTATAAATTTATTTAATTAGATCTTTGCTATGTAGAATTCAAAGCGAACGAACTTGATTATTAATTAACATATAAGTTTTAAAATACAAATCTGGATCGATGATTGTTGTTCAATAACATCTTATCTTATCTTGATGTAGGGCCAGGATTATTTACTCCCGCAGCATGTCGACCCAATGGGATCTTTTGTGCTTCCCTAATCCTACTGACCGCTGTCCTGGAATACCTCCAAGATGTACTTACTAAGTATACCCGGAGACAGCAGCCTTATATCTTTAGGACTGGGGTTCAATAACATGAATCATTGATCCAGATTTGAACTTTAGCTTCTGGTTGTTGTTTTGTGGTCTATTTACTTATTCTGCGAATTGATATAAAAGAAATGTAAAAACACCTATAATGATACGCATTTTTACTATCAAATACTGTTGAAACAGTAAATATTTGAACCTATAGAAATAACGATTGCTCTATTGAAACAACGCTTGAACCGAGATCAGGGAACAAGGCACCTATGGTAGCTACCAATTAAGTGGTAAATAGTGTGAATCAAAATTGAAACCCATATATGCGAGTCGACACTTGGCCATGTTGAACGCTAACTTTGAGAAAGTCGCGAGGATAGGAATTATTTGATAGGAATTATATTGTAAATAAATGAAGTGAAAATACGTATTTGATATTAAGGAAGTAAGTTTCATCTAAGGGTCTACTCAAAATATTTTTCTGAGTTCTCTTTATTATATTATCTTTATTATAGTGTTTTTATTAGAATCTTTTTTAAGAAGAAGATTATCTTATCTTTAAGATATATATTTAAATATATAGCTGTTCGATAGCCTCGCTGACACTCAAAAATGGCTTGACCGATTTAAAAAACTCTCATTCGGTTTTGATCAGTTTAATTTATGGAAAGTTTAAAAATATTAAAAAAAACGTATATCACTCGACCCTCGACACAAGGAAAATCCTAAAGAACTAAAAAGTAAAATTTTTAATTTAGCACGAAAAATTATCTCTCATTTGGATAATTTTTGATAGACGGTGGTAGTGGCAAATCGTTCGCTTTTCTAAATAATTCAAAGGAAATAAATAATAAACATAAATCAGCTAATACTAATACCAAAAACAATCATCTCGCAAAACCCGCAATATAATACAGTAATATCCCTTGGCAAAACAAAAAGGCTAAACTTAAAAAGAGCAAAACCAAATCATTAGTTCCCACTGACCTTGCGGTCTCAGGGACCGTTAGACAATTTTTTTAAAACAAAGCTAAGTCGCTGCTATTCCTCTGATCTTGTGAGCCGCAAAGGGTCGAGTGATATACGTTGTTAAAGACCATTCACACTGGCTTTTATAAAGGGCGCATTTTAGTTTATTAGATGAAATTATTTTTTATTGATAATAGAATAACAGTAGATGTTGATAAAGGTTTACGCTAGTAAATATTAGTAAAATCTAGAAAAAACAAGTCTTATATTGTAATAATTTGGCAAAATTCACGGCAAATGTTACGTTTTAAATTTATTATAGCACTTTTGTACCGCGCCATTAGTTACTTTATATATAATTTTGATAATCCACGTTCAAGGTCGTTACGTTACGTGCAACAGTTGAATGCAAATGAAAACATCAAAGCTGACAGTGCGTATTATTAAATTTATACATCAGTTTAAGAGCAATTTTAATACTGAAAGAACACAATCTTCTGAAAAATTGTTAAGTTTCAAAACCAACTCCAAAAATTCAAACCTCAAAAAAATCTAGTAAAAGCGATAGTATACTAGAAGAAAGACGCAAGGTGTATCTTCTCTCTTACAAAACTGGACGAGACGCTATGACCACGACAGTTTTGACTATAAATAAGTGTCGCATTGTATTCAATGTATGCGGCTACTGTTCGTTGGCGGCGGAGTACAAAAGAATTCAGAATCTTTATACGACTAGCTGATGGGCTGCGGGTCTCCCCGTATAAGTTGCTTTTTTCTTACGCAAGGTGGGAATTTTTTGTGTTTCATGTTCTTAACAGTGTTTTATTAGGGTGGTAGTTTAAATTGCAATGAAAGTACGCGTTCAGCTGCAGATTAAGAAAACATGAAGCGCTATAAATATTACAAATAATACACATCGCATCTGCAGTGAATTGAAATTGAAGGTAATGGTTTTTCTTCGAACTATAAGTTCTATTGTAAATAAATACACTCGATAAGTTTCGACTAAGCTTTAAAAGTATTTTCAGTTTTCCGAAAAGCAATTTTAACACTGCCGTTGCGTATTACAGTTCAATGTACCTACACAAAGCTCTGTTTCAGAATATAAATGTCACAGTAACCACGTAATAAAAATTATTTTTTCCTCAACAGGGTAGCTTTTTTTTTCATCTAGTCTGATGGTAAGGGATAAAAAGCCAAAGATGCTTAAGGAGTATACCTGGATTCCTTAACTACATAATATCACTATTTTACTTGCGATAGCAGGCAACGTAGAGACAGGATATATCTAGCCTGACTCACTTGAAAACGCCCTACCACTAACTAACCCGATCTGAAAAGTTCTGGCTTCACTCGGAAGGAACCATAGACCTCTAGATTTTAGATGGTCTCAACCATTTGACCCCAGAGGCGGTTGAAACAGTTATACAGTTATTTGAAAATATCTTTGCCAATATACAGACATACAGTTAAAGTTGCATTGAATATGTATAAGTTGCAATGTGGTCCTGTGGGATCAACAGTAGTCGGGCAACTTTGTGATGGTGTTTTTTACTTTTAAACGCTCCAGTTATCGTATCGAAACTGTGTCTTTATGGTTACTATTGGATGATTCACTATAATGTTAGTTAGATGCATGTAAAAAATCTTCAATGGTAATATGAACTTGGGATACTTGTAACGAATATTTGGGATGAAATTTACTGTTAGGTTGATAAAATAAATATACTGTGTGAGTTAAGAAAAAGCGGACAACTGATTAGCATCAATGCTAAATCTCAAAACAATTGTCAAAATCTCTGTATTATTCAATAAAAGCTTACATTTAAATACTACTCAAAAGTAAAAGACTCATTTACTAAGTTCTTTTAAATCGTCATAACAGGGAATATGTATGAGAAAAACAAACAAATGTAATTAAAGGCAATAGTGATATCTTTAAGTGGGTATCAACCGAGCATTTACAAATTGTCCCCGTTATAGAATTAAAATATGTACTATATAAATTATTAATTTTAATTTTAAAATAGTATAAACTGACAATTATAGAAAAGCTGAGGCTTTTAGGCCTCAATATCAATTAATAATGTCGCACTTTCACGTGAAGAACAGCTTCACTAATTGGCTAAGCAAAAAATAAAACGAATACAATTGAATGCCCATTGATGATATCGTTCCGAACCAGAAAACCGAAACAATGAACGATATGCGCATTTCAAAGATCTAACGGAACCCGATCATCCCGTTCGCATAAAGTCACAAACCATTCGATAGGAAATAAATCGATATCCACAAAAGACATATGAATAGAGTTGGTTTGCAGTTTAATAAATTAATCGATCGTGATACAATTATTATTATAATGGCCAGCTCCTGGTCTGTTCATGTATCGAATGGGGTGCCGCCTTTGGTATCGTAATTGAATCTGACGTTGATAGTGTTGTTTTGAGCTCGTAACGTTATAAAAAATTTAATTCGAAACTTTGCCAATTGTTTTAACTTACTTACAAACAAAAGTAGAATATATAGACGAATATCGAAACGTCAATTTGAGCTCTAATTATTCCGTTGCAGTTTAGTGAAAATAAGTATATTGCTTTAATAAATTATAATTTTAAGAAAATTTATATATCCATACATAACTTTTCCAAATGAAATACACTACAGTCTAGACTTGATTTCTTTTTTAATATAAAAAGCGCAGTAAATAACTCAACACCGCCAGTGGGTAATAATTTCAGGAATCCATATGCGAAGATAATGCGAAGATAGTTAGTGCAGTATGAGACATACTGCCTTAGCCACCTCTACATCGTCGACCCAAGAGGTTCTATTATAAGACTCTTTTGAATGTTGTATGAAGCAGGGAATAAGAAGCGGTTAAGAAACTCTACGATCAGGCTATACAGTAAAGAATGCAGTCACGAAATCTCTTTGTGAAGTAGATATTGTCCATATTCATCATATGAAATATCCACTTACTCCTATTGTGAATCAAACTCTGAATCTTGGATCTCTGATTTTCTAGACAGGGCTCCTAAGCAATACCAGAAAATTGAATTTTCAAAATTAAGTCCATTTTCCCTATAATTAATTATTAGTAAATAACTATACTTGCTAATAACTAACACAGCACAACTCTAGGAGTATGGTATAGAGCACGACAGGGCACGCTATCATATCGTCGCTAGCACGTTTTATGGTTTTTTGATCCAAATCTAAAATTGCTTTTTACTCTTCGTGATTGCTTCTTGAGTTATTTTGAAGAAAAACCGATGATCTATGGATACTAGATAACGTAATTTACAAAGTGTTGCAATGAATTCGTAAAGAGGCTATTTTAATAAATAATATATTTTTAAAAAATTACTCATTATGTGAATGAATTTTCAAAACCTGTTTGTTTTTAAAAGTTTTCACTCACATAATCTAATAAATTGAGATCTTATCGTAATTAGTAACGACAAAGACAAGAAAAATATTACTTTTATATCTTGAAAGACCTTCAAATGTAATACGTTTCATCGTTACCTACTCATGGTTAACGATTTATGTGGTTTTGAATCAAAAAGCTCCCATTTTGAAAGCTATGATGATTTCAATGTTTATATCATACAATACTATATTATCACGGCGTATAATAATGTTGAAATAATCTAGACTTCCCTTATATAACTCAATGATACTTGAGGATGCGAAGGATAATGGGATACACGTGTTGAGTGCTTACAATCAGCTTCTCAAATTATCTACCAGAAAATTGGTAGTTAATACCCGTTTTGCCTGTTTCGCTTCCGTATTTTGCGAGGCATGTGCAAATGTGATTTCGAGGCTTACTGTAAAGGCATTTACTTTGAGCGCTCCTCTTTTGTTTTTAGTATCTTTGAAGTAAATATCTGTAAAATTATTTCATTTGTCTGTTTAAACTGATCAAATTATACTGGATCAAAATATGCAGCTGTAAGATCAAGAAATTCTTTATTAACTCTATCTTAAAATCTCGTAAATTTGTGGGTATGTCGCCTGTAACTGTGTGTTGCCTTCTGTGTATAAACTCAAAATCTATTCCTATAAAAATATAACCAATGTCGCCTCCAATTTTCCCAGGGGCGTAACATCAATACCAATCCATCATGCCAAGATCATTGCATCTCACTAAAATCAACTAGTAATTACTAAACTAAAAATGAAGGAAAAAATATTCATCCGGTATTCGATCCATCTTAGAGATTTATTATTAAATCGGTGGCGATCTAATGAAATCGATACTGACGTAATGTGAAGCAAATAACTGGGTATGAGCATGCATCAGAAATTACTATAATCGAATCGGTCCTCGAACTGGCTACCGTCGACTCATCAAGCGCCTGTTGTCTAGAGTTGTCCTTGATTTGCGGGTGGAATAAGGTTTTTTTTATAGCTTAGAAGAAAAATTTTAGGTGAAATCGTTGAATTTTGAATTATTTTTGTTCTTTCATACAGGTCACCACTTAACGCCTCGTAAGCTAAAACAATCCATTGACAGTTTATTGAAGTGTTGCATACGTCGAATTATAATTTAATATTTATTGAGGCAACCTATGACAAGGTCGTTTGATCCAACTGATCGTAAATACAGTTTGATTAATTAGATTTTATTTATAAAATATAATATTTGATTAATTCTTCTTACCACCGAAACAAAACACAACAAAGTCATATTTAATTAGCATATGTAGAGCTGTTAGATCGAGGAAGCATTATGTTGGGAATATGGGAACTTATCTCATATGTCATTACATAAAGATTTCTTATTTTATAGAAAAATGTTTTATTTCAATATTCATCTGATATTTGCGTACAAATGTAATGAAGTGAATATTGTGATGAATTTTACTTTGGGATTGTTGGTGCTCGTCACATAGTATTAGCAGTTTCAGAGCCTTGAATCCTAAAATTCGCGTATTAAATTCTGTTGTTAATTAAAGCTAAGTATCGAAGATTATTGAATCTTTGGAAATGTTATTTACCAAAAAATTTAGTAATGTCGTAATTAGCTAGTATTTCTGTGTTATAGTACAAAAAAAGGTAATATCGCTACGTAATATTTATAAGGCTTTGCGAGTTATATTACACCTGTATTTGTTCTATTAGTATTTTTTCTTCTAATATATGTTGGAAAATGGTGCAAAACTGTATACCATCGGTATAATACCACGGCACAATTTATCTTTTTATTTTTATTTCAAATATATTTGATGTATGACATAAAGAAAATATAAGACACTTGCATGTCAATGTTAGTCAGTAAAAGGTGATTTCATTTAATATTTCCGAATAATATATGTACCTTTAAAGATTCTGAAATACAAAAAAGGTGATATATGGAATTATTCCTTTCTGCTTCGTCAATTCCTTGAAATCCATCTGTCTCACCGCAATAAGGGGAATCGATCCCGACATTCCAAGGGGTTGTGGACTCTTAGTCACGAATTCTCTGAGGTGCATCACTTCATCATAATTAATATTACTTCATTTGATGTATATTTAAATTTAGATCGTCGGTCGTAGAAAATATCAAAAACAAACTGTGCGGTTGATTGTAAAATCGATCATAAAATATGTTACGTTTTCCCTTAGATGTAGGAAAGAGTAGTTTCAACATTGGAAACTTTAAAGTCTTTTTTTGTCCTGATATAGCTCATTTTAGCAGATTTTCTGGTATTATCTGTACTATACTATGCTTTGACTGTTGGTGTCGTCTTCTTTTGTTGTTGACCTTACTTGTTATATCTGTGTAGGGTGAGCAACTTTGGTAGTCATATCTCCCAAAAACAAGTACATATTATAACGGTAACTTAAGTATTATGCAAATAAATTCCACTTTACATTTCATAATACAACCTCATTCAAATACAACAAAACTATAATACAGTTCAAAACAAAACTATTCCATTACTAACGTATTGCGTACGGCTTAAAGTGAGCCGTGAATTAGATGGTTACACAGGAAATGGCTTCTTAACCCGTCAGTGAGATGTGATTAGCGATCACAGTGATCACCATTGGCTATCACTTCCAGTGATCTTATATCGAGTGTCGGGTGCTGTAAAAAGTTTAGCTATGAAGTTATAAGCAGAAGTGCCACTCGGATTTACTTATGTGCCTAAAATTGCGGAGTAAACTTTGTTGTTCACTGTTCGCACTATTCAAAATAATTTATTTATTTTCATCAATATTGACTTTTATAAGAACACCTAATTGCAAAGACGATAAAATTGAATTTTGACTTTGACTTTGTTTTATTGATAAATCGTATGAGCTGATTTAAAACTATGGATGTTACATAAAAGTCATTAGGAAAGTTCCGCAAGTCATAAGCAATTCCCAAAGTTCCAGTTCCCAAATTCAAGAATAACTAAGATAAATATAACATTTCAGAAATATATATATAAAAGAGATATATTTATTGTGTCACGTCTAATATTTTTATTACTCTATGAAAAACCAGTAAGCGTAGTTACCGTGTGTTTAAGTAAGGCACGATAATTGAAGATATGCTTGTATCATACATACCAGTCCACTTCCAGCGGGTGAGTGACGTGTGATTACTTTGGCCCAACCAGATGAGATTACGTGTAAGGCCATTAAGTGAGCTTTTTGGTTTACAGGTTGAGCTTATATGTTAAATTTTGTAATAAATGAAATTTTTATAACTGATAAAATTTAACTTGAGGGAACATTACGCTAAATATTTATGAAAACCACATAGAAAAGCTCGAACCGATTTTCAATGAAATTGCAAATTATGGTAAAATAAAAACGTTCCTAAAAAACCTTGTGCGTGGCAACTTAATTGAACCTCAACTCTTAGTAATAAGATGCATTATCAAAATGAAGAGAAGTAAGGCAATCTTGAATAATGCAAGATTTTCTTACCTATTTAAAGCTACAGGAAAAATATTGAGTCGCTCTATTCCAAAATTATAATTAATAGTTAGTTAATTAGTTAACCAAAATAACACATTTTGAGGATTAATGATATTTACAAGTCACCTGTTTTTTTACATACTGATTAATTAATTTGTTTTTTTTTTCATTGATTAACTTCACCGTAAAGAAGCTTGTTTCGTGGCCCGACCACAAACCGCATTTTAGGTATCCATTTCATCGCGAGCTTTCAATCGATTTTATTAAGTTCACATGTCAATTTTACGTCCACTAATTAGACAGGCACAATGGAAAAGTGCTGTTTTTTGCTTTAAGTTTCTTTTTATGTATGTATCTGGTGAAATAATAATGTGTGATCGTAAATGAGTCCTTATTTTTAAAACAAAAATAAAAATTCAGATCGTTGATTGTATGTTTTATTGGGTTGCTTTCACATTTTTTATTTGTTACTTCGATAATGCAAATATGAATTAACGTAAGTGACAAAATAGCGACAGAGCCCAAAAAACTTTATTTTCAATTCATTAATTCTTTGCATCCTTTTCACGCCCAACTTTAACGGTTCTTTGACTCTATCTACGATTTTTTCTAGGATGTCTAGAAAATTTAGTGTAAAGGACACATTTTTAGGATATTATAATTTCACTCTAAACTCTATGATGTATATATAGTTCATTTTGGCCAAAATGTCCCTGACATTAATTATATTTTCTGTATCGAAACATGAGACTCCTTTTCTCAATTGTTTTATGCCTTCAGAGTAAAAATCGATTCTGCAACGGCTGTAATGGTTAGATTTGGTATTTGGTAGATACTATTTTGACAGACTTCATAGTAAAACAAGTGGCAAAACCTTAAGAGATAGGTATTGCCTGCTAGTTCGATTTTTAAATCGTGTAGTTACTAGTTAATGTTTAAAATTGTTTTATATATATTTGTCACAGGTTAGTGTTCATTCAAAATTGATTCAATCCTGAGTGTATATTTATATACATGCGTGCCGGTAACCCAACGGGTTGAATAAAAACTAATTGATAATTGGAAACAGAATGGATGACGGTGGTATAAACTCACGCTTGTGTCGAATGAAATTAACAATACCGTCATCCAAGCGAGCAGTGCCGATTGGAAGTTTTTGTGCTTTATTCCTGGTGGTAGACTTGTAGCGTGACCATGCATTTGGAAATCCAAAATAACCATCCTATTCAGAGTAATAAACTTCTAAGAAATTTGTTATTCATATTTTTTTAATTTCGACGAGTTATGACGAGTTTTTTAAGGAAATAGAATTTTAAAGGATTTTTTCCAAAAGGCAACAGAAAAACCGTTTATTGAAGCAACCCTAGAATTTAGACACATGATACCTTAGATTTCATTGTAGATATTTCGGACAATAAGTTTGCAAAAGTGGCCGTTGCTTGATCAATATGAACATCTGTATTGCCTGACCTAAACTTTGTAAGTCACATTGACTCTAGAAAAGCACCACTCAAAGCTTTAAGCAAAAGTAATAACAGACTTCAAAATAATCAAATTTAAGGATTTATCTAAATCAAAAGTCCCTAAAAATAATGGATATATAAAGTATATAAGGACTTGAAATGAATTACTTTTAACAAAACGAATGTTATTTAAAGAAAATAGTAAAAAAAGTAATTAATAAATGAGGTTTTAAATTACAAACGAAATGGTTTTTACGTTATTTCGGATGACACTATCATCGCTATTATACTAAAAGTAAATAATATCGTGATGTGTACAAAAGGATATGTCAGAAAAATTATGTAATGGTTTACTACACTGAAATACAAGATTGTCCACAGTTTTGGCTTCTTGTGGTCACAACAATAATGATCTGGAGTCTGTATTGGAGCGGTGCTCGGCGTTAATGGCTCGCCACAGGCACGCTCCAGTCGGTAGCGTCATGACTCTGCCACCATCTGATTATGAGGGGCGCTATGATTGTGTCCAGGATTTATTGTGGACACTTTTAAGCTTTCAAAACAGAAATAAAGTTTTGTTTTTATTTGTTAATATGGTAGTAGATGAGGAGGTTGTTGGCGTTGTGGTTTGAACGCTCTGGTTTCGATAACGAAAACAAAGCAACTTTCACTATGGTTGGCCCTGGATGGGTCAATCAAATTTGTTACCTCGAACTCACCTATGCTTCGGAAAACACTTTAAACTGCTAGTCCCGGTTGTTTTATTTTCATTTATTTATGTATGTATACAAAAACGATTATAATGAATCTGACAAAAAAATTGAGTACAAAGTACTATTCCTAACGAAATTTCTTCTGATAGACCTGCGATAGGAAAATGTGGTCAGTACCTGCTATGTAATGATTTCTTGTTGTCGCTGATTTCTTAAGTTGGTTCTTTGATAATGAAATAATCAGAAGATCTAACTTATAGTGATATAAGTTAGATCTTCTGATTATTTCATAAAAGAAGCAATGTAAAAACTGTTGTACAAGAATCTTGAACAGGTGTCACAGTGCACTTCGACTTATATTTTGGGTAAAAGCTTGCTATGTCGTTACTATCATGTAGTAAAAAAATGAAGCTTTTATAAGAATTTATAGAAGAAGAAAAGAAATAATAGTAGATAGTCAACATTTTGCATTCAATCCAGTAAATATTATTCTACTTACATTTTCAATTCGATAATTAATCTGATTAACTTTTTACTTGCGCCAAAATAGCGTCGCTTTAGTAAGTAATGATAACGTAGCCTAAACGGACTCAAAATTAACATAAAAAATTTCCAAGGTAATAATAAAAATTATTAATATAAAAGTAGTATGTTATGTATGTTTAAATTATTAGCTAAATTAAATACCCACTAAATACACGTCACGGCATTGATATTAGGGATACATACGACCATATTAGCGTAAGTGCCATATGACGATCAACCCTATGTGAAGTGCATATAAACGATATCTGCGTGATCTATTTGAACACGAAAAGTTGACAAGGCCTCCAGCATAGTGTTTATGTACAAAATATGATAGTCGATCCGGAGGCGGGATACGCGGCAAAAAAGCTATTATTCCTTACGGTAGCATGAGCACGCAGCGGCTAAGACTACTGCACTTGGTCAGGTACTTTGATGTGGAGAAGTTTTAAAGAATTTTTCTTATCAATACAACTTAAACAATCAACTCTTAAAATAAACTAAACAATAAATAAACTCTTAATAATAATATAAACTCCTCACAATTGTGAAGTATGAAGTATGTTTTAATTAAAACATACTTCTTATCATGATGACGAAAAATTGTTGACTACCTCTGTAGTTGAAAGGTCAATCGGAAATAACAGATCTATCGATTGACAATTTCTTTGTAGTAAAGTTTAGTTGAAAGTAGAATAGGTAAAATTTCTTTTTATTTTAAAAGACAGTAGAGGATCCTTTTGTAGGGTGGTGGTTAGTGGGTACTGGTGTGTACACATAAAGAATGTATGAATAATGTAAATCTCAATAACATTTATTACTTTTGTTTTTCGTGGTTGTCCTAAGTTTACTTTTCATAAGTCATTTTGATATTTGAATAGTATTTGATGAGTGCTTCCCGAAATGTGCCTATTATTATAATTGTAATGATTGGAGGTATCTTTAAAGAACGCTTACGTGAATATATCAGGTATTTCATTGGTTAATAGAGTTAAAGGTAATCTACAGAGAATTTAAATTTTCAATATCTTCTTCATTTATTGAATTAAGTTGATCGTTGTTTATTTTGTTGCCTTAAACACATTATTGGGAATACTTCTGATAATAAAGTCAACGCTGAATTAATATTTGAACAGACAATGACAGATATTTGAATCTTACATAGTAGAGCAGTAATGGTATACCATTAAAACATCTTACATATCCCTTTACCTCGTGATTGTACCACTGTGTACTGTGATTATTACCAGTTTTTGTACAGCAGCGTCCCCAGACACGTGGGGCGATGAAATTATGGTAATCACAGTCGGTTTCATTGCTGCTCTCGTGTGCTTAGGGTTCCACAGGAAAATTAGCCTGCCTTTAGATACGAGTATTCTATAATTGCACAGTTATTTCAGGGCACAGATAAAGATGAAAATGCTCGACCAAAATTAGTGTTAGGAATTACCTCTTAAATAAATGTCTATTTGATATCAAAGTATTATCATGAAAGACAGCTTTAAACAGCATTTATATCAACAAGTTATATTGCGTCTAAGTCAATGCTACGTCATTTGCCAATATCACCACAGAACAACACTACAAAAATGAATTATTTGGCTCTGAATGGTGAAGTAGTTAGGGCATACTGATAAAGGTTCTTCAGCACTCCCAGTATTAATATCAGTCGCACTAACCCATCTCGATCCTAAGATGATTAAAATAGCAGTGTTTCTGTTATGCAGTATTAGAAATAGGTTTTAACTACGACTTTATCGTCTCAATACGATTGAAACTTACACGAAGGTTACAGGTGTTCAAGTTACCTACACTAGAATATAGAAATACTGTTAGAAATGACACGACAAATTCAATACTTAGGTATATCATTAAAATGTCACGGAACCCCGTTCGGTGTAACAATGGAAGTGTTTCTCTAAATAATAATTGCGGTCCACATTCATCAACATCTGTTCTATTTGTCTCATCAGCAACACGCATGTCTTGGACTTGGTACTTATGTGGGGTAAAGGTGAGGTTACATTAGTGAACTTTGAGATGATTGGAATTCTCAAACAATTTTGGGAAAGAGCTACTTTTCAAAAATGACTCACATTTTTACCTCAAACACTAACAGCCAAAGTACTATAAAAAACTAGAGTTAGGAAGTCTAGAATTTTTCCTATTGAAACTAAATATTTACCAATTTAAAAAAACTGATCAATTTTCATTTAAAAATCAATTAAAATAATGTATGCTTCACAAACTTTTGTTTTTCAAAACAAATTAGAACGAAATTGTCTGGCATTTTGTTCTTAAAAGTAAATCGATGTGTTCAGATGAGAGTTGACAAAACATGAAAACATCAAATATATTGTGTCATGGTCAAGCTACTTAGGCTTTCAAGGCACATAGGGCCATTCAAGTTTGTCTATTAAGATAAATTGGTACGTTATCATTTCTATGGACATTCCTACACTACTCCTTTAAAAACGCTAACAGCCTTTGCCATTGTAGCCTTACCTTTACTTCGTCTAAATAATATTCGACCAAAACACGCCACTACTTTATATTTGATTTAAATAATTGCACAAAGAAATGGAATGATACTATTGTTAAATAGCAAAGAAAATAGCCAAATTTCATGTGACACAAAGGTGGGAAATAATTATGAGTTAATAATTCATATGTGAGTGTGATATTATACAAAATGGACCAAAGTTTTGTAACTGTTAAAATTAAGTATTTCGGGTACCCATATTACTGTCCATCATCGTGGCCTCAAATTACCTACCTAGATTGCTATTGCAGATATTGCAGTGTTGCAAATGATTTGAAACATTAATTTACAACTTAAATAATATTTACTACTATTGTGATAATATAAATAGTTGCCTAAGATTTTTAAATCTTGTAAGTTATACATGTAAGATTTAAAAATTTTAGGTTGGCATGGTAGCTTGTGACTATGTTTATGGGTATAGAGTTTGATATTGAAATTTTAACAATCTGATGACAACCAGGAAAATTATCACGACTCATAATGTTTTTGTTATATTTTAGTGATTTTATAGAGTTTTCTAAAAAGAAAGTAATGAAATAATTAGAAAAAAATGTTTTATGGAAAACTACGGCCTCAATCGTGCATGAACTAAAATTCAGAACTAATTAAGTAGTAAGATCAGTACTACTCTTTTATTACAATCATCTAATAAAAATAAAGACGATGATTGACGTCATATGAAGTGTCTAATATGGCGACTTAAGCATAGTTATATTTTAACGCGCATCGTAAAGCTTGCCCATTGAAAAGTGATCATCTAATATCTTTATTATTAATCTATTTAATATTCAATTTGAATCTAAGATAGAGAAGGAACTAAAATCCTATGCTATGTTATGCTTAAAAGAATGCCGCAGAAAAGCCACTAATATTTTTCTATTAGTCGAAGGTTTAAATTGAATATTTGTTGAAGTTTCATTGTAAAGTTTTTAAGGTACGACCCTATTTGGAATGCAATTCGAATTCAATTGAGATCTTGATGATTACTCGCTTATAATATTTTGGGAAAAGATATTATGTAAAGGTTTCCATCCAATCCTAAACGTTGGGTGGAATAATGTTTTGTATGAAACAACTGATTTCTTTCACGATTGCCATGGATCTAATTCACTGCTTAAGTATATCCCACTCATTTTATAACACTTTGTTTAAGAAAACGAATATATTTTGCCTGCTCAAGCAAAAACCTACCAAATATTTAAGCACATTGGACATAATCAATAAGAATCTAAGAATAATCCAACAAAGAAGTCTCAAAACAATAAATCGTAACCTAATTTTAGCATTAAAAGATCTCGAACAATAGCTGTCCGCTCAAATTATGGGCGCACATAAAATAATAATCGATATCGTAATGATGATCTGCAGAATTGATAGTATCTATTCAATCAGAGATTAGCGAAGTCATATGGGATGTGAGTGAAGTTTCAACCGGTCTGTGATACCTGACTGTAATTATCAGGGAAGGGTGGTTTCATTACGAAGTTACGTGACCGTCATGGTAATGTTGTAATTTGTTGGTAACGTAACATTGTAAAATGTGGCGTTAGCGTCATATCGATGGGATTGAGTTGATCTATGAACATGAACGGTAATCGATGACGATATTCGGATTACTTAAGTAGGTATAATGTGTTTAGAATTGTCACACCAAAATAAAGTTTTGTTAAAGTAGTACTTATCTAATTTAAAAACCATTCGGTTAACTTATTTGACACGTAAGTAGGAACTATAATAAATATTTGGATTTTTAGTATTTATAAATTGTATTTTCCTTCAAACTTCGTAAAACTTTTCATAAAGCAAAATAGACTTGTTTTGCACTCGCTAGATCAAAAAAATCCATATTATTTTCTTACTGACATCTGAAAATTCTGGTGTTTCGTAAGATTTGTATCAAAACCAAGAAATTTCATAAAATCGATACGAAAACACAAATAATTTAAAAAAATATTTGACAATTGACGGAGGTTGAGAAATTCTTCCGAATTTTGATCATCTTTGAAATTAGCGAAACAAATGGCAGTAATTTATTCTGAAAAATAACAAAATCACCTTGGTATCATGAAGACTACATCGCTTTTAGATGCGAACCTCGTTCACCTGTCAAATAGTTTGATTACAAAATACGTCGCTCTTAAAATGAACTCATACATACAAATCTGTTTTTTATTCATAATGTTCCCTCGCAAATTTCGGGTGCATTATTGTAATGACGTAATAATGCGCTGACGACGCTATTAAAGCCTGTTATGGAAATACAAAGTCATTTGGGCAACATGTTTACAAAATATGAAATTTTAAGGTTCTAATTTTTACTTATAGCGCTTAATAATGGAAGATTTCACCATACACCAGTCATACATTTACATTGTTAGAATTTGTACAGTTGACTTCGAAGGACAAGTAATACTTGTGGCAGCTAATGTAAATGTAATGAAAAGTAAAATATTACATCATTGTAATAGTAGGAGGAATCGCTGTACCCTAAGATACAGGATTAAACCCAGTGTTGCGAACCTTCTTACATTTTTGTGTAACTCCTCTTTTGGCTTTTAAAGTGACATCAAAATTATTGTGGTTTTGTCATATTTTTCTGTTGTTGTTGTTTACCTTAGTTACGGTTTATGTTACTTTTTTTTCTCTTAAATATAAATATTAATTTTATCCATTTATCCGCCTTCTCGTTTCATTAGCAAATAGGCACTAGCTCACCTATCCGTCCTCAACACCCAGTTTAAGAAGCAGAAGTGGAAGCAGAACATCGATGCAACATAGGTACTTCAGTAGAAATTACTGCACTAAGTACAAATTTAATTTCACTGAAAATACAGTAAAATGCATAAGAGAGTGACAAATCATTATAATACCACGAGTAAATTCTCTATACTTTGATCCAGTTGCAGTTGCCAGAGGCCAATATCAACCAACGTATCGGACACCAATGGGTTTCCTGTTATTTCGAAAATATGATATTTATCATAACAAAATATTTGATTTTATATTATAATAATTCACTCAATAAGCCAGGTATGCTTGAGGACCCCAATTACAAGTTTCGTATCCTAAGTAACTTCATGGTAGTAAATGATTGTATGTGAATACAACAGAATCTTGCTTTTCACTGGGTCAATGCACGGATATCCTTGGCAATTGAAGCATTAATATTATCTTTATAACTTTAAACATAATTACTACGTGGCTTGTTGACGGAGATATAACCCCCTGATACGAATATTATGCTGAAAAAGATGATAAAAATGTCACGAAAACCACATAATCTCCTAATTGGCGTTTTAATTAATAACGATCAAAACAAAAAATCTCTAAAATTCATCGAAATCTCTTATTTAAATGGAAACTTAACTCTTATCTAAAGCCATTAACAGACAGCGAACAAGTAGGGAGGTTTATGAGTTTTACTACACAAAATGATCCGACGCCATTTCGTACAATCTGCCTTCGATTTACAACCAATTAACTCAGTAAATTCAGAGGCTTGACTGTAACGTAGGTCATAATATGAGGCCAGTAAGTAAGCGAAAATCAAAGATCTTAATACATATTTACAAACACTGAAAGGTTTAAATCTTTGGGGAGTATTCTTGATTTATTGAGTATGTTTTTAGAACAGGGTCAAGTTAGGTTGAAAATTGTTGATATAAATTAAAATATATTAACTGTATTACTGTAAAATCCAGACACAATTAAATTCAAATCGAGGTTCAACCAATTAAATATGCGTCATATCTTTGAACTGATTAGAAATCAACCTTGTCTTAAATCAAATATAAAATGCGAGAAAGGGGGAGATGAAAAACTCTAAACGCTGGTCTATTACTTTCTCATGTGTAATCACTATTCGTTAAAAAATAATTTTATTGACACACATTTTATGGCCACGCTTTATGAATAACTAAAACTAATCAAAAGTGAATCGAATTGACGAATATAGCTCGTTTATATTAAACTCGGGTTGGGACAAAACAGTGTCTAATTGAACATAAAATAAATTATTATCGACAAACGGTAGCTTACGGCTATATTACACTATAAAACGTAGAAGCTTTCAAAATCTTTAATGTTTTTCGGCAACACGAAATATCTTTATTCTTCAAGAGTTATTTGGTAATCTAAATATTTGAATAATTAAAATGTAAGTGTGATTGATCGAAAATGCTTTATCTACATTTTATGTCACATTTACAGCTAACAAGCTTAATAATTAAGAAGAAAAAAATCTCGATTCTTTGCCATAAAGAGTACTTTATATGGAACATCAGGAGGCAGTAAAAGTGCCATACATAAAAGAGATTTATATAATCTTGGAAATAAAACATATAATACTTTGATTGGCTTAAGTATTTTATGTCTTATTTATAAAAGCTTAAGTTATACCATCTGAATTTAATTTCTCTATTATTCTTATTCGTCATATCACAGCAGAATTTATAAAATAACGTAGTATAGATATCGGTAATGATTTAATACTTATTTGGTGGGAATAATTTTAATGTTGATAATATACTTATAATTATCGTCTATATTACGTTTATGATAAATAATTTTATTCAAATTATAATAGCTGTGAGCTCTTTAAATTATCATTGCTAATTCGTAACATCGCTTTTAATTTATACTCGGAATAAACGATAGAAATATATTCAAATTGTATCTGATCTATTGTCAGCGATTTCTGACATACTAGTAGGATAGAAGGATTGTGATTAAGTAGGAATATTTAAATTTTTAATATACAATAATTTAATTTAATGAAATTAAATGATTTACCGAAAAGCCGTGACGGAAACTCTTTGCACTTGCATTTCTCTTATATATGGTTTTCATTTTGCTATAAAGTTTTTTAGTACTTTCAATTAAAAACGTCTTTTACTCTAATAATAGAAGAATATGAATATTGAAAACAAAAATCAAAACCATGTAATTTATACGCAAATAATCTTAAAACGCCCACCAAACACTAGTAAATTCAAGGGAAGTGTCTAATATATGCCCAATTCAAACCAAGACATTGCCGCTTCAGGCAACACTTTTAATGTGCTCCGTAATCGGAAACTGCCTTAATTTTAGTCATTGAATTTGTGAATGCAAATCGTCATCAAAGACAAAGCACTGTGAACCTAAACTCCAATCAACAGAGTTGGTTATGCTTTAACAAAAGTATTTAAGGTACCATATCCGGCCACTTAGTCGCCTCCGGCAATAATTTATTAATGTTCTTGTACCCACATCTTGATAGATCAAATTAGACAATGCTCGTACGAGATTTCTCCGAAGAATGAAGTCTTCAACGTAATTTTTGAATTATGGTACAGTTGAGATACGTTGAGTACCCTGAAAGACAATATCAATCAAGTTGGGATGATTTAAGTTGCTGTAATTGAGTTATTCTAAATTTGATATGGGGAAAATTAACAGTATTTTTGAAACCATTGTCTATTTTTCAAGTTAATTCTAAATGAACGTACTTAATAAAGAAGAGCATAAAGGCCTCACATATGTTATAAAGGTTACATATAGCTTAAGCCAAAAGCAAACAATTCAGCTTTTATTCCTGTAGCCCGTTTAGTCATCAGAGGTCATTTCGCTTAAGCAACATCAAAAACACGCATGCAATAGATTAAACTTGGGAAGTGCCTGTTTGCTATTTTCTTAGTAAGTTGCACCAAGGATTTGATTTCATAGCATGACAAAAATACCCACCTGAAAACAAATGCCGTAACACAAATACATAATAGTTACATAATACAAAGGGGTAAATAAAAAACAATTGAAAAATTTTATGGGAGTATAATGTCTCGTATTTCACAACTTCGATAAAATTGCTTACCTAACTAGGAACTATATTTCATAATTTTAATCTCGATTCCTATACAGTTAATAATTTCATCTGAAGCCAAATTCTTCCGAAATTTCATCTCTTAAGTAATCTATAAGTAAGATTAAAATGATAATTAATGATTATTATAATAAGGAAGAATGTTGAAGAATTTCCTTCTTCTAAACTGCGAGTAAATTGAATTCAACTCGTTTGTATTTTTAATCGAATCTAAAAAATTATTCTACGTTCCACTGTATATATTTTTATTGTATGCACGTTAACAGATTTATCTGTGAATTGTGAAACGATTTTAAAAATTATGGTTTTATTCTATAAATTACACTTTATAGGTGGTCTCATTGTCACAAAGTCAGGTGGAATCTCTGGTAAATAGAGAGCAATCCTCCATTTTTTTCTCAAGTTTTTCGAATATTTTAACCAACGTCAAATTCAGATGTAAATAGAAAATACTTATAGTAACTTAGAAACTAACCACTCGAAATTTTGAAACAATAAAACTTCAAAAGTTACCGGGGAGTTTTAGTGGGTATTCTCAGTGCCGCTCTATGAGGTACTGAGTGAGCCATACGCCCGTCGCTTAGCCAGTGGCGGGTAGGTCCGTAAATGGATTCCTCCTCGAAAAAAAAAGACTATACAATTTTTTAATTATTTTCTGGAGCTAGCTCTAACTTGTTGTCACGCAGAAAGATTTTATATTAAATCGATTACCTAACATATTGAAAGTATCATTACTTGCGCTATCGAGCATCTACGAGGCACTAAGACCGCAAATTAATATAAAACAATAATCAATAAATTGAACAACACCGAATTATTACAACTTTTACCTCCGATAACATCTGGCGTTCAAACATTCCGAAATAATTCTAATGTTGTCGAGGCGCGTGCGGCTACGTATATCTCCTTTCATCTGCTTGTAATAACTATTCATTCTGTATAATAAAAAATACGTATCTATGTTTCGAATTGCCGGTTTACCGTAATAGCTGGGAGCTGATTTCGGCGACTGTTTATTGCTCTTTTTATTATGAATAACCACATGTGCAGACGTCAAAGATTTTTATTGTTATTGAGATCACCGCGTTGTAATCTTATTACGTGACAAGATTGTCACATTCTTGCAATTGGACCTTTTTTCTTATCCAATAAGCAATCGATTTCGAAAATATTAGGATTCTTAAAGAACTTAAAGTTATTCTTTTAGATACAGAGTGAATGCAAAATTTAGTTTAATTACTACCTAACTACTATTAATTCATCTAATTAAATTTTCTCCTTTAAAGATTTTTCCGAAATAAGTATTAATATAAAAGTAGTAAAGTAGTAAGTAGTTAATAGTAAAGTATTAGTATTAATATAAGTAATAATTAAATAAGTTTAAATTTATGTTTCATAATAATCTATCAACAATACGATGATTTTTCTTCAGTAAACAATTCTATGTAAGATAGCGCTATAAAATTATTATTTTTTAACACTAGCGTTACTTTCCGAATCTCTTGCCTCTTCATAAGTATCGACGCTTCATAAAATTACAAGTCTGTTATAGATGCATATTTGTAATATGTGTACGTGTATTATTTAAACTAAAACACTATTGCAAGTAACAATTTGGCCCGCAGTACCGTTGGAGCTATAGATCAGTTCAGGTGTTGTCTGCCTGCGGGCTTACTCAGTGGCGCAAGTTATGAGCTCTTAGATTTCTCTAAAATATGCATTAATTTTAATTAAATTTAAAAAGTTTCAGAATACAGATAAAAAGTTTTAAAATCATTTTTATAAAATACTTGTAGTAGTTACCTTTAAAATAAATATGCAGCTGATTTAAGGTTTGCAAATAACTTCATCTTTTCCAAGAACAGCTAAGTTTCAAATCCCAGGAGAATATCTAGCTAGTCACCGATAGAAGTGACAAAAAGTAATTTGTGTTTGAATTGTTGATCAATATCAATATCATCTTAGAATATGAATTTCTAAATGAACCGTCTCTGTCCTATAGGTACCGTCTGAACCTAAGTCAGATTTCCTGTGCATTATTATATGGGACTTTAAAAATTGTCCAATACATTTTCGCCTTAAAATAACTTTTACGCTTCGACAATCTTTCTTTTTTATATAAGTAACTTTAGTCCTGAATCAGATTTTCTTGTTCCTGATTCTATATCGTAGGGAAACGACACTAGCTCCTTATATAACTATCCTTATGTAATATAGTTTTTATGTAACTGTGAACTTATTAAGAAAGCCTTTGGTAAGTGATAAAATTCAAATACAGCCCAAACGAGACCATAAAGTATATTGGTACCTGTATTCAAATGACTTCAATATCGATAGAAGGAATTGCGGCGATGCAAATAAATCTTTTAGAGTTGTGAAGATAAAGTAGCTTATTTTAAAAATGTAGGTAAAATAGGGAATTTCAATAGTTTTTTAACTTACACCACTCATTGAATACCAACTGGCAGGTGAGATGCTACGTTATTGTAACCACCACGCCCGTCCATATGGAAGAATAAATTTGAAGTTGTTGGTAAAATATTATTGTTTGCTGTGGTTTACGATGTTACACTGTCAACGGATTTGTTCATGAATATCATTATTTACAAGTCCCAATACATTACATAGCATAGTTATGCGCTGGCTTATGGACACTTCACCATTATTTTGTTATTTTTTACGATTCCGCTGTTAATTTACTTGGATATTTTATAGCTTCCAATGGTTTAAATGGCAGATCTATTTTTTTTTTCAATGACAAAAAATATAATAAATTAATTTATTACGTAGTTACTTGGAGGTCAGTTACTAGAAACATACTTTCACATTACTAAATATTAAAATAATATTTACTCCACGTTATATTAGAGCGTGAAAACCTCTTACACATACAACTATAGACAAAAATAATAAAAATATAAATTGTTTTATAAAATCATTTGGCAATTTGTTTTCAATTAAATCTTACTAGATTTTATATTTGAAAATCGTAATAAACTCTTCAAATGATTATAACCTAAAAAAGTCAGTTTTTGAGCTATGCCACAGTTAAAGGACGCTGTTTGTGTCCGCAACTTTGCGCGTGGACTATAAATTTTACGATCGCACTGAACGCACTACATCAATGCGTTTAGAAACAGTATGTTTATATTTTATAGCATTGTCGGATTCTGGATACAGTAGCAGCAATATTAAATCTTCAGCGCCTTTAGTTCGATTCCGTTGTTCTGCACCATTTCATTAAAAAATGCAAAATAACTTCTGTATTTTACGCCAGCAGCCAGCAAAATTACACCTAATTTTATACAATAATCTGTAATTGCTCCCAAAGCACCAAAACTTTTCTAATTTTTTTAGGTGATTGAAGATAGTTTACAGTGGGAATACACAAGGATCTGAGCTTTAAAAACTTGTAAAGAATAAGGTTAAAGTTATACAAAACAGCACTCGCGTTGAAGGCGTGAAGAACTGAACTGAACTGTGAAAAGGTGAAGAAAAGTGAAGGTGAAGGTGGTGTGATATATATATATATATATATATATATATATATATTAAAAAACCTTTTCTTCTAACAGTTAATTTTGTATGATTCTTACAGATGATGCAGTATTTTTTTAACTACATGAATATTGTTTTGTTTGATAGCAATGTCACGGCGATTAAATTGATGCTTTTAATTGAATAATTTGGCTTTGATATTTTTATTATCAAATAGGTACTGGTACATTAGGTTGTAACTTATTATGATCTCGTACTTATTAATCGCCAGTTAAGTATAATATTTTTATGAACGACCATTAAAATTTATGACTGAATTTATATAATAAATACTCTTGTACTCATAATAAATGTGGCAAAATTAAAGGAATTATATTCAAATGTATTAGCGTTAAGATGTATTTAAAAAAAACCGTTATTATTATTTACAGGCAACACAAATATTTCGTCATCTTTTACAATACTGTACTCTACTATTATCTGTATTATAAAAAGTTGATAGGAGATTAAGATATTTAATTTCTTTTAACTTTACTATAAAAATAATACATTTGAAGCTTAAGAATAGAAATGTGTAATAAAATTTAAATTCAATACGTCAATAGAATAAATGTGAAGGAAACATAAATTTAGTGTAAATTAAAATTTACAACCAACCTATTTATTTATTTCAACAACAAATCCAAATATTGCCACAGGCCAAAATATTGATTAATTCTAGTTACATTTTGAACTGCTGTCTTAATAAATTAATTAAAATTTGATGATCAAATCGTTCCGTTATTGTAATGGGCAATAATGATTGATTCTTGATATTTAATACCATTTCACGGTTAAGTCATGTTTTTAATGATTGTTTGTGATGTATTTTTTATTCTTTATTAAGGACATTTTTTTTTATTGGCATAGATATTTATTGCCAGTATTTTGATAAGTAAGATACGACAATTAATCGTTACTCCTCATAGTATAACAATAATGTTATTGCTAACAAATTTTATATAAGTAAAGAATGTACAGTCAAAAGCGGAAGTGGTCAGTTTTAGCAGGTTAAGATTCTCATCATGAAATCAGTACGGATATGTCTCTGCACTGTCAAAATGTATCACATAGGTATACATTTTCCTCAGAGTATTTGCAACAGAACGTTATATTTAGTGTTACAATATATTAGAAAGGTCTAATTCATATTTCTTGGAAATCTGTTAAAATTCTCTAAACAACCTAATAGTTGCGAAACATTATTTTAGTTTACAATGAAGTCAATTTTTTGGATAAACGAGTTACTTTGAGCCTGTGCTTGGTTTAATAAACGTTATAGACGTTGATGAAATCGCGGCACTGGCAGCCAAGCTGCGGGCTTTGAACGGACAAGTCCAGCCAATGATTATTGATATACTGGAGTATAATCAGCTCGTCACGTCTATTAAGACGCTTACGGCAGCATGTAAAACGCACGAAGCTGAGATCCCTAACCTTAGCGTATTTCAACGCTAATAGCTTACAAGATCAAAGAAACAAGATCGCTTTTCTCGTGGAACACACGGTCGACATCCTCCTCGTACAGAAGATGCACGCCATGCATAGCTAACTACTGTACCATCCGTAATGATAGGAATGGCCGCGGTGGCTGCACCCTTATCTATTACAAGCGGTAGCTTCACTGTGTCCCACTCAATACCCTGAGTTTCACTACAATTGAGGCTTTAGTCTGTCGATTTGGAATGGTGATAGTGGTGGCCACCACTATCGCAGATGAGTTACTCATCGATATCTTGATCCCTAGGACCCCTATCCACTAGAGCCGATCGGACAACGGTGCGAACCCACTTATCGTGGCGCACACACTCACATTGCGCTCTTTAGAAACAATACACACACTGGATTTGGACCATCGCCCTGTTGTCTTTAACTCCTCATCAGACGAGACATCCACAGCAAAGACAGTGACAGACTGGAAGAAGCTTGCGAGCCTGCTCGAGGCTTCCACCGTTCTGACACTCCACTCCACCATCACCCAAGTCATAAAAGACGTCTCCAGGCGTTATTTTGAAAAATGGTGGGGCCATTCCAATCCGCTCATTGTAAGAGCATCCGACTGCTCTCCTAGCCCTAACGCCCCGACCCACTTACACAGACCAAGAAAAGTCGTCCTTGACCCAGACGATCCGATCACGAGCGCAAACGTGCTCCTACACTCACACACGTCACGCACTAGGAACACTTTTCCAATACACCGCACTCGTCGAACAAGGGCACGAAGACTTGGTCTACACTTGTCGCGCTATACCAGGTATAGATACGTACCTGGGCGCTTCTCTCCTCCACGACATGACTCACCTGAGACGAGGTGCGAGCCTCTAGAGGCACCCTGAGGTTTATCGCTCCCTCATGGCTCGAGCGCTCTGGAGACTCTAAGAGACAGCGGGCACCTCCCCTGGAGGTGATGCCTGTCGATTACAACTCCTCCAGAGGCGAATCGCTCGTTAAGGCTTGAGGACTCTCGAAGGTTCTCGCCTCCTTCAAACTCCGGTAAAGCTGTAAAGGCCATCTACGGCTACCAGTATTAGTCAGTCAAAAAACAACAAATAAACAATTATAAGTTATTTCGACTACATCTGTTTTATTTTAGATCGTGAAAAGTTTACAACCCTGCCTTAGATCATATGCATGCTTTTTAATTTCTGTAGACCTTTTGTAATTATTAAAACTCCGATGACATGCTTCATGACCAAGACTGCATCACATATGCAATTAGTTTCAGTAGACGAACAAATTCTACTCCTATGGTTAATCATAAAACTTCATTATGCTTGCGACAATGAAATGATGATTCCGTGGGCTGTCACGTGTACTCCTGAGTAAGATGTAAGGGCAGGGATATAGTCAAAAACTTCTTCAGAGCACTCTCAGTTGTACAGCCGATAGAATGCTTCGTTTTGGCGTTTCGTAATATCTAGCTTCCGTCCGCGTGAGCGCCTGCGTGAAGTTCGGTGTCTTACAAATCTTATATAGTCTATAACCTTCCCAGGTAAATAGACTTTCTAACACAAAAATAAATTTTCAACTCTAGCTAGTAGTTCCAGAGATTACCTCCTACAACCTCACTAACTTACCTCTTTACTTCTTCTTTCTTTTTCTTTCTTTTCCTTCTTTTTTCCTCTTACTTCTTTATGATATTAGAAATTGAATCTTTCTGTAATAACTACTTTAGAAATTCGGTCCTCTGATATTGAACAAGCATTAATTATCACTACTTTGTACATATAATTCAATGCCGATATCGGTCGAGTATCGATCAAGTGTTTGTTATTCACAATCTTTCACAAATTTCCCAACGATATTGTCGTGGGCGTGATTAAAACGGATCAAAGTAAAATATGCTCTTAGACAAGCCAGCGTCATTATTGTGATCGATATCTGGTAACGCTAACTTTAATTACGGATCGCCTATCGCCTACGCAGCCTTTAAAAAGCCGCTCTGGTTATCGAAGGTGGCCACTGGTAATGATTTATTAGTTCGCATTAAAGGCGTTTAGGGGCAGTTCACATGCAGCGCTGAAGACTGTTGAATCTCTGCCGATTCTATAAAATAAAAGCAAACGATGTGGCTAGACATACATATGGAGATGAATCTTTACACTTCTTCTTTTAAAGATATTCATAGTTCACTTTTATTGTAGAAACTAATATACCAAATTGAAATTTAATTAAAATCTTGAAATTGCCAATGAGACAAACTGAAGAGATACTGTTTCACAGAATTTTACATCACAAATGGATTTCTTATCTAGGCCCACTTTGAAAATTGAAGGGAATTAAATTTCTCATTGTGGTTATTATTAAATGTGAATAATGTAAAGAAGTTTTAAAACGCCGTTAATAATCAATGTTTTCAATACTTGTTGTCCATTCTTTCGTTATCTTAATACTTGTAATGAGTATGTTACTTCTTTCTGCATAGCTTTTCATCAAGAGTAATATACATGTCTCTTCTGTCCATTTCCCAAATACAGGGCCGTCGTTCTTGATGTGTGTGAGCCAACCCTTAAATTATGTGAATCCAACGTTTACTCGATCAGTAAGCGTTCCAATCTTTAATGGATTGGTCACGATATTACGTTACTCATGCTATTGATAACAAGAAAAGTGGAAGAAGAAATCCGAGATTGCTTTAATTAATTAAAAAATGCTGTTAGTTGCTACTTAAAGCCGATATATTTGCTATGATTTATTCTATTTGGTTTGTTTTTCAATCAGATGTACATTTAACACCCCATGTATAACAAAAGAACTTCAAAAACCAATCTTAGTATGATTAAATGAGGTTGTTCGTTAAATTAATTATGGCATGACGTTTATTATCTCCACATATTTTTCAATCCATTTTTATGGTATGGTTACTGCTCGACCTTAGCTAATTTGTATGTTTATTTGCCATATGTATTAATAAAAAAATATTTTAAAGAAATCCCACAGACATTATCAGATTTCTCACAAGTTTGTTTTTCATTATGGTACATTATGTAATTTTAATCACTATAAAAAATTTACCCTACATCGAAATGTAAGTTACATACTAAAATAGCGAATAATAAAGACTATTGTGTCTTTTTAAGTGTTTTTGGACAAATCCCAAATAAATTTAGGAAAACCTTAACAACAACGTTTTTATTATATTATTAAATAATTAGTTCAACATTACTTTATAGAAACAAGCGGAAAGGCGCTGTATATTAATAAAATAATTATCGTCTACTGATTGCTTCGGCTATATCATTGGGCGGGCGTGGTCAGTTCACACGAAGACAAAATTTATGACATGACAGCCACCGCCTTCTACAAAATTATATTTGTTCGAGGTAAATTTCACACCCAATTATTACTTTTACAACCACTCCAATACTGCATTCACATGGAAGTATTACATTTTCAATCATAAGGAAGCAGCTATGTATTTTTAACAGTAATAAAAACTACTTAATTACATTTAAAAATGGTGCTGTAGTAGTAGGAATTTGGTAGCCAGTAGTTTTGGGTTTTATTTGCTAGAAAATAATTTCCTGTTAAAATACAAAGGAGGCGTGTGCACAGTATCGATTTGAAATTATTTAAAACTGTTCTTGCTTCTCTAAAAACGATTAAGGCTACTTAAGTAGTTTTTAATTAATATTACACATATTTATTGCAAAGTGATTGAGTCGGTGCAATAAAATTAATGCAAACACGCCTTATGGAAACTACTTTGTTGATAACGTAATGTTGTTTGCAACGCTTATTAATAATTTTTAGTTAAAAAAACGATGAATGAAAGAGAAAAAATTTGAAACACACACATACACAACACACACACACACACACACACACACGCATACACTCACGCACACTATACGGACATTAACACTTTAAAATAAAATAACAATGCAAGGACAAAAAACATATAAATGCAGTAACACTGACCCCTGTTTATCAGCATAAAGCTTCTCCGACACACTTAATATAGCACAGAAATACTCTTATTTTGATTATTTCATTCATTGAATTTTTTTTTGATCGAAAAGATACATCCAGGTTTCCACATATGTCTTATTGTATTATCAAAAACACTACGCACTTGAGAAAACGATCGATGACTCATCTAATTTTAATTTTCAAAAAGTTTTTTAGTATCCTAGTCAAAACTAGACTGTTAAAAATATCCTCCACGCTAATTTTTTCTTTAGTTTATTACTGTAATATAGAATTTAATTAAAAACTAACGGCTAATTTTAAATTAATGTCTTGAACCCAATTTTGATTTAGTTATTCGTTGCGAATATTTCGTGGTATTTTCTAGTTACAAATCATAGCGCTTATACCTAATATAATTAATGAACCTTATCTTTACGGGATCTTATATATTCACTTCTGTGATCTAGATGCAGGGACCAGTTTCACCTTAGATCTACAACCAAAAATCTGATTGCAGGAAAGAGAAAGGAAGTCTGTTTTGTGAAGAAGAGTATTACTTAGAAAGGAGTATTTATTAGAATAAAATTTAATAAATAATAATATTAATTAAATTTTATTGTACGCAGATTTTACTCAATAAAATGGCCATTTAATTTTTACTCTGTCTATAAAGTAGTAGACTTTATTAGTATGATTTATTTATAGTAGCTCTACAATTCAGCCAATATTAATTTATTTATTAGAGAAATTACAAAAACATTAGTGGCTTAAATACTCATATCCTGTAACAAGCTCTTCACAATTTAAACATCATTCACAGCATTCGAGAACCAGCAGTAATCAATCAACGATTTTCACTACAATAGCGCTAATTGATCCACTGTACGCTACCATTCTGCTATCGACATATCAAAGGGTAGGACTAAAAAACCCGACAAAAGGTGTTATAAGTAAAAATTGCCCGATTCTTATGAATATGTATGTATCATTACGGGCACCATATGCGCGACACATGGCCAATGGACCATACGGCCTATTGGGATTTCAGTTCGTAGCATAGGAAGTGGTTGTTTTTTTGTATCGATTAAAATTAGTACTTGGAGTGTATTTGTGTTTTAAGGGTTGTTTTATGAAGTTACATATTTTATTGATATGTGACGTTATTTAAAATATTGTTTTCGCAATTATAATTGTTTTTTGTCAATTGAAATAAGCCATTAAGATATCGAATACCGCTTACTTTAATTAAAACAATTAACTCAGGCGATAAAACTTGGAATTTGTTCGTAAACTAGCATAACTGACATTTTGATGTACTCGCGAAACATAAAATTGTGTATTTTTTATTGTATTTTAAAGCTGACCTCGAAATCTAATTTTCAGCATAAATATTTTCATTTTGATGGAAATAACAGTGTAAAATAATGAGCATGTATACTTAAGAGGTGAATCTGAGCAAAAAAAAAAGTTATAAGTTAAAAAAAAAGTAATAAGCCCATAAATATGGCTTCGAGTAAGTATTGAGCTTTTGTATGGAACAGCTGATTTCTTTCGCTATTGTTTGATAGACATTCATCTCTTAGTATAAATGCATTTTTTTTACATTCTGTACAATGGAACAGAATCGTTATAATTGGAATTTAAAATTAATTTTAATTTAAACATCTTACGTAATAAATTAAAATTTTACTCATACGCACACTTAAGCCAAATTAAGCATCATTGAGAGCTTGTGTTATGGATACTACATAACGGAGGAATATTATAGAAATAATCGTAATATGTAGAGAAATATCGGAAATATACTAAATAACCTATGACTCGTGAATTAATATTCGTACACATTATCAAAATGTTTACTTCTACCGGGATTCAAACCCAGGACCTCTGTAGAATATTGACCTCTATAGGTTCCTAAGTAGGCATGGAGTTGTTTTCTAAAACATTATGTTTAACAGAGAAAGGTCTGTCAAATTGTTTATCATGTGTATGCCGGAATCCAATTAAGAATAAAAGAGTAGTCAATAAGTTTTGTAATTTCAAAGAATAATAGCCCTTATCAACAACACCACTGATATAAAATTGGCTTCCTATTTAAACTTTATTTCATTTCAGAATTTATCTTTATCTCTATAAAATTCAAGTGACCACAACTTGAAGTACAATCTCAGTACTTTATGATTGAGTTGTCAACTGTTTTAGATGGGTTCATTCGATTGAAATGTAATGGAGTCACGTCGCGCTTCAAAGTGAGTAGTTCTATGTACGCTTGATGTTTCGATCAGTGATATTTGTAATGACATTATAACATATTTTATATAACAAACTATGATAGATATTAAGTCTAGACGCTCTTCAAATATTTATGTGTTGTTCAAGACTCAGCCTGTTGAGTTCTTTATAACAATGTTAGTTGAAGGAACTAGAAAGGGAAGGTAGTTCCAATATTTTTTACAACCGTTTATATTCGTAGATTAAACGAAGGAAGAATCCTTCCTGTAATTAAACTGGTGATTAATTACATTGCTATATAAATTGCTTGCTTTAATTTTGAAAAATAAAGAGCTTGCTTTAGAGTACTCTTAGCACTGAACCCACTGAGGCAATACTGGGAACGTTTTGAAAGCGAGAATTTTTCTTTTCTTAGTTTCTATTGACCACGTTGTATAGAAACTGGCCACAGAACCACCACCGCCTCCCAGAACACTTCTACTACCTCAGTGGGTTCAGCGTTATATTCTCTAATGGATAGTAATTTAAAAGAATATATAAATTGTAAAAGGATATTTCAAGTATCATTACCTCACATATTTTATTTTATAGATAAACAAAGAATATAATAAATGTATTTTTTTCATTACGATTGCCAGGATGAATTAGGGTTGCTTTATCTGTAAGCGGTAATTAATTTAGATTAACCATAATTTTTGGCGTTACACATCAAGAAAAATTTAGGGTTTCAAGTTAAGGCCTTTTCATGGCCATTTGAGTCAGAAAGAAACTTTTAAGACTTAACAAAGCACAGTATTTCACAAGAAATGATAATACGAAAGATACAAATTCTTGAACTAACCTCTTTCATGCTCAAATTATATTAATTTAAACATGTGTAACTTAATCATAGGCAATTTTAAAATAACTGCAGCTAAATAGCTACTATCTATGTTGTTATTCGAATTCAAAGAATGCCGTTTAAGCTTACTTTCCAAGATCGTTATTTTTTGCGGTGACTGCGCGCGCGCACCCCGAGCCGTCACGGTGTCGCGTGTTCAGATTCTACGCGGTCCACCGCACCTTGCTACGATTTGACGCAAAAAATGAAGGGACCGTGTAAAGGGTACCGTATGAAATTATAAAAATATTTGCGTGCCTAACTTGACATAGAAAAATTATAATTATTCGTTAGAACTGTATACTTTGTTTTAACCTACGCATGCAATTTACAGATAGCCAAAGTATAAAATCTGCTAATGCCGTTTATGTATTTAAGAGCACATTCAAATTTGATGCCCGAAAACTTACTAATTGTTACTTTGGCAAAATTGAGTCCTTAGTGCTCACTTTACTTTGTCTATAAGATTAAATTGAAAAAAAAACGCAAAAAACACTAAATTGGATTTCTTAAACTAGTATTATACTGAGTTGAGTAAATTTCCCCTAATATACAGAACCCTAATGAGCAATCACCCAGTGAACGGTGACGAACTGAATTTTTGTGGTCCTGGCACGAGCGCAGTAACGGGCGTAGTTGAAAAAAACCGTTCATCTAAGTTGACCGAACCAAGAGAATCGTGGTTCAGGCTTAATTTGATTGCTGTAGAAATAATCACTAATCTCAAATAATAAGTTAAACTGTTGGAACATTATTCAATTAGTCTTTGTTTGAATGGTTTACGATATTTATTCGCAACGTATGATTAAAGAGAGAATACATAGAAACTACCGTCATCATCATCTTAAAATGCCTATATACTTCTACTTCGTAAGTACGAATGTGTTTAATGATTATTATTTCGTACTGACTGTGAGTTACTGTACAAGTGTACTGTATTTTCACTTTCATTGTTTTTTACTATTATACTAAATCTATAAAAGTTCATAAAACCGATCGTTTCAATTTATACGTTCAGTGCAGGGACAAACCTGGTGAGTTAGGTCCATTATAGGCTCATTGCTAAGCACAGGCCTCTGTGTGATCGAAAAATTTAAGGATTTTTGACCAATTACGTTAGCTTAATGCAATTTCGTAGATACTCGACCCTTAATGTTGTGAAAATAAATAATATTAAAGCTACAATTATAAAGTCAAAGTCAAAGTCAAAATATCTTATTCTAACTAGGTTCAATTACTAAGTTCTTGTAAATCGTCATAAAAGGGAATATTTAAGAGAGAAATAAATAAATAAATTAATATTAAATAAAAATAAATTTTAAGTGGTTATTAAAAGAGTATTTGCAACTTTTCCCAGTTTTAAAATTTAATTAAATTAGTTATTCTAAAATTAAAACTAACACTAATATGCATATTCCAATTAACCCTACCACCGCTTCGATGCATTAGTACCTAGCTGCAGAGAAGAAGCGGCGCAAGAAACATTCAGCCTTTAGCATTTGTAATGTCATTTACAAATTATCTATATCATTATGTATTAGTATTACAAACATGTTTTTTTTATTTTACAGTGCGATATTTTGTACATTTATTTTAATTTCTGTAAAATTTAAAAAAGAATTTTCAATTATATTTACAACAGAATAAAATCCCTTATTATAATTTATTTCTTTCATAGAATTAACGAAGGTAGCTTGTCCTTCGAAAAATTTAAAGAAAAAAAATAGCTTAGTTACTTTAGAAAGCATTTATGTAACCAAATGCATTTATGCAAAAATATTCATGTAACAACTTAACTTCAGTAAATTTGAAGAAAACAATATAGTTTTGTCAGCAAAGTGAATGTGTTTCATATTTAATTTCTTAATATTAGTTGTTACCATAAACAGTTCCCAAATCTATGCTCGAAATATTTCAAAATGTTTCGTCTATTAAATTGTTTCCGTTATCTTATAGTTTTTCTGCCAACAACGGAAGCAACCCGTTCCTAACTCTATATTTAATTTCACATTAAGTTTTGTTGTAATTTAAAGAATCATTTCGAATAATGAATGTCAGAAGATATGGACTTTAATTTTTTGAAGTTTTTGTTATAATCATTCAGTGTAAATTCATTTTATACTACAAGATGTTCGAAATACAAATTAGATGATAAATAAAGACATTCGAGAAAATTAAAGACTTATTTGTAGATATAAATATAAATATTATTATTTTAATTGAGTTAACATTGTCATAACTACAAGTTATATAATAATACAAATGAATCCCAATCAAATGAAACCATTAACTAAAATGAAGAAGAATTATCTAAAGCTGAAGTATTGACATTTCTTTCATTAATATGTATCGATGCAAATATGAAAAATTGAGACGAATGACTATTTATGTAACACTTACCTCTCACTAAAACGACGTTATAATATTTGAGACATTAACTGCTCTACATACGGATACATCTATAGACAAAAAACGCAGGCGTGCAGCTAAGTAGATAAAACTACAGCAGCCGTCGAATTTTCTTCAGACATTAATCACACAAGCATGTTCGCTAAGCCGTTGAGGTAACCAAGTATTAGTTGTTAGATAAGACGATTTAAAATGAATAAATTTCATTAGCTATTTTTACAAAAGTGTACATGTATAAACATTCCTCCTCTTTCTTAAGACATGTTGATTATCTCACTAACAACGCGAACCTTATTCCAGCGCAGTGGAGAAAATTGTATGGTAGCTGTTAGAAATGTACGGGCGACATAGCAATTATTTACGATTAATAATTATTATTTATTTTTATTTTTTACTTTCGGCATGATCTGGTAAATACACACGGGCCAAAGCTAAGTGTGTTTAACGATTATTATTTTGTACTGACTGTGAGTGACTATTGAGCAAATTGCAGAAAATTTTCAATTCTTAGAATTACTCATGTAATACTAATTTTAAATCATCATCTTTGCTGTCTAAAAATAGTATATAAATATACCAAATTCGTCGAAGCTTTAAATAACTTAATCCCTTTTAATGTTACATATATTTAAAAAAAACTTTTAAATCGACTACTTAATATTACTACTATCTATTTATAATTAATTACTGTTAACATTGACGACCATATTTAAAAGGTTTTTTTGTAAACCTGCCAACGCCTAATAATCTGCCGTATATTTTACGTCACATTTCTTCTATTATTTACATCACATTTAAAGAAAATTAAAAATACCCCACATATTTTAATACTTCATAATATCAATTGGATATTTAGAAATATTTTTATTTCAAACCGCAGGACTTAACTATCTCATCCGGATGACACGTTAATTAGTATTTTTGAAAACTATCAAAGCCCATTGAAATGTCCTGCAACGCACCAGAGGACTTAAAAAGGCCGCTTTGAGCGATTCGCGTTAATTTAGTCATATAATGCAGATTCAAACAAAAAATGTATATTATTCTTCGAATACAATTCATACAAATTAATCATATGACAGTTTTGTTTAGGGAACCGTATAACGGATCATAAAAAAGTACAAGTACAATGCAAAAATGTAAGTAAGCTTGTAGTTGTCAATAGACCAGAGATTTCATATAATGTCTCTTATAGACATGGTTTTATGATTGAATGCAGTACAATGAAACCTTATATCCTGATATCTTCAAGCTAATATGTTACTTGTGCAATATGCAAATAATAAAAGAAATAGAAATACTTAGTTATTTAATGGTGTGTTTTCCATACCTACGAAAAATAATTAAATTTTTGTAAAACATATCCTCAAACTCTGTTCTTTTGTTATAAATAAATACGTTCTTAAATGTGTCCCTTATAATAAAAATAATAAATTAAGAAATTTATTTTTCTGGTCTAATATGACCAATCTGAGACTAGAAAATATTTTTTTCCATTCTTTTGGCTCTGGGGGAACTTTATACGGATACAGAACAATCCCCTTTCTGATTATGTTACGTAGAAAACTAATTACTTTTCTTAGTAAATATTATATTTAAAAATCCCTTCATACTGATATGATTTATCTTCGTTAATTTTTTGAATTTTTTTTATTATAATATATCACTTAACGTTGATATTATTTTGTATAATTATGCATAACTATTGAAAACAGCGTTGAAATGAATCCCAAAAATTAAACCTTGCATCATAGCCACCCAGTTCGCGTGCCGGCGCGGTCGCGCACTTTCTACTGCTAACGGTCGGCGCGTGCGCAACGCACCTGTCCCGCGACCCCGGCCAGTGTGGTTACCATTATAGAGGCTCATTACTATTGTGAATGTTATCGAGGCCTTAATTCCGTTGTTAATAGGTAAAGTATGGTACCTATTATATTTCTGACAACGAGCTTATCTTGTTGCTCGTTAATACTCATATACCTTTATTAGATATTTACTATGGGAAGCTGTTTAATCTTTCATCCCTTGCTGATTTGCCAGCATTCTATAGAAAATTTTTGGTATATCTATGATATGCAGGTAGTTTACAGAAAAAAAACAGTTTTTTGTTATTAAAAGCCTCCTTACCATTTGTTTTTAGACAAACAGTAAAGGTACTTGGTACAGATTTCCAAATTAAAATATAGACAAATCTGAAAATACGCCGTTACTTTAATACAAGGACATATTTTTCTTTTCATGGTTAATCTTTTCCTGAGCGCTTATACACATGTTGCTGCCAACTTCATCGATTTTCCAAGAGCAGAAATACTACGAAGATTCAAACTTTTTGTATTCAGTCGCAAATGTTTCTTTATCAAGTTAGAAAGTAACGCATAATTCTTCTTCAGTGATCCTCTCCCTCTGTTAACAGTATTCTAATTACAGATTTCAATTTCAAAGGCAAATTGTTTTATTAGAAATAAATATGAAGGTATAGTTATTTTTGAATACATTGTTATCAACGGGGTAGTACGGAGTACTCTTCTTGAAATTGTGTATCAACTCTACAATTTTATCCCCAGCTATCATACATCAATGAACAAATCAATTAAATTCGAATACAATCTCTTATGAATATACTTACAAAAGGAGAAACCAAAACAATTCATCACAAATATCATTAGAAAGTAAGCCGATTCAGAGCTGTTTAATACGTTAGTGATTATTTAGCACCCCAAAAACACATCACGGACACTTTCGTATTGCTGTATGAATACTTACAATATATTTAATTCTTAATTGAATATTTCAGTTGATAAAGAAAAATTAGGGAAGTGAATAAAAGTTTCATTTCAGGGTGATCAAACGCACTTGTAGCATCCAATTCTCAATTTTAGAAATTGTTCCCAAATTTTATTTCATGGGTAGAATATGTTTTTTTTATTGATGATGATTAAGTAATTTATTAATATTCAGATAATAATTATAAATGATACTAAAATAAAAAATAAAAGCACAGTTATATTGTCTATACTAGAGATTTGATATAAAGGGGTGGAAAGCAATCAGAAGGACTAGTTTATAGAAATAAATTATTTTTAGCGTGTTAAAAAAGCTAGCTACCTTTTTTTAACACGTCTTATCGAATTTCTTAATCCAGTTGCCTAAAGAATTAAGTATTTCACGCCCCAATTACACCGGGCACAATGCCACCAAAATCCGCTATCAATCATACATCACTATAAATTTAAAAAATGGATTTAATCGGACCTTACGTCAACATGGCCGAATCAACGGTCTGCGCGGGCGCAACAGGTGATCACGCACCTGCGCCAACGGTCGCCCGCTTCCTTTATGCGCCTGACATTACGATGGTTAGATTAGACGTATGGAAGGAAAGGTATATGCAGTGGCATTTTATGATCTTTCTGAGTAAAGATGTTGGAATGTCGCAATAGCATAGGACACTAATTGTATGGATGAGCCTGCTACATACTTAATTTCTAACTCAAAGTCCTATTTATGATTTCAGAAACACCATCTGATTTCTAATAGTTATTCTAAAATTTGGCACGGACTCTGGAATTATTATCTATTAAGAACATAAATTTAAAAATATTTAAAATGTATATAGAAACAGATATCATGAAATGTAAAATGAACGAAATATTATGGTAATCATCAAACAAACAAATAATATTGGTACGTGAGCCCTATTCTGATTGACGCCTGAACAATGGTCATTGTAAAACAGTTCTTCCACTTTCAAGTTATGGTTGATATTTCAGATATGTGGTGTAAAACTGCATTACTTTTGAAATTGTTTTCGCTGCGGGTTCCGGCACGTGCCTTTTTTAGTCTAGTTCTAACTTCAATGTAAGTGGGAATAAGGGTTGTCAGTGCAAAGGTATTGAAGATGTTGACGAATTAATCAGCAAAAGAGATGAAACAACAATGTGACATTATGTTATCTTAACTTATATGGAAGTACAAATCATGAGATTTAGTAATGGAACTTCGTATTACTTAAAATACAGTTCTAGTTAAGAGTAGTTTAGGTTATAGAATGTTGAGTAAAAAAATTAAAAATTAATTGCAATTACTACGGTGACTATAATAATATAGTTAAACTCATGAGTCGCATACCAGGTCGTATCAGCATTTTATTATTTCATTTGCGTTTTTAAGTATGCATTCAAACATCTTCAGACTGTTAAAAATATTTGTTGTTTCCATATATTTTTATTTCAAGTCTTTTTAGTCTTTATCTAGCTCCAGTATCATTGAGATTTTGTAAATTAATAAATTATCAACAATTTAAAAACAACTTGACCTTGTTGGGTAAATGCCTATTAACATGGCAGAAGCACATGAAGTATTTACGCCGAAGGTTGCGGTTACAAATTTCCAGACCTTCCACCTGTCTGGTATCAAATGTACAGGTTCTGGATGATACTTACTCTGAAGTAGATAATAGGTATGAGTAGTAAGGGTGTTATGTCCAAAAACGACGATTAAATACATGCATATTATTATTTAACACTAGATATACCAGCGATTTGAATATATGTCAACAACAAAAATTATATTTGTTACTAATGTATATAAAATAACATTAAGTTTATAAAACGTACTCTCTAATTATAGCTACAAAAGACATAACATCATTTCTGAAAAAAATATGTGTAATATAGTAGGAATTTTGAATTGAAATTGCATGACCAGTCTAAATGACTGGTTTGGTAAATCTAGTGTTAAGGTAACAACATTTTAATCATTAAGGTTCCATTAAATTAAGTATAATTTTAAATTTTTACAGCCCTAACATAATAGAACCATACGATATTAGCACGAAGACTACAGCACATTGTAGTTTTTGTACAAACATTGGATAAATCATACCCTTATTCAACATTATTTCTTCTTACAACCTAAAGAGTGTTTATACTGTTTACTAGTAAAATAAAGGTTTTTGTTTTGCAATCGAGATGTTTTATACATTGATGGATATTGTGGTTTGTGGCAGGGAATAAGATGAGGTAGCTTAGAAATTATTACTGTTATATAAGTCAGTTCCATAACATTAAAAAAAATGACTTAGGTAAAACCAAACAAAGGTCGATTGGAAAACTTAATTGCTTTTCCATTACTGGTCTTTGTATCTGATAAAATAATTACATCATGTACTTCGGAAGTTACTCTTAAAGTTATATTATGAAAAGCACTTGTATGCTGAAATGTGTAATTGGCCACATTATTTTTAGTCTTAACATAATGGTTTTAGTTATCCCAGCAATATACATTACTTCACTTAGCTAGCTTTAAATACTCAATTAGAGTTAAGAATGTAATCCGTGAAGATATTCTATTTATTAAAGTCGGCACCAGCTCAGCTGTGAAGCTGCTTGTACGTTCCAGAGTTATCATAATTCCACGATCATTATCGATAAAAAATCTGCCTACCGATTCAGCCTCAGACTGGACTCATAAACAGGGATCTGGTGTAACTTATGAACGTTTAGCACGCCATCCTGAAGCGTTGTGCCCGAACGATAAATTAACTCTTCCCACCCCGATAGTGCTTTGTGCAAATCGAACATCGATGATTTATGAACAATTATCGATTAATTCAAGCAGCGATCGTAAGTTTAATCGAGATTATTAAGGACCCGATTCACCATCGACAGAATCTAAATCAATCGGACGGTTAACATGTTACTTAATTAGTGATTTGTTAATTTCGATTTTGTTGCTGTCATTGCGCATATTGGTATCTCAGTTTAGTGAGTACATCTTACTCTTACTAATTAAGTACGATGTGAAGATTTACATTGCTACTAACTAAAGTCGTACACATCTTTTAAAGATCGACAACAAAATATTAATAGGAAAAAATAAAAAAATGTAAGTGCACTAATCAACTTATATAGATATTTGGAGTCGGAATGACTTCACTTACCCGTGAGTGAGTGAGTTACGTGAGAAGTTCCTATTACTATTACCAAAAATCTTCATCAAATTCAAGATAAATTAAAATAGGAACAATTGGAGCATATTAAATTTCAAATAAGTCAATAAATAACAAAGTTTTGAGATAATTGACATGGAAGTCCTCCTTTTTTATATTCGTTATCATTATTTTATTTTGGTGTGTACAGAATCGTGATATTGATCATGAACATAGATGTTATGCTTCCACAATACCACTAAAGACTCGCCCATGATTGGAAGTTTGCGTTTAAGAAGAGGTACTATGCTGATGCCAACTAGCGCTTAAACGTGCGACCGATCAGTTTTTTGTGAGCGAAATGGGAGCAATACTCATCACCATCAGATAACGCAACAAAAACTTGATGATGGAGTCCGCACAAAGGCGCCACCGGCGCGCCTCGATTACGCCCTATGACAAAGCAGTTTGTTCCGAACAAAACCCCATATTGATCCAAACGATTCTTCTATTTTGCTTTAGCTTTATTACATTTTTTGTTTGTCTGATAGGTTCTTACAAGAAAGCTTGGCGGTAGTTCGAAGTGTTAGGTAACAGAAAAAGTGGGTGCGTCTGTGCGTTGACTTTACGGTTCGGAAACAGTATGACACAATTTTCGTAAATATTTTATTTTTTCTTCCTCTTCAGAAGCTTTATAGATAAAAGCTATGATATGGTCAAAGTCTTTTCGCATATATAATAGTTTGTCTAGTTTCGTAATAAAATATCTTTGGCTGTACTATTTGTATCTAGCTTGTTTTCATGACATTTTCATGGCATTGCCACACGAGCTTACTGAAAGAATCCTAATGAACCGTGTACTCAATTGCGATTCTTTATTGAGACGTTGAAACCCAACCACAAGAACGTGCGAAAAAAAATCGTGGTCAAAGGTCGGTCAGGCTTCATAGACTGTAACAAAACCTAGGCCGGCTCCGTGCGAGATATCCTTGGAGTTGCAAGCGTCCACGGGCTACGGTACCGCTTCAGGTGGGCTGTATGCTCGAATAACACCTTAGTAGTATAAAAAGAAAGCAAAGTACTTTCTTGAGACCAAGCTCGTGATTTAGCATTAGGTGATTTTCGTTCTTGTTTACTGGTCATAAGTATTACAAAAATATAGTTAGCTACCCAAAATTAACAGCACCCACGTGCTGTACTTTTCGATCATTACGTACATGTAGGCAACTATTAATAGTTTCTCAGTATCAGTGACGTCGTGATCGGTTGGGAATATCATTAAGTAATAGAACAAACGTTTTGGTGGTCCATCCGGACCACCCAATGAAAGTAATGTTATAATTGTTTTCGTGTAAAGATTTATAACAGCGGAGATTGACTTGGTTGTAAACTAGTTTTTTGTCTATACATGGTGCTCCTCGAAAAAATATTTTATAGAACATGATAGGAATGTTTTAAGTGAGAAGTGTCTAATACCATTTATACCAAAGCAGTCCTAATTTATATCATTATTGCAGATTGTACCGTTTTTTATTTATTTTTTAATTGGTCATTAAATGAGGTTTAAAACTAAATTTAGGCCTCCATGGACATCAGTAGCGTTGTTATTTTACCTAATACTTACGTCATAATGTGTACCATTCAATGTAGAATGTTTTAGGTTAACCCTTCATAACATTGTTATGAGGCTTGAAAGTTGAGAAAATCTGAAATTGTCTTCAATTTTACAATTCTGATATATAGACATAAAAACAAGCTTATAAGCATTTCACGAAGTTGTAGGCTAAAATAGATCTTCTTATTATATAACTGCAATACGTTTTGATTACATTTTAATTTCCTATCTTCATTTTCGATGATGAATTAGTAACGATAGTATTTTTTATCTGTTTTAAAAACGTCTTTTGTTTCATCAATAGAGTAATCTAGACATGCATTCATTTATCATAGTTACCAAATCAATCACTATTAATTATAAATCAAACTAATTTATTACGCGTAGTGAAAGTTATCCCTAATGATTATATCAAAGATTTATTCTTATTGCCTTTTCAGTTTTGGGTTCGAAAATTGAGTAGTTGTTTAACTTGGTACTTGCAAGGTGTTTCTAATGGCGTTGAGAGTGATTTAAACAACGTCTGATGTTTGAATGAATGTAACTGATTTGAATTCATACTTCTGTTCAACAATCTTGCTCGTTAAACTTTTAGAATCTTATATCAATGTATGTCATGATTATTAAAGCAAGAAGAAAGAGAAGAAGTTAAATCAAATCACTAAATATACATATTTTAGTTATTCTAGCAACACATATACACAGTTTTCATAAATCACTATGATTTCTAGCGGTTCTTCTTCTTTCACAATCGTATTAGTAAACTTACAGGACGATGCTTATATTTCGATCTTACTTGGAACATTAAATCTATTTTTCAAACCGTAATTAAAATCACCTGCTCGGTATAATTATCGAAGTGAATAACT
The DNA here is from genome assembly GCA_943193645.1 of Acentria ephemerella. Taxonomy (NCBI): domain Eukaryota; kingdom Metazoa; phylum Arthropoda; class Insecta; order Lepidoptera; family Crambidae; genus Acentria; species Acentria ephemerella. The sequence goes on along the minus strand of OW971881.1, from coordinate 10,533,279 downwards.
AGAACGATTGTCAGCATACACGGTCTAAGCTAAGCCTCGAATAGACATACTTAATAGTTTGTACATGTCTACGAACGAGCAAGCATTTTACGTTTTATGCGAGCCAGCTGTTTAAGTAACATGGAAGTAAATAATAATACAGAGCCTGTTCGTATTTTTGTATTCAATGAGTAGGTTTTGTTATAATTGAAATTTTGATTTCGATGTTTAATTTTTATAAAGCAACTGTGAGTTTCTAATCTGTTATAACAGGGTATCATTTTTCAGTAAACCTTTTTAATAGATATTGATTTTTTATAATTTGTCACAAGTTTTCTACAGCGATCGCTAAATTAACAGTTTGCTTCTCTGACCTATACAATGTAAATACTATCAGAAAATTACAAGTAGCAGCTTATTCTCAACCTAACACAAAAAATAATCAAATGCGAACAGAGTATGTTCGCATAGCGTTCGTGGAGGTGGAAACGCAATAACTCTCAGCGTTTCCTTCGGGAATGAAATGTTAGAATGGCTTTTATCGGACCCCGGGAGCATGTACCGTCCCACAGGACTGCATGCTCCACAGCAGCCACAATTAAGACTTAATACCTCGAACTGAAGTTGTTTTATGCAAATCAGCATCGGGATTGCGTGTTCGCGACGCCTACTCGCTTTGACCGTTTATATATTTAAAAGGAGCAATAAATTCCCAGAGAGCTCGAATAGGTGTGATGGGAGAATTTGAGATGACTATTGGTATTGCTTTTTATGGATTTTTGTCATCATTTATTTCCGAACGGGTGATGCTAAAAGTCTCCACGAATACGAATATTAGCAAGTAGTAACTCTTAATATGAAAGTAATAAGAATTATAAATTGAAAGTTGTTTTCTTGGCATAATAGTTCCTACTTAGCCACCCTCGATAGCTAAGTGGTAAACTTCATCAAATCCGGTGAAAATAGTTCTGAACTCGACATGGTACGATCTGGCACTATTTTTTAAATATTTGAGTGAATTAAAAAATAATATTAAGTACTCTGAGGAATAAGGTAGCAAGTACGCTCTTTATGCCGCATATTATGACACTAATCAAAATGTGAAAAGAAAACTTTTGGAAGACTCTTTCCTTTTAGCAAGTATTATAAAGCAATACCAACAGTAATTAAATGGAAAGTTCTTAAAACCTCTTACGTGTATTTGACTTTTGTTATTTATCCCACATAAATTATTTATTAAAAATTCATGAGGAAGAGAATTCATGTTCTGGTAAAGACTTCCAATGATATGATGAAGAGACAGAGAATTGATAATTTTCCCAGGGTTCGCAATAATAATAAAAATGCATAAATAATTTTAAATCATATTTATTACTAGATTCACTTATCTAAGGTATAAATAGCTTTCCATAAATTATTGATTTGTAAAAATGTAAAAAATCCTTATATTTACAATAACTATATTTTGGACGGATTTTAAGATCACAATATACATACATAATGTAAGTATATTCGAATGTCAAACTACATAACGCTATGTAGATAATTACGTGTAATACTTGCTACACATTTACATGTAACTATTGTAAGATCTGAAATCCATAAGCCTTTACTCTTTTATTTATTTACATTTTGTGAAGTCACCATTATATTGTAAAGTGAATTTCTAATTTACTGTAAAGTTAAAGCCTTACAATCCAGACTCAGTGAAATTTTAATTATCCAAATGTTAACGGGATAAATACAAAAAAATGTGGACTTTAGACTTATTCCTATAATTTGTGAAGTCTTGACTTAATGCGACATATAATTTAAAGGAATATATTTCATTGGATAATAAATTATTGCTTAATCATAAATACATGCTAATATCACACTTTTGTATCATAACATTTTTCATATGAGTAATATTTTTTCTTTTTTATATCACGAATCAGGTGGCTTCTCTCGCACTATTTTTTTGGTGTTTAGCTGTAACAAAGAAAAATATTTTAAAGATGTTATCTTAAAACCGAACAAGGGCAAATCGCTCTCAGGCACCGAGAGTTCCGTACAAATTTGTAGGTTATGTTAGGGAAAATTATATAATTTCATAGAAAATAAATATTTATCATTATTTATTATTATAAAATAGGAAAGTATAGGTAATAAACGGATGCACAGGAACTTAGAAACATTTAAATATATTTTAAATGAGTGCATATGAGTGGCAACCATAGGACTCCGTTTGGACCATTCGAGTACGGAACCCTAAAATCTATTTACTGATAACCGATATACATATGTGGAGAAATACTTACAAGTATGTAAGAACAGATGATTCTTCAAGTTCGTATGTTTCGAGAATCCTCTGGAGCAGATGTGGCATTTGTAAGGCCAGGAACCACTGTGGACGTACATGTGGGACTTGAGGTCACCTGGAGTCGGGAATGATTTGGAACACAGACTGCATTTGTGGGGTTTTTCCTGTGGAAAAAGGGATAAGAATTAGTTTTATTGAATTTGTAATGTATTTTTCTAAGATTAAAGGTTTTTTTAATTTGAAACAATCTTATTGCAAATATTGCTATCAGCATCGCATATATGTATTGTCTTTGCTGTTACTTTATAGAAAAAGGGGGAAATGGCGACATCTTTGTACTTTAAATAATATCGATGTATATCCGTGTTTTATTTTTAATTCGTATTTTTTTAGATACTTTCTCACCATCACTATCAAAAGGTGTTTAAATGGTTGTATTTAAACAATTTGAAATTTACTTTTTCTAATTGTAAAAATAAATTGAATAACCAATGAAAACACAAAGCTCGGTATATCAAGCTCGTTCACGCGTCCAACTAGGAGCCTAATTCTTGTTGAGTATTCCTAATTTTGAGAATTTGTTATTATCAAATAATATAAAAGATTTTCTTAAAAGCAGATAAGTATTCTAATTAAAATATTTTATTTTACTTTGCTACATATATATATGTAACCTATATGAACGTCAATCTAAACCTTCTGTTCGCAAATCAATCTAGGGGTTGTGTCTCAACCGTATATTACTTATAGTAGTCTTTGTTTAAATATTGTTATTATTACTAGTCAATTAGAAGCCAATAACAACAGTGTGCCTTATTTAATGAGAAAGAAACAATTTCTTTCTTTGAAAAAAATCGATTCAACACCATATAATCGGTAAAAATGATATCGATAAACCAGTCTACATCAAAACCTGTATTTGCAAATATTAACCCTACCCGGTCGTAAAGGTAATGACCAGAAAAAACCGAGAATCAATCTCGGGAGACAATAAAACGGCTAATAATGATCATCATCTCCAATAATCAAAGTCATGACGTTGCATCTTGTATACGCGCAAATGAATTTATAATGGAACAAGTTCGGTCTAGTGGCGAGTAACGTGTCTGTGCTGGCATTTGTTTTGACGTAATTGTTTTTTTGTGTGTAAGTAGTGAGTTGGTATGACCTCGCACCCTTTATCGTGGGAGAGATTCAAAATGGAAGAAGTATCTAGATTTTCTATTAAGAAGTTATGATTCCTATCAACTAATAACAAAAAGAACTTAATTTTTCCTTTATAATTACGGTATTAATAAGCACATTTTTAAATGTTATATTCCATTTCTTATATTAGGTACTTTTGTACTAGTTGAGTTCAATAAAGTTAAGTCTGATTTACTTTCTATGATATGTATTATTGTAATAATATCAGTAAAAATATATTATAAAGAAAATTTTTAAAGATTTTGCATCAAATTTATCTCCTTTCAACAAATGAATAAGTACTGACACATTTTACATAACTTTTATGGTTTATAAAATAATGGCATCACAAAAAAAAATCTCACGTCGTGAGATTCATAGATGCATTAACATTACCAGTAGTGAAAAATAAAAGACCCGTTGATGGCCCGTAAACTGACGGTGGACGAAACAAATTGAATTGAATACCATATCGTCATTTCCTTGTGGCTTCTCCGTACCAAATTACCATTGCCTATTTTGCTTTTTTAACGTAAAACAATTTGAGACTTGTGGTTTGTTAAAACGTTTTTGATGTTGTAAAGTTAGATAGTTCTTAATGTCACATACTTCAAAATCTTGGTCATGAGTTGATAATTTAGAGATTTACTCTAAATTATCATTGAATAGCTAACACGATCATATTGCATATTTCTTATCTAGTGATAAAAAAACATGATTTTAATCAAAAGGTTGAACAAAACTACTGAAAAAAATACATGTTAATATAAAAAAGGTTTTATCTGTTACTAAAAAAAGAAGTTAATTGAGATAAAAATTAAAAATACAATTACAGACATGATCCACCTACTTCAATATCACTGTTCTTCCCACCGTTCACACCCACGGGAAGAGCTAATCAAAATATAAGTTAATAAAATTAAAAAGCCCCTTCTGTAATTATTAACAGGGTCAAAAAGATCCTTCTCAATTTAGTCAAGTTGCAGTAGCTGACTGGGCTTACAAAAAATGACTCCCAATAATACCTCGACCTTTCCCGCTACCGAATATTATTGTATATAAATCAATAAACAAAGAGCCATTAGTTGTCTGACAATTTCCGTTGGATAAATCACGAACAAGACAAAAAGTGGTCTTCTTGTACTCCTGTAATGAAGGCGGGGTTGTTTTATAACGCGAGTATATGATTTTTTTTACGATTTTGACGTCACGTAAATTTCATCGTCATATATGAATTCTCTTTATTATATCTGATGGTATAAATTAAAGTCTGTGTCTTTCAGATAGGCATGTAAAGTAATCAAGTATTTATAGGTGTGAAGTTAATTAAAGATTTATTTGTTTGTAGGAAAACTCATTAAGATTCAAAGTCATTCGTATTTACCTACAGTAAGTATTATCTTAGCACGTCAAGCTAGTTGTGGCTAGCAGCTGACCTGCTATTAATAATTACAAGAATGTTCGTTGGGTCTTATTGTACATCATTGAGGTTTTAAAGTTTAATGACTACACGATACTTTTATTCTGAGTCAAACAGTAAGGCAAAAATTAAGAAATTTAAAATTTGTCCGTTAAACATCAAAGAATATGGTCATAGTTTAGCGCTATGTCGCACAACAATAAGAGCGGACTTTACCCCTCTCTCCTGTGTAACCTTTTAGTTTTCCTCACATACTTGTAACCGTTAGTATTAATTTCATTTTCTATCAGATTTTTATCAATTTTAATAGATATAAGTACCTTATTTATATTATTGCTTATAATATGTCACAATTCAAAAAATAGATTAAAAATTATCACAATATTACAAAACATTGTAAATAAATAAACAATTATAATTAAAAATACAAATTGATTATTCATTACTGTTACTGACTAAATGAAAAGGAGCTGATAACAGGGAAGGAGGGTTTATTGTATATTATAGTATATTTCTCTAAGTGCTTATTATTCTACAAATTATATATATTATATGTACAAATAAACTTGGAATCTCTACAACGTTTAAAATATTATCAATTCTGTTCACGGTTACTTTCTGGCATCGCCAAAATCGTCTCCAAGGCAAGAACCGATAACGAAATCGCACGTTCGATCATCGATCGTCTCGGAGGCTATATCGCGTACAGTGACGTATGGCCAACCGATACGCCTGCGCTGCGTTATGGAAATTGAATGCAAATGTGATGTGCTTCGGTTAATTTAACTAAATAAATGGATGCGGAGCCTGCGTGCGAGCGCTGTTACGTTTCGGTATTGCTCGTTAGCATGTATTCCTGGTAACCGGAATTTGCTTATCATTAAGGTGAAATTAGCTTAATATTAATGTTTTTTTTTTATATATGAGACCAGTAAATGTTTACATTAAAGGAGATGAAAATGCCATAGAATTTATATTGTCCTTTGAAGCATTATCAGCCCATTATATCTGATATATTATATATATATTGATCAGTAAAGTAATTAAATTCTAATTCTAATTATTATTATAAGATTAATTCTAATACAATTCTGTAATATTCTGTTGTGTTCTTTTAATTGTCTTTGTGTCAAATAAATAAATTAATTAAGCCAGGTTATTTAACAAAACTTCAAAAAATATTAAGATACGATAAGTTTTACTTTTAGAAATCAATTACGTTTTATAATAGGACACAGCCAACGCTACAGAACGACGACTTTAAAAATAAATAGTCTTTGGCACCATTGGCAAACGTTTTTATAATGACTTAGTATTGATTGTTTAGTTGGCACTTAATTCGAACCCATTAATTCTCCATTAATTAAATTTCATATAAAACTATTAAGTGATCCTTCTACCTGTTATCTTTAAAGTACGGATAGAGACGTGTCTCATGACAGAATACCAGCAATCAATATCATATTCAAAGGGACAACGTACTTATTAATGACCAAACCCAATTATATTCTGGTACTGTTAATCAATATTGTGTGTCTGTTAAGACAAGGAGCTTATTAATTGGTACCTCGTATATCACAATCCATGATGGTCCTATGTTGTGATTACACCAATATCGGAAAATAAAGGTGAAGCCACATCGACGAAGTATGGTATTGTTTTAAAATTCTCCTAAGTAATATGTAACTCAGTTGCGCTAAGAGGTTTTACTAAGCAATCGTATTTTGTCTAGTTTAAGCAGGTTCATATTTTAAAAATAAAATATTAAGTTTGAATGGATCCATTGATATTTTACAGTGAAAATTTAAACATAGATAGCACTATTGAAGCGCACTGGCCTGTACAGAGTCAGTAAAAAACAGAATTTAAGTATCCTAGTAGCAAATCCCCTAATTTATAAAACTAACTCCAATTTAAGCAAGTAGGATAATATGTTTTTTATTTTAATTCAATACCTATATGTACGGGATTTACTGTGAATCAAATCCGTAATTATTACTATAGCGTCATTAAATAATAGAAAATATCCCAATCTTCCCACTAGTGCACACTCGCCCTAAACAGTTGGCTATTTCATTAAGTCACCTCTCTGGAATAATTTAATCAGTACGGTCGGCAAAAGAAAGATAAAGAATGATTGATAGTGTTGCAGCCGATGCAATCTGCCTCGATGGGTATGCGACTCATTTTGTGTTGGTGATATGCAGCACTGGAGATTCTTTCGCGAAGATATTGAAATTTGATTGTGATTCTTTGGATTAAGTTTTATTTCTTTTATTTTGCTGACCGTCTGGTTGAGAAGTACCTCTAACTATTAGATTGGAGTCTCGGCCGTGGCAAGTGTTTCTGTAATATAGACGACTATTTGTTCGGGGGTCATGGCTGTTTATATATTAATGTATGTTTAATTAATTATATTCCAATAAATGAAATATGTCTTACCGTTATTTAATATCCACAGTATAAGCTCTTAATGATGCTTACTTTTCACTAGATGATAGTTATGTGAGAATATCGTTGCTTGGTTTTGAACATGACATGGGTTTGATTTCCCCAATTTTTTTGTTAGTTCCGTTTAGGTTACTGAATATTAACACCCATTCGTGGAGATACTATTTTTAAACATAAAATAAAAGCTAAGACGGAGACACGACATGGAAATATTAACTATATTTTGTAATTAAGTTTAAGTTTAAAATTAAAAAAAACTATAGTTCGTATATATTTTATTACATTTTATTACAAGTATCGTTGCAGTAAGTACTTTGTGATTGCCATATTTTTGCTGTTACAGAAAAAAAACGTAATAAATATACATTATTTTTTGAATTTTTTTCAAATCTAATTCTTTTTTAATCTAATTCAAATCTAATCTACAACTGAAGATTTGAAAATTAAGACTCAAATAAAAACTTCAGTGTATCTACATTACAAATTCGTAGAAAATTAATATATGCAAACGACCATTAAAAATGTTCATCAAAATCTGTCCCAATAAATCAATGAAGGCACACTCTTACGAAATGTGTATGAATTAAAAAAAGACTGATCACTACGTAGGCGGCTGATAAGGGATTTTAAGCCGACAACCCAGTTATACAACTTTGGATCTTATACTAATTGATTTTGTGTAACGTTTGGCTTGTACTGTAGAACATTTTAAGCACTGCTAAGTATTGAATGACATGTTCAAAAGCCGATACTTAACGGGTAGAGCAACATGTATTTTATATTCATTTCATCGTGCCGAAAGTGAGAGATAACGTCAAGACTAGTACTTGTTACATGGTAATTAGCTTTTTGATTGGTATTGGAATTTTATTAGGAACAACCTGAGTGATTAGTTTTGTAATGCAAGAAATAAGTCAGGAAGTAGCATGTTGTTGAAAATTAAACCGTATTTAAAGAGTGATGCGGCATTTTTTGTGGTTAGTGAAAATTGAAATTTTGTATTACATTTGTTCGACATGTAGCTGATTGAAATGTGTTTGGTTATATGGATTAAGAATTTTTGAACTGAATACTTCTATAAAAGTATGGATGATGAAATAATTGGAACCGGTACAATTTTATCTCGAGTTATTACATTTTAATTTGTGGAGATTTATTCTGTAAAAAAATAAAAGTTCAGGAGGTCTAATTTACTAAACCTTAGGTCTCAGGTTTAAATCGACATTTACGACATGTATTTACTAGTCATAGATATTTACGGCACTTAAATAATATTTTTCTTGGATATGCTTTCATTACCTAGAAATGACCATGGACCATGGCACAAGTTTTAAATGATGCTTGATTAAAAAGTGATAGAAATCTTTTGGTATATTAGCTTAATTATCCTTCTTGGAAGACTCATGAGCTGATAAAACATGTACCTAAACACTAATTATTACTCGTGACTGATACTAATAATCTACACCTATTATTAAGGAAGTAAAAATTTTCCTTGTTTCATTAAGAACAATTTCAAAAGCGACAGTACTTAGAAGAAAATAAGCATCGATTATCTAAGTAATATTCCGTTTTCCGTTTCAGAATCTCAATATTACAAGCTATTACAAGGAAGCCTCATACAATCACCGTATAATTGACACATCTTCGTAGGCTTTTTATCTCATCATTATTCGCTCACAAATAAAGCGGAAAATAGTATTATCTGCACGCATTTCTTCAAGATGTAGAAAAAACGGCAGTGTGTGCGTCGCTCCATTAAAATTATGATTGTTTGTTAAGCATTGGTCATTATTTATAGATTAGAAGTATTGATGCAGGTGTTATAAGCACGCGATCTTTGTACTTATTTACTGATAGTTATGCATAAACTTGATTGGTACGTTATAAGTTGCGTAATTTCTTCTTTAGCTTTTATAAATAAAAAAAATGGGTCACATTTAGCTTAATAAATAAGCCAGTAAACAGACTATAAAGGATATTTGAGACAATAACAAATGGAATGAACTACAAATTTTATGTTAAAAGCAATAGCATTAACATGTTCGATAGAATCTAGTTATTACGTATGTGCAGTAGAAATATTTATGTATATTTTTGTACATTCGAAAGTTGTTACAACGATAAAGTGCGTTAATTGATTTCCTGTTGGTTGGATAGTTTTCGTAATTTAGTTGCCTAGTAGGAGTATCTATTATAATTAATGATAAAACAGGTGTGACTGTTACAGTCTATACTCATACTTCAATCTATGTATGCAAATTAGTCTTAACAATATAAGAACAATACAAAATTAACTTAATTAAGAGAAGAATCTGTTCTTTGATTTTTTGGTTATAAATTGAATTGTAAAACGGTCCGCCTATAGCAAACAGGTGAGAAGTTAGGGCCGTAACCTCTACATACGGGTTGGTAAATAAAAACCACAACAATCGGGACTAATGTGTACTAAAATATGGAAAAACTTGATATCAAATTTGTTGTGGTAAAGCCAGGGGGCCAATCATGGCGAAAGTAGGTTTGTTTTCGTAATCGAAACTAGAGCACTCGAGTCACTACGCGAACGAGCTCCTTAGTAATATGGTAATAGTTCACATAGTATTATTTATATCAATTTTCCAAAACAGCTTAAAAATATTGGATATAAACTTCTTTCTGAAAAGTGAAAAATCTCTCAGAATTATTTCAATTTATTTTGATTATTTATAGATCATGTTTTAGCAATTCTATTTTTAATTATTATTCTGATATGAATTAATTTCATCTTACGTATCATTTATCAATATTTATTATTATTAAAAATAAGAAAATCTTTAAGACTTTAAAATAGTTTAAAGCTGAGTTGAATGAATTTTTGATTGATTCACTACAAATGTCATTGATATTGTAATTTCAAATTTTTTTGATCGTTCTCTTTAAACATCACAAAACAAATATATTTTATATCATTTCTTTTTTAAATAGTGCACCTCGTTTTAAGATGAAAGAAAACACAAAAAGCATCTAAAAATTATGTCTTCATTAATGACTTAATGGCATTTACAACGTTAAGGTGAAGTTAAAATTTGTACGATGAAAAATAATGAAACCGATTTTAAAACCAACTTAAAATGCAGGTGCAAGTTACAGGCTGCAGTAACACCCGTCTCCTAACTTTAATGAGATTATAAATCCAATGTGGCATCGATCGTAAACCCTTTCGCATAAAAAGGGGTTCACGAAGATTTTATTAAATTAATTCAAAATGGAGTAGGTTAATTCCTTAAGCTAATCCCTAGTGTTTCGTTTAAATTTCACATCTTCATGAAGATTATTTCAGGTAAGCGTCTTTTAAGTGTACAGATGTTTAAATGTTGACGTTTATTGATGTACAGTCTTAAGTTACTGACTTTTGATTTTAATAAATTATAATAGAAATAACGTGTGATAACTATAAAAAAATATAAAAAAAATCTATTTAGTTGTACATGATAATAAGAATAATATTTCTCACACTCACACCTATTATCTAACTCACAGAAAGCATCATAAAGCTTGTATTGTGTATACTAGATAAAAGAGAGATATATAAAGGTATTAATATGTATGTACATATCAGAAATATATTAAAGAAACAAACAAACATCTTTGACTCTTTAACGAATACTACCCCTACCGGGATTCGAACCTCTGGCTAACATACTGGGTTACTGATCAATCTTACAGACGGTGGCCAATATTATAATTATAATAGTGATATAATTGATACAAATAAACTAAGATTAACATTTAGAAGATTTTATTTTGAACTCATTTTTTTTGATACTGTATATGTATACAGACTATGTAGTCTCAAGGTACAAACGACTATCGTAGAGCAATTACTACAAAGCCGTTGCGGACAATTGCTGAAGTGACAAAACGTCAGACCAGGTAACACAGTATGCTGATTCTTATTTGAGACAACCACCAATCTTCTTGACTCCTCGTTACGTCGATGGTTAGGAGGCACAAGATATTAGCGATTAGCGTTTCACTGCTTACAATTTGACTATCTACGTAAATATGGAATAAATAACAAAAAAACTTTCGTAATTTATTTAATATATCTTTCAAAAAATTTAAAAGAACATAATAGGTAAAGATTATGCAATTGATATTAAAAGTGTTTTGTGTTTATTTAAATAATTTGATCTCTTTTAAAAAACCTAAATACAATAAATATAATTTAAAATTGCAATTTTTAGACTAAACAAATTCATTCTAAAGTGAAATTATTTTTGTTTTATGATTCTATAATCTTCAATATTGTTTTAATTATTCACGCTTGCAAGTTCAATCATACAATTATATTTACACATACGCATACATCGCCCCCGTATACAAAATATTTATAAAATTATAAAACGACTAATTTAGATTAGATACAGAATAAATAAAGTAAAAAGTAGTCTAGTTTAAGTTTTCGGTAAGCTGGAACATAACTACAGCTTCATATTGTAGCTAATAACCATATAATAATTTTAATGTATATTCATAATCACTTTAAGTAGTTTTAACTCAAATTTAAAGGGAAAAGTTGTTAAAATTCTAAGTCGAATGTTGTCATCTGCACAGTTCACGTTTTACTTAAGCCATACGCTCTTGCTTTGTGTGGTCACCAATTGTGGGTACGAATCGATGTGCACCGGCACATTGAACGCACCAACGGACGGATATTGACAACAAACAAATAACGAACCCTTAACGAATGGAAAAGTGTCAGCGCCAGTTACGGGAACATCAATAATTTGCGTAACATTTTGATTGAGTGATTCGCGAATACTCTAAGACTTGTAACCCAATACCTAACCATGTGAACATGAAACAAAATATTTTTAAAAAGCCTGAACTATAAATAATTAAGATCAAATTGTTGCTCGAAGTTTCATTAATATTAATTATATTTCTTACGCTAACGATTATATTCTAGCCTGAATTAAGCATCATTAACTGTAATGTAGATACTATAAAGGAATACAAAATGTTAATATTATAAAGAGCACAACTGTAATAAAAATAATTATAAAGAAAATAAATTCAAATATTGATAGCAATACTTATATATGTATATATATATATATACTAAATTAAATGTACAAACAACCTGGCTCGTAAGTAGATAATTAGATATTAATTTTTATTTTGTACTTAAATATAAGCAATGATGATATGAACGATGAGATAAAACAAACGCTTTATGATAAAAACTGACTAAAAAATAATGATCGTATACTACATCTAGACGAACGAATTCACGACCATAAAAACAAATAATGATAAAGAAAAACGAAGAAATTGCTGAAAATTCTAGTTTTCATACATTTGTTGTAGTTTTCGATTAAACTCTACGTATTTAAGCTAAATAAAAGCTATTGTCCATCACTCGGCACATCCAAGTAAATTGCTTTGCTTTTCTAGACTTAACTAGCCAGTATTGGCGAGTTTAATTCATAGCGACAGCTCAAAAGGTCCTTTAGCCTCAAGAATGCCCGATCAATCAGAGAACAAACCTTTGAAAGACGCCAACAATGCCTATAGTGCTGTTGAAGTTCAGACTTATCGACATATCTAAAAGTTTTGTTATTTATCATTTTCTTAGAAAGCTTCGTAAATTAAAAAGATATTTTTTTTAAAGTAAACTGCTAAAAGTTCCTTTATGTTCCTAACGTTTTACTTAGAACACGCTATTGAAAAACTAGACTTAATCAAGGAGTCAGAAAGACGCGTTTGCGTTGAATAAAACAATTCATTTTGCTTTATTAAGTTAGTTCAGTTAGTTCCCTTTATCATTCCAAACATAATTATGTTGAAAAAAATTTTATGATTCAACCATAAATGCTGACAGGTTCATAGATATTGCTCGGAATGAAGAGTCATAGGAAGAAAACCAAGCATGGATGTGATTCAATATCATACTATGATAGGGTGTAAAAATAATTATATAAAAAAATTTATAGATTTTTTTTAAAAGATTGAAATTTTAAATCTCTTTAAGTTTGTTAATATAAAAAACTTTAAGGGTAACCTTTCTAAACAGATTGTAATTAATCGTTAACTCTTTAGATTAAACATTTCATTCTTGTACCACGTGTAATTATAGCAACCAAACGTTTGACCAAGCACAAAGTTTGTTAGTCCCAAAATGATTCCCACGCCTGGGCAAGGAACCGTATCTGAAGACGATACCGAAGACATCGTGGCCATCAGACCGTATCTTCACACGAGGTGTGTGAAACATGCTATATGAGATCGCCGAAGTTCATATCTGTATGACGGAATAAGTATAGTACTGTAAAAAAACTGTACGTATGTGAGTATAATTTAGTTAAAGAATTTTAGAACAAAAAAATATTTTCTTTATATTTTACATAAATTACATATGATAAAGACAAAATATGTTGCGCAAAATGTTTTGACTACAAAAAGGTTAATATTTCATCCCCTTACGACAAAAAAACAAGTTCTTCCAGTAAATTATAAATACCTAAAAACGACACTTTTTACCATGTTATTTAGTTATAACTGATTAATCACAATCCGCATGTGGCCAACGTGGTTGACTAAAGCCTTATCGGGCTCGCCCTAATTTAGGCTCGCGCCTTCCGTGGAGATGTTATGAGCTGCTGATTATGAAGATTTATAAAAATATTGGTCAATGGTATATGAAGTTGAATTTCTTGTAACTCTCGGACAAGCAGAAAATAGAGTTAAGGCTCATAAAAATATATAAGTAAACAGAATGAATTAAGCAAGCATTGTATTGACGTCGATTCTTCGCGATTCGTCACAGTCGCCTGCGCATCGTGGTTCCCACGTTGACCTGACCTGGTGCGTAATTTATTAGCCTGGACGCCGCCTTAACTATAACTACCTGTGACCGCAGGTGTACCTTAAGAAAACAGGGCTGTCATCTAAAAAATATATTTTTATTAAAGAAAATATTGTAAAGATAATATTAATTAATTAATTATTTCAGGTACCTGTTGGATATGTTAAATTGTCTTTTTTCCCCTAAAATTATTAATAAATGAATAGATTATTTATTAAGAAAATCTATTTATTTATTATTTAATTGAAACAAAGGAGTTAGCATAATTCAGCATTATCTCGTAATATTTCTTAATTTTAAATGCATTTGTATGCTATTGAATATTATTACGAAAATACTTAATTTACTGTAACGATAGGAGCCGTAACCCTCATGTACTTAGCAGTACGAGCCCACAAACTGGTACGTTCTGCTGAAAACAATTTTAAAAACTTTCCTAGCTAAAAGTAGCCATTACACAAAGAATAACAGATCGCCAACCCTAGGTAGTTGTGTGATTTTCTTAAGTCGTGGACACATGAGGTCATAGTTAAATAAGTAAAAACTTGAGGTGGGGCGTTATGGGAAGTGAGCACGGTAAGTTCACCGTATAATGTGCACCAAGCTTTACCGACCCGTAATATAGCACTTAGAATAAATTATCGTCGCTTACTCATAGGTAATTATGTTTTAGGTGCACTCACCAAGATTTTGATTATGAGCTAGTGGTGGGAATATTTTTTAATGAAATCAGGTTTGCTTCATAGTTTTTATGACGCTAATATTGTAGTTACGAATACATGAGTACTTCATTGATATTAAAAAAGAATAACCTCTTGTTTGAACTTTTTTTCTCAGGTAGCTAAATACAAACTAATTTAAGACAAAAACAACTGTCAAATATTTCAAGTTAAGCACTAGGTGTAAACTTTTCTAATGTACCATTTTCTACTTTAGCCGAATACAGTAAATTGGGGGTTGAAGTCTCTACACATCCCAAAAAAATTCAGTGTAAGGCATATCAATCGTGGTTCTATTAATAATAATATTAATTGGAATTAAAATAAAATTTTTTACAAACGTAATAATGCCCTAATAAGTTTGCCAAAAAATTGATTTTTTATTCTATTTGTTAGATTATAATCAATATTTTGAGTAACCTAACTACATGCCTCCTGAATAGTCTATGCTTCGCTAAAGCCTTTTAAATCCCATTATTATGACATTTCTAAGTTATGTGCATATGCAATCCTACTCTGTCCAATTTAGAGAGCTATTGTCGGACTTCCACGGTTCTAATCTCATCACCTCGATTATAAAATCATGGGAACTTTAGAAAAAAATTAAGATTTATTGTATGTATCTGCAATATTGGGCTCATCAGATCCCATATCGTCTTCCGTGGAGTAGTCGTAGAAAACACAGAAGTCATTATTGTACAGCGTTTCATTAGGCGATATCAATCGACCCGTATATGCTTGTATTTTATCCTCATTGCATTAAAAGTTTAGGATGATACTGTTTACTCGATTGACATCCTGTATTTTATCGTATAATCACGATGATGTTTGTGAAACAACATGAAAATTATCACGGATTAACAGGCAATGTTTAAAGTGTAGAAACTGGTGTGTTTTCATAATGTGATACAAATAGTATGCGTCGATGAAGATTATGTGAATTATCCTCAGAAAAAAAGGTCTTTAATAGCATCAGCTATTGTTTCTTTCATCAAGGATAACTGGTTTTTATTGTTTTGCTAAGCTATTAGCGTGGGTTTCCGTGATTGAGTAAGTGGCCGATGGGTAATGATGGCTGCACATTGCATATCCCTTGCATGATAGCTTGATATTTATCTTGCACTGTAGATGTAATTGTTGTTTTGTAAATATTCCTAGATAAAGATAGCAATATTTCTGCTTGTGTGTTATTATGAAATTTTGTTTGCGACTTACATATAAAACGCAAAAATAAATTCACAAAT
Source organism: Acentria ephemerella (assembly GCA_943193645.1). Lineage (NCBI taxonomy): Eukaryota > Metazoa > Arthropoda > Insecta > Lepidoptera > Crambidae > Acentria > Acentria ephemerella. The sequence goes on along the minus strand of OW971881.1, from coordinate 10,517,129 downwards.
AAGGTAATTTTTCAATTAAAGGATATTTCAAATTAATCACTTCAAACCTTTTAAAGCAAATTATTTTTAGTTTTCAATAATTTTGCATACACATCAATGAGTTAATATATCGAATACGCTTATAATAATAGTCTTGGACAAGAGAGTTGTGTGTGGTTTTATGTAATTAAATATCATTTTATTTTAAAATAAACTTAATACCATATTTTCTTTTTTGATGACAATTTAATGTTTGTCATTCAATTTAAATTAATAGCCTTTAGTAATTAATAGAGCAAAGCTAGTAACTTATAAAAGAATCAAAAAATATAATTGTTTTCCTGAAATATGACATGATAAATAAAATCTATTTCGTAATTTTTTCTTCTACTATTCATCGAATGATACAATATTCTTGCTGTTAATAATATATGAACGGTACTGTTACATGAAATTGTAATATTACTGGATAAAATTTTGTGGTGTATATATTATTTTACTCGTCATAAAATATGAACACTCGCCAAGTTAAGGTTTGCCACGTTAATCTTACGTTCGATGCATAACATATATATACAATTTTTTATTTGGAGATCAGTTCACAAACACGGAAAATTTCCTCTGAAAATCTACAGTGTAAGACCAATTCAATTTGAAACACTATATTAATAATTCTGAAAAAATGTTCCGGAAATTAACTTTAAATTACTAAAAGATATATCTGGGTTCTATAACGAACCTAAACTCTATCAAAGTCTTCCTTACTGCTCTAACCATTCAGCTACCGACGGTTTAACAGAAGGTTATTAATAATTCTATTTAATATTAATATCCTATTAACAACTTGCAATAACAGGTCAAGTTGTTCGTAATTATTCTATTAAAAAAACATGAAATGATTATCAAAAGTTCCTTATGTATTCAGTGTTCAGTTCCCACGACCGCGGTCCAAGACGCTTGACTTTTCCGCCCCGATGCGCATGCGCAGATCACACTATATGGCTTTGTGTGAACTATATTACCACGAAACAAAGAAGAGGGCAACATATTATGTATTGGGTGCATTATAGTTCTTGAACGTAATGAATCACCTATTTATTTAGAACTTCTTACTTACTTACTGTAGCTTGAGTTGGAGAAAATTGTTGTTTATAAGGTGAATAATGATTATGGATAAGATATAAAATATAGAGATATAAGAGAAGAAAAAGAGATATAAGATATAAATAGAAAAATTGTAAAATGTTCAAACTCAAAAAGTTCAAACTGGAAACAGACAATGCTTTATCTTAAAAATATTATGGAAATGTAATTGTAAACAGGCAGTGTTGTATATATTTTTTTCCCAGCAATCTTTAGTAATAAAATTAAAGTTTTATTATCATAAATTAAAAATTAATTTGATACATACCTTTATATGCGTCATGCGATGATAATACAAGTTGGAGCTGGCTGTAAACCTTTTCCCGCAGTGTTGGCATTGGTGGGGCTTCTCTCCAGAGTGTATTCTTCTGTGAGTGTTAAGACTACTTGATGTACTGAATCCTTTGTTGCATACCATGCAGACGTGAGGTTTTTCACCTATGAAAGAGGCACTAATTTAGAATATTAAGACGAGAGAAAGTAAATAGATAAGATATTCTTAAGAACACGAGTTACGAAGAATTTCACTACTTTCTCGGGCTTGACATCTAAATTCTAGTGTCTGTCATTCTTTAAAACATTTTATCCAATAAATTTGTAACTTTTCTAATATATAAACTCATCTATTTATTTGCTTTTTCTTTCAAATAATATATTATTTTCCTTGCTCACCAGTGTGTGTTCTCATGTGTCTTTTCAATAACGATGGCCTGTCAAACGCTTTACCACATACTTCACAAGGTAATAAAGCTCTTTCTGATTTTGCCGGTCTTCTTTGGATTTTTGGTGTTATTTGTGTCATTTCCAATAATTCACTAGATGAGCCGGCTGAAGATGAAGTCAGTGAATCTCCTGACACTGACTTATGTTCATCTTCATTACCCGAAGGTGGAGATATAGGTAGTAATACTCTTGACAGTAGTGAAGTCGAGAGGTCTAATGGTGAATCTGTTGGAGAAACGGGTACAAATTAATTTAAAATTTTCATTCATCATATATCAGCAAAAAAAAACAATTTTTATGCATGCAAATTCACAGCGATTAGGTACTAAAGTCTATAGAGCATTCTTGCAAAGCATCGTTATCAAGCGATTGTTTTACCAACCTCTATTATAAATTAACGTAATATAAATCTAATGATTTTACTTTTAGTATTTTAGTTATATCTATGAGAATAATTTTAATTAGTAGGTCGTATTGCTGCGGCTTATCGGTAGCTTATGTTATGTTTTACTGGACAGAACTAAGTTAATAATCTAAAGATTAGTAATAAATTTCGTTCTATGTACTGTCTCTAGATAGAGAAACTTAATTAGATGCTCTGTTTCTGTTTTAGATGAAAGGATATGCGAGCAATCTAAGTAGTATATATATATTTCTAGATCTACATATAAAAGTCCTTGATATAGCGCGACAACCAGACAGATGGCGGTGTGATAAGATCTCTCACTTGTTGGTTGTCTGCGTTTTGTTTTGCTTACTCTATTTGCAGAGGGGAAACATTTTCTACTTCCTCAGTAGATACCAAGTATAATCTTCCTTAGATAGGTTGAGAAATCACATCAGTTTAATTTATAATTACATATCTATCAAACATAGAGTTAATAATTGATTCAGAATATTAATGAATTAACATTATGTTATTATTTTAATTTTGTGGTATAGCGGCAAGTCAAGCTTCACATTATTAATATTATGTGAAGATTCATCGATGATCTAAAATTTTATATAAATAATATTTCGTTAGTGCTATTAAAAGTGTTAGTGTGTAAATACATTCTTGGCCAATTGTTACCATTTTAAAATTATTTTATTCATGTTTATAATGAATAGATTAAAATCATCATGTAAATAATTGGATTTTTAGAAGCTATTTTTACATTTGAAGCTGTTTTGATGACTGATCGTCGAGTCAAATCTTGAAGTAAACTACTCGGCTAGAGGTTTTGTATTCTACGGGATGTTAGTGTGATGAACACAAGCATTCCTTCTCTGGTAATGCTTCTTCATATATTTATGAAACAAATCTCTTTCTTACAATCTTCTAAGAAAATATGTAAATATTAAATTGTTTTCCATTATCTGCCTTAAGTTTTAATGCTTACCTTAGATATTAGGTATGAGAAAAGGAAATGTACATGATATATTATTACTAATAAAAAATATCAGTCCAATAGAAGAAATTTAAAAGTTTATAATTAATCGGACGTTTCTATAGAATAAAAAGATTTTAATCTTTGAGTAGATGTCTTTGGCGTAATTGACTATTAGTACTAAAACTTAACGATAACAGAAAGAGCCAGGTTATGGATTTCTGCTTATAGTATAGTAATATTGCGAAATCATTTCATACGGGTAACTTGAAGCAGTTACCCGTATGAAATGTATTTAAAAATGTGGTCATTGGATTAAACCTTTAATCGTTAAATTCCCCAGCTCTATTAACACTATAACACTTCTCTAATGTAGAGAAAGACCTTAATTAAAGACCTTCATTTGCTGTTAAAGATTTTTATAAGAAAGTTGGCTAATATGTGACGGCATAAGTACATTTTCCTAAACTACTGTTTCATTGTAATTCGTCTCTGCGGCGGCTTAATCAAAAGTTCTAGATATAAGGCGAACGTCCGCTGACAGTTGCGTTTGTATTATCGATACTGGCCCGATCGGATCGGTCTCTGTGGACGCAAACGAAGCCGCTTCGTTATCTGCCGTTTGAACTTAACTGCTAAAGTGGTATAATGTACATTTCGATACCTTATTTGATGTTAACAGGAAATAGCGGTTGACAAGCTACAATTAATCAAATTTTTAGACAGAAGTCAATTTTGGGTTTATCGTCACAAACTGCTTATTAATGATAAAAAATTAGCTCTCGGTAATAATTAACTGCAATGTAAAAAAATCATATATTACAAAACATACCAAACTAAATCCAACAATTCCATATAAAAACATATACATTGGCATTCTGAAAATGCCTTTTATAAGGATCAAATTGTTTTGAAAAGAGAGATTGAGAATCTAAACTTTTACAAATTAAAAAAACAATATAAAAACAAATTTATTAATAATGCCTCGTAAATGGCTTTAATTCAAAACATTTTTAACAAGGCAATCTGTATATTTATATTGCTATAAACTGGCTTCATATGAACCGCGATAAAAAGCAATCATGATTGCGCACTACCGAAACGAGACGCCTGCTCACATCTTTGATTCGCCGACAGCGCTATATTGGTATTGGGATACGCCTAAAATTAATATATTGTCTAATATTTCTTCAGGTAGCTAACGGTACTCTGATTTGAATCATCAACTAGTTGATTTGTTCATTTAATTTTTAAACTTGTCGGTTTTTGTACAACAAAGCCATATATAGTGCTCTTTTGATTGTCATTCACATTTTGTTCACATTTTTTATACATATAGGACACACAAAAAATATAATAATACCCAAGTAGATTTTTTTATTACCTACTCCGCCTACGCAAAATATATCAATGTAAATCTTAAGATATTTTCAGTTTTACAACACTATTATTATTACTTTCCAACAAAGCCTTATGGTAGTTATATAGATCGATCGTGCAGTTTAATCGATTGATCTACTTTCTCCCAAGCATCGGTTGAGTTAAATAATAGCGTCTGTCAGATATTTTTTTAATTGACCATTATTGTTTTGGTGGGCGATATTTTAAAGTAATTCAGGCCAAGTGTACTATAGAACATCTGTTCATAGAACTTCTAGTTTGAGCTTATAACTTTGCCAGCGTTGACTTGAGAACTAGGTGGAAGATAACACCAAATCGGATTAAAATTATCCTATGGGTTAAACTGATTATAAACAGACCAATATTTAAAAGTTATAAGTATTATGTGTCCAGATTAAAGATATCGTTACGAAAGAAATATTATTATTTGAATTTATTATGAATATACTATTCTCACTTAAATGTTATGTTGACGATTGTACTTTTTACTGTGTGGGTAAATTAACTAAATGATAGTTAATTATTATTATTATAACGGTATTTCTTACCTTCTAAAATTGAATCCATTGTTTGTCTATAAAGGTTATTCCTCATTCTAACGAAGAACATCTCCTCAGGTCTTTCAGGAAGGTAATAGACGACCAGTTCCGTGTGAGCTGAGACTGGCTTCACCGCTTCATAGACTGGTTCACCCTTTACTTTTGTACATACTAAATTTACCTGTAACAACGTTATTATTATTATTTATGTACCAAATGATATACCTGCTGTTGGGATAGTTAGGATTGGTACCAATACCTACCAGGTAGCAGGTATCTAGTTTTCGGAGTTTTATATTCAGTGCCATTACACCTGGTATTAACTACTAGCTCTTTTTTATCCCTAACGGGGTAGCTATTGACCTTCCTCTCACCAGATGCTGAGTGATGATGAGGTCGCAGATGGAAGCGAGCTTCACCTAGATTTATCAACTACAGAACGGTTCTGGCTACCTTAGCTCCAACTGCCGGAACACAATCGATAGCATTATTTTATGGTGGCAGGACTAAGCCAAGGTGGTTGTAGCTTGACAGGTAGTCTTAGAAAAAGTTCTACCAGCAACAAAACCGAGCATAAAATTTCAACCCTCACTGGGAATCACCTTAAACACAAGACCACAGAGACGGAAGTACTGTCGCCAGAATGTCAACGCATGAGCAATATTAAGTGATTCCTTTTATGAAAAAGCACTTTTAGGGGTAGTAAGGTGGAGGTGGCTGGGGCAGTGTGTCGCATGATGCACAAGCATTCTATGCATATATACACACATATGTGTGTGTCTATGTGTGTGTGTGTTTTTATTGAACACTATCTAAGATAACTGGATTTTACTGACTAATGTAGGTATTTTCTTCTAATTTAATAGGAGTAATTTGGGCTTTAATGGGCAAAATTAGGACACTTGGAACGTTTGCGCCAATGCGGGTTGGTGTGTCAAAGTGGTATGATGCAGACAATGATTTTGATTGACTACTTCGATCACCATGGAAACCAGACAACTTGAACCACTATCCAGCGAACTCATCAATAAGATGTAATTTATTAAATTTACTAAATAGGTCCTTTTTAAACAAAGCTATTGGTAACTGTGTGAGACAATACTTACTTGAGGTCCATAGTTTTCGGAAACCCTTAAAAATCGAACCCAATTACAATGCCGAACTTGGACTCCTCCTGACGTGCAAACTTCATCGAAGAGACCAAATCGATGCCTTATCTGTAAACAAAAAAGATTTCTTAGTGAATTTTAATTTGTATAAATAGGTTTCGTTCTAATTCTATGTCAAATTATTTTAATTTCATACAAATTTTTTGTTAAACTCTGACCATAAAAGCATAAATTTCTGGCGTCCTTATGAAGTTTCTAATACTTTCTTATTTTATGATATCTTCATTCATTTCAATTTAGGAGCTTGTATAGAAGCTTATCCTATTTAGTAATGGTATAAAGTTAACTTCATAAGGAAAACTGTCAAATAATATTTATGTTTACATATTAAGCTTACTACCAAAAATAACATATCTCATAAAATACATCAACACGTAAATATTAATATTTATATACTAAAACAATATAATAATAAATGAATATCTTCAACACAAAAGGCTTAAAGTCAATTCCATAAAAGAAAATAAATCGCATTCATATTTTGATACGATTTCTTACGCCTTTCAATTTGAGTTAAACATTCGTTCAGTGCATTATCAAGCGAGATATCTTGAGTGCAATATGCATAACCGCATTATCATAACGCAATGCAAATTGCATTCATTTCTCTAATCGCACCCTGTCATAGATTATGCATATAAAATGTTTAAATTTGTAAGTCGACCGACCCAGCTTAATGTGGATAAGGTGAACCACTAACTGTCATTGTTTATAAAGATTATTGTGATTGAAATATAGGATTATGTTAAGAAAGCTTAGAATTTCTATGTCTTTTATTACTGAGACTCATTAAAGTATATTGAACATATTTCTTTTTCTGTTTTTAAAGTTTCTTATTCTTTAATTTTGTGAAGTATGGTTTCGGACTTTACTTATTTTGCCCAAGCCAAACCTCTCTTTATCAGAATTAAAACTGGTTATAACAAATGTAATACATTTTTTTCAAATTAAGAATTGTCAGTCTTTTTTATTAAGATCCGCAAATACAATTTTTTTTGTCCAAACAAAGTAAATGACAGCTCCTTAAGGAGCGTAATATTTAACTATCCACAGATGGGTTTGCGTACGGGACGATGAATCTTGAAAAAAAATATATAAATAATTTGTTGCATTGCATAATCTATCCGCTTATAAAAGATGGAAGACGTGCTTCTGTCCATATTAAAAAATATCTAGTTTAAATTTTGTTCCTAGAATATTTATTTTCTGTTTTGAATATTTTTTATTTAAATTTATTTTTCCATGCATTATGGAATATTAATATTAAGTATCAAACTATTAATATCAAGTATCACCTACCTACGTTTTACTCTGATATAATACAGAGTAAAACATATCAAAATTTAGCATATAAACCCATAATTTTACAGTCAAATCTTATCTTACCGAAAGTGGCTTAAATAAATACAAATTATGCTTAATACAATTCGTAATACTGCTTGTTGTAAAATAGAACGGCGTTTATTATCTTGTCTTCATGCTTTAGCGTATCTAGATCGTATATTTCCTAATCTATGGCTTTTCAAGTCAACTTTCAACTAACCGCCACAGAAGAGAGGTTATGCGTAATGACGTGAAAATTACAACAAATATGAATAAGTCGAGCGCATGTGCAACGCCACAAGATCCGATCCGCCATTTTGTAATTAATGCACAAGATAGCGGCGAAGATACGGTTAGTGAACAGTTTTAATGATACTAAGTGTAATTTTAGCTAATTGAAATGTTTTAAGGAATCAATTATAACAATAAGTAGTATTTTTCGAGAAACTGGATCATTTAAATATTATTTCTTTACAAATAAAAAAATGGTTCGTTGAAAAGTGCTATAAAATACAGTTTATACTGTCAAGGTATATTTTGTAGCGTTTGATACTACGTGAAACTGAAGTATTAAAAATATTTTTGTTTTGTTTTATTATTCTACTAATTATAAATGAAAATAATAATTACAAATAAATTTATATTGTATACCAGGTTAGTTAATGTTAAAATAATAAAATGTTTATACTGTCATAAAATACAGCACTGGTATGTCAATATATAACTAAAATGAGGGGGAGGCAGACGAACAAAGTAAAGTCAGAGTAATCTACCTCCCCTTATAATGTGAGACCAGATATTTGTAAACACATTTCATTGCGTACCTTTTTACTGATTTTACTATTTAATTCGAATGTTATTGTTGATACTCTTACTTAATAAAATATTTTTTGCTCAAAAATTATACGTTTTTTTATAATACAATAATTTAAACCTCAGTCAGCTATAGCAGGCCATAAATCCTATAAAAATATCTGTATCATAACAAAACAAGTGTGACTTATTTTAATTTTCAGATAACGATTTTATTAAAATAGAAACCCATCAAAACTTACTTCTAACACTACATTACATTTGTAATTTATTTAACCGTTTTAAACAAGCCACACTTTCCAAACCAAAATAAATCGCCACGGGTATCTTTCTACAAAACAAGTTTCATTTAGAAAATGAAATCAAATTTAAAAAAGTTTGGCCACACAATATCGCTGTCGTTTCAAGGACTCTGGGAGATCTTTTTGCGGTGGGACAATCAACTCGATATATCATGGTACCGTTAGTCCAGGGCTGAATATATTGGAGAAGTCTGGATTTCGCAACGGCGAATAGTTTTTGTTCCCTGTTACTTGTACCTTAATTTTGAAAATACAAAAGTCTTAAGGTCAATATGTTTTTATGACTTAAATATAGTTAAAGTTTCATGTTTTATAATATTTTTATAGCAATTTATAATGATCACAAAATTTCTTAATAAGAACTTAATTGCAGGAGTTACTTTTGACATCAAGTAAATAGTCAGATTCAAAAGAAGAAAAGATTTTGACAATTGTAAAAGTAGTCATCTTATTTCTGCCGTTATATATTGATTAATTATGCCACGATATATTCCCAGCTACTTTGAGATTATTGAAGAAACAACTATATATTTGTTCTGCTTTACAAGTTAATTTGTTTTACTTTATTTTTAATGAGAATCAATCCGTTTACGGACCTACCCGCCACTGGCTAAGTGAGGTGGACATGTGTGGGTTCAAGCCATTACCTCATTAAAAAGGCATTGGTAAAACACAATGAAACTCCCCGGTCAGTCTTACTCTTCAGTAGAGTGATATGGGTTCTGCGAAAACAGAACCAATGATTAAAAAATAAAATAAATAAATCTTTTTTGCTCCGTTTGTAGACTTCATAATGTCAAAACTACTTAACCACTTAAATTAAGAAAAATATCGCCTGCGACACCACGCGATGACCATAAATATGTAGCACAATTTGTCGTTTGACGAGTTCAGTCAAAGAATTAATAGTAGTCTGTATGTACGTAAGTATGCGACAGGCTTATGCAACAATGTAGTCGAAGCAATGCTGTTAATTAAATATATTGTGTAGAAACAGTTGTGAATCGTGCGACACTGCGACAAAACATTTTTGAAGTTAAGCTTTTTCTCCATATTTTTTTAAAAGTTGTTCAACACTATTCACGGAAGGGATAAAGGTAGGGAAACCTACATGGTTGACATGAAAATAAAAATATGCAATGTGTCTACATGCATAGACTTTCTGTGTTTGTGTGTGTATGTTTGTATTCACATACTGGCTTCCGTCTAAAAAACGTTACGGCTCTAACATCTCCGCCGCGTATATGCTGAGCAGGGGACTTTTTCACTACTGTAGCACTGCTCACAACGTTTTACTTATTATAATAATTAATATAACTTCTGATTGTGTGTGTGAAATAAATTATTTTTCAATTTCATTTTCTTAGTTACATCTATCTTACCTAACATAAAAATTGAACGCGTTTTGGAGTTCATGAGTCGCATTGGATCTAAATATTTGATGACTGAATTTTAAATAAGCGAATACTACTGTAAAGCTAAGGTTAAACATGTTTTTAAAGTTTATCCACGTTTAAGAAATAAGACTGATTTGCAATTTCTGCCCATCAGCAATCAATCAGTGTTCAAATTAATTGACGTCAACCCGAGTAGCTCAAGAATCGATTCGAAACAATTATGTCCAATAAAGCAATAAGAATTTAAAACACATTCCATTGTAATTGGTTCGCAAAATTCAACCAGTATTCCCTTTTCATAGGAGTTACAATTCATTGCAGTTTTGTTGTTATTATTTTATGTTTTTTAGGCGAAAAACGTGTGTCAATATGAAGTATTCGAAGTTTCGATTATGATGTTGTTTCGAATGACCAGACAAAGAATTTTAATGACTTAATTTATTCTTATAGTGAATATAAAAACAACCGTTTGAAGTTAAATAAGTTATATGATTTTGGTTACGTTTTCGAGCGTTGTTAATTTTACAAAAAGATTGAGACATTTTGTAAAGAGATATTAAAATCTGACAACTATTTCTCGCAGCTTTACTAAGTTCTATTATTCTATAATTCATCTTATCACAGCCTAAACATTAATCATCAACAGCTCATACACTCAAGGGATCCGAAGGGCTCAGCCTATCCTAAAATAGGGCGAATAGGCCTTCGTCAACCACACTGGCCAAGTGTGGGTTGGTGGACTTAACACACAACCGAAAAATTTCTTCACAGGTGTCTGCTAGTTTATTCACGATTGTTTTCCTTCACCGTAAAATGTATGAGTTTTAAATTTGAAAACACATCGGCATTAAAACACCGACGATACATAACTTATTACTAAAAAAAATCTAAATTTCAAGCCAGCACCATAGATTATGAATAGATCACGATTCATTCCACGCACCACACCGGAGGAGAGAATTATTGAATATAATAGTACAAAATCATAAATTGCCATATCACATTACGGACAGCTGGATGGCTCCTAGACTTAACCACCAAATAATAAAGTAGATGGTTATCTCTTGTACACACCATTACGATAAGAGACGATATCGTGTCGTATGGTAGTCGGAGAGAGATGAAAACGGCACAATAGTCACGGCACAAGTCACGTATCTGACTATTTGTGAGGCAACCATCTACTTTATTTTTTCATGTTTAAGTCTAGGAACCGTCCTTTTTTAATATGGTATTAACAATTAAGTAACTGTTTTACTTGAATATCTCCAAGGAACTTTCTGACTTAAACTTCGAAGTGCAGGATCATACATTAAGCTATATATATATATATATATTTATATATATATAATTTAGAGTGGTTAATAAGGAATAGACCTCCTGTGTTTATATTTTGTGTCAAGACGCTGCACCGGGAGCTATCACGATTTTGAACAGAAGCGATACGTACACGCCGAGACGCTAGACGTTTACAAAGTGAGCTGTATAACATCTCCGGATTATAATGTTACTATATAGGTACGTACCTAAAATTTATAAACGTTAAAAGTATTATTATGCAGAAAAAATATTTTGAGTGTTAGTGTAAGTAATTAAATTTATTCAAATGACAAAATAGCTAATAATAGATATTTAAAACAAAATTAAACTGAGATAAATCGTTTTATATTTGAAGTTTTTCATGGAACGTAAACTAAAACAAACGAAATCATCTTTATTGTTCAGAAGTCAAAGCATCTTATTAATTTTAATGTGCCTGCTGGTTCTCCTGTGTAATACTCGAAATAATTACTTGTATTTCTCAAGGACAAATACAACTGAAAAATGTATTTGGTGGTTGAAATTCATGAGTCAATCTACACACATTTTAAACCGTTTTATTTAGATATTAAGGTTCTCAATTGAAAGTAACGTACAAATTAAAAAGCTCAGATAAATGCATAAGTAATACATCAATTTCGAGATCGCGTTCAGAAACAGAAGCCAAAATGAACGTCCGGCCCCGAGGCACGCATTCTGACGTGCTCGTCTGATGGACGGTTAAAATTTAGATGGGTACGTATCCACTGTGATTTACGAACCGACATTTTAAAACATTAAGCTCTAGTATAAATAAGTTTCACAGACTAATCTATCACGTTAGAAACTAATGATGTTGAAAACTATTAGAAATAAAGATTAAGTTTCTTTCTTCACATATTTGCCGACAAACATATTTTATACTTTTTAGAAATAACGGTGTTCTAAGTGTGAATTTGGATAAATAATTGGACCATTATTTTTCCCGACATTATGCGGTGATGTGGTAAAGAACGATACATATTATTTTTAACGACGTGAAATCAGATTTATTGATTCTATCATGAAAAAATTTGGAGATAAAAATACAATAATATAAACGTAACAAGAATTTGTACGTTCCTGAATCATTAGCACTTCATAAAGTTCTTGTATTATTCTGTTATTTATCTTTAAAGATATAAAAACTGTTATATATATTAATACAATCCATTATATTCAACTTTCTTTATATAAAAAGTTAAATAGTTAATTTAAGTTAAGTTAGTTGTTAGTTTAGTTGAATGATTATTTGTTGTTTGTTGTTTAGTTGTTGTTGTTTTTTTTATATATTATATATCATTTACGCTTCATATAAAAACAATAATTTTACAAGTATGTACTTGTGTGGTGTTTGAGGAAGGATAAAAAAAACAGAATGCTGTTCATGTTTTTTTTATTTAAGTCATCAATAACAACTCTAGCTTGAGAGCAACAAGTAATAATGACGTAATCTCGTTGTAATGGAGCCGCGCAACAGCCCAGTATGATTGCACGAGCCCCCCGAGGCAGCTATCTACCGTACTTCAGCCAAATTGCGCACCCGTTCGTGCGCGTGCGCCATTATGGTACGAATTTTCACCCAAAAAAGTCACGTTAGAATTAAAGCAAGCATTAAAGTGAGGATTAAAATTCCTTGCAGATGTCCAGTAAATTAAACACCTTTTTACAGAATTACTTGTGTTTTCGGCATTACATCATAATCATTATAATGTTTTGCAATATAAAGGTTCAGCCACTTTTAAAATGGTCATTTCATTGTTGATTCAATTTTCGATAATTGTGGTTATTATTGCTCTTAATATTACATATGTAATGTTATAACTAAGAGTACCTGTTAGAGTAACATATTAGTATCATATATTAGTAACATATACAAAACATTACATACAAAAAAACATTACATACCTTGTATAGTGCAAAAGATTATTAGATCATAAATAACACATTTTCGTCTATTTGCGAAGACAGCGAATGCCACATCAAGGAATAGCCATGATACTTTTATGATCACGGTTTTGATGTACTAACTTAAGACAAAATTTCAGACAAATTTTCATGTTGAGCAAAGTGATACTGCTTTGTACCGCTAGGGTCGAGCCCAAACAGAGGGAAGAGGATATTCGCAATGACTTAAATTTTTTTTAAAATAATTACTTGTCTTTCAAAACTAATTTAAGTTATAATACGACAGCAGCAGCAGTCTGTAAACTATGGATGTGTTTCAAAACTATCAACGATGGTGCTGTATAACAACTTTCCATACCATGTGAATTGTCAAAGTTAGCGAAACAGATAACTCCAACCTTAATTTTGCAACCGATACGGCACGTGCCCTTAGACAAGTGTTTCAAACAATTTCTCAAATGGTACAAGTTCGTGAAGGCCGCAGGTATACTGTAATAAACCAATATTACCTGCAACTGGAATAGAGGCTGAGGTACAAATCATAGGCACTAGCGGAGACTATTTTTAATTAAAGCTAAAATCTTATACATGAAAGATTTAGACCCTAAACACGTAAAACAAGCGATTAAAAGTTAAACTTCAGTTTTCAACATTTTTTCCATTAAAAAAAATGATAAATAGTAATCGTCTGTTTGACTTTAGCCTAAGTAGCAAAAGGAGCTTATCTAAGTATTTCACATAAAACATCATTAGACGTCTTGAGATTCTTTTAAATAAATATATTCGTATCAATCAAAGAAGAAACGTAGAAAATTTTAGCTTTAAAATTAAGATGCACTTGATGAGAAACTGTCGCTATGCGATATCTTTACAATCTAAGAATATATTATACCTGGTTAATTAAGCTCATTTATCTTTATTAACATTTATTAGCGCTTGTATAATTAACAAACATAATTAATTCATTTTAATCTCAAACCGCCTAGCTTATATCTATTAAAAAATAATTCAAATTAAATATAAAAAGTCTCGCCCTAATCACATATATTAACACGTTAATTGGCGGAATCTTTTCATTGATTTAAATCATGTCATATTTAATCGTGTCCTTAAAAATTACCAACACTACTTTCATATTCAACTAAGAAGTTTATTCTCCAATCGCTTTGGATACTCATTACACCAACTTTTCCGCTGCAAAGCTCTAGCTTGTACTATCAATGGCTGGAGGGTGAGTCTGTACCTCCAAATGGTACAGTCATGATATCAAATTGCACCCATTTTGTCTGACTGTATCTACCCGTTGTTGTGATTGTATACTAATACAACGAAAATGTGTAATTTGGACACTTGATGCAAAAACTTTGTAACGGAAAAGGTATAAAGTAGAAAAGGTGGACGGATAACTTAGTTTTATAAGCCTTCAGTGAGGATTACATCAATCTAGATTACTAAAAGATAAAGCATTAATATGCATCATCACCCTTTTGATTTTGATAAAATCAAATAATAATAATTTATTGCGCCATAACAATTACACATGCAATATAATTTTATTTTCTACACAAAACACATTAATAACTTTTTTGAGCTCCTGCCTTCTAAACTAGGAGAATCATGTAATCCTTTATCTTAGGAGCTAGTGATTCCATTAGTCAATGAGTACAATAAGTGTAAGACAATCGTCTTGACAACTGTGAAGTCAGTCGAGCATGTGGTGTTTGTTGTTCGTGTGGTGTGTGTTCGCGTGAGTGTGTATATGTGTGTGTACGTGTACTAATGCAGTATAGAATGCGTGGAGATTAATGTATATACCTAAGTTTCCAATATTTTTGTTTATTTATAGTAGAGGGTCAATAAGTATTCCTGATCTTGTTCGTTTTTAGGGTAACTAACGCTCAGCTCAGATCAGCAAAGAACTGCGATTTCTTATATTGATAAAAGGAAGCTAAGAAACAAGCTATCCGAACGTTCATTAAAACCAATAAAAATACCCTAGAACTAAGTGAATATAAAAAGGCATTTTTTTTTCAAACAAGAAAATTAAATGAATTTATTGATTTAAATTACTATAACTACGTTAATTGCATTTCAACAAGCTGCTTAATGACATATGCACGTATCTCACAGGTGTCTTGTTAATGTCAGTAATGTTCAAACAGGTGTGAACTATGCTTTCATGGTCTGTGGAGCACCCTCTGAGTGCGACACGTGGTATACTGGAGCATGACGCGTGCGCTTCTGATTGAAGAGGCATACGTTACATATGAGAACATTACAATTACTGTGAAGGATTTGAAAGAATTTTAAAACAAATGAATTTGAGCAGGAACATGAAATAAATAGTCGCTTGTTTATTATGAAACTAAAAAATAGTTCCGATGTTTACAGTTATTGCGAATGGCAGCGTGGAAATCTAATGCCTCTTTTGTGGACCTCAAAATCACAAACAGAGCTTGTATCTGTAGGATGTTAAGAATAAATAGGTGAGCTAGTGGATATTTTCCAATGAAATGAGGAGGCGGAGAAATGAATAAAATGTAATATTTATATTCAAGAGAAAAGACCGACAATGACCGTAACTAACGAAACAACAACAGATATAGTAACGTAAGTTATAAAGTAACGTAAGAAGCTTCGCAATAGAGGAGAAACATAATTTATCCAAAAAAAATAATATGGTCTTCTAAAACCATTATATGGTCTTCAAAGAATTTACTCTTTAAGTGAGTAATAATTGTGGAAGTTCCTTGTATATTTTATAAGATCCAGAGTGTCAATCATTTAACCATCCTTAATGTCAAAATTAAGTCGCTGACATCCTACATAATCAACCGTATCTATAGCACTAATAAACGCTATTTAAAATGAAACTCGTTGAATCGCCTCTGTCTAGGGCCTGTGGGGAGCACACAACAAATGGAACACATCCTATGTAATTGTGATGCTCTTGCCAGGAAAAGAATGGGTCTCTTTGGACTGGGCTACCCCAGTCCTAAAGATATAAGGCTGCTGACTCCTGGTATACTTAGTAAGTACACCAGTAGTCTTGGAGGTATTCCTGGACAGCAGCCATTAAGATTAGGGAAGCACAAAAGATCCAATTGGGTCGACGTGCACCGGGAATAATCATGGCCCTACATCATGATAAGATAAGATACATAATCAACCAAGTGCGAGATACTTTTGAAAGTTTTTGATTGAATGATTTTTGATTTTTCAGCTGTCATTGAAAAAACTTTTTCAATTATTTCAACATCATATTAAGTGATATACAGAATATTATTATCTCAAGACTTTAAATCCCAGGTGTAAATGTCATGGTCCGTCAGTCACCCCCAAGCGTGGCACAGAGCACGTGCCTCTTCACGGTCGGTATTGCACGCAATAACCGTGTAAACGTTTAATCATTGCCATAACAATATCGTTAGCTTGTAATGCTAATTCAATTAGTGAAACCGACAATTTATTCGTCACGTAAGTTGAAGGAGCAGTTGGATTTTCATATGACTGTAAATCAAATAAATTGGCTCTGTTTCATCTGAAGCATCGTTTATAGTTTCGTATATTTCAGGATTGAAATTTGAATGCAGGATTAAATTATGTAATCTGATGTTTTTAACATTTCCATTAAGTATATCAATTCAAGTGTTATTTCAAACATGCTACTTTTATTGCGAAACGTTTGTTAAATATTGACTAGATTTAAAAAATACAAGTTGACCCCGTCAACTTTGTGTCACCTTAGCGATAGATGCGACCGATAAGTGAACGGACACAAAATTTTTGCCACTCGCCACCATCTATGAAAAGTTCCAATCTCCGTATCTCCGTTCCATCTATCCGAATTAGCGATAGCTGAAATGACAGTTTTGAATATCACGGTAGTTAGAAGATTTTCCATACAAAATTTTATTATTAGTGTTTCTTTAAGATATGTCCATTTTTTAATATTTTTAGAGGTGAACCCTAAATTAAACCTTATAAAACTCATGGGTCAAGCCAATTTAGAGTTTTAGCGAGACATACGAACAACTATATATTTATATACATAAGCAGAGACAAAGAAAATAAAACGAATTTCACACACAGTCTTTCAACATAGAAAATCTAATATTGTTCAAAAATTAAGTAAACTGATTATTTCTGATGCTTATAAATCCTAATAATTTTTAAGTCATGCGTCGGTAAACCTCGAGGTGGTGAAGATAGGGTTAGGGGTAGTCATGAAAGCATGCATTCAAAGTTTAAAAACAACTGTTTTACTAATTTATTTATTACTAAGTATTAAAAATTATAAAAGAGTCTAGAAAGTTTTGCCAGTAGATGATATTTCATATTTTAATCTTAACTGCTTCAATGTAAAGTGTTATAGTATCTTATACATTATTTTCTATTTTATTGTTTAAAATAACTCAGTCTATAATAATGTAAATCCATACTGTTCATAAATAATGTAATTTTTTATATACTTTTCAACTTGAATATTGCGTGCAATATCGAAACGATTAATTTGTCGTCACAGTCGTAGATATACTTTTTGCTTTTAAAAAAGGGTGAGTGGTAGACCGTATAATTGCAGTTAATGGAATACTGTTAATTAAATAAACTTTATATTCTTAATCATTCATATGTGAATTACATTCTGACATCTCAGATGATTGAAATGACTAAAACCATTTGAAATTCAATTGATTCAATAACACTTACTTGCTAATTAATGATCGAAACACTTTTGAAAATTGAGATTTATTCCACGAGAAATATGACACATCAGATACCAAAACTATAGAACATATTCAAATATATTAAAACATTTGCCATTCTATGTCTATCTTTTAATAATCGCAAAAAAATATTCTCGATACTAAATTCGATTTTACTTAAATTCAATCACTGTAATATAGTAGATACAGTAAATTTGATAGTGCCACCTAATGCTGTAATCGTGTTCACCGGACGACTAAACATTAGACCGTTAAATTGTATTAGATATTTGATTGTCTGTTCGTCGCGACAGCAGTGTCCGTTCCGCTCGTGATCAACTCTCGGATACTGTTAGGCGTTAAAAAATAAAGTAACAAAGTAAGTAAGTTAGGAGAGATAATATACAGGAGATAACAGACTAATCGACAATTTTGGTGTTAATTCATTACATCATGGAAATGTCATGCTGATAAGATACCCATATCAGATGTAATAAGCAGTTATCCTATTTTGAACTACTTGCTAGATACGAATGATTCAATGAAGTATAATAAACGCTGTTTGTCATTAAAAAGAACAGAGAACTAAATTTTGGTCAATTTACAATTCTTGATCTAATGATATATGGTGTGGTGCCGATAGATGCAAGCTTAGTGATCAAAAGGTTTTTGTTTAGTGGTGAGAATCACTGGTTAAAAATGATGATAGTGATAAGGACTTATCGTAACTAATACAGATGAATAAAACAACAAACAACAGTTTTTTTAAACTGGAACTTAAAAACTTCTTACGAGAAAAAAGATGCTCCATACTATTATCGAATAAGATTTTCTCCTTGGTGTACATTTCAAGTGAATTTAAAATGCCGCATTTAAAACTACCAATTCATGTCTAAGGGCTACCATAAAACGATCCAAAGCTCCTGATGATCCAGAAAATGTTACCCGCACAATCAACCCGTCGCAATTTTAATCAAGGGCCAGGCGAATTTTATTTCTTTGTTCCTTTTGGATTCCACAGCGACGTAATAATTGTTGTAAATAGCGGGGCGGGGTTTGGTAGCGAAGATTCGACCAGTTGCATTTGGTAGGTGATTTAGAATATAAGTTAGCTAGACGTGATATTAAATTGATAGCTCTTACACGCGAGGCTTTTTGCTGGAGTTTTTGTTACGAAATCTTATATATCAGTTGCATATTACTTTGTTGTTTTAAATTTTTGCCTAACTTGTTCTATCTAATTATATTTATGTATCATTTTCCTTTTTGTGATATCAGGAGTGGAATAGACATAATCATAATTTGTACCTGTTTCAAACCTTAGATTATATTTGATTTGATCGCAGTGTTCGTATTATTAAATGGTACTATAATTTACATTTTATTGACATAGCGGTAAAATACTATTTTTTTAAGGTTAGGGCGGTTTGAATTTAATTTTAAGATTAATGAAAGTAGCATTGAAGCATTTATATTAAACTGATCAAAATTTTTAAGTAAAAATCCATTTTTTAAGAGCACAAGTGCATTGTAATTTGTTATTAAACCATTTGAAAGTAAAGTAAATAATGTATTGTTTTTAATTTTCTTAATAGGAAAATAACAAAATATAAATTACTTTCTCTATCTAGAATAATTGGTTATTAAAAACAGATAAGCAGGCGTCTCTGGTATATCCAGCAAGAATTTTAATTCCGCTTCTGAGAGTTTGTAATTATCGAGTAATTGGTTGGTCGGGGCTGGTTCGGTAGCAGATATATCACGGTGCGAGATTAAAACCTTCAAATCATATTGTAGCTAAACTCAGTAATTTTGCATACCATTTCTTAATCTAAATTTCTCATTTTTGTTTACGACTTTTAATTTCGGTTTGTTCCTTATATGCTATTAGAACAAGGCTCAGAATGCTTAATCTGATTAACAGACTAATCCACTGTATGTTTCCCTGAGTATGTTAACCGATTTCTCTGTCAATTGTGAACCGCTTAACAATTTTTTTATTCGAAAGAGTATTGTAGTGATGATCATTTATTATGAAAATATGTTTTTCTATTTGAAACGTAAAAATAATAATAGCAACTGACCTGACAAACTAACAAACAATATATAATGTTCAATTGTAATTGAATTGTTCATTAACAACTAAATATGTCCAATAAAATAAACCCTAAAAACAAAATCACTAAATTTAAATCTAAATGCTGTGTATGTACAATATTTATGTGAGAGACAAATACTATTAAATTGTGCAAAAGACATCTTACACAGACTAAAAGCAAGACATTCAAAATAAAATAAGCATTTTATTCGATTACCTCTTCGGTAAATAGTAGACCATTTCGTAGTCGATTTTATTGAGTCAAAAACCGTCCGTTTCTGTTTTTTTTAGTATTTTAAAATGTTTGACTATATTTATATTTCATTAAGATTATCTATAACGCGATTATTAGACTGATGTCATATAATTTATTATCTATATTCAACTCATTATATGTAGAGTCTAGCGTTAAAAACTCGGTTATTTTTTAACGTCACATTTATAACAATATAAAATCATCCATTTAAGAAAAGACATTGTTGCTTCTCAAGTATGTGCCACGAAAATTGGTAAGATATATATATTACATAATGGCGAAATTAGTAAAAACAAAATAATTTGAACCAAGGGATTGAAAAAGCCCTTTAGCAATTATAACAGCCTCAGGTGATAAACACGTTTCGCTTATACTCCGTTAATTAGGATAGACTCCGCTAATTAAAATTGATCATATGTTGTTAATATCAATAATATGTTGATAATTACGAATGTACCCAATGTTGAATAACTTTCACAGCTAGACAACATCTTATCTCATTGCCATGACACTTTTAAGGAAATATACATAATATCTTAATTACATTTAATTTTAATTTAAGTTTAAGTTACTCGTGAATTTCACATTTAAACTTTCTTTCGTTATCAACTCGTCAGTATCACCTTAACAATATTAAATTCTATTTTGAATTTAACAATTTACGCTTTTAATCGGTTAAACATTTCCTGACTTTGACTGGAATTGACAGATATAATTTATTGAGATCTAAGTGCAAAGATTGCAAGGTGATGCTTATTTAGTTATAGTAAACCCACTATACCATTTTGCATGAGTCTTGAGAGCTTTACCATTTAGCTTTACCATAACTTTCTTCTAGCACAGATTAAACTAACAAGCTTACTTATACTTCCTGATTGATTCAATTAATAATTTCGACCTCAACATACAATTTAGGCTCGGTAATAGATTAATCTAATAGATTATGAGTCAAATTACAAGATGCGTCAATAACTTAAGGTTATGTGATCTACATTGAACTGAACCGCGCGTATTAACATTCTTGTAAGTACCGTTATATGTTACAATTTTTTTGTACAGCCTTATTAACAAGCTAAAATGAAACAAGTTCGCACTTACACTTGTGCTTCGTTCACGTTTTCGTATACTTTAAGTGACATTATTTGTGTATATGAAATATTTTACTAATATCGTACACGCTTCTCTGAAGTGTGGAAGTAATTAATATTATTTTTAAATACGAACCGAAATAACAGGTGTAATTATTTATCTAAGACTTTATATTCCAAGCAATCCTTTATAAGTCATTAACTCATTTCGCCATACGACTAGACTGTCCAGTAAATATAATAGTTTTGCTTTCGTATTATAACTATCTTACTGCAAGGCAACTGTAATATGATGCATTTAAAATATTAAGTTTGATAAAAAGAGCATAAAAAGAGAATTAGATGTAACAGTTAGAAATAAGACTCTGTTGTTTGAATGTATATTTTTACGAATAAAAACCAACTTCTATTAAATAAATAAATAATCGCGTAAATAAATCGTGTCTAATAAACTGTAATGGTAATTAATCGAATCGTTATCGTCATCGGAAAGTGCTAATAAACTTAAAAAATGTCGGCGAGACACAGACGCAGTTCTGTTGGAAACTTGGATAAAATAAACAACGTGACTAAGATGAAGCCATAAATTGTTGGTGGCGGCACTTTTAACTTGAGATCTAACAAATTAACAAACGATTAAGCTACCGATTCGGGTCACATTTGTGATTGTGACAGTGCTTTAATGGGCCCAAACAAATGACCGTGATAGGGTTATTTACAGTTATTTCGTTAACTGGTATGATCCGAATTTCTCAAATAGTATTATGCAGATATAATTAACCTCTCTATACCCGCGTCTGATAGAATAACCCGCGCACGGTCTGTGGTACCGAAAGTTTTATGGCCCTGTTTTTATTGAATGAAGTGTAATATTTATATTTGGATATTTATTGTAATAAAAATAATCGTTTAAAATTAATATTAACTATTTTAAGTATCCTATAAAAAATATTACATTTCTTTCAGGAGGTAGCATCTACATATATGTATAGTTAAAAATATTCACTTGATTTGTGCTATTTGTAAATGAAAAATAATATAATGTTTGGTTGACGACTTAAAGTTGCTTTGTTTCTATCAAGGCGATTCTAAAATACTCACACCGATACACCTGTCGATCTTAAAGACTATTATTAAAAAACATTGTACAATATTCGCGCTTACTTGAGTCCTTCTCGCTTTAATTTTTGTTGTGTTTATATAAATTGTAAATAAATAAATACTAGAGCTATTAGTATTACATGAATAATTAAGAAAATGCTTAAGTTGAGGTTGATGACAAATCTTGCAGTTAGAATTAAGCTCATATCTCTAACAAATAAAGAATAAATACAACGAAAATTAAAGCAAGAAGGACGCAACAAAATAACAAAAATTGTATAAAGGCACTATTTAAGGGCTTATTTGTATTAGAAACCTTTTTCAGGAGCTCTACCTATGGTACAGGAATAGTAGAGGAGCGTGTGTCAAATACAAATATAATATAATTAGAAGAGAAAAAAGTGAAAGTAATGAAATAATTAAAAAATGATATGAGTAATAAGGTAGTAATTAAATTTTTAGAAAATAAAGAAAACTTTAATTGTCGGTCTGGCCGACCAACACGCGGATACTAGAAGTTTGAATAGGTAAGCGGTCACTATTTGATTTTTTAAATTTTTTTTTTGTGTAAATATTGTTAATATTATGCAAAATCGACACCAATTTTAATATTACAATTTGGTTTAATTTTATTATTGTGATGATAAAATTAAACCAAATGAATTTATCAGTACCCTAAGGGTACCCTAAGGGTACTGATAAATTAAGTAAATATGAAAATATTTAATAAAATTAATCGTAAATTATTTTCACTTATCTATTTTCCCAATATAACAATATTTTCATATTCTTGCAAACAGACAGACATATGCAATCTTTACGATAATAATCAACATTGTAGCATCGGCACAATGACCCATTAAGACAAAACAATTAGATACATAACTGTCATATCATTAATAAAAGCTCCTTGTAACGGGTATCCTACTACGGCTAATCCCACGTGACGTCATATTTAGTTATCCAAGTCAATTTATGTTTTCACATCACAACATACGGTACAATTTAGATTGTGATAACAAAACTTTAGCAGACTGTATTTTATTTCTTATATTAAAAAATAAATATTATATACTAGAGCCTTTTAGTATTTGTAGTAACTTTTTCAAGCACCGGGGTGGCAAACAAACAATATGTTTGTTTCTATGGATTACAATGGGACATTTTATATATACTGTCCTATAGTAACCGGTCCACGTATACCTATAGAATGTTACTACGTGTTATAAATAATACGTGGATCGATTACTGTAGGACAGTTCATATTTTTGTTTGGTAATGGTAGGCATTAATGACGTGGTGCCTGCCTTGTAAAATTAAGATGAAATATGTCGAAGTTTAAAAGTTTATTAAACATTAGTACTTACTGATACTTATTGAACGTCATTTTATTATATTTGTAAGTGAATCAACCACGAATTTTGACCTGAGCCGATGAATAAAAAATTGTATTCTACCATTACAAGTCAAGATAGTAAACAAGTTCCTTTGCCCTCAACCCCACGCTTCTAGTTTTAAAAAAAGTAACAGACTATGGAGCAGTATTAGTAACTTTTCAGTTTTCGAACGTTTTGCTAGTGGAAAACTTACACCGGAGTTAAGTTTGCCTTATTTACAAACGAAATTACATGTACATCTAATAAAAATACAATTTTAAAAAAGAATTATTAAATATATTGTGAAGTTATGTTTTGACTGCCATCTTACATAAAATGCAGTAATATGAATATGTATACCTTTTAAATTTTAGAAAGATTTTTTGCCTTAATTTATACAGTTACACACCTACAAAATAGCAATATTTTATTTAGATCGAATGTATCAAAATAATTCATTTTACAATCCAGACCTTTCCAAAATTATCATTTTCACTCTTTTCCGAAATCCGGTTACAATTTGATTTATCTGCCAATTACTGTGTACAAGGCTGTTGCACGCTAAAATATGGTTTATAAAAAAGCCGACCAATGTAGACCATAATAATTCACCTAATGAAATGTAAACCCTATAAATTTCGACATAAATTGGTACTATAATAGCGAGCGGTGACTTCTAAATAAGCAATTTGTCGACTGGCGACAGAAAACATAATATATTACACATTTCAATGTTTTATTGGCCATTTTCACTATCAAATATAACACTTATAATCATACACATAAGAATTTAAATTGGAATCAGTTTGTTGTTTTTAAATTCTTGATGTTTTGGTAGAGGTACATACGCATTGATCATGGTATAACAGCTGAATTATGGGATGGAAAGGTCAGTTCTAGTTATTTCTTTTTTAATTTTATGTAGGCAAAGAGATCTATTCTATTAAGAAATCGTAATACAGTTTGAATAATATGCGATATTAATCTTTTACTCATGTTTTACGTACTAATTCTCAACAAAATGTTGAGAATTAGTATTGACATGACTGTTCTTATTCTAAATGAATACAAAATTATTAAATCGAAACATGCTACGGTATTTATAGTGGTTTTGCGTTATTAAAACCTAGTTATTGTATTTATACATAAATTTTTTCGCTATGGTATCATTCTAATTAAATTCATTTAATTAAGAATTTTTATTTAAATTCAATTTCACTATGAAGCAGCGTTGGTATTGATTATAATTAATAACATTCATTAAGTTATGACTTAGATTTTCATTTCAAATTTTTTATTTAATTTGATTATCACCGTGAAAGATTTCTATTCATATATGAACTTAGAGAGATATTTAGTATTTTTGGTATTAAGGATATTACTTAGAATTGACTTTAATAATCCAATGTATAATTAATGTAACGAATTTTTAAACCAATTTTCGCTTTCCTTATCATTTCATAAACCAAACATGAATTAATTTTATCTATTGCGGGACCATCATTTTCATGCGTATTCATAACCAATGGTTGAAGATTATTTAAAACAGGTCCTGAGAGAATCTGGTCCAATAAAAGAAACCAGTATACAACGACGATCTTACCTGAGCTAGGAGTCTGATAGATGGAACTGTTTATATAATATTGAGAGCGAGTTACTTGTATTTTGCATTTGCTAAAGGCAAGTGAAAACTTGTAGACATTATTCATATTTTCATTAATGTTTTTTTAATATATATACTTATAGTTTTAATAACAACATCTTTAAATTTTAATTAGAATAATTCGAGAACCCACAGTGACTATCATGGTTGTTTTATCGAACTCCTCATGTGTCTTTTAGTCTCGATGTAAATAGTAAGGTCTTGATGGTTGATATATTGAAGATTCTTCTTAATGTATTCGATAAATGTGACTTAAGTTTTTGCCATTCGTTCTAATGGGTAGGTGCTTGATGCTTATGCCATTTTCCCACCTTCGGCAAAATTCTCAACTTACTCACTCATCTAGTTTTATTAAGACCTATAAGTATTTAAAGAATCGTTTATCAAAAGATAAGTTGCGTAGCAAAATATCTCTCTGGTTTTTTAAGAAATAAGTTAGATAACTCCCATATGATTTATTCAAATGATTGTTAAGTGTTTTTATTTATGTAAAGTTATTTATATAGATGCAGTTATATAAAAAGTTGAAACAATGAATTTTGATTTTGGCAATCTTTGCTGTGCAAAAATTTTCGGTGAACTAACAGGGTATGTGAACTATCATGGTATCCCGTAGCATACGTTATTGAGGGTTATAAATGAAATACACTATATGCTTATGCCACTGAGATCACGCGTTTATACCTTTTACTTGGTCTCTTTCTATCTAAAGTAGTGGCACCGCTGTACAAAGTATAAGGATCATCTATCGATGATACTGAAATACTATATTATCAAAAAAGTCTTTTAAAGAGGCTAGATTGATATTTCTGCCCATAACATCACAGCCACATAATCTTCATTTTTCGCAATGACCATGGCGATTGCAACAGTGCCGAAATATCGGGAAATCACAAAAAAAATTCAAGGTATAAATCCCGTAAATAATTATCTACAGTTACCGACTATGAAACCTTAAAAATATAAAACATTATATTTATTTATAATATGATATCGATAAAGATTTAATTATTACAACTTCAAGTCATTGCTTAGATGTTAACATTAATTAATTTCTTTCAAAATGCATTAAGATATATAGTAAAATAGATTTATGATAATTTTGACAATATTATCTTATGACAGTTAGTATTAAACATATGTGTATTTATAACCGTTATAAACTATCGTTAGAAGCTTACGATGAAACTAAACTTTCCACATCGTTAAAACTAAAAATGGCTGCAAATTAAGTGTGGCTTACATAATGTTTATAAAAAGATTAAGAGTTTAAAATTAATTACCTACGTAATTTGATTTATTTCTAATCGAGATTAAAGTGGCACAAGTGAATTACTTTTAGCTGTAGTTATTGGCGCTATTTCGATTACCGGTCCATGTTTACTGCCGGTATGGTCACGAGTTGACTTAAGCTAAAGGCGCACTGAAGCAGTAAAGCGCCACGCTTAATATATGACCAACACTGTTGAATTCTATCGCAACAAAGTAGCCCGCAATACTCCATTTGATCTAAGACGCACTAATTCGTGCATAAAAAATTTCAAGTATACGCTTATTTCTGCATATGCGTGTAATGTTTGTAGTAACCTTAATATCTTCACATGTCCGAAAACGTATAGTGACTAGTACAATAAGAGTCAGTTTAACTTTCAGCCGGCAGGCTTGTAAAGTACCTTTTACACTTGAATTAAATAAGTGATGTACAATATATTGAAACTGAAGAGATGGTGATTGAAATGAACAGAGAGATGAAGAACGAAGAAAATAACAGAAAAAAATATCAGCTATCACCTGCATTGTTGCATGATATAGTATATTTAGTAATAATAATAATAGTGTTCTAAGCGCTTTTAATTGTACTGTGTAGAATGTGCTTTACAATGAATTTTACTGAATTTTAAAGTCGTTTATTGCGGTGGAACGTAGTGTTTTATGAAGATTATTTCTAATTTCCGTTCTCACTTTCGGAGTATTAAAGACTTTTATCTCACGTTGTTTTTGCTTCGTTATTATTATAGGACATATCTGAAGCTAAATTAAAATATTTAACAATGTTGCCTTAACTGGTTTTCTTGTTTTTTCGTTAAAGCAGGTGATGGTGGTGATGGTCGTCGTAGTTAAAGCAGTTCATATTGTTTCTAATTTAATATATTTAGAAACTTACATTCCATACATAAATGATATGATATTAAATTTATTTATTATTTGTGTACCAATAGATGTAAAAAATAATTAAAAGTTAATGGCAATGTTTCCAGTTTCAAACTTGTAGGTGCCATTTGCTTGATTTTATATATTCTTGAATTATACATAAACTAAATAACTTTTTTTTACTAAGCTTTGTTTCTTTTTTATTTGATGTGTTCAATTTATAGTTCAATAATAATAAGTACACAATAAAGAACATACAAAACAGAACATGATAATGTTAATAAAATATATTTTGTTATTTTTTTAGTATGTAATAACACATAAATAAATATAATGAATATACCTTTTTTATCGGGGAGGAATCAGTTTACGAACCTACCCGCCATTGTGTCGGGTGTGTACGGGACTCGCTCAGTGCCCTATAGTGACACTGTGAATACCCACTAAAACTCCCTGGTAACTCCGCTGCCTTTCACGGGAGTGACCTGAGTTTCGCCCCAGCAATTCACCAAACCATAATAAATATACCTACTTACTAACTACATTACTGTAATGATAATGATTATTACACAACCGCATATAAAGCAAAACCACTGAAATCAGTTAACAGTCACTGTAATACTGTCGGCCGCATTTAACGCGTAACACGTCAATTGCAAAAATAATCTTATATACAACGGAGTAAGGTACCCGTTTACGTTAGACCTCCAGTCGTGTTCACATTTTGTATTTAAAAGCTGCATATTGAATGTCTTCTAGTATAGTTCTGCGGTGAAATATGAGTAAATAGTTTGCGGTGTACTATTGAATCTACCATTGCATGGTTGCGGACAAGGACGAACATTCAAGATCACATAACTTAAGACTATTTTTATAAAGACAACACAATAAGCTTTTTTTTTTTTGAACAAATGAATTAAATAAGATAATAGTTTTATAATCGGATTAAAACATAATATAATACAGAATATTTATATGCGCAGGAGTCATTCCTGCCGCGCGCCCGCGTGTGAGGGTGGCTTCTGCGTACGCATTGAACAGGTCACGTCTGGGACTCCTCAAGTAGGTCTTGGCAAACTCCATCAACGCGAAGCCCGGCTGTAAAGCTGGGTTATCTGGAAGTGGCCAGGTGAATTGGAAACCCAGGTAAAGGGCAATGGAGTTACCGTGGAGTTTTAGTGGGTATTCTCAGTTCCATTCTCATGTGGCACTGGGTGAGCCCCAAACACAACCGGCACATAGCCAGGGGCGGGTAGTCCACAAATGGAATCCTCCTCAAAAAAAGCAGTCATTCTAGTGCATATGAACAAGGAACACTTATGCAGCTGTTTATTTCCTAAGACAACATAGACACCTGGTGTGGATGTTTATCAACACCAGTTGTTTTGATATTACCAACTCTCCTGTATTACTAATAAGGTTCAAATTGTTGTTTTGTGGTAGACCTGTGAATGCACAATTAATATTTCAAGTTAGCTTTGCAAATAAAATAAACACTTATAGAAATGAATTCTATTTCAATGGATTTATTTAACATTATTTTTTTAAAATATCAATATTTCATTTATAGAAACATAGTTGTATTTAAATTACCAAAAACAAAACTCTTTTTTTATTTTATTTGTTCAGCATACATCTTCTACTCTGTTATTTATCCCACGTATATTTATTTACTTTCCAAGTAATTTTGGGCACACGTTATCGATAATATTGTGTAATCAATGTTTTGCGCCAAAAATATTTAATTTATCTCTATCAACGTTATCCTATAGAAATGGTAAGTTGTTCTTACAATAATAATGTATATATTAACACTTTTGAAACTATGTGTAATACCAAAGGTAATCTATTCGAAGCGTATCATTTTTGTGTAATTATGCCGATTTAAAAAACAGATTTCAGTTAAATAAAGAGTTTATTGACTTTGATTTTACCATTTTGTGTTCAGTATATGCTTTAAAATAATCGTTCTAAGGTATAAGATCTATCTACGATAACATCTAGGCAGCAGTTTTTCTTTTTATCCAATGAATATGTTTGTGGCGTTTCGGTGTAATAGAGATGGTAACCTGTGACAGGGCATCTCTTGTTTCTAGAATGTCAATGCCCCACTGTATAAAGTAGTTCCTTGATATTGCTGGTTTAAAATTTTTGCAATTCTCTGACAGACAAAGTGTTGATTAATAATTTGCATCGGGATATGTTTGCTTTGAATGTTTAACAGACTGAAAGCGTTATAAATAATTCATTATAGCATCTATTAAGAAAAGTTCTCAGACGATTGGAAGTAGAATACAAAAAAGTTTGATTAATAAAGGTTTACACGTTTATACCCGCTAGGTGGCTAATGTGTTTGACCTCCCATCTTTGAATGTTAACTTTTGAACTATGCCTTTAATTTACGGCCACGAATCACCAACGAAACATTCCCATTACATATAAAAAGGCAGTCACGACAAATTGTATTAGAATCAACAGCAGTTCATCATTTCTATGTAAGGTTACGGTTGATACAGCTACCATTGCTTGCTTTAAACAAACACGCGGAAATAGTACTCTTAAAAAGAGGCGTGAGTCGTGTATCAAATTATTGGTGTCACGATTGATGGATTTGCGTATGGGAAAGAGTGTGATGTATCGATAGACGTCAAACATAAAATCGTTATGACTATAAACACTAGTTTGGCAATTAACAGACTATATCTGAATAAATTTGTGTCAATTTTGTATAGCATCACCATAAATATACTTATCAGATTAATTATTATGTGAGTCTACGATCTTTTAATGTATGAGAGTGTTAATAGAATGTATTACTACACGTTGAAGTTGTTTGCTACAGACATAAATATGATGTGATATGTGAAAATAATATTAATGATTAATTATGAAATGAAAAAATCAAGCGGTATATTGTGCCCGAATTTGAGCTGTACTTACTACTTTTTAGTAGGTGAATTTAGGAGCAAAAAAAATTAGGAGTCAAGAGATATTTGTTTAAAAAATTGTAAATATTAGTATGAATAGAAATATAGAAAGAAAATTTTGTAAAACGTTTTTTTAAATAAGACATAGAAGACAGGTTTAGAAATAAAAATGTGCCTTATTTTTAAAACATATATCTTCCAACCCATCTGCATATAGGAGAAGTGCTTAAGAATGCCATAGACTCAAGAAAAATTTGTTGAGTGCAAAAAGCTATTTGTATTATTACTGCTACATTGGTTAATATATGATGTTAAGCCGCTTTCACCCACCAAGCCACATTGGGTCACCGTAGTGCTGTTATGGCCAAACTTATTATACGACGTAAATAAGTTGTGATTGATAAAATGATGAATCAAAATAGATATTAGCAGCTCACAATTTTAACTAGAATGTTAGTGTTAGATGCAGATACACAATTATTCTTAAAACTTTTTATCTTAACAAATGATAGAATAATTAAACACCCTTTAATATCGAGCCCCTCAGGGGCTCTCGAACCAAATTTTTAACGGACGTCCTGTAAGTAGCGTTAAGCCAATTACCATGGATAAATTTATAATTCTAGTCAATAAGGTATAAGACCTTATTGACTAGAATAATAAATTTACAGTACACAGAAATTACTATAATTAGTACACAGAATTGGTTAAACTTCAGTTTTTAGTCTATCTCAATTGTACTAATATTAATATTAGTACAATTGGGTACTCTACGAAATTATAAATTACGTAAAACTATTTTTTTATTTTTTCATTATTCTCCGCAAATCTTAAGTGGCATAAGTAATTAAGTCCATTTTCTCGACACCCAAAAATAATACATTCACGGCACAACACATAATAAATATTAATAAGAATACTTAAAACAAAAATAATCTTTTTTTTTTAGTTTTAATACCGGTATTTTAGTGGCCGTAATGCAAATATTTTTTTAAATTAAAATGCAAACTTAATTTTTTAATATGCTAAGAACCGCCACTTATTCTAAAAAGTTTTTAAGCAAGTTACATCTATAAGTGCGATTTTACATTAAAACACGTACTCTGTGATTATAGTTGTTCTTCGAAAATCTTCAAATTGTCCTTACACTTAGACTTACAGCGTTGATTTGAAGCATTGGAACGTTTAAATAGTATGAGTTATTGATATTTCCCTATTTGTAAATAAGTTAAAAACAACAGTTATATTGGCCTAGTCCGAGATCATTTTTACATCTAACTATTGAACCTGCGCGTAGACATTCGATATGGTAACAGAAACCGTCGTCACGGCTTGTTTCTCATGGCTTTCCCACTACAGTGTCAGGCTCGAATTTGATATTGATATCTTTATGGTTTTGTGAACCCTTGGGAAAAATATTCATCATTAGTTAACTATGTGGGTAGGTACGTAGAAGTTTATATTTAGTACAAATTTTTACTATATGCATTGTTCAATAACATATCAAAAAATTAATAATTATATTCGATTTTGTTGATAACATTATCTTTCTAAGTTAAGAATGCATGAAATAAAAATTTATAAAATTACTTTTATATTTTTTACAACAGTGGCTCGTTGATGTCTTTTGGTTAAACGACGAAAACTTTCTAGTAAATAACATTAATATCTTGAATTTTTTTGAAATTTGCTTATGGACTATTTCAATTGTTATCTCAATTTATAAATAGAATACCTTTTTAAAGTAACAATTAAAAAAATGTATAACGCCATCTATATAAAAGGCATTTTTTGCAACACCACAACGATGTTACACAGGGCAATATGTCATTATGACGCATTAGGAGGCTCTTTTTAGTTGAGCACACGTCAATTAATACTCCATTGACAGATGCAGGTAACTCATGTTTTTTTGGCAAAAGGCAACTTTCGCATTCACGCCGCAACATAACGATTGGTTTTTATATGGTTATTTTGGAAACGATGCTTTAGATTGTACACTTCCGGTTTTTAATTTAATAAATGGGCACCTGTTAATTTTTTCTAGTCATAACTTTATCTTCAATTTAAAATTAAATAAAAAACCTTCTACGTTTGGTTCTTTTTTTAATTTGTAAAGTACTTAAATATCAGGCCCACTATATTTTATATTGTGAGCACCGGTGGGTTGGTAAGGAATGATATGTAGACAATTTTCCATCACAATTGCTTAAAAAAGTCTCTTCATATATCATATTAATCTTTGAGCAATAGTAATACGAGCTGTAGGTATATAAGAATTGTTTGAATTCGGTGTTCAGATAATATCAGAAACGTATCTCCACAATTTTTTTACTCATTGTATAAAAAAAACTTTTAAAGCTTTTGTAGTGTGAGTGATTTAAGACAACTCTATAATATATATATTATCATTAAGCCCTAGTACCTACATTTCTTAATTTTTTTTTTGCGAGGCAGTAACAATAATATCACCAAAGAAGGAACAAGGCCCACTACGAAACCTTGCAAGTGATAAGAAATCAGATCGTGTCATCAGAGATCCGAACAGTCCTGCAAAAGTAATAAATTCACTACATTATCACTAAGACACATCAGAAAACTCCGCTCCCGGCTCCAATTAAAAATCAAACTTATCACTTGTATTATATAGTTCGAAATCGTTAACTGTTCTATCTTTACTCAATCAGCTGTTTGTCAGGTAGAACACCACAAATCACAATAGAGCAAACAACAAATTGGTTTTCAACATATAATTATATTTTATTGCTGCGTCTGCGCAGATATCAGAAAGAACATAATTCTAAGGAACCCTAACTAACTAGTCTGACTAGTGAATGTGAAGGTGAGTGTGTTTCTGTCTGTTAATAAATATATAATAAACTATTCATTGTGTACGCGAAATTTCCATACGTAGGTATTTCTCGATCGTAAATTACTTTCGTTTTCCATTTAAATATCGTTAATAATACAGTACAGTGAACAGTGCATTAGGAGTAATGGTTAATTTCTTATATTGTACATAAGATAATGGTTGAAATTGTAACATCGATAAAAGTACTATAGATTTGGAATGTGAGTTAAACCAATATGAAAAATTTACTAAAATGTATTCATCCACAATCAAATATTTGAGGCACAGTAAAAACCTACTACTAACCTATTATGTCTTATTGTAAAAGTATAGAAAATGTCAGTTATATGGGTGACTGTTTTGACGTTACCCCTGAATCCACTGCGCACAGTTAAAACAATCGACGTCATATTTCGTTTCTTTTTTTCCTTTTGTGTGTTTGTCTTTAAAATAAATAAAGAAATAAGCAAGATTCAAGCGTCTTAACATTGACAAAAAGTCTCTTTTGTTAATTGTTAATATTTTTCAATCAAAATTTGGGTTTTGAAGTTGACAAGAAAAAAATATATACAAATCGTTAATATTTTCACACAATTTATTGATAGATAACTTATTTACCACCTCATAGAGAAATAAGCGACCGCTTAATAATGCGTAAACTAACGCTCCAAGCAATTTTATAATGAAGATTTTTCTAAAGCGTTCTCACGATTATGACCACTTTAATGGCATTCAAAAGTCAAGTTGTTTTATCGATATCATATAATATAAAAATCGATAAATAATGGCTTCCAGTTCTTGTGATTGTCATTATTTTTATAAAAGATATGAATGATTTAAGTTTTCTATATTTTATTTTTATTTTAATGTTATCCTACAACAGCAATACTTAAACAAAATTATGGTATCTGCATCTGGTATAAACATAATTAAAAAATATTTCGTTTAAAAAAAGAAAATCTATATATTGGTAATACTGGACTTTACATATAGTCATATAGAGAGAGGTCAAGTTTAACGCGCGCTTTATAAAAAGCAGTTTCTTTTAAATCAATCCTCAATTACTATTTTGTCGTTGTAAAAGATTAATTCTAATTGTGCATTTTGATAATGTTACGAACAATAGGTGATTATTGAGCCTTTATAGAAAGTCAGTTGCACTGCGGGGAGATCATTGTGCTTGTGCATTGATTCAGAACTTGAAGTTATCGATGAATTGCTTTATCGAAATTTCAATTATATATCGATTCTTAATAACACGAGCGGCTAACAAGGCACCATCTGTTTTCAATTAATTAATTTTTTTATGAATAAGCAGAGAGATCGCTTGCGGTCAGACGTTGATGTGGCTATATGATTCTTTTCTGTTTCAGTTGAGCGAAAAGCATCTAATGGTTTGCTGTATCAACTTTTTTCCCTTAAGCGAGAATATAGCGGTGAATTAAAAATTTATGTCGATTAAGTGAACTTATATTTACTTGACTCTTATGATAGCATAACCGTTCAACAAAATTTGCTTCACAATTTTGACGAATTTTGAAATAAACAAAATCCTTCCTATCATTGATTAATGCTTATGTAATTGTATGCATAATAAGCTATATACTATACAGTATATTCTTTTCTTAGTGTACATACCGTCTGCCTTACTCAATTTATTTCCTTTTGCAGGTCTGATTGAAGACAATTCGTCGCGTAATAAGAAAAAACTTTATGGTTACATTCCATCCTTTTAAGCGTTAATATATTTTACCTGTATGCATAAATAAATCAAATAAATAAATATACAATTATATCAATTGTTTACTAAATCCTCTTTCTCATATCCACAACACAGTTAAATTTCGTAATTTGAGAACTACTTGTGGATACCGCCTAATAAGTTTTTTGAAAACATTTCAAAAGTAAGAAGCCACTCAAAATAAATCGACTTTGAACAACAAGTACACTGGTAAATATTTCTCGCTGGCCCAAAGACATGAACATATCCGATACAACTTTATTCTAATCGGATGCATCTTGCGTGCTCTAAATATTTATACTCACTCGTCGCATAAAGCCGTCCTCATGAATACTAAGAGGCAGACACATGCATTGCGCCTGGTCCTTTTCGCATATCGCTTTTCATTCTGAAAACTCGTACCATAAAGATCTATCATTGTTATTAACTCATTTCGAAGTGTGTATTTTGAATGTTACAATGTAACAAAGCTGCATATAAAGTGAGATCTTTGTGTTTTGCAATAAGGCCCAATTTTGAAAATATGCTTCACACACCTACATGATTTCTCGATAGTTGGTTAAGTGCTCTTTAGCTCGATAATAGTAAAACTTATTAAAGATACTGCAATATGATGCTGCTTTGAAGTTAATCTGTGAAATTGGAATGATGTGGTCGGAACTCTTTAGACTGCGTTTTATTCATGTTTATTTCTTATGTCATAGCGTGTAATACAAACTGATAGTCTACCTGATGCTAAGTGATTGCTTATTGCCTCATTGAAGAAGACACTTAATGTTGCCTGCTATATCATTTTTGATAACTGTTCCAAATTCAGCTGAAATCACATGTGAATATTAATATAGACAAAATCAGTGCAATTATACTTCCCTTACTGTCATTTATTACACTTTGAATGGTTTACCCTACAGACAAAATTGTAATCAAACTTTGAATAATTACAGACAGCACAAGGAACTAAGTACTGTTTGTTAAAATAGACGATATCGTCGCCATCGTTAATCACAGATAAATCCCAGTGTCAAGATTCAGTGGATACAATACGCTGCGTGCATTTGGTCTCGGTTATTACATCTGCTTCTAACAAAAGCAGCATTGTGCTGTTATGGCAAAATTTCTAATGTTTTTTCTATCTGTACTCAATCTATACTCTGATGATGGAAGAAAAACATAATTCAAATGTAAATTAAGACCACGCCCACTTTCGATATTGAATTTCCATTTTAAATGGCATTTATGCTCTTTTCATATACTCTTGGAACGATGCTTAATGACACACTTCCATCTAGGATTCCGTAATGAATATCTAGTGCTCTCTAATGAATTCTTAACTTTATTACTCATAAATATAAG
The DNA here is from genome assembly GCA_943193645.1 of Acentria ephemerella. Lineage (NCBI taxonomy): Eukaryota > Metazoa > Arthropoda > Insecta > Lepidoptera > Crambidae > Acentria > Acentria ephemerella. Next base: position 10,480,413 of record OW971881.1, on the reverse strand, counting down.
GTTTCTCTTAGAACAAGTCCAACGTCTTTTTCAGTCTCAGTTTATTTCTTGATAATTCTTTATTGTTATTATCAGTTGGAAGCATGTTAGTAAATATCTTATCATTCAAAATTATCTTGCGTTAAAATATCGATCTAGAAATTGAATACCAAAACGTAGTGTATGTATTAAAATTATCATATATAAAAATGAGTAAACTTAAAGGTCTAGGCTGGTGTCTACCAATACTTAAACAGGTAACTTTATAGGTATAATTTTCGAAATTTGACCTTCAAATTTGTATTAAATGTCTACATAATGTCAATTAAGTTTTAATCACTTGTTTTACGTGTTGATACACTCGAAACTAGGAGTGTTTTATTCTTTTCACTCTCATACAAATGAAAAATACAAACCTGTTATAGCAATCATTTAATTTTTTTATGAAAATTAATAATGTTTTTATTTATAGTAAGTAACCTGCATTTCTGCACTCCTAATGTTGTCCGTTTGTCAGAACTATTTTTTAAAAGCTAACATTTTTCTATTGTAGCATTTAAGGAAATACCTACTTTCGATTCACGTTAAAAATCAAGTGACATGACCCGGAGACTTTTTTATGATTTAAAATAAATCTTATTTCTATTTATATCTGCCAGTTCAATTTCGCATGCATCGTGTCGGCACCATAAAACTTCTATAGAGTTAGATCGCTCGCTCTCGTTTTAATTAATATCCACTGTTAAAACAACTGCTTGATTGACTATCTGTTTATACGCTATAAACAACAGGGTATTTACTGCCCAAAATTATACCACAAACTTGTCTTGCAGTCAAAACAAATCTCTTTTAAGAGCGCCATGATTCATCAATTAAACAGTTGGTAATTACCGTTCCGATATTAAGAAAGCATTTAATTAAAATATTAATATGAATTTTAATGAGAACGTATGGTTTTAAAATAATGTTTATTTATTGTTTTTTCTTTAATATCCATTTTCACGCATGGGCACGTGTTTATGAGTTTTCAAAACTAATATTTTGTTACTAGTTTTTTATTTGAACCTTATTCAATTCTAATAAGACTGTTGTTTTGTGTGAAACCGATTTTATGTGTCTACATAAACAAGCTTTGTCGTGATGAGCTCAAATTTATTAAAAAGGGATAGAACGACTTTAAGGAATAGCAACTTTTTTGGTTGCATTGTACTGAAAGAGTAGGACTGAACTCAAATTTAATTTAGTTCGTGCACTAGGGAATGGGGTCCCTGTCTATCAGTGGAAGTATAATATAGATTTAAGTTAAATAATTGATTACAGAACGAAGAAATCCATATTTTGATATTAAGTATCACAATAATGTTTTGAGTAATCTTTTCTTTTTGTATATTGGAGAAGTAATACGATGTATAATACATCAACGCTATGATGATGGCTGCTATTAACGTCAGTAAAACTTTCAGAACTGCTTAAACGTCAAGACGTTTGACGTTTGTCCTTACGTTTGGCTTTACAGTACTGTAATAGATTGTTATTAGTACAATTGAGTATTTTAACGTTTTATCGCCTGCCTTTCAATAGCCTTACCCAACCCTATGTTTAGTCTTTCGAGATAGACTGTTAAATCATTTCAATATTTCGTATTAAAACACAAATATTTGTGTTTTAATTTAAATATTGTATTTGAAAAATATTGTAAAAAGACTACTAAGAAAAATCTCTTCAACTCTTAAAGTCTGTACTCCTCCAACATTTAAATAGGCGTTTATTATTTAACCATCGCCTTTGATATTTGGCGTGTTACTGTAGACGAGCTTAAAGACGATAAAAAAGATCAATCTAGACTAGCATATGATTTAAAGTTCTTTAACATAATCATTATAATTCACATAATGCATTCTAAAAACAATATTCTGTACCACACTAGAAGAGAGTGCAAAAGTCATTGTTTTCAAAGTCACAAAAGCGAAAGTTCATTCAGTGGTTATGTGAGATAACTAATTACGTGTTTCACCGGAGACACGATGGATTGCGTCACACGATATTTTCCACAATTGTTTGGACAGTGAACTTGTTGGAAAAAAACTTTTTACAGCGCGTATTGTTTGTGATTTGTCGGAAGCGAATTCATTGAAGGCCAATGACGCAGCGACAGATGTTGTAACGTTGAGACTATGCTTTGATTATATTTAAGTTTCGAAAGCAATCTGATAAACGTTTCAGTTACATTAATAGCAATATCAGGTTACCAAGCATTTGGTACTCTATAAAGAAAGCTGACAATTTCATATCATAAAAGTTGTTATAATAAATGTAAGAAAATGTACTATATACAAAATGTTCAATGAATTGTTTCATATTTGTTTTATTGGGGACTGTTTGGAAAAAAAGGCATATGTTTATATTATACCTTAATTTATAAATATTAGAATTGAAAACTAAAAGTACAGGGAAATCCCCACAGAAAATTAAACTAAAATTGGTAATTTAGTATGAAAAAATATTTTTAAAACGTGCTACAAGACTATCAATTCGTTCATCGACACTTCGGGTAATTTTTAAGCATTGACAAACATAGCCTTTATGTACAATTTTAACGAGACTAAAAAACTGCAAAACAGATATATTAAGAATGACACAAGGTTCACTATGTCATCTGAAGTTATCCATATAAATAATCTTATGTATGTAAATGAGTTGATGTTCATTATTCGCGCTTAAACTCGAGAACGGCTTGACTAATTTAAATAATTTATATTGAGTTTTATTCGGTGGCTTAAAAATAAAACTTACTTGGAAAATCCTAAAGCAAAAGCTTAAAAATCTATTTTTTTCAAAAAGAAATGACCGTAGATGACAAACTACGTTTCTAAAATGGTGACTGTTATCATATTTACGTTATTTGAACGAGCATCATAAAACATGCCTATTCATCAAGTCAAAAGTGTATGGATCGTCGAAGTGTCAACTAACTTGATGATTTTCAAATCATTGTCCATTTCATATCATATTAGAATAATAGAGAAACAAATAACTTAATTTTAGTTTAAGTCAGCAGAATCGTAAAATTATACTCGCATTTTTAAAAATGCGAGAGTTTTTTCAATGAATGTTTTTGACTTAATCAAGCCAGATTGCCTAAACGGATCTATATGACATTTCGCTCTGATATGTAAAATAATCCAGAATGGCAAATAAATTACTATTTGTCATGGAAAAATTTTCAGGCCTCCAAATCCAGTCCAATCTACCTTCCCGACGCTTGACTGCTCTCGTTGTCCTGTTTTCTGTGCCCATCAGTGCTATCCTAGTGCCATCAGTGTTGTGCCTACGAAGTGAGACTATGGAATACACCTACATACCTGTATCGGCGAGAGGGTAACGTACCTAGACATACCTACCTATACAATAAACTAACTTAGCCTAAAACCTTCCCTAAATACCTCGTGATATAAATAACCGACATTCACGCAAACAAAGTCGCTTGCAAATATATTTTAAAAATGAAACTTCAATGTCAATGTACTAACTGCTATATTTCTCCTAAACTATACTTATTGGCCTTTGTCGACAGTTTCACACGTTTTACTTTAGCAATGATTAAGTTAAACGTTTCCTAAAATATTACTTCTCTAAAAGTTGATACTTAAGTAAATTGTTTTATTGTGATGGTAACCATAGAGTTCTAGTTACTTCAATCTCGATAAATTTTGGTTTAAGCAACAATAGAGGTAATTGCAGAAGTAAATATGTCGTGTAAATATATAAAGAAAAAAACTTTTAGTAACGTACGTTTAAATTCTGAATTATATAGTTTCTTTAAAATAATTTAATGCAAATACACTTTTTTATCCAAACAGTCACATATTCAAATAATAATATATTCAATATTCAAACTAGCTAACTAATCATAAAATTTCAATGACAGAATGTCCAACAAAAAGAAAACAAAGAGAAAAAATTATGTCAGAAAGTTTAAAATTTATAACGTCCAAATATATTTATATATTTATATATATATTTTATTATAAAATAAATTTACAAAAAAGAATATTAGAACAGCACAATTAATGATTAAGTGATCCTGTTTCTTGTGAAAGTATGAATACCACAAAATGCGGTAAATTGAGTAGAATTATATATATATTTCTTTGAGAGTAAACTCTTGTAAATATTGGGAACGAAGCAGTGGGACAAGACAATGATTTTTTCCATTTTTTAAATTTAATAGCCTAAAGAAAAAAATTAGTTATCTTATCACAATACAATATAATTATAATACATTAAATTAGGCCTTTCCCTTTAACAACATAGTGAGAAAAACACCTTTCACGTATGAATACATACCTCATGACTCACAACCATAATCTACTCGTTACTTATTAGATTTCTAAACTTATTAGATTTTAAGGCCTTTATTTACGGTCCAATAAGGAAGGCACAAATGCCTTTATAAATGACCGTTGTCAAAATATTCGGAACAATTGTAATTAGCCTCTTGTGTTGAACAAAAGCGGTGTAGTAATGAGCGGGAAGCGGTGAGCGGCGCGTGCGACGATAGTCACAAAAAGCTACTATTCTGTTTGGTGTAAGGCATAAACGGAGCGATTTTAGAAACATTTTTTGTAATATTTTAAATGAAGATGATGATTATATGATGATATATAGATGATTATGATTTTTTTAAATTAATTTTAGAACATCACAATCTTAAAATATTATCACGACTAATATCCTATTACCTAAAGAATCCTGCATTCATAGATTAGATTTCAATATAATATTTTTTAGGAAATTGATCTCTGTAGCGACTAAGTGGATCAATATTCATTCATTTTAAATATTTGATTTCGAATTAAGTCGTTATTGATACTCAGTTATAATAAAACACTATATCACTAAACCGTAACCAACAGCTAAGGCAATCTTAACTAGAAACATATTAAACTCGATTGCCACCACAGTAGGTAGTATAAACTACGTAAATATATTATTTTATATCTTAAGTGTCACTTAAATCATCCCGTTACGCTTTATATCGAGCCGAAAACTTAAAACCGATACATCTTACGCCGTCTATCATTAAAATAAATGGTTTCCTCATCCGCTAAATCTAGTTCCTCAGACTTATCCAGTAGATAACTCAATGCGGCTAACGAGTAACGAAGGTAAATTAATTACAGACACACAAATATCGCATTAGCCTTAAACATTTCGGTATGTCGGCAAAAGAGCAAAAAGTTGTTTGAAATATTAAGTCTGTATCTTTGTAATAAATATTGGAAGATGGATCCAGTTGTTAAGATAGAATCTGAAAGTTGCCGCTGATATAAGAAGTGAAGATGACTTTCTCACAATAAATATTTACTGGACTCTTTGCCAATATCAAAAAGATATTACTTATCACAAAAAGACACCAAACGCGTGTGACATTATTTAATTTAATTGTATAAAAGCTTTAAATTGAATACGTCCAACTATTTTATACAATTGAAAATTTGAAATGAAACTATTAATATTCAAATGCACGTTTTCACTTTCAAAGTGATTCCTTTTTGAAAGCTTAAGAAAATTTAAATTACTAGTAATAAAGAAGTAATAAGCGCGTGCTATAACTTTAATTAAATTTAGTCACTGTTAAAAAGAATCATTTGAATTTCAGACATCATATACGGCACGCGATCATTCACAATTGAACGTGATACCTGATTTGGAATATAAAACACCTAATGAAAGCTATTTCGTGATATTTTTTACTCACTACGTGAGCACTCGTAACCTTTATGAAACGTTAAGCTTATTCCTTTTGCTTCTATTTGATACGTCCCTCACAAATTTCTTATCATATGAAAGTAGTCGGAATCAAATAAAATATTTTATTTATTTATTTATGTTAACATTAATGAACACCCAAAATTTTGTCTCTTATTGCACGGGGTAATCTTATATAAGAGTTGTTAAATATTGTATTGCAAAAGTTTTATTCAATAAAGAATATTTCTTTATCTTATCTTTCATATATAGGTACAGTTTTTATACTTATATTATTCTAATTTATTTATACTTTTGTCTTTAATTTGCCCTGCAAGCTCAGGGCTCTCACATATTAGTTCATGTATAAAAGTGTATTATACACCTAAGTCTGTTTTTACACGGTCTTTTTGTACACGGATTTGATATAACACGGTTTGAAAATTGAATATTATATAATTTCAAATCGTGCTAAATGGAATAAAATCGTGTAAAAAAATTAAAAATATTCAATTTTCAAACCGTGTTATATCAAAACCGTGTACAAAAAGACCGTGTAAAAACAGACTTAGGTGTATCTGTAGTTTTAAACTGTACAGTAAAAGGTATCTGAAAACAGCACTTGATAATGAATTTGATGCCTTTCATTATGAGTCGTAAGAAATATCTTAAATTTAATAAAGTTAGATTGAGAAAAGTGGAAACTTTTCTCAATCTCATAAATTATTTACTCTAGATATACAACAGCTTGAGTTCACAAGAAAGGCTGAAAGTGATCGTAAAGTCATGTCATTTGTACATTTATAGTTTCAAAAGGCGTCGTTATTTTTCTATTAGACTGAATAGTGAGAAGTACAGAAAAATACAATAATAACATCTTTATATTTAAAATGTCTTCAGTCAAGTTAAAAATAATGGTGCGAAATAGCGGCTCTGTAAAGAGTTCATCAGTCGCACGCGCATCTCTATATGGATAACTTTTTTATACAACATCGAGCACCCGGCTGTGCTCAACTTAAACCAGTCTATTGCGGAGAAAGTTCCTGCATTCGACAGCACCTGAATCTGCTTCCGGTGTGTTAGCGCCTCAGGTTTTGTTTTAAAAAATTATATTAATTAGTTTGGGTTAATCTAAGAATAAAATAGAAAAGAAAGTAAACTACATTTCAATGCAATGGCATATGTATCTTCTGTCATCAGTTCTGAATTGCTTGTGTTGGATAAACATATTCATTTGTCTTTCAATTTTAAAATACATTTTTATTTTTCCTATTTTTTTAAAATGCTTACAAAACATTGTGATTGGTAAAACCAGGATTGAGTAACTTATTACGGCAAAATACAAGATAAAAATAGTTTAAAACAATGGCTTAATGATCATGCTGATTGCAAATGGTTACGCGTTAATAGAATCAATATCCATGATTAGGAATGTTTGTATTAATATTTTATGTTCAAATTATCCCGAACAGTTAAATCTTTGCTCTACATTTATTTATATATTAAGAAAGCTATTGTAACATTTAGATACTTAAAGATGGTTGATTATTACAATAAGGTTAATTACAGGTTCGATAACATTAATTTACATTCATTATCATCATCTATATCCTATATATTTCACACTGGGAGAAACATATGAGAAGTTTGGATAGTAATACCACTGCACTGGCTTATTGCGGGTAGTTGGATGAAAGTGGTTACCATAACAACATCCGGGACTACCAGCTTAGCGTGCCTTCCGAAGCACGGAGGACGTCAAGAAAGCCACTTTGATGACCCATCCAAACATCAAGCATAGTTCAACATATAGTAAAAGTTGCTTTGTTTTCGCTATCGTAACCAGATCATTCAAACTACTACGCAAACGAGATCCTTAGTAAATATATCTTACCTTACCTTATTTGCCAAGCTTAATTTAACTTATTTAACTTTATTCAATATTCTGTATTCTACAGTGAATTATCTAGAATTGCCACCTTTATGTATAACCTAATATAATATAGTATAATTTTAGATAATTATATTATAATGTTAAAAATATATTTTTTAAACATAATATTATATGTTAAAATAGCTTAATACAGTTAAGATATAATATGAATGACATACATGCATAATGAAATCACGCTTACTAAATAGATCACTCATAATAGAGCTTTTAAACACCAACATTGACATCAAGACAATGTCATGTTTGCTGAACAGTTCGTTATATGTTTGAGTTAGACAGACCAACACGCTATTTTGAGCATACTTGTTTAGGATAGTAACATTTGAATATTTATAGCCATGTATTTTTATAACTGCGGATGTCTTCTGGGTCTAGACATTTTTTGCAAAAGTTGTCGTAAATTTTATGACATAAGAATATCTAAAATAACGTAATAAATAATATTATGCTTGAGCAAGTCTGGTATGTGCTAATCAAAACATACTCTTTTGATTTGCATTTTTGTATTGATTACAAAGTCAAAGTCAAAAATAACTTTATTTAAATAGACTCATTTACTAATTTCTTTTAAATCGTCACAACAGGGAATATTACACTTAGTTATGGAGCCTGTGGATTGTATTTATGGGTAGAAACAGTAATAAGGAAAAAACGTCTTAATACCAGTATCTTGACAAGTTCAAAATAGATCAAAAACCTTTTTTTTGTTAAATTCTGCCTATTACAGGAAAGGCAAAGGGAATTTAAGCCCTTGTCTTATATAGTAATTTCTTGGTTTCTGATTCCGGGATACCGGTGTAATATATCCATTTGACACATGGAGTTTGCGACGATTAATGGCAGGAACCGCCATTTTGTAATAACAAAACTGAAAAAACTGAAAATTTTTGAACGTGGAATGCAATTTCAGTAATTATTAATGGAATGTGACGTTAATAATAAAGATGAAATGATATGGAAATGAGAATTGTATTATACGATGATGTTAAATAAATGAAATCACCCTACAATTGAATGAAAGGAAATGAAAAATGGCATGTAAGTTGTTAATCAACGCATCAGCATGACTGTCTATTTACTTTACAGCGGCCAACCAAAGTTCCAATTTCAAATTCCAATTCCAAGCTCATCAGTTAGTTTTTTAAAAACTTTAAATTTAACGAACGGGTGTCCTCAGACATTGCTGATAGCATTCCTGCATGAGGTTACTTTTGAGAAAATAAGTGTTCTTGTGTACTTTTATTTGACGTCGATGGAAGATCTTCATTGAACAAAAGCATAAAGAACTTAATGCCTATGGCATCCTCAACCAGTCAACCAGTAGAAAAGGCACGTGGCGATTAAAAGGTAAGCAAAAAATATCATAAATATATCAAAAAAATACAATTTACACTTAAGCATAAATATATGAAACTAAAATTAAATTATTTGGTTTGCTTCAATATCCTTTAAAGAACTCACTAGACAATGATAGCGATCACGATAGAATGCAATTTCTATATAAATAAACTGATAGAGGAGGTCCGGAAAGCGTACAGTCGTGCGGTTAGCTTATGATACAGTTTTTGCGTTGTTTGTAAAAAGAGCCCATCTAGTTGAGCCCACTGTACGTGCTCGATCCAATTGAACAGCATTGTGGTTTAGAACTATTCAAATGTACAAACGGCAACATAACATGCGTAGTACTTGTAGCTTCAAGAACGACCTTTTATGATCGGAAAAAGAGTGTTTTTGCAATGCAACTGTTCTTTTCTCGTCAATGTTTGACGTGGGGTGATTGGTCTATAGAAAAACAAACAGTGGAAATTTTGTGGCACGCTCATTTAAGTGATAAAAGAAGTACCACATACCACATTTGTCTTTCTTTGTTCTACATTACGAGATGGTGTTTACGATAAAACCGTAATACGATTAAATACAAAATAATTTTATTAATATAAGAAAGATAGGTCCTTATGTCGTATTTTCTATTCTAATAAAAACTTAGTGCTGTTGTTTCTTCTATAACGAAGATAGTTTAAATAAAGAACTTTTTTTTTTAAATTCGATTTGGTCTTATTGATATGAGACTATATTCGCGTGTAGCACTACTCTGTTTTGAAATTTTAAAATTTTAAAATGTGTCATAAATTATTTTTTTTACATTTAAAGATATTTTAAATATATGGAGATATATTCAGATCTTGTGTAGTATAATGTTATCAGTAATAATTTATTTCCAAAGATTTGAAGGCGTTAAGTATCATATTTAATACCAACGAAAATTATAACTGATAATTGAAAAATGAAAGTCTGTTATTATTTGTTTTAAGCGGACTCTTTCTTTATATACTTTGTAAATTTAAACAAACAAATATGTTATCAATAGGTATCTAAAAGGCTGTATTTTTTTCTCGCTTACATACCGTACTCGCTTATATATGTACCCTTTCTTTTATTATTACTATGGGTAATTAATCCAAATTTCGGACCATTTTAAGTTTAGAGATTACATCGAAATGAAGGAAGTGATGACGCCGTGTTTATTTTAGTCGTCAGTTAATTTATTGTTCTCTTGCCATAAATTATAAATATAAATTATCCATAAAAATGTAATTCAAAATATTGAGAGTTTATTTATTTATTTTCAGGAATATAATAAAAGAGAAGTTTTTTGTTAGATGCTTTAATGACGAATGAACGAAATAATCATTTTAATATGCCTTATTTCTGAAATTTACATATTGATTTGCATTAAAGTAAATAATTTGCCATTACATTTTAAACTTATTACAAGAAAATCACCGTGAAAGAAAAATAATATATCATTATACCTTCTCGTAATCGATCAGTGACTAATGAGCCTTGAAGTCTGTTTTTATTTCTAATTAATAATGAAAATTGTGGTTTTAGTAATTGGTAACACTGACGTATTATAGTCTTTCAAGAAGTTCCTTTTAGTAGCAAAAGCTAAGTATTAGCATAGATTATTTTTGACTTTATATTTATGCAAATCTATATTGTATCGGTAATTAAAAATTAACTAATCTGCTAGTAACTAGTAAGAATATTTAATGTAAATTTGTAACTTATGATTGGAAATATTCGCTTAATAAATGTTATTGGTAGTAATGGTTGTCTAAATATATCTGCAAATGGTAGGAATTGAAGAGTATTAATAATAAACAGTGAAAGCTTCATAAACAAAGGTTTAAAATACAAATATATTTTATAGCATAGTTAGCATGATAATGATAGAAATTAAGTCAATATTAGGTATACTATTGTATTTATGTATAATATCATTAACTTAGTAGTTTGGCTTGAGTATTTGATTATAAAAAAAGGTTTTGTTATTGAAGTTGTTGATGTAAAAGATTAAAACAAAATATTAAAAAAAAATACTCACATCGTGATCTGGAACGTAGGAGTAAACATGGAGCTTATCAATCCGTATGGTGCCTTGAAAGGGATACAGAAGGGCCCCTCGTTGGATTTCTGTTGACGACCATACGCTGACCGAGGCCTCTCTACCCCTGGCACCACCAGGTCTCAACGCCAAGCTCAGTTCTTGGGGAATAAGAACTAAGGTCTCCATAATCAAAGCACTACCACATAACCGTCTCAAATTGATCAAAGTTCAAAAACGGTTTAGTTCAAAAATAAAGCAATTAGTCCCAACATCCACCCACAGTCCTCAACGTGTCATAAATGAGTAATCTTTAAGAATGTGACCGGTCTCGTCCATCACACTTAATGAGGATAAATAAATTATTTAAAAAACGCAGGGACGTCGCTCCGATTATCGGGCAGTGATGTCGCCAACAAATATCGGTTCGCTGCGTGATCGATCGCCCGGTGAAACGTCGGGGTGGATAAATCAATGCGCATGAGATGGAATCACTGGTTTAGAAATTCGTGAAACGTTGAGTCCAAACTCTTAAGCTCAGATTTAAACCGTTCAATACCGTCGGAACAATATTAACATTACGGTAGAGGGCGGATACTGCACACCGCTTACGCAGGATGCGCGCGCGCTCTTCTCTGAACGAGCACTGAAGGAAGCGCTAACATTGACCTTAGCTGCGGCCGTGATCGCGTTTACAGTTCATTTTTTGTTCGATAAAAAGGAGAGGAGTAAAGCCCTACAATTCTGTACAGTTAGCTCGCTATTTCGTTTCCAACTTTAGCCGTTTGCAATAAGGTTGCTGTGAGTTGTAATAGTATGTTTGTAAGATGTATAGTAAGGTGCTCCCCTCCAAAGGCGGCACCTGCGCTCGCGCGCGCCGCCCGTCATAGCGGCATAGAACGTCGCAAGGCGCGGGCGCACCTGATACCACCTGTGTTTTTTTCAACGATTAGCCTATCTTGACGAGTTTTTTTACGATGACATTTGAAATGGGGCAGGTGAAGATTTTCTAAACAGTCTTAGCCATAACTACTTAATTGCTTTTCGTTGCGTATTGTGACACGTTACCGGCTCTGGGTCTGTTATGCAGTTTAGTTAAGTAGTCTGGCAAAAAATTATACATTAGGGGCCTTACTTATGACTATTAAATAATCATTGTACAGTTACATTGTTGTTTGTCACATTTGATCGAATGATATTTTGGATTCCAACAAAATAAATAACACAAATGAATAAACGTATGTGTTTAAACGACATTAATGAAAATAATTATTTTGGCCAAAACTTATCATAGTACACTTAATAAAAATATCCAAATTCCCTTAAAAAAATACTGACAGAATTAGCTGACAGACAGCTGTTACGTTATTTTAATGAATGATATTTTGGATTCCAACAAAATAAATAACACAAATGAATAAACGTATGTGTTTAAACGACATTAATGAAAATAATTATTTTGGCCAAAACTTATCATAGTACACTTAATAAAAATATCCAAATTCCCTTAAAAAAATACTGACAGAATTAGCTGACAGACAGCTGTTACGTTATTTTAATTTTTTTAACCAGGTAAACGAAATAAGACTTCTTTTAAACATATCTACGTTTGTAAATGTTTGTGCCTTCTTACTATTAATATGTTTATGAGAAAGGTATGGTTAATTTTTATATAGTCTTACACATTACGTATTATATTTCAAAAAATAGTATATGTTTAACTATGTTGTAGTTATCATTAATTTGACTACTCAAAACTTATTAAGCAAACAATAACAACATGTAAAAGTGGCTAATTTATACAAACTATCTCATACTCGTCACGTTCACTATTGCAGAAAAGCATTACTGAATGAAACAAATAAGTTTGAATTGTAAAGTCTCTCTGTTAAGGTTCATTTTTATATTAAATAACCTGTTACACATGATACAGAAAATGTCGACGACCTAAACACACCTGCCGTAAACCGCAATCCCACTGGTGGCCGATACTTAATTTATACCACATAGGAAAGTTTGTTTTAAGTAAAACAAAATTTTATTGCAGTTTTAATTCGTAGATGCAGCTTTATTCAAGCAATAATAAGGCTTTGTTTCATTAAAATTGGATGTCGGAAAAAAAGCTATGCTATATGGGAATTTGTTAGGAGCAAAAACCTTTTTTGAGTTGCGCTCTAAAAACTCTTTGGGCGAAATTAAAATAGAATAATAAAATAAAAATCTCTTTGCGAATAAAATGACATTATAATCATTGTATGTCATTAAATTATCAATTTAGGCACTTCAACGCTACTTACAAAAGTAATTTTGCAGATGTAATAAGACGCTGAAAATGTCGAAGCTTGATTGAATGATTGATTTATTACAAAACAGTTGTAATATAAAAGTGTAAACTTAAAAAGTGATATTGATTTGAACATAAGTCGTAGGAAGATTTCGAAAAAATCAGTAATAAAAAAAAAAGAATGCTTTAATTTGATAAAAATAAATTCGGCTGTGTTCGGGTGAGCGATGTTGCTTTCTTGATTTTTATACCGAGCAGAGTGGTAGTATCACTTCTGTGTTAAAGCTTCTAAATGTTACTTATTATTTCGAGAAATAATTAAATAAGCAACACTTACAGAGACAGAGATACTCCAAGCCAAATAAAACATCTTTGTTGTGTCGTGATTCTGTTCTATGGGTGGTCCCCAGAGACTTAAGATGCGTCGTGTGTACAGGAGGATCGCACCCTATGTAGTTAACACAATTCTGCCTTTTGATTTTTCAAAATAAGCAACACAACAAGTCAACAGATTTTGGTTAAATACGTCAATAAATACTTATAATGAAAATAAAAATCAGAATAACAATTGTAAGAGGAATTTTGAGCTAGTATTTTTTTAATTATTTATCGATATTTCGGCACAATTGCTTACGCCTTGATGACGGGTGGGCTACTGAAACTTTGGGTAGAAGTCTTCATTTCACCATGATTAGAAATATCTATCTGTGGGTACATTCGTTGACGATTTTCATTAACGGGTATTAACCTATCAATCGTCAACGAATCACTACGATTCATAACTTTTCCCTAACCTATTATACATATTAACATTTTTCTCCAGCTCATAACGTTGCTTAATTAATAGTAGATAATAGGTGTGAGTGTGAGAAATACTATAGTTAATATCTGTAAAGAAAATATATTTCAAAACCTCGATTTTACGTGACAAGACAGCCCGCTAAAAGTAACGATATGTTGTAAAAATTTTATTTATAAATTGTATTGTCCTAGGAATGGAAATTTAATATCATTAATAACTAATTCTATCTTCGTTATATGGCTTGACAAGTTTAATTCATTATATTTCATATACAACTCATTATGTTCTTAAAAAGCCTGATATAAAAAACAGTGCTGTTTTCTTACTGGGTTAGTATAGGGAAATTCGAAATCATATGTGATACAGGAAATCTTTTTAGGAACCATTAAACTTTTTTGGAATAGGCTAGCATAAAAAAAACATCTACAACTAGCTTCAAAGTATAAAATATAATTTCTTTATATATATATATCTCTCTCACACTCACATATAGCCTACGTTATGAGCTTGTATTATGGATACTAGATAACGGAGAAAAATTTTGATATGTATATAAATAACAGTAATATATTTTTATGGTTTATGGTGGCAGACTTATATGAGATAATGGTAGTTAGTCAGTCGGACTTAGAAAAAGCCCTACCCCAAATGTATGGTTATTGGAAAAACTAAATACGATTACAGTTTCGTTGTGAATGGAGAGATAGTGACGCATATAACAAAGCGTAAAAGTGGTCACAGTCCGAATCGCCGACCTGCGCCGTGACTGTCAGCCCTGAGAGGATATTAAGTGGGTTCTTAATGACTACCACGAGTCCAAAATTCCCTTAAAATGAGCGTCATATTTCAGGAAAGTTGCGTAAATGGATTCGACCACCCCAACAACATAAAAGTCCCAAACGTGGGTTGATTTGCCTTTATTCATATTTGAAATGCTGCAAAAATTTTCACAGCATGAGATAGGTATTATGCGGTCAAAATAAGAATAAGATGGAATTGTCAGCTACTTATGACGTCATTGACATGAATATAACTTTATTATTCAAAATAAAAATGTGCTAAAAGTATGTGTATTGAAAATCTGTTTTATGAGAAGTGAAATTAAGAGGTGGTTCAAAGTAACCTCATTTTGATTTATTGCTGCACTTCTTAGAAAGTCAGTCAGAAAATCCGTTGACAGGATTTAAAAGCAGAGTTAAAAATAAAATTAATCGGACACGTAACTGAGCGGTTCATTGGACAACAAAAGCTATATCGCACGTTACAGATGTCATGAATGAACGTCATGTCCATGACGCTCGAATTGAATAAACAAAAAAATCACGCCGCATCTTTGAGCAAGTATCAAGATTCAGGGGGCGGAGTTTGTACTGAGGCGTGGCTTCATTAGGTCAGCCTCTTGCGCGCGCGCAGCGTGCTTTACCGGCGCGCTATTGCTCAAGATTACCAGATTAGAATCTTGTCGTTTTACATGCTTTTCGGATAATCATTGATTTCTAAATATTCTACTACCATGTTATTTATCTCTGAAAAGAAATGTTGTAACAAAGACAAAGTTTGAAAATTTATAATTTTTTGGTATGAAGATTTAACATTCCTATTACCAAAAATAAATAATATAAAAATAAGTTATTTTTTACTTATATTTATTGTTAAGTAAGCGTAAAATTAAATAAAAAAATATATTATGTATTTATGTGTGTGTGTGTGTGTGTGTGTGTGTGTGTGTATGTATGTATGTGTGTGTGTGTGTACCTAGAGATACACCTAGGTATACCTAGATGGTAATCTAAAATACCCTGACTTGTGTGTTTTGTATGCCTTTGTATACCTAAATATTATTAAAAAGAAAGAAGCATTTCAAATTATAATTAGAATTTTCCTAATGTCTACTTCCTTTACTTCCGGTAGCTGGAAAGTAATGGTTAAACTAATTAGCAAAGGGAAAATTCTAATGCTATTTTAGGTAGGAATACCATATATCTATTTTGATATAGGCAGTTAATACAATATTAAAGAATTCACCTGTCAAAGTTGCTCACAGGCATTAAAACACCTTTTTGGAAATATGACATGTCAATCTGATATATTAAAATATACGCTTTATCACTCCACCCTGACTCGCTCATGCATGATGTAGATACTCGCTCATGAATGGTTGTATTTCGTTTTGGCATTCATTAGCAAATAATTAAAAACACAAGAATTAGGCTTCATTAAATTTTGACCAGTCTTCATTAGTCAGTTAAACAAATCACTGGAAGTCTCGCGTCTGTTGTGTCCTAAACTTTAATGATTTCAAGCAAACCTACACAAAATGTAATGTGATAATATTACTCCAGGTACATATTAACTTCTATTTTTCGATTCTTAAATTGTTTTTAATTTTCAATTACAAAATACCAAAAATAATGATTAATAACTGCGTGAGCGCATACAATTTTATTCTGTGTATTCCACTATCGTCCACCGAACGGACAATAATCGGATTAGGAACGTCACGTGTCCGGTCGGCTTATTCGTCATTAATTTTGACTCAATTTGTGCCGGAATGAGTTTTCGTGGCCGTGTCAAATTTAAAAACCAGTATTGTTCTGTGACATGATTTGTTGGATGATCTGTTTTGAGCTCATTAAAACTCCAAACGTAATATTATTGATTTTATGAGGACTCCCCAGATAAAACAAAAGTTGCTATATCTAATCATGACAGCGAAAACAGAGCATCGAACAGTCAGTAAAGCGATGGAGAGGCAGTTAGTTCATATCGAATGTCTTAATGTGGAACAATTACTGCACTGCAATGGCTGAATCAGCTATGACGTCTTAACTGACAAGATTGTAGATACATTGCAATGAATCAGATTTTTTTAACTTATCGATATTGCTATATCTAATACTCACCAGATCCAAATTTTATTAGAATGACCAATATTAAAAACTGTAAAAAATAAAAAATCTTGACTTTTTAACTTCAGTGAAATAACCAATTACTATTTTTTCATTCGATAGTTTATATGTTGATATTGTGATCAATCGATGACCATTTGATGCATCGTTTTTTGATTTAGCAACTTTCGATATTATGAAGGAAACCTAATATTACCAAACGATTATTACCGAACCACAACTAAATTACTTTTGACTACATTTTACCGCACGAGAAACGGTGCAAACTATGCTTTAGTCAGAATAAATATCACTTACTTTATGTCTGAGATCTCAGAAGAGTAGGTGGCAAACTATCCCACACTCCATAGCGACGCAACCCAGCAAGTAATCAGTTTGCCGAGACCACCCGTAAATAGAACGAATATATTCCTTGCGTTAGAAAATCATGGGAACTATTACAGTTGCTCTGCCAATTAAGTTCATGAAAAATATCCGAGTTCACTCTGAATCACATAAGAATTTTACTTTTAAAATTGTTTACTGACTTAGTTCTTTACCACTAAAAAAGAAACATTCTAATTGGCTCCAATGTTATATAATGAATTAAACCAGTCAAGCCAGATCACCAATCCAGACACAATTACTTATTAATTGTATTAAATTCCTGTTCCTAGGACAATACAGCGACTTAATAAATAATTTTTTTACAACATATCGTTGCTTTCAGTGGGCTATCTTGTCACGTAAAACCGAGGTATAGAATTCAAAGAACCGATAGATGACGGAGATAAGTTATATGTTGACTTTTACTATTTTATTTTAAGTACTTATATGATTTATAAAGACTTAAAGACTTAATGATTAAGTCAGACACAACCTTCACACAGCATTAGTCTTCATTATGAACCATGAATTCTCTTTAACCATAGTTTATGGTTATACAACCTAAGACTTATACTGAAGTTATTATTGGACATATATTTAAAGGTTTATGTTGTTGGTAGCTACCTAAATTTATGCCTGGCGTGCGCGTGAGTAGCTCCCGGCGTTACGCGTCTCGTTTTGCAAGAGAAGGCATTAGGGTTGTCTATTCTATTTAATGTCAGAAAAAAGTTTATAACCTAAATTAAAGATGAAACCGTAACCATAACATAAACCTCCCTGCATATTATATGCAATACTAATTGTACACAGGTAGTACTAAGCAGTCTGCAAGTTTGATCAGGATTTTCATTAGTGGGAGTACCCCTATGATTTAAGTCTTCATATTTTATTTTATCTCATAAAGAAAGATCTTAATTAAATAGGTCAGCCCATAGTTTGCATTGGCAATAACTTTGAACAACATTCGAAAGCTTTCTTAAGGCATTTAAAAGACAGGCTTTTTAAAGACCTTTTTATAGGATAGATATTGGACAAACCTAGCTGGAAGGTTCTCATCTTCAACTTCCAGAGTATAATTTCTAATTGTAACTGGTATAATCTGAAGGCACATTTGTCACGTTTTATTAGTATTTGAAAATCACTGTTTCCATATTCAAGTATATATAGGTAGTTCCGATTTTGTGGTATGTTTAGATTCATTTAATTATTTAATTGTTAACGCTTAACAGCCCTAAATGGTTCCATTTTACGCTGTCCTCTTCCGGCCTCGGGGCGGGAGTCGCTTGCGCATACCGGCACGCTAACTATAAAGAACATGCCACCGATTATGATCCCCTTCCCTCGCTTATTTTTTCTTTACTTTTAAAAGTGTAGAAGTAGTCATATACCACTAAATATTGCAATATCTCTAAGATTTCACTAAATTTACTTTAACACAATCATTTTTGTTCAGTGTATCTAGAATAGAGTTTTCCTTAAGTTGCGCCTTTTTAACAAAAACATTTTCCTTAGACTGCCTTTTTACAATTTTAGAGTTAAAAAGGAGGCAGTCTAAGGCAAACCTTGCGACCACATAGCCTTATAGTACATAAAGTAGTAATTACGTCTACGAAATTAATTATTCTTTTATTTTTAGTGGAACAGTTAGCCTTCGTCTCAGTTGTTGGTAAGAGAAGATAAGGCTGATGTTGGAAGCGAAATACACCTAGATTCATCAAACACAGAGCAATTTTACACTTAATTAAATTATATATAGTATTGCTTTGGTGGTAAGATGATGGTAACTAGCCAGGTGGATTTAGAAATTGCCCGAATTAAAAGCGAATTTGGAAATATAAAGAAATATTTTTCAATATTTAAGTACCAAACCAGTGTATGCCAGTGTAACCCAGTGTATGCAGCTGTAATAAGAAACATGAGGATTGGCTCATTATGAAAATTATTATTAACCATTTTTATTTAGTTTTCAGAAACTTAATCGCGGTCGATATTTGTTATGATGATAGTTAATGAAAAATAAAACTTAAAATGGTTTATGAGTTAGAATACTTTATCTCGATCTATTTAAGACTAAGTTCAAAGTAAAATACGGAAGTTATTATTTTAGTAGATTATCAAAGAATTTAGAGAAATCAAACCATTTTTAACATGAATCAAAAATAACAATCTCTTTTTTCAATGAGCATACTTAATTTGTTAGTTACGTATTTGTTAATTCCGATTTTTTATTTACGATATGATTGATTTTTTTATCCCAAAGTCTTTAATCTTGCAAAATAGAAATTAAATAAAATTGCTATTTCATAACCAACTTTTAAAACCATTTTGTCTTCAAAACGTGGAGAGAGAAACACCCATAGTGACTGCTCCAAGGCCCACTTTAATGAATTTATAATTTGCCTCTGAGAGAGCAATTAGGTGCTTCCAGATAGCCCCCGGTGCAAATTTGAATGTGAAATCAACCGCCATTGTCGGTTACTGCCCAACCCATTGACCGCTATGGTTTTTGTAGATCACTCGTTTAAAAGTTTAAAAATATTATTTGAAATTGTTGCGGATATCACTTTATTCTGACTACGAATAACATTACTTACTTTGTACAATATCATGACACTGAAAACTATTATTAAAATAAAATTAATATTTTAACTGCGTAGACGATTAAAAGCCAATGCGATGGCGAAGCAGTACGACACAGCTGCTTCCTACATGAACTATGATTTAAAAACAAACAAACTATATAAACTTGGTAAGTGATTTATTATGCTTGAAACTGATTAGAATAACATGTAGCCAATTAGGAGACACTACATAGTCGATACGAAAAAGCAACTTAATCAGAATATTGGTGGACTATTTCATAAATGATTTTTTTTTCGTTACTAGGGTTTATTTGATCTGCAACCTATGTATATAGAATTGGAATTAATAAATTTACTATGGATTTGAAAGAAATATTTTTTATGGTCATGTTAACTAAAGATAAGCTTTAGTAAACTTCAAATTCTTTAATTCCATAAACCTTTATAAAATTAATTAACTCCACACTTCTTGGAGTGATGGGTTGCAATACCATCGCACGTTAATCCTTTGCGGGTTGCTGAGAGAAAGTGAAAATTACAATATTTTGATCTTGGTGTGCTTGTTAAAATATTCATTGTTTAAATTATGTATAGAGTTCATGGACCTTACAGGTATGTGCCACAACATTTGTACCTTTGTTGTCAGTAGCAAGTAGCACCGTTTCATCAAGTTAAGTCATCGCCTTTGGCTAAAGTACGCCTACTTAGAACTTTAATTGTTAGTTTAGTTAAAACTATTTTTCAAACCATACTGTACGGTAAGGTCTCATTAAAAACGCATAGAACGGTGGCTACCATGTTCCTTTGTACAATGCCATGTAAACATTCGTCATTTATCATGAAGACTTTTACCTATTATCATTCAACTATTCGATCGATAAAAAGAAGTTTTAATTTCAAATTGTACATTATGATTAATCTGACGGATTTTTTTATGCCTATAGTTAAATAATATATTGCTCTTTTTTCAATATTTTACAAAAAAACTAAACACATTAAAAAATAAGAAAATTTTCTTTCTTTTTTGACACTAATAAAACTTTTTCATAAGTTTACAAAAATGACACTTCAGAACAGAACAGCACTCAAATATTACCTCGAGTTAGTTAATCTATGGATTTGTTAGACAAACGGATATTTGTAGATAAAATGTTATAGATACTTTATTGACTTAATAATCACGATGAACCTGTTTCGTGACTCATCGTAGCAGAAAGATAGCGTAAATATGAAAAATGAATGAATAATTAATGATGATATAACATTTCTTAATGTGGATTTATTAAACTGTACACTTTTCGTTCACAACAATAATAAACGATAACGCGCACTAACTCACTTAGTTAATGTATATAAAAACTTGATATAATATTTGGAAAATCAATTCTAAGCATTAAGGAATAGAGGCAAGCGATCTGCAAGGTTAGGTATTATTGAATATAGAATGTAATTAGGTTGTCATAGGGACCGTTGTAACTATCTAGTCACATAAAATTACGTTTGTACCGATGTTATAAACTTTACTAATTAAACTCCTATTGATTCATCATTAGTTGTTCCTTTCCACATATCCAACAAGTATAATGTTGAAAGAATAAGTAATGTAAGTAGATAATGATTATGCGGAATTGAATCAGTTACCAATGAACGAGACGAATCAAATAACTCAAACTGTAAAGCAAAGTACACATGTTAACACAACAAAACCGAAACATTTATTAAAATACAGCAACTAAAAATTCTTCGCGTGAGTTACAAATTGGAGATAATTTTGTAAATGAATCGCCTACGGAGAAAGAATGGCAACCGCTATTTAAGCAATACCATGATGACTACCGTTCAGCTCTGTATCCGAAATCGGCAATCAGATTTGAAAACGAGGAATTTCATATGCAAAACGTGAATTAGATACTTTTTGCAACTTTTTCCTTTTGAGTCGTGAATCGTTTATATGGATGACTTGATAATTTTGTGTCTAGAGATTTTTTATTTGTAGGGTTGCGAAAATATAGTGTCTAAGGAATTTATAGACCCGAAAAATTAGTAGATAAACATTATCCCCCTATCGATAGAATTTTTCTAATGATCAAGTTCAATTCTATCACAATGAAGAGTTGGCCCAAAAGGAACGTACCGTACAGTGTACCGTACAGGTAAATTTAATATTGTATGATATTTGCTGATAAGATAAGCTAATATGAACATGAATAGTGTTTTTGTAGATGTACAGAATTTTATGATCAGACAGTAAGGACTAAATTTAATTTTCTGATCTTTCGTTACATGAGCTTACCGTCAGTAGCAATCTTAAGAGGTTTACCGGCGTATTTCACTTATTACATCGAGTGCTAATTGCAAGCAAAATGGATCGATAAAGCCTTCCATACAAGGCACTTCTTAATTTTAATAATTTTAAATTGATGTGGTTAATTTTTATATTACATACGTCACAAGTAATTATGTATTTCAAAAACGGGCTGGTTGAGTAGTCAGTATAGCTATAGGTTACTCAGCCAGGGGTACCGGATTCAAGTCCCGGCTGGGGCAGCAGATGTTGTATGATAAAAAAGAAATTTGTTCTTGGGTCATAGCTGTTTAAATATTTATCTAATTATAATTTTTATGAAAAAGTGTATTATATAGTGTAGTATTATATTCGATATAAGGTCCGTTCCCTATCACAATGTTCTTAATGATGCTTACTTTGGGCTAGATAATAGGTGTGTGCAAGTGTAAGAATGTTTTAATATTTTTACATTATAAACCAAATACTTATAATTCATACTATTATGAAAGTAATGTAAATCAGAAGCGTTAATAAAAACAATTGATTTGTATATTGTCAAATAGCAACTAAATTAATAAATATTTATTATAATAATAATAAAATCAATAGTTTAATTTTAGTACAGCTTCTTCTTCTTCGAACACACAAACACACATACTTTCGCAACTTGTTTATTTTTATTAGTATATTTTTAGACATGTATCCATATACACTACATTGTATAAACTTTGTTAACTTAAAAGTTGTTAATGTTATTCAGGTTTTATTAATTTTACAATTCATAGGCTTTACAAAGTTAAAAAAGTATTTTATAAGTCTAAATTTAAAGTTTAATTGTAAATCTGTTTGTGGTTTCAATAATAATAAAAAAAATCTTAACACTACCACCATTATGAACAAAGAGCTGGATTTAAGTGATTGCATTTTTAGTCTTTGGTTCTGGTGGTATCAAAGGTTTGAAATTTTTATTGACTCGTCTAGTACCAACAAGGCCAATTTCTTTTATTTTCCTCATAGAGCCGCTCAAAGTAAAACACAGGCAAGCTCTTCTACAGGTTATTTATTTAGTATTCATACTTTAGTAATTAAGTTAAACCTAAATCGCGAACCGAATAGCCAGCCTTACGAGTCGGGAGTCCACAACCTCTTACACAGATAAGGCGGACAGTCCCAAAGAGATCCGCTTTCGATATCCCCTGGCTAACAATTAACAATGAGACATTATACTCAAGAGTAATGCTGCCGATAATTACCGGGACCAAGCAAATCGGCCTGCAAAAGTTATAGCTCCTTGTAACTTTACATGTTTTAATTGACCACGCTCGTTTTGGAGTTTTTGTGTTATTGTTGGATTCCTTAAAGGCTTCACGTAGGTAATATCGCGAGTACCGTGACTCGGCGTGGGATCATTTTTGTTTTCAATTATATGGGAAATGTAATATTTTTGTACATAAACAAACAATACATTTCACATCATATTGAACTGAGAAGCAGTTGTATAGCAGAAAAGTTTTAACGAATGACTGTTCAAGTGGTAAGTCTACTAAACCATTAAAGATTTGAGTCCCGGTCGTTGTAAATATTTTTATGTTGAAAACGAATATTTGTTCATAAGTCAATGATGTGGTTTTGTAGTAATTTTTTAGGATATTTCTTATATATCCTTTATGTTATGTTTCTTTACTATTCTTATTCACATGTCTCAATTATAAAGATAATAGTTGGAACTGTTAGAAATTATTGGTCCGATTCGAGTTGAAGGACAAAAGCAGTTGCAGTAATAACCAAGACCAACCAGATCTCACAAAGCAGTTCACTAGCGACCTCCTTGCTATAATAATGAGCAATAACTCACAACATAACATCAGTATAGGATTTGCTCTTTAAAATTATTGGGCGCTTTGATAAAACAATATAATTGAAATTCAAATTACTTTTTGTTCTGAATATTTTTATTCATCATTTTTTTAATTTATATTTTTTAGATTAGGTTTATGTTTGTATGTCTTCATGGAAATAAATGTATTAATATTACAATATAGAAAAGCAGACAAACCCTACACAATAAAATATGAATCAAATCAAGTGTTCAAAATTGTTCATAGTTTTTTTATTTTATAAAGATTTTGGAACCATATTATATATATGTTATATATATATAACAACATAATTTTGGCTTAGCAATCTTCCATAGATATGTATGGAATATTGCTTAACTAAAGTAAGCTGAAAATATATATGGACTAGCTTTTACTTTAAGGAAAGAAACGTTGTTAATAATAGTTGTGTGATTTCTAAAGCACAGACAAACTAGGGAAAAGACTGTTTACATACAAATACTTCGTTGTGATGACGAAGCCGCTATGCGCCGTGCCGGACAACTGAGTGTATATGAGATTTGCAATATTACAAAGAACATGACAAGAGTGAATTTTGTAGTTTATTACTCCTCTACAAAATTCACGTACATTTTTGCAAAGATTGATAGTTGCAACTTGCACATAAGAACTGCATTAACCAACTTCTCCTTACGGGACTTTGGGGATCAATGTCTATTTTAGAGATATATGTACTCATAATTTTATACGAGGGGCATGCATTTGTTAAGAAATTAATGAAACGTTGACTTTGGTCAATGCAAGTCTAAGATAATATTTTATAATTAAAATGTTATTGTCATATATTGTAATATTTTTAAATTACTATTAGAGCTTGGTCGTTAATTATACTATCGTACGTTGACATTCGACAGATTATTTTAACAGATCATTATCATACATTGATATATGTTTATATCAATAGTATTATCTTTTTTTTTCATTCATCACATAATACTCATATTTCATCGTGCAACGATGTATTATAATTATGCTAATCTAATCTCATATAAATCTCATACGTAATAAATATTAATTACCAAAAAACATTTCATTGTAATAAAAAGCACCTCTGTCACCTTCAAATCGTTTACCTGCTAAGTAATTAAATTATCGGTTAAAAAGTCAAAGAACACTAAAATTTTGGATAGCATGATAACAGGAAAAAACAATTATCACTCCAAGAAAAAATATTCTTAGGTGATAGAAATAATAAAGTTTAGCGACATTAAGTATGGACTCGTCTCACATTTATTTATCAGTACTTAAAATGAACTTAGTGTGTTTAAGACTAAGTTTTAGACTTGATTTGAATATTGTTCGCATCTTTACCGTTTCGTAAGAACTTCCTCGATGCAATGGATAGATTGGAGCACCACGCTATCCTCCACGCGGACATCTCCAATATAGCATTGGAGATGTCCGCACCAATAAAGCTGATGGCCTCCGAGTTATGTATGCATTTTGTCCTCAGCAAATCATAGCGAGACATTCCTTTTCTGAGAATCTAAATTGGATGTAATATAATTTTCTAGCAATATCTATGTATCGAACTTTCTTCATTGGCTTTTGTAACTTAAGCTGGTTCTCTCAAAATACAAACGGAACATTCATAGGGGTCTAGAAAATGCTTCTTGCGATCTACTATGATTTTGTTGTTTATTATGGTAAGTGACTACCACAACCTAAATACTTGTAACTTTACCAACTCACGCGTTCATACAAAAACACAGAATATTGGATCATTGATGAAATAGGAAAGGCCTAACCTAACATAACCTTGGGGCATAACATAAAAACATTGAAGGCATAACCTTGGGGTATTCCCCAGTCATAAACAGAGGCTCAAAAGTAGAGTGACAAGTCTCATGTTTTACACCATTGTGCTGACCTACTAACATGTGCTAATTCGAAATGTCATTGACCTACTACTTGTACGTTTAAGTAATCTTTGCCTAATTCAATAACTATTGACCCATTCTCGTTAGGAGTTCGTTGAACTGTCCTTGTAAGAAAGATAAAAAAAATGACGCACGGATTTTTTGATATGATTAGTTGATAATTGTAACATAATTCATTATTATCATGCTTTGCTGATAAATAGATTTAAATCTTAATAGTATTATTTTGGACAATAATAATTATTGTACTATAAGTAAGTACTTTAAGAACATATATTCAATTTTGCAAGTGTTACACAAAAAACACAACTTGTTGAGCTAAACTATTTACTACATGTAACCAAAGAGTAATGCTCTTAGATTTAGTAAGGCGATAACTTATCATCACATCAGCCTTTTTTTTATAAGCTTCCATTTGATACCCATGTCATATTTGTTGGTTGGGTTTTAATTTTTCAACCAGTCGGTAAAATGGCCTGAAAAACCAACCACGCGCGCAAATCATGAATTATAGTGATATATGTATAGTGGCTGTTCGATCCAGTTTTTTTCATCAAAAAATTCATTTTTCTTATTTTGGGTTTCTTTATATTTTTAAATAACAAAATATCACACTGATAAAGTTTTCAACTTTGAAAAAATATTCTGGTTGAAAAACCCAAAACTGACACGAGATGTTTATACATTCGTGATAAGTTCATAATACCTTTAAAATGATACCATATACATATAGATCGGCGACGGACGGTTAGGAGGTGTTCCTTGTTAGCTCATCTAGCAGCGAAACACGTGGTCAGACTTCTTTTAGCCAAGAAGTCCAATGAATTACATCTTGCTATCACGAGGTATCACTAAATTTGAAACCTCAGTACGTGTTCTGTCCTTCACCACAAAAAAACACTTCAAGAAGTGTGTAGTTCTATTTAATAATTAATGTGCGGAGCGAACACGCGGCGGAAATCTCAACGCAAGAAGAACGAGATGAATCAACAGATGGCGCCTACGTCGTGTGGTACTGGGAATTCTTTACGTCGCATGCAATTTAGCGGCGAATTCAAATCTCGATGCCACGGTCTCTTCTCGTTTGTGTTATCCACGAAACAACAAGAGAATGATCCACCCCAATAAAGAAGAAAACAAATGGGCAAAACAATTCCCATAAAGGTTATTTAGAGTTCCACATCAGAAATGTCAAAAATATAGATACCTACCTACCAAATATTATATAAATTAACTTCAATAAAAATCGTACACGAAAAATATGTCATCAAATGTCTCATATTTTATTATTAACAGTGAATTTTAATAATGTTTCAAAGTATTATTTATTAAGTACAGGTTTTGAGTTTCTTGCCCGTTGTCAAAGAGTAAAGTATGATTTAAGAAATTCTTCTTAGATCAAAACCCCGGTAGATTCACAAACATACTGCATTACATGGACATGCAATAACCGGATAGTTTTTCCTTAGCAACGTTGAATTTTGATATAATGACATGATTAACTGCAAAAAATGCAAAATAATCTTAGCTTTGTGCTAAGCAGCACAAAGCTAAGATTATTAGATGCGACTTAAAAAAATCAGCTCTTTAAATGTGGTAACTTCTTAAAAACTCCTGCTATCTATAGAACTTTATAGTGAAGTTCAAGGTTCAATATCACGTAAGGAGTAAAGTGTTAAATAACCTTCGCAATAACCGGATAGTTTTTCCTTAGCAACGTTGAATTTTGATATAATGACATGATTAACTGCAAAAAATGCAAAATAATCTTAGCTTTGTGCTAAGCAGCACAAAGCTAAGATTATTAGAAGCGACTTAAAAAAATCAGCTCTTTAAATGTGGTAACTTCTTAAAAACTCCTGCTATCTATAGAACTTTATAGTGAAGTTCAAGGTTCAATATCACGTAAGGAGTAAAGTGTTAAATAACCTTCGCAATAACCGGATAGTTTTTCCTTAGCAACGTTGAATTTTGATATAATGACATACCATTTACTGCAAAATTAGCACAAAGCTAAGATTATTAGATGCGACTTAAATAAATCAGCTCTTTAAATGTGTTAACTTCCTAAAAACTCCTGCTATCTATAGAACTTTATAGTGAAGTTCAAGGTTCAATATCACGTAAGGAGTAAAGAATTAAATAACCTTCGTCACAAAACTAATTTCAGTTTGTTTTGGTCGATAAATATTATTTTTAAATTCGAAAAACCCATTCACTAAATAAATATGTTAAAAATTTATTACATGTATTTTCATGCAAGATTTTACGCTCGAGAAAGAAAAGAGATATACGCTATAATCGGAAATAAAAATTTTCCTTTTTTTAATAATGAAAGTATCTTATATAATCCAACAAAATATCAGCTCCGCAATGAAATCGAATGGTGGTCCCTGACAGAGTAGCTAAGAGTATCTACAGTTGTAGAATATATTTTTTCAATATTAAATATTACAAGAATTATATATAAATATTAAATAAATAAAGTAGAAATTTAATTTTAAAATAATGCAATGTTCAATTTTAATCGGGCTGGTATGATAATCGTTTTTTTATATTTCATACAATTAACTCGAGTAATACAATTTCAAGATAAATGAGTAGATATAACATTTTTGTTAAGTACTTAATAGCATTTTGAGATATATTTTTATATCTTATATATCACATAATACCTTCATTCATTGTACATTGTTCTTTCAAAATTTAGGTATTTTTATTGTTGATTAGATAGTCATTATATAAGTATTTGATAACAATATAACAAGATATGGGCTACTGATTATTGATACTTCTTAGAATTTTCCAACTACACCAAGTTATCGGATCAAGTGACAAAATGCATCAAGTTCAAGTGATCGAACTGCAACGATAAAAAGTCGCATCAACATTTTTCTTTGTCGAATGTTTGCTTTACGCATTATATCGTATGAAGCCAATATAATATTTTATTTAAATTTACTGTTAAGTCATTGAGGTTTTCTGATGCATTGATCTACTGGAACAAGAAAGAGGGTATGATGAAAAACACAAGTTTGGTACTTAGCTCTGAACACAATAAAACAAATAAGCATTGTATGGCTGCAATCTTTTGTAAGACAGAGGCTTTTCCTTAATAAGGCATTCAGATTCAAATAAAAAATATAATACTACATTATTTAAAGTGCAAAGCATTACTGGAAGCATTAGATTACATCATAGCTAGTTTACTGTAATTATGTTCGAATGATGGACACTGCCGCTTGATATGAAAAAGATAATTTTTTCCATCGTAATCGCACGTTTGACCTCTATTTTCATCGTCCAATAAAAAGCCGAATAATTTTCCGGCGATTATTTTGTCGATACGACAAATATTAATTACCGCCATGTTATCAGCTTTATTTCAATAATAACATGATTATTACAACTTAAATCTTTTTTAACGAAATCATAATATAGATAAGACGATGGCCTTGGCCGCTTGGCGATGTACGATATCACGTTCAATAAACTCTTGTTCTGTTTTTATCTACTCTAGTATTTTAGGTTACTGTTACGTTAGCATCTACTTGCTCCAAAAATGACGCTATTCACTATTTAGGTAAATGACACAGAAATATAAATCTTTATCCAAGGAATTCTAAAACTATGGCCACATTTTTATACAATAACGAATATTGTTGTACCTTAGGTTAAGTTCTTTTTTTACGAGACATTACAGATGATTAAACCCCACTCGATTTTAAGCGTGTATATCTTGTGTACCACGTGATATTCGGTAACGACCCGTCTCACCAGTTACAGTAAGATTCCACGAGCAGGAATCTTGTATTATCTTCACAGTAATTGAGGATAATCCCTACCCTTCACAAAAAAAACGACGATATGGGGCAATATGTGATTCTTTTTAAGTCATTTAGATTCTTTGATCAATCAGCATTGGTTTGAATATTGATTCAAAAAAAATTCTATTGATATATTTTTTTTAACTTTTAACAAGAACAACTATGCATTGTAGTGGTTCTTGTCCCATAAATATTGTAGTTAGACATAGTATTTGTGTCAATGTATGAATAAATTAATAAAACTAAACAATCAAATAACATAAATAACTATATAAATAACTATATTGCCTTGGACCAGGGAAGAATAAAAAATTGGGCAAGCCTTTAAGACTACAGTATATCTCAATGGAAATAATGTACAATCATATATACACGTATATACATACGCACGAAAAAACATTACTCTAATCCAAGTAGTTCAGTTGAGTAATGAGATCATCGAATCAATGTAATCATAAAAGGAACAATATTAATAGCTCCAATTCTAGCTTCCGATCCGTTTAGACTTTTAACGATTGTTAATAATACGATCAAAAACAATATAAATATAGCTGAAGTTATTACTTCTTCATGCTCTAATCCCAGTAGCGGGACGAATATTATTTACTTATTTAGTAAAAAAACATGTAAATTATTTATGAAAATAACGTAAAGTTTTTGACATAAACATACAGTACCCATCTATTAACCCACATAATAAGGCACGATATTGCATAAAACCAGATAAAACTCTTCACTTTCACAACTTTTCTAGATATCAGAAATTACAAGTGAGTGAAGTATTCATACTTTAGTAATCTAAGAGTTGTTATAACTAGCTGTTGATTATTAAAAAAAATATTATAATATAATGACGAATTTACCTTAGTTGGTTATGGTTAAGTACTTTTTAGTTGGTAGACATGTTGGGAAACAATTCTTTATATGCATTTTGCCAGGACACATCGCATTATTTGAGTTAAAAGTAAGTGTTAATACACAGCATAAGTGACCTCTAAATTTAGACCTTAGATATTAATTACCCGCTAGGTAGCCTAAGCCCACGGCGTAATATCTTCGGGCCACCTCGTGATATAGGCAGAAAGCGGTCGAGTGGTGCGAGAATAGTGGGTTACAGCTTATATCCTAATTAAGAAATTTGCAAATTACACGTGGCCTGTTCCACACGTGGTAAGCTCACGGAGCAGTCTGGTTGTTCTTGCACATTGAGACAAAACTGGAAAAAATGCTTGCCTTAATAATTGTATATTTAGATACTTTTTCAAACTCTTTGAGTTCTGTTAAAATCATATTACTTGCATCCCAGCGAGTAAATTTTTTTGTAAATTTAACCAAATTTACAAAAAAAAATTGTCAGTCTGTTTATTCAATTCAGAGGGAGTTAAAGCACCCATAATGTATGATTAGGAAAAAAGAATCCACACGCAGAAGCTGGTTATTATTAATAAGCATAGAAAATTAAATGAGTAAATTGTAAAAAATTTACTTAACTCGTGATAACTTATATAAAAACAACAAAAGTGCAACTCGAAACGTGTCACGTTTAAAACTAATTAATGATTCTGATGTATCTGACGATAAGCTTATACTAAGGTCATTTACTATTGAATGATGTATAGTTATCCTAGATTAGATAACTGATGGTTATTTAAATACGATATTTCGTTTGAAAATTTATTATGTTTTCGGACGTCAAGCTCATTGACTGCTTTGTGTTATAATATTAGAAACTAAAACAAAAATGAATTTTTTATATTCTTTTTTCATTGTCATGTTTTTCTTCGTAAAATGTCACGTTTGCGCTGACAATAATGCAATGGATGTTAATTTATACGAAGAAGTGTTGGATCCTGAAGCATGTAAGGAACAAATGGCGTATATTATTAGGAACGATACACTTCTAAGAGCTCAGTGTAAGTACAAATTTTACTTAAATTTACTTTAATCTTGAATTTGTACGACCAAAAACAGATTATGCACCCACAACTGGTATATTTCTTATACCTAAATACATGCATTTCAGAAATTCATTTTTATTTATAACATAAAACGAGTAATAACAAGCGCATGGGCCTGATGCATAGTTGCGTAGGTACAGCGGTATCAAACTAGGTCAAACGAATCGTTCCTTGTTCTAATTTTATATCACCATACCAACGTATCTGTAAATTACGTGAACTCCTATGATCATCTTTTATATGAAGTCCTACTTCCTAACTACGTATTTTGTGTTCTGGTCCTGATGTATCTGCAGGGGGATCCCCTCATCCTCAGCCCTATAGCCTTGTTGTTATTTCTTACTAGAGTACTTAACCATAACCAACTAAGATAAATTCGTTAGCTTCATTATATTATAATATTTTTTTTAATAATTAACAGCTAGTTATAACAACTCTTTATTGATTACTAAAGTATAATATAGGGCTAAGGCTAGCTAACCTCCACTGTATCAAAGAATCTATATAGAATATATTAATTAAGTATTTATTGTAACTTCTGATGGATATATAAATTTAATGAAACCGGTGTTACAAATAAAATATTCACTAATAAGGTCCAGAAATGACTCAATAATTATTTAGTATTTTTTTTAATTTCTTTAAGAACTATAAGAGCTTTGGTTTTGTAGATTGTACAATGATACGTTCATTACACCCAATTTCTTTTTAACCCCTTTCAGTCATGGACGCTAGCATGAGAACACCTAGAGGAATCTTATTGACCAACTTAAGAGATATGGGTAACTATTATCAATGCTTAGATATAAAACAAGAAGTTCTAAACACTGTGGTGGGAGGAAAATACTGCGTGATACAAATCCCCCTTAGGCAAGACTTGGACATACCAAATATAGGGCCCGAATTTCCATGGGCTGAACAATCGTGGGATGAGTATTATAGTATGAAATCAATTGACATGAATAGAGATACCTTTGAAGAAATGATACATTACGAACAAGGCAAACAAAGTCTGAAAAATGTTTTGGGAAATAGGAAATTCAACTCACGGTATGCGATTCTTTTTTATATCACAAAAATATGTTATTATATGGTAAAATCATAAATATTCACGATTTTTATTTCTTTTTAGTGAAGTACAAGAAAGTCCCCTAGGTGAAGTGCAATTTGAATTAGCGATATGTATTCCAAAAGTCTGTACAACGAAGCAGGCTCTCAGTATATTGACTTTGAACGTGACATCAAAATTTGATATTCGTGAAGCTTTCTGCCGTCTACCTAATGATAAACCTTGGGTAGCAGCTGATTACGTAGCAATGTGAGTATTGAATTAAGAGATTTCGTTAAAATTAAAACCAAAAAATATGAAGTCTCATTTTCCGTTTTATATTTCAGATCACTATTTTCTGCCATTGGTTTATTGACAATATTAAGCACTTTCTACGATATTCGTCATTCAATTCTTCTCCAAAAAGGTGAAACCTTTTACCTACTATTTTGCACCAATTTTAATTTTTTGCGGAATATAATATGGAACTTGATTTTTGCATTTTATATTACTGTTACAAAATTTACTACAAAAAATGAAATGATACATAACTATATCATCACAACAAAACATTATCAGCTTACATAATAATGGTTACTCTAGGTCATTGTTCTGTCAATGTCGTTTATAATCAGCTGATTACCTTACAAAGTTCGTTGACCATAGTCAGCCTTGCCCTTGCTGGTGATAGGAAGTCGAATACAAGTCATGCGTGTTTTATACTGATAATGTAATACTTTGATAATAGTTCATTTGGCATGTATATTGAAGTCATTACTAGCATGAATAGTTATCGTTGTGATTCTGATAACACTGATAACACTGAATTTTCATTTAAATTGCATACCTGATTTAAATTCTTGAAAAATTTTGTTTGGAACAAACTTTAAAAATATCACCGCTCACGAGAAATAAATCAATGCCTACAGATGTCATGAAAACAGATGTCGCTCAATTTCTATAAGATATGTAAAAGTAGAATTTAAGCATAGTCGTAATCAAAAATGTAAATGTAATTTTAATATACTTTTTCAGATCCTAAAGAATCAAATAAGTTGTATACAACCTTCTCTGTTTACACAAACACAAGAAAGTTCTTTACATTCCACAATAATCCAAAAGCTGTATCATGTTTGGAAGGTATTAGGTCAATAGCAATGCTATGGGTCGTCATTATCCACACCTTCTCCATACAGCTTTCATTTTTACCAGCAAATCCTTTGGGAGGGTTCAACGTGAGTAGAAAATGTAACAAATTATTTCATCAATTTTAATGCTCAGTGTATTCAATGTCAATGTCATTAAAAATTTAAAAATGGTTTATTGGAAAACTTTAGGGTTCAAAAAAATCAGAAACATACAATTTATATTCAAATCAAAGTGTGTAATTTAATTTTGGGATTTCTAAGATCCTTGAGCCGGCAACTCAATGTTGTAATGTGTGCATTTCACTCACTATAAAAATCCTTATTTAATTACTCCATAGCCTTAAATTGTTACTCCTCGGTTTCTTTATTTATATAAAAAATAACAATATCGCATATTCCGTTTCAGTTTATGACATCATTCACGTCTTTATGGATAACCAGTGGTAGTATTACTGTGGATACGTTTTTCATGATAAGTGGTTTATTGGTCGTTTATACTACGGCTTCAAAGCTTTCGAGAAGTAAGTAATCTATTTATTTCAGATATTTTGTTTCCCGTAAAATTACTAAAAGTGTTAAAGTATTGTATTATGTTCCGTATTCTATTACTCAGTGTTTTCATAGCAAATTATTCTGTAGTTATTATTTGCTGTTAACTTATATAAACTTTTATTTTTAGTGTCATTACTCAAGAATCTTCACCTGTTCTACCTGAATCGTCTTCTTCGCATGTTCCCCGTGCTAGCAACGGCAGTTTTGTTACAAGCATCACTCTTGAATCATATGACTGATGGACCTTATTGGGGCATAGTAGCAAAGAGTGTGAGCGATTGCCGACAGAACTGGTGGTCAACGTTGCTATATGTACACAATTTTGTGAGTTATGGATACCTGGTAAGTTATCTCTTATTGGCTTAAAAGTGTTAAGTTTGATTTTGTTTATATTCTCAAAAATATTATTATCTTTAGTATATTATTCTTCCAGTGTATTGGTCACAGTTGGTATTTGGCTGTTGATATGCAGCTTTACATTATTTCTCCAATCGTCCTATTTTGGATTCTCGGTGGGAACAAAAAATCTGCTTGGTCTGCTTTGATTGGATCTCTCTTAGCAGTGCTCGCTGGATCTACCGTTTATAACTTCATAATGGAGTTCCAATCTGGACCTACTTCTTTTGCGTGAGTTATTTTGTGATAACACTTGTGATTTTTTTAAGAATCGATTTTTCTGTTTTATGAAAATTCATTGATTCTAATAATATTATAATTTCTTTTATGTATAATTTAATATTGTTTTGAAGATGCCAATATAACATTGTAATATTTTTTCAGGCGTCCAGAAGAAAATGACTATTACACGAAATACTATTATATTAATACTTTACCTAGAGCAGCTCCTTTCTTTGTTGGAATGATAATGGGATATATTTTACATCTGAACCGTGGAAGAAAAGTGAAAATGCCAAAGGTATTGAAACTAACACTGCTTAAAATTTATCCTTTATTCATATCGTAATCTGTTTTCGATTGAAATCACAGGCTATTATTTCTAATTGATTTTAGGTGCTCGTGTCTTTACTATGGCTATTAGCAGTCATTGGAACGACAGGAGTTATTATTTCACATTACTTTGTAATTCAATTGGACTGGGATAATCAAACACTGGACAGTATCTTAAACTCTTTCATGAGGCCTGTATGGGCTGCTGGCGTCGCCTGGCTGGTATTTGCTTGTGCACATGGCTATGCAGGTAATTATAAATTTATCAATAGTATCGCTGATTGATATAATTGTGGATTGAAATAAATTTGCTACATATTTTATAAAATTTCTTTACTTGGTTTTATTCACTTTTTTCACTCTAAATATTGTATAATTCTATTTTTCACAATTACCATTTTTATTACATAAAATAACGTTTATAACTAATAATAATTATATATTTAAATTTTCAGGTCCACTTAACTGGTTCCTGTCGCTGCATATATTCAAAATTCTTGGCAGGCTTTCATACGCGATGTATATTCTTCATCTACCGCTTATGTATCTTACGAATGCTACTACATTAGCGCCAATATATTTTACGGTTGAATTTGCAGTAAGTATTTTTAAGTTATTTTTTTACATGTACATTACTTCGTTAAAGTGGATGAAATAGACTGAACAGTGTGCTGTGATTGTCAACAGAAAATTGCTGGCTCAAAGTTTTCTTGCAGTATCTTTTCTAATATAGCACACTATAATGGAATAAATCTTAGTTTGAGTCTGTAAGACACTTCATACACTCATTTGTGTTCAAAAATTGGTTGTAGAACTTAAAGGGTCTTATCTATGTATGATTATAAGGTGCCAGTAAAAATATAGCACACCGTCTCATTTTTTATAAACCAAGAGCCTGTTTTAAGCAAGTGTAACTTCAAACCACGTTTTATAAATGGAACCTTAATGCAGAAAACCGCTGTTACAAGCCCAGTCAGTCGAACTCTTTAATTGTATGAGAATATGAGAGAAGGCTATTTAGCAGTTGTCTTCAGAAGATTATGATGATGATTATGATGATATTTTTTTGTCTTTTCAGATGCAGAAATTCATGGTTGACCTGAACATCACAATAATAGCATCCCTTCTAATAACTGTAGTTATAGATTTACCATTCTCCAGACTCATTGGGCAGTTTTTATCAGGTATGTCATTGGTTTTATTAGTGGAAAACCCCAAAAAGTGCACATTAAAATTCAGGCCAATGAACCTAAAACTTCGGCGGTGTTTATGTTATACTTGTTAACATTTGTGTATTTAAATATTATATTATTTATAACCCACGTAGGATACGATCAATATCATATAATTTAAAATAGTGTCTGGTATAACATTCCTAATTTTTTTTTGCTTCTGGTAGACATGACATAGGTAACACGAGTATTCCCTGTGTCTATTGCATACTTTTCTTCCTATGCCTATTTCTATGCACGATTATTGTAATACGCCTCTTGTTACTTTAAGTATCTCAATCAAAACAGTTAACCTTTTTACGTGACAAGATAATATGAAAATGGTATCCTGCTTGATGGTAACCTTGGGCTGATACTCTCGCTTATACTCGTCACAAAGTTGTGTAAAGAAATTTGTTAAATGTGAATATGTAAAATACCAAATTTTTATTTCAGAATCAAAAAACGACAATAAAAGCAAAAACACCGACAACAATAATGTCAATGTGGAAATTGTGGGTTCACAGGCTTCTACGACTAATATGAGACCATGAAAAATAAGGTTATCTAGCTTTTACATACAGTAATTTTTCATACGACTTCATATTAAGTGAAATACTTTGATATTAGTTTGTACTTCATTGTGATAAGTCATTTTCCAATCAATTTGTTAAGCTTGAAATGCAGTTAACTAAAATTATTTTCACTTGTAGATCGATGGAACAATTACAATATCTTGAAATTGTTGAAGGAATAATGTTCTTACTTAGTTTAATGTACCTCTTTATAACAAAAAGAGCGCATAATCAAAGCTTCCATTTCATGGTACAATATAAAATCTTCTGATATGATATTTTTATGTCTCTTACTTAAATGACTCTTACATAACAAAAAGCGCAAACGTTAAGAAGAGCTCTATTTTACGTGATAAATCTTTCGACTAAAAATGCTTTAAAAACTATTTAAGAAATGGCTGTAAGAAACTTTACTAAAACCGGTAAGCCAGTTTGTTGGCTGACTGTGGCCAACTTATATATTATATGTATATGTAAGTAAAAAAATATATTATAAAGTAAAACTCTTTTAACATTGTAACTATCAAACAAGCAAACTTAATGAGTGAGAAACGGTTGATGAGAAGTTAATAGTCTTTTGTAACATGCGTATGCGCATGCGTTTTGTAACATTTTGTAGGCAGCATAAGGGCGAGCCCCTCTTGACCATTATAAATGAAACCTTCAAGGAGGTACAGCGAGCTCTACCTCGAGAAGGTAGTGCTATTAAGGTACGATGTTATGATCGTAAAAATAAAATAAAATTGCACCATGACTATAATAATACCTAATGTTTGATCTTTGAGGATCTTGTTTTAAGTGTTCATTCAGTATTTTTAATTTAGATAAAACTGTTAACTTTGTGATTTAATATTATAAGTGTGAATGAATGTTATACTATGTTTGTGATTTTTATAATGAAACTTTATTAATGTCTTTAAACAAAGGTTTATCTTATAAGACAAGATAAAATATAGATGACGCATGAGACACTTCACGCTTAGGAATGACGGGAATTAAGTAATATTACAAGCTTAATTTTAAGTATATTTAACTCATTTTCAATTTAAAGTCTTAACTTCTGCTCTCTATGTTCCAGTGATGTGTTTTCGACTAATTTTTCGGTTATATCTTTACATAGAATATGGATTCATGTTACATGTATCTTATTTTATTTAAGTGCCGAAGATTTTAGAGAGTTTACGTTTATCTTTTTTAATTACTTTTATTCTTTATCATTGTTACCTATATTTCTAATTTAAATACTCTTTTCTTTTTCTGCTTGAATGCAAGTGGACAATAAGAATGTATTTTGCAAAGCATATTATTTATATGAAAAAAAGATATGTTGACATTTATCCTTAAACTTTTTATTGTAGTAGAAAATTTACTATAAGAAATTATTTATATGTACTTTAATTATAATATTATACTGGAGTTATTGTAGGTATTGGTGAAAACAAGTGAGAATTTAATTCATTTCAGAACAATGGAGATTTTCTATGTTTTAGTAATATTTTATACAAAAGTTTTGTTTTTAACGTGTCAAATTGAAATGAATAAAATAATTTCATCAGCCTTTTGTTTTTAATTTTTCCTACTCCTTTATTGGGTAGTGAGCAAATATACTTTATCAACTTATTGCAAACGTAATACAAGTAGGTTCGTAATATCTTAAAAATTATTAAATCTTGTATAAAAGAAATGTAGAAAACTGTCCTTAATAAAAAAAAAGGCAGCAAAGTTAACCTAAACAAAACATTTGTATATGTTTAGATATTAAAAAATCTGCGTAATGACCTCTGTTGTGATTTATTGAAAACGATAACGATACTCTAAACTTACACTAGGGTAACTGATATCGATTTACTGTTTCTTTTTAAATATAAAGCAGTAAGATAGATAGATGGTTGTCTTATACAGCCAAAACATAGCATTCTGTACCATCATATTTGATCATCTTTCTAGAAAAAATATTATTTTCCACAACATTATTCTTCACATATCGACTCCCTTGTCGCATTCTTGTGGGGGTAAAGGAATAAGTGGACCATGTTTGTCAAAATAACAAGACCATCAGTTTCAATACAACTGAAACTAAAGGTTAGTTTAAGTTTCAATAGCATTGAAACGATTTGATCGTAGTTTGGTTTAACTTTCAAAACAATGTATATATAATATAAAAGTGGTTTTCCAATACTTTTTAACCGAGGAGCTGCTGGTTTCATGCGATTTGAAGCTTGACGATAAGAACGGTCAAATCGTTTCAATTCGATAAAAAAGTAACATCTTTATAATTCTGTGATTATAAATAATAGTTCTATAATGAATGAAACCAAATAATTTGTCATAGTATCATCAAAATTTTCATGATAATCCTATGATTATCATGAAGAACTATTTCTTATTTCAGCGATTAGATTAAAATATATCTAACAATATTATTAGCTGTGTTCTATTATTACTACGTTAATGAACCGTTTTAGTTTAATTACAATTTTATCATAATCTAATGTAATATGGATCTGTGTCTTATAAGTTGGTTAATAATTTTAGTATTAATTGGAAAATTTGAAGGTAGTTTACAAAGAAACCGTGCTTTCGATTTAACTTTGTACGAAGATGTGTTAGACCCACAAGAATGTGAGAAACAACTATCATATATCAGATATAACTCAACACTTCAATTTCGATGTAAGTATAAATTTGTTAGTATAAACGCAATGTAAGAGAATTATTCTATTATATCAATTCAATTGTTTCGAATTACTTTGGATTGCTCAATCATAATAAAGAACACCCAATTTTTCTAATGCGAATAAATGTTATATTTGAAATAAGTTTAATGCTAACTAATGAAAATTTTCTTAATCGTAGTCATAGATGTAGGTGCAAGGACTCCACGAGGAATGTTATTGGGCAACTTTAAAGATATGGGAAGTTACTACGGATGTTTAAATATTAATGAACATATCCAAGATATGTCAATCGAAAGAAAATACTGCATGATGAGAGTACCTCTACAGCAAGACCTAGAGTGGCAAGCTATTGCAAAGTTTCCATGGCCTAACATACCTTTGAAAGAGATGGCAGAACAACAAAATATTGTGGAGAAATTATCAATGGACTTACAAACGTTCGAGATTCGGAAAGAAAGCATACAAGCATTTTTGGGACAATCTGTGAATGAACCAGAAAGAACAGTTTCTAGGTAGATTACGTCTTATTTTTAAAGTTATCCAAATCAGGTGCAATTAATCTTATGTCATTTATTGGGAACGAATTGATGAGATAATGATAGTAAATATTTAAGCTTATAGTTGTTTACAGATATTGAATTTCTAGATGTCATCTTTTGCTTCTTGATACGAATTTTTTTTTTATGCAAACAATAGTGATTTTTAAAATTTATTTGGAAATTTATAAAAATATGTACATATATTTTAATTAATATTTTAGAATGGAAAAAAGCATTCAATTAGATGGAGTTAGTGTTGATCTTGCAGTATGCATACCCAAAGTGTGCACAGTAAGACAAACTCTTGATAATCTTACGAACAATGTTACTGCAAATCTGGAAGTCGACGAAGCCTTTTGTCGGCTCCCCAACGACAAACCACTGGTAGCGGCGGATTACGTCGCAATGTAAGTACAAAGTGCATCTCAGGTATTACTCGTGTTGAATCATGTGTATCCTATGCATCACTAAATTGAAGCACAAAATTCATGATGCCAATTAAAATAAACAAATAAATGACTGATTGCTCTCTAAATATAATAAATGTAACAATTGAAGTAAACATAATTCTGATTTGGACGATAAATAAAAAGGGTTAATCAAAACTAACATCCGCGTCACAAAAGGTAAGTAAATCAAAAGTACTTTCAAATCGGAATTTTTTATGCATTTTCCTATAAAATATAGTTTTTACTTTGTGTGTTACCGTTCTGTGTAGTAAGTTTCTAAGCTCAAAGTTAGATGGGTGACATGCATATTACTAGATCTGATTTTGACTTCGTTACACTGGGATCATCTCAGAACTCTACTCTATCAAATAAAAAAGTAATTTTGAAGGTCGGCCCAAAAAAACCTTATTAAAAAATGTTAAATAAATAATCTTATTATTTTATCAAACTTAACCATGAACGTTATCATTATATATCCGACCTGCTTCTGAAGGTTTTTTCTAACCCATAGCATTAGTATATTCGTAGCTGATATGTTGAATCATTTTTTTTAATTTCAGAGCTATATTCACCATCATTGGACTACTGACTATACTAAGTACCACCTATGACATCCGACATTCAATTTTTCTGAAAAAGGGTAAGAGATGTGTTCATATTTTTTCGTAGCTATCCTTTAAGGCTGGATATTTCAATGGCGAGGGAGTGTGTTTGTAAATAAACTAGACTAAGCTTTTACAATTTATAGTTATAGCTTTTTTCATAATGTAAGCTTTCGACTAACAAAAATATTTTAACCGTGTTCTAGTCTTTATTTTAAAATATTTACATTGGATTTGAATTGATAATCATACAACCTGTAAAAGGAAGATGCCACATATGATCAAATTATTCTAAAAATAAGTTTTACGTTGTTATGATA
The DNA here is from genome assembly GCA_943193645.1 of Acentria ephemerella. Taxonomy (NCBI): domain Eukaryota; kingdom Metazoa; phylum Arthropoda; class Insecta; order Lepidoptera; family Crambidae; genus Acentria; species Acentria ephemerella. The sequence continues at coordinate 10,438,478 of OW971881.1, read as the reverse complement.
GTTAACCGTCACAACATAAAACAAAAACTATGATTTGAGATACGTAAGAATAAGTAGTTACTTATCAACGAACAATGATTTTTATATGTTATTAAAATTCAACATTATAGACCAATTTTGCTAATTTTATCAATGATTTAATTTAAATTACCCTTAAATGAAGAGCTCGTTGGCATTGTGGCAACGACAACTGAGTAACTTTTGCCACGGATGGTTCAATCTAATTGGTTAACTCTATCTTTGCCGTGCTTTAGAAGGCACATCAAACTACGGTTGTTACGTCAACCACTTTCTCTCACGAAGCCGCATAAGGCTAAGGTCAGTCCAGCAGTGGATCGTATACAGGCTGTAGTTGACTCGTAAATATCTTGTTCCAGATCCAAAAGAAGCAAATAAAGTATACATGTTGTTTTCCATCTGCACAAATACTAGTAATTTCTTCACGTTTAAACCCAATGCCAATGCGATTACCTGTTTGGATGGCATTCGATCATTTGCTATGTTGTGGGTCATTATTGGACATACCTTTGCTAACCAAGTAAACTTCAATCTATGGAATCCCTTGGAATTCGGCAATGTAAGGAATTTCAACATCTAATAAATTATTAGAAAATCTATTCTATCGCTTTATATATCTTCGGATGATTTGTGTTTAAATAAAGTAGACACAATTACAATGGATTCAAATATGGCATTCATTCACCATATGATTTTCTCACTAATTAGTATTTGTTTAGAAAAATATTTAATGAATTATATTTTATCGTAATTCTGTCACTCAAATATGAAAGGTGTGCTTATAAAACAATTCGATGATCAAGATTTGTTTATTTGTAAAATTTGTATTATGTTGACAACCGGTTGGCTAAGTATTCAGTAGCTGGGACTCGAACACGAGACCCCTGACTGAACAAATGGCTTAAGTTCAGTCAGGGGTCCCGTGTTCGAGTCCCAGCTAGGCCGAAGTTTGTGCAATAAATAAAAAAATATTTTTTGATGGTTGTTTATTTAGGATATATTTATCTTTAATGTAGATACGTATATTTCTAATATTCTCATAAATTTTTTGTATATTAACTCCGTTATCTAAAAAAAAGTTAATAACACAAGGTCTTATTGATACTAACTTTGAGTTTTGCCCTTGATGTATCTAAATAGGCGCAAGTATAAAATATTATATTATAATTATTTATTATAGTTAAAAATATTTTGTATCGTATTATTTTATTTTGTTATTTCAGTTTATATCAGCGTTCTCTTCTTTATGGGTTACAAGCGCAACTATTACAGTGGATACCTTTTTCATGATCAGTGGCCTTTTGATTGTATATACCACAGCTGCCAAAATGTCACGGAGTAAGTTCAAGTTGACGTTTCCTCTCACGTAACTCCTAATTTAAATATTTCATGGTCATTATTAAATATCTATTTATTATCCATTATCTTAACAACCATAGAGCTGTCTGTACTTTACTTTTAATCCATATCATTTGGTAATATATTTTTGCCTTCAAATAATTTTTTTGAAGCGTAATATAGTATTTAAAACTAATTTAAGTTTTTTTCAATATGAGCTCTATACGGATTGTAAAAGAGTTCATTTCCTAAGTAAGGTAAAGGTAAACCTAAGACTGAATTGAAAATTGAAATAAGACGTATAAATTATGACATATTTTTACCAATACCATAACCAATACCATAATAATACTGATTTAATGTTAAATTGTACAATATTAAATTGTTTTATAACATAATTAAGCTTAATAATATAAAATTCTATAATTTATCATAACATACAAAAGTACAGACAGTAGAAAAACCAAACTCGTCACAATAATTATATTAGGCCGCTAAAATTGGACGTGAATTTTATTTAGCGCGACCGGGTATTATCGCTTGTCATACCAGGTGGAAAAGTACCCTTAATATTGACGATTTCAAATATAACTGAATTGAAAAATATAAGCATCTTGTTGAATAATAATATTACTTAGTTATTATTTTTCCACAACAACGGTCCTCCAGGCCGATTACGGCCTGGAGGACCGTTGTTACTATTAAGTAGAGTTTCCATAAAATAAATTTATTTATTTTTACAAAGTAAGATAGATACCATAGGCGGTAAGAGCCCCGGATCTAACGGCGATAGATTATTTTTGTGAGGTCATTTAATTTCATTTTAAATATTAACCATATACCAAAAACTACACGTAGCGAATTCAGTTGATATTCAGCATACGTTCTTTACAAACAGATTTGCCATCATCAATATAATGGGTACTTTTCCTCTAAACACGATCTTTGTTTCCAGCCGGTACAATTGTAGTTGATGCCAATTCATCAAACAAAGAACTACTTTTTCCGATAATCTAGCGGAAAAGTTGTGACTAAAACTATTTGATATTGAAGCTTTTTAAGCTGTTAGATAATAGAATTATAGAGTATATTATAATTATGTATCTTCATGAAGAAGTTTTCTCTAATCTTTAAATTTTCTCTCTCTGGTTTTTCTTTGACAAATTCTTGGAATTTGCTTTGACTTTGAATAATCATAAAATTTGGAAAAACAGCTTCTCAAGACCAAACTCGACAATGAATGAAATTTAAAAATAATATACTTTTAATTATAGCGTGGCTGCTGAAGAATTTACATCTGTTCTACTTAAATCGCTTTCTGCGAATGTTCCCCGTGCTGGCAACCGTATTACTACTTCAAGTTTCTTTCATGAACTGGATAACAGATGGGCCATTTTGGGGTGTTGTTGCAGTGCTTACAAATAATTGCCGGCAAAACTGGTGGCTAACATTGCTTTATGTGCAAAATTTTGTAAATTCCGGAAACATAGTAAGTAGCTTATATTCATACCGTTAAATTTTCAATAATAAATAAAGATGCTTACTATCGATGTATCATGGTAAAAGTCAATATTATATACCTGTTTTTATTTATTACTTATACTTGATGTTAATGTAGCCTAAAATATTTCGCATGTAACACCACTGGTGCTATCAACTGGTACTGTGGTGCTATCAATGTATTGCCTACCCTTTTTTTTTACGAGGAGGAATCCATTTACGGACCTACCCGTCACTGGCTAAGCGACGGGCGTGTGTGGGGCTCACTCAGTACCTCAATAGAGCGGCACTGAAAATACCCACTAAAACTCCCCGGTAACTCCATTGCCCTTCACGGGGGTAACCTGGGTTCTGCACGAGCTATTCACCAGGTCAACATGTATTGCCTACCCTATAAACATCAACCCATATGTTGAAACCTTAAAAAACAATTCCTTCAGATCCTAAACCAACGCTTTATCAACGCTTAATCTTTACTCAAAGCAGTTACATTTGGAGGTACTTTGGCAGTCAGCAAAACACCGTAGCCCAAAATCTTAAAAAACGAGTAGGGATTGTATTATACATCCTTATTCGTATAAAATTGTAGTGCCTAGTCTAAATTTACTATTCTTTGAACTTTTACTTATTATTAATATCATTCAATTGAATGGAGTAAGAGTGAAGCCGAAAAAGCGTGCATACAAACTGTGCATAGTTGAGTTAATCTTTTTGCTGTAGTTGACATTACAGACTAAACAGGTGATGATGATAAAATTTGTTTTGCGTCATATTTTCAGTGTCTAGGACATACATGGTATTTGGCAATAGACATGCAACTGTATGTAATTTCACCGATTGTGCTATTTTGGGTCCTTGGTGGCAACAAACGTTCTGCATGGACAGCATTACTAAGCGCTTTTGTTGCAGTTATCATTTCATCTACAACTTACAACTTTCTTAAGGCATTGCCATCTGCCCCGTTATCGTTTTCGTAAGTTTTTATTATAACATATTAATTATTTTTTTCAGGCAAATACTCAAAATGCTTAAAATTTAAGTAATGACCTTGGCTTTTTATTCAACTGTTATTTAGTGGTGTTTAGAATATTTATGAGGATTGTATGAGGTACATTAAAAGCGTTTGAGTTTATGACCGTTTATTAATCATTGGAAGACCATTTATTAATCAGATAGTGTTACTAGATCTGTTATTAAAAGGAATTATCTGGTCACAATACAAGCTATTACATGACTATAGAGCCAAAGAATTAAAATCCCAAGCTCCTAACTGCATCGTTATGACACATTAAGAGGCAGTTTCTTAAGTAAGCGTTGTTTTAAAGAAGCGTATCAATCCTAAACATACTCTATACTAATGAAATTTAAGTATACTGTTCTTTATTACATTTTACTGCACTTTATCGAGCTATATTCATATGAAAACTTTTAATAAATTATTTTATTAATTATTTAGTAACTGAATAAGCAGAATTTAAAAGCTACATTTGTTTAACAAATTATAAATAAAAAATATTTTTGTGTCTTTCGTCATTTACTTCTGTGCTGTATTGTGTTGAAACGGGTTAAGCGACATTGAAATATGAAACTGATTGTAACCACTGTGCTGTTCTAATGCAGAGTGGCAGTTAAATTGCTCCACGATGATAATGATAATAATTAATTTGTGAACTTTAGCCTTTCAGGACTACATTAGACTTTGTATCTTTTCAGATATAAACCCACCTTTAACGATAATTATATGTTTCAATACTACTTTAATACATTGACTCGAGGTGCTCCGTTCTTCGTTGGAATGATATTTGGTTATACCTTGCACTTGTGCCGTAGGAAAAAGGTCCATATTCCGAAGGTATGAAATTTTATGCAAATCTGTAAAACTGTGCAAAAATTGTCTTAAAGTATTGAATATTAATTCCAACTATCCTTACAACTCAAGAACCACTTGTTTGCTATGGAGTTGGAATATTCGTTGCGTATGCGTCGTTACAACGTATCGGCTTCAGAATATTTTGTATGCTATTCCGATATTTCCCTGAAGTACTCTTATTTCAACTATGCATTTAACGATGAATCTTATAAAAGCTAAAATGTATCTATCAACACGGATGTTACCAAAATTTTAATATTAGTGAATTAAGATATGGGGGCAAATCATCATCCACGTTTATGTACGTGCCAAAGCCCAAAGCTGGGGACAGGTCTTACTACATAGGAGAGATGCCATATTGGCTCAATGCGGAAATGTGTTTGAAAGCATTTACCGTAACAACGGGGAACTACCGCTTAACGTGACTTCAGAAGCACAGAGGAACTTGAAATCACAATTTTTATTTAAACCCTCCCGGGACCATCATGACGAAAGTTGTTTAGTTATTGCTATCAAAACCAAAGCAGTTGAACTAACTTTGATTAAATAAATTTATTTAATTGTTCAAAATTTATATTTTAATAATTCAGTAGAAAACGTGAATTACATACTTTAACCCCTAATATTATCAAATCTCTTCAGTAAAATACAGGTTAACAGTCATAATTTTAACTTAGAAATTGGAGATTAATTAGAGAATTACCGTTATAAAATGAGAATAACATAAGAGGCACTAAAAACTAAAAAGTGCATTTTGAGCCTCATTGAAATCATAAAGGAATACGTGAAGGTACAAAAGTTCTATTGTCTATTGAAGTATTGCAAGTCTAAGTGAATTCGATATTCAAATTTGTTAGTCAGTCTTTGAAGTAAATCCCTTACTAACGGTATTAACAACCTTAAAATGTACTTTAACATGTATGATTGATATTTTTATTTTCTAGATGGTCAATATTATTTTATGGCTCCTAGCTACAGCAGGATCCTCTACAGTGATCTTGTCTCATTATTTCGTTTTGCAACCTGACTGGAACAACCAAACCGTAAATAATATAATTAACTCTTTCATAAGACCTGCATGGGCCGCTTGTGTTGCCTGGATGGTGTTTGCTTGTCATCATGGGTATGGGGGTAAGAATTTTTCTTATATAAAAATGGTGGTAAGCCTAAGCTCCGCCTAGTCATAAATTACTTGCACAACAATCGGAAGATAGCTACATATTGCCCTAACCTCCTCCGTTAGGGCAATATGTAGCTATCTTCCGATCCTCTTGCTGGCCCAAAGGGTCTCTTTTCCCGCTTTACTTTGAATCTTGATATCTTGTAATTAGGCTTATATTAATATATCGCTCACATATTACAATCATTATATAGAAATTTTAAAATGAAGACATTTTTTATTTAACATGTTTAAACCACCACACCATCTTACGGGTAAAATTTTTATGTTGTTACGATTTTTTATTGTAGTTAAACGATATTTTTTATATTCTAGGGCCAATAAACTGGGTACTCTCTCTTCATGTATTCAAGATTTTGGGGCGCCTTTCGTATGCAATGTATATTGTACACTATAATATCATTTTTATGCACTATAGTACAGAATTGACACCGATTTATTTCAGCTTGGAAGGTTGTGTAAGTATGTAAATTAATTATTAAAATTGTGTGCATAACTGTTCTAAGATTTTTCGCATTGATCTTATTGTTTAAATCTCCATCGAAACTCTTATAATATCCGACCTTTAAAAACAAATAACCAACATAAATAGTTGTAACAGTTCTAAGTGATTATAATTGGAAATTAAGCACTACTTAACATTTCAGTAGCTTTTAAAATGATACACAAGTATTTTTTTTACCATATTTGTTTCGCAGACTTTTTTACGGTGAGGCATTGGCCGTCCATGGAGGGTCGTTTTTTAAATAAATTTATTTCAGATTGCTTAAAGTAATTTTATTGTATAATAACATATTGTTATTTTTTTAAATTGTATTTATATTTTAATTTACTTTTATTTAAACTTTGATTTTCGTTTGAATTTAATTGTAATGTTTTCTTAGTTAACTTAACGACAAATATCTGAAATTATGTTATTGTATTGTATTTATATTTTATATTTATTAGTTTTTACCACACACTACCATTCGATACCTTGCCATTGGTGAGAAATTTAATATATTAATTTCTATTTTCAGCTTTACCGCTTCCTAGCTGACGTCAATCTTACTGTACTAGCAGCATTCATAATTACGATATTTATTGACGCGCCATTCTCTGGCTTCATCGAGATACTTTTAGGTAAATATTAGGTAAAATATTTATTACGTCATAAGAATACGTATGCTCATACATATAATATATAACGTATTCTTGTAGAATACTTTTACATAAGTATACGTATTCTTATTCAACATTCTATCGGTATATTGTAAAGCTGAGCAAACTCAAACAATATCGTTTTTTTCATTGTTTGTAACCTGCTTTTGTAAAGACCAACTGTCAGCAAATGTCAGATGATTAACTCACTGTAAAAGGTCTTTATATATGTATTAGTGTAAATATTTAAACCAAAATCTGAATTCAATCCAGCTATCTTACGATGCTTACTGCCTAATAATCTCTGGCCATATATATAAAACTCTTAAATTCAGCTTTAAGGTTCAATATTGCGTGCCCCGCTTCAACACAATATCTAAGTGTGAAGAAGTGAGTGTCGTAAGTCACAAAATTAACTTTCGTTTATTATTTGGTTAATCAATATATCATTAAAATTTACCAATGAAGTATCATATGTACCTATACAAAGTATACATAACATTCAAAAACCAATGAATTGCGTTTTTGTTTTAGACAAATTTAAGTGAAATATGAAAAGTACTTTAAACTTAAATTTCACTTTTATATAGTGTAAGCGTGACTAAGAACACTTATTTAAAACTATGTTGTTTAGAGTGCTGCCTCTTAATAAATATCAATTAATGATATGTGCTGTGATCACGTCTACACGTGGCTGACCCAGAAAAAGGTGAAGGATTTTACAATATGATCCCCACATTTCCAATACTTTTAAAAATTTTCAATGTGATTCGGGGATACTATGCATATAGAATTGCAGGGTAGAGGCATTTACATCTATCTCCTGAGTGTAAACGCAAAAGTAATAGCAAGCGAAATGATTAATAATCTCTATGCAATAGTTACCACTTGCTATTAGGCAGGATATTTGCTTATTCGGCACTAACGCTAATTTCTTCAAAATTATTTATTGCAGGCACTAATAAGTCAAGCAAAGCAACGAAGAAAAATGATGACCAATCAATTTGAAAAGAGGAAGAGAATATTACATCAAAATCTAATAAATTACAATAATATGTATAAAATAAAATAAAAACTATAACATATAATTAATTAATTCGTACATTAATAGGTCATGTTAATGAAATTTAGCGCCAAGATAGTCATTTTATTATTATAATTTCTATGGTGTTTCATGTTATGGGAGACTTTTTAATTTATTTAATTTTTGATCAAGCAATATAATTTTTCAAAAAAATATTTTTTTAATAAATCGTTAAAATTTTTAGTTGTCCAACAACACACGTATTGAGTTTTAATCTTAATTCAATTATCCTATTTATTGTTTTAAATTTCGTCTGTGATCACGTAATTGGTGCAATTAATTACAAATTATTAAGGCATATGTCTTTACATGAAGTATGTCTTATCAAAATTTTGAAGAATAACATGTCGAATAAATCAGATAACATCAAATGCCTTCTCATTTAAACTTTTCTTTTAAGCTTAAACGAGTAATATCCGCTGTAAGATCCTAAATTGAGATGATGATGAGCTTGAATAAATCTTCATAATTTTTAACTAAGAACCAACTTGATCTCAGATTTAAATGAAAAAAGAGGCAAATGAAATGGTCTATTCAATTAGGATCTAAAATGCTACATATTGAATAAAAAAAATTGTTTTTAAATTCAATTATCTTACATCCACTAGAACTAAATACTATATAATATAATTAATAAGCCAATTAGTATATTGTGGTGTAACTTCTCAAAAATAGAAGTATTCTGACGTGATTGAAGCTTAATAAGATAATGGTATTAGCTGTCAAAGATACTGATAAATATATTTATTCGGATTATTAAATGAAATCACCTTATTCTGACTAACATTTACACGCAAGTGTCTTATTTTCTTTATGTCATACATCAAATATTTTTGAAATAAAAATAAAAATATAAATTGTGCTGTGGTATTATACTGATGATATACAGTTTTGCACCATTTTCCAACAATATTAGCTTCTAAATTTATGACTCACTTGATAATTATAGCTCCTGATAGATAGTAAAGATATATGATTTAGTCTGGTTATTTACCAAAGACACTAATTAAGTCGTACTATATACTTCGTCTTAATATAATTTAAAATATCGCCTTTTTACTTCTTACTAATAAAATAGCTGCTTCTTACGCTAGATAAAAATCATAAATAATTTAACTGATTTTGTTAGCTTTAATTGATGGATCGTTTTAATAAGAGTTGAATAATAATATTTTTCAATCAGTTATTTGAATAAAACCGTTAGATGCAAATCAATTTTGATTATATATACAAGGAACTTGTTCTTATATTGCTCCGGTTTTATATTGGCTCATCCCTCAAATAAAACGAGGTATTGTTACCAATACAGCTTTAAAAATAAACATGGCCCTAATAAATTGTGTCAGTTAACTTCCCGAACCAATAGGACGGTGGATTATGAGAATTGTTACTATTTTACGAGAATTCGCTGAAAGAAATTTGAACGGGCCGTAAGATATGTATCAAGTTTATTTACAGATCTCTACCACTAATACGTAATATTACGGAACGTTGAATTTACCAACGTTCCACATTAAATCAGTATTTTCCTGCTATTGACATGATTAATGTATTTTATGCCTAAACATTCATGATAGCTACCTAATTCTATTACGTTGCCTAATAATGAACCTCGGTAATCTTACATCGATAACTGTACGAAAGATTATTAAAAATTATCATAACTCATGAAGAAGGTTTGATAAAATATTAGATACAAATGATACTATATTACAAACGTTAAAACAAGGAATTACTAATAATATAAGCTTTAACGAAGAAAGAACTCTACAAAACACTTAGGTAATGAACAAGTTTTAAGCTTATTAATTAAGTACAAAATTTAATATAGCTTGTTGTTGGATATGTGGAATGGAAAGGACCAACTAATGATGAATCAACAGGAATTTAATAAGTAAAGTGTTTAACATCGGTACAAACGTAATTTTATGTGACAAGATAGTTACAACGGTCACTATGATAACCTAAGTACATTCTATATTCAAAAAAAGTCACCAAATTCTATAAGCTTAAGACTACGCCAGATGTCTTTTCTTGTTAGATTAAATGAAAGAGAGGAAGATACTCTACATGTTAAGAATCTACTATGAATCATAGCGACTAATAAAACCACTTGTAAGTTTCTAGTATTATTTTTTTACATGTGATGTTAACAAGAGATTCTTACAGTTTTATCAATATTTACACAAAAAAAGTAGAAAGTAATGTTAAACATAAACATACAGTACGTAGTTACTTCTCATTAGATTTTTCTAAATATTGCTAGCGGGTAATTTCTCAGTATTATTCATGATTCCACTGAAACCTTTATCTTTTTCCACATCTTCTGATCTCTTTTTATTTTTTGATCCTGGAAAACAAACAAAATCGAAACGGTATTCAACTACTATATTACACAATTCATAATCTTGATTTTTAACAGTTCTCAAATAACTATAATGTTTTTATAATGCATTTTTACACGATTTTTTACAACTAGCGAACAATATAGTGCCACGTTGATCATTGAAACAAACTATTCTTGTGTTTAAAGCATCAAAACAATATATTTCTACGAATGAATCACGAGACATAAATAAATTAAAAATTAAAAATTACCTCTCAAAAAAAAATCGATAATTCCAGAACAGGGAGCGTCTATAATTATCATTACTATAAATGATGCAATTACTGCTAAACATACGTAAGTCAAAAATCGGTACATCTGTGAAATAAATATGTTCCCATTTATATTATTTATAGTTATTATTGTAGGTATATATATCTCTCAGCATTTAGCTGGTTAAAATTACACATATTAATTTTTGGCGCCATGTAGAGATTATATTATACTTTACCACAAGCATCTGATATAAAATTCAAGTAACTCAAATGTTTCTTTTGACTTTCCCCTTCGTACGTTTTAGCTTTATTTATTGAGCTTTTTGCGAGGGTTTCCCCAATCAAGTACGACATGTCTTCAAAAGGCTGTGAAATTTTTTTTACAGGTTTGTGTGTAAAAAAACCTGGTGTTGCAAACCTCCACAGGCTACAGTGATAGCTTTCCATCAGGTGGGCTATATGCTCGATTGCCACCTTAGTGGTTTATATAAAAAAGTTTGTAACTACTCTCTTTTTCCGTCAGGGGTTTAAAATCAATATAAAGTGTTTGAGGAGCTTAAAATGTTTTTGTTCACGTGCCTAACTAAACACAATCTATGCGAAACATTGGAGATGAACGAGGTAGTGAAATACATTACTACCGTGAATATTTAGATGTCGAAGTGGACGTACATGCTCACTATATTAGTAGATATTTATGATTATTTCAATTTCAAGTGATAGAGAAGTAGACCCTATTATTATATTAAATATTGTTCAATACTCACTGTAAATTCTACGCTAAAATACACTGGAGCTAGTACTGTTCCAGATACTATGTATTGAAGAAGAAAATGCATTATGTACATCGCATATGAAAGGCGACCCAGGATCTTAAATATATGGAGGCTCAGAAACCATTCGATTGGACCTGAAATATATTTAAAGAAAAAAAAATAAGTTTAAAAAATATTCTTGAAAATTCTAAATTTATTTAAAATATGCCGATGTTAATATGCCTACATTTCATCTGATAATTTCAACCCATATTCATATTACCTACTAGTTGACCATTTGAAGTTTGTTTCATCAAGAACCAATAACGCGATCTATTTAAAGTAATTCAACTATGAGATAGTTAGACTATTTTCTATACTAAATTACCAATTATCATTTATTTATCTTATTACTGAACCTCTCTCCTCTCTCCTCCAATAATCAATTATTCAACCTCTCTTTAGAATTATTTAATTTTTTTTTACCATTCCTTAATCGAATATAAGTAACAAACCATAATATAAAATTTTAAAATGTGTCAAGCGGTTTGAGAGTTTAGAGAGAGCGAGACTAACGAAGTCAAAAGAAAAGATTTAGAAACTTACACACATTTAAGATATTCATTACATTATAAATGTATTTACATTAGTCATCATTGTTCAGTTCTTTGGCATCAAAATTTCATTTTAATCAATCCACAAAGTTACTAATTGATTTTATTTTCTCAAAAATGTTTGGTATAAATAGGAACCATACTACATGAACCACTTAACAATGGTGCAAAATGATCTTCTTACCACCATAACCATGCTTGCAAGCAAAAACAAGCCAAGAAAGGCTTGCCGCCCAAGCAGGTCTCATGAAAGAGTTCAAAATGCTATCTACAGTTTGGTTGTCCCAGTCAATCTGAACCACAAAATAATGGGAGATGATCACTGCAAAGGATGCTACTGCAGACAGCAACCAAAACAGTATAACGTACACCTAGAAACAAAAAAGGTTTGCAGTATTTATTTTTGATGTGAATTTATTTTAAAGGTCATGATTTTAAAGTTTTTCTATTTTAAGACACAATTTATATATTTGTAATTATTATTTATAGATCTCAACGTCATGTAAAATAGTTTTCCAGTATTACATTTAACAGTTTTTATGCCCTTCATTACGCGTCAATATACTAAGAAGATATTTAATTACAAGCATATAAATGTCATCAGCCCAAATATCTGAAATACTTGAGACTTTGTTTTAGATTGTAGTTTTTAGCGTGAACACGGTACCAACGTTAGACGTAGAATTTACAAAAACTTAAACGGCATTTAATTGATCCAACCAACACGCGTAGCACAAGCCACTCGTGAAGGGTTTTGTCTACACCGTCTTGTCAGTTTTATCGAGTTAAAATTTCAACAAATAAGTGACGCTTCAGTGTAGCCAAAATTGTTTCGAATTCCTTGTGCTACTCATGTAAAAAGTAACGGAGAAAGTTCCTCTGTTTCGTTTCTTGAAACCAGAGTTTTCGAACTTCTACTCCAGAGAGCTTATCAGTAGCAGCGTATACTAGCAGTAGCTTAAAATTATTTGCTATATGAGCACAATTTACTATAAAGGTTCAATTATATTTTACAAGCACGTTTTTAACTCACCTTAGATATAAGTACCGTCTTTTCACGATAAAAATGCATTAAATATCCAAGCATCATTCCAACAATAAAAGGGGAAGCTCGAGTCAAGGTATTAACGTAGTATTTCTGTACATAATATTCTGTGTCTTGAAGACGCCTGTAGTAATAAAACATATATTAATCAGTGGCATATTATTTTATTTGAAATAGATTTAATAATAACAAAGAATATTGGACCAAGAACGGTACCTTGTCCAACTCCTAAAAATGAAGAATAACAGAATCGTATATCTTAAATCCAATTGCATCGTCCTTGTAGTAGATTCTAATATTGTAAAATACTTTTCATATGAAAATAGATCCAAGATATTTTTATGATAAATTTAAATATTATGGCCTTATTTTGTACAAAATAATTTACGTTCACACGATTATAAAAAATTCTGAATAATATTTTTTTTTGTTTATTTATTGAATGAAAATTATTGCACATTCACTTCAAAATACTTCAAAAAAATCTTCAAGACAAAAATAGCCAGAAAAATACGCAATGATTTTGAGAAATATGTGTAGTATTATATCCTGGAGAAAAGAATAGCATCACGATGTTGACCATTGATACATTTTATATAACAAAATAATATTTTCTAATTGCATGTCTTTCAATCATTTATACATTAGTATCAATGTTAGGATATGATTTTTTTTTCAGAAAAAAATTTATTGCTCGTATTAAGTATGTAGAATTCCCTCAAATTAAAATACAAACTGTACTAACGAAAAACTAGATAAACTAGCTGGAAACTCCATAGCAAAATTGTATGCTGTAGCTGCTGAGAGAACTACCAGTAAACATCCAACTAGTGATATCCATCCCATCTTCTTGTTATTTCCAATTAACCAATATAACACTATTGGTGATAAAATGTACAGTTGCATATCGATTGCTAAGTACCATGTATGAGGTAGGCACTGTAAACAAAAATAACATTACAAGCAGCGTCAATGGACTAAAAACTATGGTACCTAATCACAAAATACAAAAAGATTGCACTTTATTAAAAAAAACAAACAATACATCAAAACATTACACTTGACTTCCAAAATTAAATAATTTTACCATATTTAGAGGGGTTACATAGTTTTGCACGTAGAGCAATGTGCTCCACCAGTATTGTCGACAATCATTGGTAAGCTGTGCAACACCGTTCCAAACAGGTCCATCAGAGACACGGTTAAAGAAAGATACTTGTAAAAGAATTCCTGTAGCTAAAACAGGAAACATTCTAAGCAGACGATTCAAGTAGAAGAAGTGTAATTTCTTTAGAAACGACCCTGAAACAAAGGTAAAATGGTTGAAAGGATTTGAATTTTAGTAGAACATTTGGCGTCCCATCATTTGAAATTTTAATCCATCGTAAATTTTAAATTCGGTTACACAATTTTTGGTGTTATAGGTTGGCTAAATTATCGAGGCCATTCAAAAGGATAGTATTAAATATATATTTTTTATTTACAGTCTGAAAAGATCCTCTGTAAAGATTCCGAAACAGCTTATTGCCAGCACTAAAACAACCAAAGTTCTAATTACCAAAAGATCATTAAAACAAACGAAATAAGGTTGTACTAAATTTCATTAAACCGTTCCTTCGCTTTTTCGATCTCATCCACTCAAAGGGTTTACTATCAGACAGCCACATTCTTACTGCTCGATGCGTGGATTCACAAAAAGATCATTGTCATTCACGCGCATTCACTACCACAGCGCCATATTAAAAACAATTCACTTGAATATGTGAATTTAATAACTGCACGATACAAAATGTCTTTCATTAAACATAGTTTGTTTGTACGTTGAGGATTATAGGTGTAGATTTTCTTGTGTGCAACTGTTTGTAATCATCTATTAACACACTTGGCTTAACATCATTTGATAAACCCAAATTCAGGGTTTATACAATGTAATGAACCCTCATTATACAATGGTTGCATAAATAACTAAAATACCATGCAGCATATACTTACTTTTAGATAATTTATGGGCAGTAGTGTAAACCAGCAATAGGCCGGATAGCATAAAGAATGTATCAACACTGATAGTAGCGCTTGTGACCCAGAGTGACGCAAATGCAGTAATAAACTGAAACAAAAATGTATTACGTCGGGGAAAAAGTCTTTTCGCATATAGTATGGATACACTTGATTTTCACGAACTTTGTAATCAAAGGTGACATTTCAAAAAAATAATCTTCAAAAAAATTAATATTTATTTTATTACAAAAAGGGAACAATGCAACGCAAGCCGCGAAAAAATTTGGATGGACCTAATACAGTGTCAGTAAGAGTAGCACATGGTTGGTTTAAGGAAATTTACGGGAATTTTGATGTCAAAGATGTACTTCGCTCTGGTCGCCCTGTTATGGATAAAATGAACGCTATTTTTGAAAACGTGGAGCAAGATCGGAGTTTATGCAATTACGACGTAACTAAAGACCTGGGAATTGACACAACAACTGGGTACATAAAAATGCTCGATATTTGGGTACCACACGAGCTCACTGAAAGAAACCTAATGAACCGTGTACTCATTTGCGATTCTTTATTGAGACGTAATGAAACCGAACCATTTTTGAACAGATTGATAACTGTTGATGAAAAGTGTATGACAATAACGTGCAAAAAATAACGTGGTCAAAGGTCGATCCGATTCATAGACTGGCAAACTCGCAATAAGGTGATGCTGTGTCTATGGTGGGATTGGAAGGGCATTGTTCATTATGAGCTTTTACCGCCGGGCAGAACCATCGATTCGGATCTCTACTGCTAGCAACCGATAAAATTAAAGCAAGAAGTGGGGAGAAAGCAGTCGGAATTGATATTAATCAATTCCGTCGTGGGTCGTTTGACTCATGGGATTTTCTTAGGCTAAGAAAAACAGTCCAAATTTTAAAGCCAACAAACAAAATTGGACTCCAAATGCAATTGAACAGTTGGTATATTTGTAAACAAATTTCGCAGTCCACTTGCAGTTGACATAAATATTCTAGGTATTTCTGTTTTCAACTGGAAGTGGACTGCGTGGTTGGCTTGCAGTGAAAAAGGCAGTATATCAACAGGCTTATTACAAAGCCTGTAGTTTCCATCCTGTGTTTTTTGAATTAGCAACCTGCAGAGTTAGTCAGCCTCAGAAGACAACCTTTAGAGGCGAAATGTTCTTGAAAGGAGACTGCGACTCGATAAATGGTTAACACTACGATGATATTAATAGGCAAGCTGGAGTGGGCTGGATGAGTCATCGAATATATTTTAGTCTTACGAGATGACAAATTTTATTTTTGATACCATTTCTATTTACCTCTATGATATCTGTTGGGTTAGCAGGAATCAGGAACACTTCAATGAGAAAACTGTGACCTAAGATGACCCATAGCATAGTTAAAGATCTAATCCCATGCAAGCAGTTAATTGCCCTGGAGTTGTCCGTGAACTTGAAGAATCGTTGAGTGTTTGAATAAACGGAAAATAATATGCACAACTTGTTAGCTTCGTTAGGATCTGCAGAGGAAAGTATAGCACATGGTTGAGTCTTTAATCTTACTATGAATGAGGAGAAAAGTGACAAGTTTGTAGAACTATATTTAGATAAAAGAATAAAAAAAAACAATTTTATTAAACGATTTACTTCATTTCGAGGCATGGACAAACTTTGCGGGCAAAAGTTACGAATACTTACTTTATTATATTATTACGAATATTACAATAAATGAGTTTACGATATATTGAAATATTAATAAAAACAAAATATTTACCATTTTTCTGAATTATTGTATGCCAGATATCGTAACCCGTGCTAATTATGGTGAGAAGACCAATGATTGAAAATATGACTCTGAAATAATATTATTTATTTTGATAAATGAAGTGATGAATAAATTGAAGTCAGCCATTAATGATTTTCGATGACGCTCACTCACACTCTCGTGACTAACATGAGTATATTGTGCTAGTATGTGTAATTTAAAATATATATGACTTGACCGTCAATCGGTTGATTCGAGCTATTTGAGGGAGTTTAAATTTAATAATATTTTGAACTCTCTTTTTAGCACAAGATTAACGACTAATATATTAATTAAACTTATAACGAATACGTCTGGATATAATGATCAAGTTAGCTTGCTTAGTTTTGCTTGGAGTGATTTATTGATTTACTGAAAAATAGAACAAGGAAACTTATACTATAAATTGTGTAAGGCAGAGTTAACTCGGTAAGTTTGGTAACTGAATTGTACTAGGCTTATCTCTATCTATAGATAACGTATAAAAATCGACCTGTAATCTGTAATAAATAAATACTTACATGGCAATAAAATCAGCTGCTACTCGTGGTTTATCATTGGGAAGACGGCAAAACGATTCCCTGATGTCCAAATCAGCTGTAACGTTTGATGATAAGATGTCCACCGCTTGTTTTGTTGTACACACTTTTGGTATGCATACGGCTAAATGAAAACTTAATTGAGACATTGAATTTTCACTTTCGTTTCTGAAACAATAAATTAAAACACTGCTAATGCTGCTAAGTCTTATTACTTCCACCATGCCTCAAACAATCTTGCAACAGTAGTTCTACATTCATGACGTTAAAAGTGGGGTCGTGCAGCCGCATTTATTAAAAAAAGTCCAAAACCCTCTATCTTTGGAATCTTCCAGTAATTTCTTTGTTAACTCATTGAAATAAAAAACTTTGTATTCATTACATTATATCCATACTAACGACTGCAACGATCGAGTGAAACCTTAATTCTATCTTATAATAATACTAATTAAATTCTTAATTTTTTCCATTGGAATGCAGAGTAGAAATAATTTGATACCTATTATTTATTAGATTGACAATATTGTTTGTTGTTGTATATAATTAAGTATAAAATATAATGTTAGATCTTACAATTAATAATATGTTTCGGATAGACTACAAAATAATCACTCTCAGATATAACTCTTTCTTTTGATACTCGTATTTAACAATTGAAAGATTATTATGACTAATTTTAGATTTATTAAGTGAAGTAATTATATTACATATTTTATTAATAACTAATCACTAGAGTATTGATAAATTCAAAACTCCCTTGACTGTTGAGTACCACCTGATATAAATTACTGGCCTATTAAACAGCGATAGTATTTTGTAACACGTTGATAAATTTGTATAGTCTATAACGCGATTGCTGTCTCAGTGTGAATTATTGATTAAATCTATATTTACGTAATACGAGAATATCAGTAAGCGTAACTATCGCGTTTACTCTATGGAATATATATAAAAATAAAGCATGCATTTGACTAATGAAACCAAAACTACTTTAAATTTTAAGGCTAAGTTAAAAGTTTTTTTCGGGTGAGAAATTGCAAGTTTCCAAGAAATTCATGCTTTAGAGCAGAGTGTTGTTACCGTTTTAAGACTTTTGAATGTTGAACGCCAACGCTGTAGTAAAGTTTCACGGACTATTTTGACGCAAGATATAATTATAATGTAAATAAACTACCTTGAGGCAAAAGTATCATGTGGTGCCTTGTATCCCATCATGTATCTCAGAGATTTTATTTCATTCTCAAATACAATGAAATCCTTTAAAGTTTTGCTATCAAATATTTTCTGTGGAAATAACCCTTCAAGTAGTAAATTTGGCCATGGAGACTTAGTTCCGATTTGTAACAATTCACTACTCTGGGTCAGGTGTATATTCGTTAGACAGTATTTTCCCTGTATTGCAATATTATCTTCAGTTTGATGGTTTATGCCTAAACACTCGTGATAGCTTCCCAGGTCTATTAAGTTGCCTGTTAATAACCCGCGTGGAACTCTAGGACCGACATCAAAAACTGTAAGAAATAAAATTAATAAAATACTAGATTATAACTTTGAAGAAAATCGAGTTGATTATGCGGTTATTAATAAAAAAAATAGTTCTAGTTCTTAAACAACGTAAATTATAAATAAACGGTTTGAAATGTTAAGGCTAAACGTTTTAATCGTATTGTGAATAAGCGTTTTTACATTTAGAAACAAATCGCTTGATATTTTGAGTTAGACTAAATCGAAAGTCATTTGTACTTTTCTTGTTAAAAAGAATGACTGCCTTAAATTAATGTTTTTAGAGTTTTCTTCTCATTGAGTACCATTATAAGAAGTGGTAGCAAATATACTTACATTTTAATTGCAGTAAGGTGTTTGTTGAAATATATGACATTTGCTTGACACATTCCTCTAGATCCAATACTTCTTCATACAAACTTAAATTAAATGCATGGTTATTTATCGGCGCTGTTATATGAATACTTGCTTTGACTATTACAATATTTAAAAAGGTAACTATCCATTTAGAATTTCGTGGAAACATATTTGTTAAAATTAAAAATTAAAAAAGTAATAAAATTAACAGCGAATATTGATTGTCGTCTGACTTGAAAACTATTGTAAATATTAATAGTATTAATACTTTGCGAATTTTGATTTATTTAGCCTGATTAGATCTCTAATCTCCGATAACAAATACACATGGCTTACGATTATGTTTTAATTGAGTCTGTTATGTTATCATTAGGTTGATTAAAAAATAAGAGCGCTATAATGTCTCTTTGCAGTTTTGCTTGGTATATTTGGCAGTATGTTATTAAATTATGGTACAACTGACATCTTCCTTAAGAATACGAAACAAATGAAGTGAGTAGACTGCTTTGGTTCTAATTCCAAAAATAGAACTGCCACAGGATCACCAATCACCAAGCATGTTGGCAAGTCCTTTGTTCAGTTACGCTGTTTACCGATAGATGGCGCTTTCAGGCAAAATCAAGAAAAAATGTGACATTACTTTTTGGATAATGTTGCTTCCTGTTACTGAATTGAAACGTGTTTAAACAATACACGTAAAAGAA
Source organism: Acentria ephemerella (assembly GCA_943193645.1). Classification (NCBI taxonomy): domain Eukaryota; kingdom Metazoa; phylum Arthropoda; class Insecta; order Lepidoptera; family Crambidae; genus Acentria; species Acentria ephemerella. Next base: position 10,418,424 of record OW971881.1, on the reverse strand, counting down.
ATTTAAAGTAAATAAAATAAATTACACATTTAAATATAGATACATAGTTTCGTTTTGAAAGAACTTCTAAACAATATTGCTGATCACATGAGTGGTCTTGAAAAAAAATATACAAAGGTATACCTTTGTATATTTTTCACAAGCCGTACAAGCCAAATACGAGCAAAAAAACCTTATATTCTTAGTGTGATCCACGTAGTTCTTTAAGCAACTTCGCTCCCTTATTGCGATGCTTAATAACTAGTGAGTCGGTACTAAGTAGGAGTGCAAGGGTACGAATCTAATCACTCCACGCGGTGGATATTATAATATATAATTCTAAGTTGCAAAGGCGGAAAAGTTTTTTCTACATCTGTTTTAAATAAATAACATTAGCTTTTCTGTAGGATCTGCACTTTTGTTTTTATCATCAAACAACCCCTGAATTAAAGGGAACAAAACAGGATAGAAATAAATAAAATCTTCGAATACCTATTCATTTTCATATACAAAAAAAAGAAGAAAAATGATTATTTGTAGTCAATATACTTGTGAACTTCTCTATCAATCGAATAAAGAACTACTTTAATCCTCTTACTTACTTTAGGTTTTTCTCTAAAAAGAAACCATTTGACACCGTACTGTTTGCTAATGGATTCAAAAGCTTGGTCGATTCCTAGCGGAAGTCGAGTGACTGCAAACAGCTAGAATGTTCTACGCTTTCGAATGTCACAAAGGGTAATGCTTTTCCCTCTTGTATGTGAATGAAGGAGGGCTTAATGTTTGAAAAACGCAAAGGATAGCTCAGAATGCTTAACTCACCGGCATTATTTTTCTTTGTCTAAATTGGGTAGGGTTCCAATCAATTTAAATATAAAATTATATGTTAATAGAAAAATATCATTATAAACTGACGGACTATTTAAGTAACAAACTTTGAATTGCAGACTATGTATTGCCTATTGTAATAAGCTGTTTGACACGTTTAAAAAGCATTGTAGTCTTTTACATAATGACTGTAAAAGACTTCAATGCTTTTCTGTTTTAATTTAAATATTTGTTTTTGTAAAACTTTTTTAGTGGTGAATTTATTTTTATTTCACAATTTGTGCACCGCAAAGATACGAGATTTTGTAAATTCACCATTTACCTGACAACCACGTAGACATGTTTTGAAGAAATAATGTATCTTTATCTTTATCGCCATAACTAAGGTAACCATTGCAGCTAGTGAGGCATCTTAAATTGATACTTATTTTTATTTAATGGCTAATTTAGGCAAGATACAGAAAATATTTTATAGAAAGCACTTTTTGCAAACATAATATTTTTTTTCTAACTATATAGTAAAAATTTGAAAAAAAAGTTTCCCGTGAACTGAAACTGTAAACTTTCTACAATAAGCTATAATTATTATTCAAATAAAATCATAAACAAACGCTACAGTTAAAATTGTTCTAATAAAGGGACTATAATTGCCATTGTTATTTCTGTTAAATTGGTAGTAAAGCGAAATATATTTATATGAAATCTTTTAACAATATTTAACGATCTAACACAGTAAATATATGAAATGCTAGATTGTTACAATAGTTGTACCTAACAAATATTGTTAGATACAACTGTTTTCTCAAGGGAGTAAGTAGCTCATTATAAAAACAGTATGCTACAATATCCGTTCTTTCTTACTTACTTTATTTATTAAACATTCATTCATACATAATGTACGTTGAAAATTAAACATTTTGTAATAGAACAAGGTTCTGCAATAACTCAACTTATATTTCTATAATAATATTCTACTGCACAGTATGACTATATTAGACACCTTTCCAATGGGACGTACCTACGACGACTGACTTAAAAACGGAATGTCGCTTTACAGCTAAACTCAACAAGAAAGACGAGACATTGATTTTTTAATTATTATACAATTTCCGGTGTTAAATTTTATCTACGAGAATTCATAATGACAAAAGAACCACAGCCTTTGTTAACATGGACTTAAAATTTGTCTTTATTGAACTCCTCCGAAACGGCTTCACCTAATTTTACGAATGTTTTTATGTTTATTTGGTAGGTTGTAAATGTATAAATCAACACTAATATTATACCCCTTATAAACACCGTCTCCAGATTTAAATATATATATAGCAAAACCACTTTTGCCTATTACTTTACCATATAAAGTAAAAGTAATAAGAGTATTCTATAAAAGTTACACTGTTCAGCTGTACAAAGCACCAAAAATGTAGATGTTATTTTATTAATTTAGATGTTAATCACGTAACAAACGATTTGTTTCAACCAGTCAAACCGTACAATCCAAACTCTAATAAATTTTTATTGTGACGAGATTTCCGGCAGTATACTGCGGCTGAACAAATAAATAGAAATACTTTTAAATTTATCTCTTTGTTGTTATGGTGTATGTACTATCATAATATATAAGGTTTTGGTCTGCCTTAGATTGCTCCTATATAAAAATAAATAAGATTATTCTTCACTTTATTTAAAGTATCATTGAAATAAGCGCTAAATCTTTGAGAAATGACGCACAAAGAAAAAGATGCAAAGAAGATTAAGATTTATCATTATTTTACAAATCTGAAAGGAAAATAGACCCAATTAAAGTTACAAATCTATTCTAAAACTTCTTTAATGTAAATTTAGTATATTACATAAAACAACCGAAAAGTTACAACCGTCTTTAAGTACCAACCTGTCACCTGAATTTTCACAAATTCTAATACAGATTTGTCTCACAGCTGAAATTTCAAGATTTACGAACAAATTTAAAGTTAACAACAAAGTTGTTGGGTCAGGGTTTTCGTTAATGCGATCGACTGGCTATTATATTTAACGAATTTGAATAATTCCTACGGTTCACTTAATAAAAGCGACGAAGTTTGTTCATTGATTGGTCTTGTCTAAAAAGGGCAATTGAATATTATTGTTGTATCTACGAAATAGAAAATTTGAAGGACAATAAACATTTCTAGTGCTATTCAGACTGATCTATTTTTTACACTAAGTGAAGGGGTTAATAATTTTACAAACTTAGAATTAAGACCCTAAAACAGTGTTAAATATAAGTTTATTGTAAGAAATAAATTATTATTATTATTTTAAAATCAAATTTATAACTCTTCCCAGTCCCTCAACAACTCGAGGGACGAGAGAATACCCCTCAGAGAAGGCCTGACAGCCAAGAGTCAGGACGACAAAGAGAGGAATTAGCGGACTGCCCGCTGGAGCCTCGCAATCATCGGATCGTTACCCAGTCCCAACCTCTTCAGATGATCGCGAAGAGAAGTTGAGACAAGGCCATTGGTTGAGGCTATTATTGGTATGATCTCAGTGGTTGTCATCCTAAACATGTCGGTAACCTCGTGTGCCAGGTTCAGATACTTGATCTTTGTATTCGATTCGGCTTCACGAGGTTTTCATCGAACGGAATGATGAAATTCACTAAGAACACACATGAGTCTACTCAGTCCATCATTACGATATCTTGTTAGCTAAGATGGTCATATCTGGAATGATAAAACAGACCCAGTAAGAAGCGAGTACAGTTCATATTCGAGTACTGGCTACGGCAAGTACTTATATAAGGAACTAAACAACTAGTCAAGCTTAATGGTAGTAAATAGAAAGTGTACGCATTTACAGCCGTTCTTTCCTCTTCTTTCTCTTCAAGGCAAAAATATAATACAAAGGAATATATAATAAGGAACCTTTGACTGAAGATACTGAGACTGAACTTTATTATTATTATAGGAAAAATTAACGGCATAACGCATCGAAATAGCAAACTAAGGTGACAGTGGGCTTGTCATGTAAGCTTTTAAACTAACGACCGTTGGAGTGTAGACTTCTCGAACGGAGACAGCCACTCGTAAAGCTCAGAATGTTTTCGTCACCTTCAAATATCTTCATGATTATGGTAATACTAATTTTTTTCTGTTTTTGTAGTTTTAGTCATAGCTTCTTTGTTTTTAGTGTCAATTAGTTCAATAATACGTATGAAGATCTATTGTAAGTACCTCTCAAAATTATAAGAATTATACAACACGTATTATGATTAACACAGTTAAAATTATAACCAACATATCCATAATAATATAACTAAATAGTTTTCAAAGAATTTCTCAGTTAGGCTTCAGGCTGTGACATTAAATAAGTTTCTACAAAATATTTCTCGTAGCTTCCTGACGAAACCACAACAAAGCATAAATGAGGCCTTGGCCACGTTCTATGAAAATTTTCGTCGGAGGTAGAAGACAATTTTAATTTTTTGACCCACTTTTTCCTCAGAACTCTTTTAATTAATCTGTTATTGACTAAAGTGAAGGGCTCCCGATTCGTTCGAGAGCCAATCATTGAGATACTGCAAAGAAAATTGTCTTTCTTTAAGCCGATCTGAGTGAAATAGCTAGTTATTGGAGAGACTGTGAAGCAGTATTTTTTTAGTCTGTTTTATAAAGATCACGGGCAACGTTTTTAGAAAAAAATTAAATATTATTGCAAATGAAAATATTACACTCTTCTCTTGTTTCAATCAAAAATATAATTACATAAGATTAGATTACATTTTGCACAGATGAGAAAAAGTATTCAAAGACACTCCTTAATTTTTATTAAGGAGTGTCTTTGAATAGTTTTTTGGATCGGATCCGAGATTAGCTCGCTTCTATCTTCGATGTTCTTATTACGGCTTATGAGGTAAGACGAACAGCAACCTCGTAAGAAATTAAATCAACTGTACTTGGATTAAAGTTCTCTCAAACATGGTTTCAGAATCTAAAAAAACCGTCTCCATGACAAAATTAACATTCTAAATAAACACAGATAAACAATTTTTTATAGAATAATTGTCATTTGTCATTCATTTCACTGTGGTAAAGTGAAACTAAATTACGTAGTAATCTGTGAAGCAATCGTTTTATTGAAGTTTTAAAAGTTGCGAGACAAACTAAATTCAAAACTTTGTTTTCTGAGGCCTTAGTTGAATTTTGTCGTTTGTTTAGTGTGTGGTGTAAAAAACCCAGAAAAGCTAAATAGGAAGTCTGCCTCTCTCGACCTTTCTCTCTAGAGAAAGCGAGAAAGAGAGTGAATCTTATAATATTAGATGTAGATACATCTATACGCCCAACCGTTGTCTTTTTAGACATCCAACGGTTGGGTGTGATATTTTTATCTCCCATGCAGTGTACTGTCATCTGCATAGTAATTAATGTTTTTTAATGAAAGCATGTGCTTGATATGCAGAAAAAACAATGGAGCCCTGCGGGACACCGGCATGCACTGACATGAACAATGTAGCGCATTCTCTGACATAAACCGCGACGTGCATCCACCGGAGAGAAAATAGAATTTCCGTTCATGCAGGAAGCGAGTGAAACAGTCACAAAGCTGAACGGGTAGACCGGTACGCCAAGTTTAGAGCTAGTCCTGTGCTTGACCCGATCAAAGGCTTTAGTAACGTCGAGGCCAATAGATAAAGAGTCACCGCTCCTCTCAATAGCTTCACTCCAGAGAAGCACTAAGAACGCCAGAATTTCACCAGTTAACCGGTTGTCCTTGGTTTTTTTAATATTTTTTTTTATTAACAGCCCCCTTAGTAATAGTGTTCCCCGTTCGGAAAACAATGGAATATTGGAATCTATGACTTTGTTCAAACCTGTCACTTTTTACAGCCACAGGTCAAAAATAGATGGGAAATGAATTTCCGTATTGAACCCGCTATCTAACATCATGATTGGTTCTTGAGATAATGTAGAATAAGTAACCATTGCATTTGAAGATAAGTTAGATGATGAGAAGAGTCCATATGAAAAGACAGATGTTTCAGCACAAACATTACCCTACTCGTTTGGTCACCTTCATTTTGAAAGCTCATAAGACTCTGTTTCTTGCAGATAATTGATTTTTATAAAAGGACATAGAAGCTTATATGAAATTCTAAGGTTTGATTGTATATACGATAAAGACACTATACTAGTCACACAAGAGAAAATTCTCAATTAATTTTATATACATCCACGGTAACATTCTTAAAGCTTTTATCTTGGACCAACGAATATACATACATCTGGGTTGCACTTTACTCTGTATTCCCGTTATGTGTTTCGTCATCTATTTAAAGTGGCTGCTCTAAAGCAAATTCAGGACACAATACTTAACAAAATATTTAATACATATTTTTATCATTTGACGTATTTTTATAGTTTATCGTTCATAAGTACTCTTAACTTTCATTGCTGTATTCTCGCAAGTGGAATTTTATTCACGAGATAGAAAAGCTGCGTATTTTCTTCATACAGTATTAACGTTTAATTTTATTCTGGAAATCACTCGGGATTTCTGTAAAACTCCATATATTTTCTTAAAGAATCTTGGAAAGGCATTTTATATGTATGGAAAAAGAATTTTCATCAAATAAGGTATAGATGCAATTTTATAATAGGTCAAGGAAAAAGTTTCTTCGTATTTTATATGAAAATTCAAGATTTTTTTTCAAAGTTATTTTACATTTAATAACAGTATATATGTCACATTTTGTTCGTAGACTTTCTGCCATCTTGTAGGTAGAGACATGATCCCATTGCTGTAGAAATTTTGGAATTTCTGAACGCAACAAGTAGTTTTGGCGGTACTCTCATGATGTAACCCAACACTGCCTAAAGGATTCGGAAGAGACCGAAACAGGTGGAAATCTGAAGGTGCATGGTCAGGGCTATATAGCGGATGCATTAACACCCCCAGCCAAATTCTCATAATTTTTGCTTAGTGGCTAAATTATCGCGATGAAAGACTACACCTTTCTATTAACCAATTCCGGCTGCTTTCTTTCAACTTCTTGCTTTAATTTCATCGGTTGTTGGCAGTAGAGATCCGAATCGATGGTTCTGCCCGGCGGTAAAAGCTCATAGTGAATAATGCCCTTCCAATCCCACCATAGACACAGCATCACCTTGTTGCGAGTTAACCAAGGTTTTGTCACAGTCTGTGAAGTCTGACCGACCTTTGACGATGAATTTTATCGCACCTTTTTGTCATACATGATCATTTTCATTACGTCTCATTAAGAATCGCAAATACATTAGGTTTCTTTCAGTGAGTTCGTGTGGCACCCAAATATCGAGCTTTTTTGTACATTTTTTTTTGTACCCAGTTGTTGTGTGAAATGCCGATCTTGCTCCACGTTTTCAAAAATAGCATCCTATTTATTCATAACAGGGTGACCAGAGCGAAGTGCATCTCTGACATTAAAATTCCCGTTTTAAAAACGCTTAAACCAACTTTGTGCTACCCTAACTGTTGCAGACTAGGTCCATAAACGTCATAATTTTGTGTCGCGGCTTGCGTTGTAGTTTTTCCTTTTTTGTAATAAAATTTTAAAATGTATCTAATTTCTTCATTCGATTTGCTCATTAAGACATAAACAAAAACAATTGAAAAATAGTTGAAAACAAAATTTTCCTAAATTGATTCTTTTTTTTTAAATGTCACCTTTTTAATGTCATAAAACCAGCCAGGTGCAAAGAGTACAGCCATAAATATTTTATTACAAATTTATACAAACTATATGCGAAAAGACTTTTTATACCCGACCTAATATTTATTTTCTATTTGATAATTCTCGAAACTATCCAAACAAGAATTCAGTTTTCATTACTGGATTACAATGTTTGAAAACATCAAATGTATTTACTTGTTGGCAAGTATATATATGTCTTATAATTTTTATATATAATCTTATAATACACAGAAATTTTATGATTCAGAAATTAATTAGCGTTAAATACTATCATTGATATTAGTTGATATTAATAATGATAAATGGCTTCGAAAAATATTAGGTTTATCTACAAGTTAAATGATAAGAAGGTTTAAGTCTTGGCACAGATGTTAAATAAAGTGCTTCTTGAAATTGTAATCTAATCTATTAGAAGGTAAGTTTTTGAATACCTTATCACAAAAAGATTAACTGTACTAAAACAGCTGCAATCCATTCAGTTATCCATATATTTTGATAACGATGCCTGGAGAGAAAGGAAAGAGAAATCACTCTATCTATGTATAAAAACTAATTGACAGACATACAGATGCGGCGGGAGACTTTGAAGATATGTAGTGATGATATTTTATTTATCATCATGTAAACTAACAAAGTATTTCAAAGTTTGGACAAATTGAGGTCGATTGGCTGAGATCAAAGAAAAGATATTGTGGCCGGGCTGTAACTAGTCCTCGGGGGGATGACCTTGGCATACAACGGGTAGATTTACATAGCTATTGATAAATTGTCTGAGTCTTTAGGGTCTAAACTATACTATTAGGTCATAGCTTATGTGACCTTTTTGTTTTACGAAAACAGAAAAATCTCTTGGGAACAGAACTGTATAACACAAAGTCTAGGATTTAATCTGGCTATTTCTTACAAATAATTTAGATATAAATGAATTGATTAATGTTTGTAAGTCAATCATGAAATAAGAGAATAAGGGATGTGGTTAAAATAAATATTTGCCATTTAATAAAATAATTATGTAAAACCCAGTCATAAAATGCTGTCCATAGATGGCAAGCTATATTGGAAAGTAATGCGTAACGAGTGGTAATTACGAACGAGACCATTTAGATTTTATAACAAGTAGGGATTTCAGGTACCGATAAGATCGCCTTTTTTAGCGAAATGTGTTTGTTCTAGCTTTGTATAGTATGTTATAGTTATAATAAAGAAATGTGGCTTTCTACATTTTACCCAATGGAAAATTTAAATAAAAAAAAACGAAGAAAAAAAGAATGGATTAATATAAAATTTACATATTATTGTCTTAAAATAAATTACATAAGGCAGTTAAGGCCTTAAAAATAAGAAGGTTCAATGTTTTCTTCCACTTTAGTATTTTTTTTTTGAAGATAGATCCCAGGAATCCATAGTCTGATGAAAGAACCCGGAGATTTGAAGTGAAAAACTGCAATTTTATAAAAAAGCAATATATTTGAATTTCGACAAGTGACTCACAGTTAAGCAAATTGAAATTATTGGTGATCAAAAACCAGCTTAAAAATACTAAACCTACTTTTCACTTGAAAATATTTTTTTTCATATTAAAATCTTTACATGACAAATTTCCACTACGACTTTACTAAAAAAAATATTTTAATAAAAGAGTTATAAGTAGTTATTATACTTTTTATATTTATTTTTAATAGTGATTTAAATACAATAAAACTGTCTTTCTAAAAACTAAATTTATTGTCAGTTAAAGTAGTAACATCGGTCTTTTAACTGATAATAAATTAATTGTGTCGCTAGGCGAAAACGCTGGCGCATATGACTTATACGGTTTCACGAAATGTAATATAATTACTGGTTCAAACTCTAAACAGATTTTGAACTGGTTTTCATATACCTATGGGAGACAATGATTTATTGGTCTTGTGTTATGAAATATCATTGAGGTTAGACCTAATATATTAAAATCTAATTTAATTATATTTTGTTTTATATGGCGAACAACATGAGGTGTATAGTAACAAGTAAAGGACGTATATTTTGGAAATAATTATTTTTGTAAATAAAAAAACAGCATGATAGCCAACATAATAATTATTATTATCGTGGAATTGCATTTCTGTATGAATACTTAGGGTATATGAAAATACGATACGAATACGCAGGCGTGCTGCCTGCGGGAACTAAAAGTGCTGGCGAAAGATAGAATGATAACCGAGTAATGATTCGTAATATTTTATTTGTATTTTATTCGTCGTTATAAATAACGTACAATTATTTAGTTATTCAAAAATTTTACGAAACTAAACGTACCGACGCTTTATATAGGAATGTAATATTACGCGTTCGATTCAACTTAGTTGGATGGAACCGTACTATGCACACGAGACACGTATTGTTAAATCGCACTCTTTCCGCATAATGTTCAACGAGAAACGATATCGTTGTAACGGTTATACTTATGATCAATACCGTAAACATAAGGATAAAAGTTTTGTCGATACTTTTACAGCTCAAGCGTTTAGTGGAATTCTCGTTAGGCGTGTCTAATAACTGAAAGCCTAACTGTCATAAATACAATCCAATAAAAAATATTGAGTGAAGTGTTGTATCGAAATTGAATATTCCCTCAAGCAATAAATAATTAAATGTAAATATAATAGAAAAACGTACTTTTACGTTTTATTAGTTGGTACTTAATGAGCTATTTCTAAAGTGACTTTGACATAATCTTTTACTATCATTTTGGACCAATATAAAATTTTCAGTTAGTAAATTTTATATTGGTCTTAGTTCTATATAAAATTTTATCATTTCCATTATTTCGTAGTCTAATAGCTAGAAGACAAATGACAATGGTATTATAAAAAATTTTCCTTTGATTGGATTTCTGTATTTTGAAGTTGAAAAGGAATTAATAGTTTATATAAGTGGAATCACTCGTATCAGTATTTTTAGTCTATCGCTTTTACTAAAATTGTTTTACTGGTCTTATTTTAAAGCTGCTATCTTCATTAAGATGAAGTCGTGTTGAGTACTTCAAGTCAAAAATACTATTTTACCGTACTTCAAGTAAACATAAAATAATAATTATTATAAACATTACATCATTTTAAAAAGAAACATAACGAGTTTCTGTAATTATCTTATGTAATTGACTACGTTTACTAAGTGGTAGATCGTTCTGCTGGGTAAGTGTATAGTACCGCCTCCTATCTCATTCCTGAAACAGTTTTCTGTATTTCGGCGAAAAGGAAAATTATTAACATTTTTATCAAGTAGATAGCAATTGATTCGACAAAGCATAATGATAAGCAGAATGAAGTCCTTTGCGTGAATAGCTAATGCCCTAGCTTATTTAATTTGAAGAATAAAATTTACCGCAAATCTGATAGAGTGATAGAGGGAATTCGTTTGTCGGTAAGGAATTCCAGACCAGCTGTGTAATAAAGAAACGAGTCACAAAAATCTTTTATGCTTTAAGTTGTGGTGGAGACAGTCAATGGTTGACTCCGCAGACCATCAGGCGTGCTCCTGGTGAGGGCGTGTCAGATTCATGTCTACATCGCAGATTAAGGTACAGCGGATTAATTAATTCATTGCCCCATTTGCAAATAAGACAGGGAAAGAGTGAATCCGTAGACCAGCACGCGTACTTCTGATTAGGAAAGGAGGGGGAGGGATCAAAGAGCTCTTTCTTATCTTTTGTACTGTCATAAGAGCACTCTACGTGGTACAAAAGATAAAATGCACTAAGCGACGCTATTTCGCGACGCGATTGCAGAGGTTCTAGGGTGTTCTTTACCTCTGCATCTCAAATAATACGCACAACGTGATGCTGCAATCTATCTAAAAAAGATCTATCATCAAGGAGGTACTGAGTGGAGCCATCCGAAAGGTGCAAGCAATACTCCACGCAAGACCGGGCCTGGGTTTTGTACAGCAGGCATAACTGGCCAGGCATGAAATACCTACGTACCTTGTTAAGGACTCCAAGTTTCCATGAGGCGGCGGCGAATTTTTAGCTGTAAACGTGCACACTTACATTTTCTTACCATTGAACTAGGTAAAATTCTTAGAACCCATACAGAAACAAGGCCCAGTACCCTATCGAACTCAATAGTAAGATTCGCTCTCTCACTCTCAACATCCACGCGCCTAGAAGCAATGAATACTTCAAATGAATGCATGCCAAAGGCTGATTTTAATACAATTTTTTATTATAGAATTATATTAATATTGAACAAAAACTCCATGAGGCTACATTGCACCAGTATCCAGGAGCTATAAAGAAGGTAAAATCTACATTAATGAAGATATGGCTTAAAGGTCTTAGTTAGCAGGCCAAATAATTGGAAAAAAACAAACGTTTTAATATTGGTTATTATACGAGTACAACTCTAAATTTTTTTTAATTGTACCGTGTAAGTTTGTGCTTTAGGATAAATGTATTGAAAATTCAAATTCAATCCTTTTTAAATTACAACGCCGATCTATTTAATTTAAAAAACAAAAAAATAATATCGTAAGTGATTAACAAATTAATCCAACCTATGCTTATCTGTAAACAAAAATTGCAACAGCTTTTATAAATTTAAACAATTTGAGGTGTTAATTAAAATCTTTCAAACAAAACTAGACGGAACAATTCCGTTAATTACGCTACGGTGTGCGGACATTATCATTCCAAAACATGTGGCTGAGTTTGCGGCTGCAATATTTGGTACAGTGCAAATTATGCGGCAAAATTTAGCGGCTAAATATTGTTAGTCTTGTGCCAGACCTAGACATTAGAAACGTATTAAGTGTAATTTAGACTTTGTCTGTGTAAAGTTAAGACTGAAATCACTATCAATGGCATAACTCAAAAACTATATGGCTCAGTGTCATGGGCTTCGGGTGTCTTGCTAAAATTATATTGTGTAGGGCGATTATATTGGAAAATTAATTTTGGAATTTTACCCCTACAAGATTCTACACCCTATTCGAGTATGGACATCACGTTCACAAAAAGTTCAAAATTCAAAGTTAGCGTATCAAATTACAGCACAAAAGGAATACCTCTCCAATTTTAGATGTTTCACAATGCGGCACGTACATTGCACAACCATCTTGGTCATGTATAAATTCGATTTACTCTTTTTGCTTCTACGGCTTTTTTATTTTAGTAAAAAGAATATGTAACATTTGATTTATTAAGAAATCAGCTAAAAATCCGTAGTCATAGAAAATATAACAGAATATTTAAAAAATTACGTTTTCTCAATCTTACAAAAAGCTAGACGAACTGCCACGAGTCAAAGGTGAATTGAAGCTAAGAAGCAAGTGGGATATAAAATAGTAGTAAAAATTATATTCACTGATTTCACAATCCATTGGTTTCTCTCAGAGACTAGTTATTTAAATCTATACTTATCTTATAAAGAGGAAACCAGTTCTTCTTTATGTTATATGTAAGTATATAACGTAGATACACTTTGTCCTATGCTTTAGTTTTTATTTTTGTATACAACAAGCATTTTTATTGCTGGCAAGCATAAAATTGCCAAATATTTTTTTACTTCGTGATAGCAAATGTTCGCGTAAGACCCGCTTAAAATATTTTTATATTATTAAAATGCAACATAAAATTCTATAATATTTCCCGTTATAGCTTATAAAATATCTGAAGGATACAACAATTTCACCTTTGAATCCTGTTAAAAGGCATCTGGTGACTGGTATTTCGATTATCATCTGCCGGCTGTAATGTATTTAATCTATTTTTGCGGTAGCGCTGCGTTTAATTAATATTTTTAATTGAATATTCTATTTGGCAATGACTCAATATTTGTATAATTAATTATACCAAAAAGCAATTAAATTATAAATTCTCAAAATAAACATTGGTGAAATTCTTTAAAATATGTGGTAAGGGTGTAATAATATATATTTACAGCAGAAGAGTATCGAGTAAGAGTATCTCTTTTCTCATCTTTGACAATAAACAATCGCGTAGCACATTATTTATTTATGTTAACTATAATTTAAATTAAAAAAAAACTAATATGTTTATAAGACGGTATAAAGACCTGATGTAATTTCATATTATCGGCTTTTTATAGGACTTACATTTAAAAAGCCGATAATATGATTCATTTCATTGATCCAACACAACGCTCAAACACGGATCACACTCAGCATAAGATTAGAAGACTGAAAGATTTTTCAATTAAAATAATAATAAAAAAGTTTTCTTTATATTAAAACAAAAGAATACATCAATAATTTATTATGACAATTAATAAACTAATAATTTATTGAAAAAAATAACAATGGATTTTTTTATCCGGGCTTAATAATATCTGAATGAGATATTATCAATATAAATAGATTTAGAAAAAAAACTTAGGTATGATTCCAAGGAATATCACGATTCGATGAAGTGAGAGTTATCTTTAGATTAGTTTCAAAGTAACTTTGAACCTTTATTTATAGAAAAGCTTTTATTACAAATCTATTATTATTAGAAACATAAAGCAATTTGAATAAAAACGTTTGTATTTTTCCATTTCAGAATAAGGCATTTCAGTGATTTGATCTAATTTCCTGGCAATCAATCCTATAAAGATGATAAAAGCAGTTAATTGCCACCAACGAAACAATTAGTGAGACCGAAATCATAGAAATGATATGTATCAGAAAATTATAGTGTACAAGCACGCATGGCACGATTTAGTCGAAGCAAAGTGGTGCCTGGTGAAATGTGGCCTAACTTGAAGCTTGGTTGTGAATACTAAGTACCTGTGAATGCTACAGGATATTTACGCGGGAAATTCGGTAGTTTGAAACGAGAAATGTTGTTTTTAAGGTCGCAAGCGATATGAGTCTACAGGGAATCCGCAAAAGTATCACCGAATGAACAAATATTTTCCGTTTAGAAAATGAATTTATTGCTTTTACTAAGCCTAGTTGCGAGTTGTTTGTACTGAGCAGAAATAACAGGTTGTCCAAGAAAGTATAATTTGAAACTACTTCTTGGAAATTGAGTATCTAATTCTTTATTATACATATTCCTAGTTTAACCCAGTTGCTGTATTTCTAGGTAAGTCATGAGACATGTCAAAGTAAATGATCCTTCAAAGGAATCAGGAATGTTTTTAAATAAATATTCGAATTGGTAACATGTTGATGTAGTTTTTTTACTTCTGTTAATTTTGTTATAAAAATGTTTTGTTGAATATTTTGTTGGAGTTTCCTATTTGTGAATTTCAAAATTAAATTATCTTTAACAAGGGCCTATAATTTCTTTGTAAATCATTATTACAGTAGGTTAGCATAATTATGAAATATTACTTAAAATTCAAGTAATAACATGTGCTTATCACTTCTATTTTTACAATCTAGTTTTCTACAACCACTACTAAAGAACAACATGAGTTCACAAGACTTTCAAATGTGATACTAACTTTCAGCACACGAAATTTTTTCTTCGTACGTTTGGGATTTTTCAAACAAAGCTTAAAGAGATACCCTTTGAGCTGACAGAGTGGATATTAGCGAGATTAGCAAATATCATCTCGTAGGTACACTTTGTTCCATGCTTTAGTTTTTATTTTTGTATACAACAAGCATTTTTATTGCTGGCAAGCATAAAATTGCCAAATATTTTTTTACTTCGTGATAGTATTTATTTATCTATGCACATACAATGATAACATGCAATTCATTGAGTATAAAGTACTATATATTTTAATGTAAATCAAATTTTAAATATCATATAATATTCAACTTTTGATATTAAAATAGTCGATTAATTTTCATGTCGCTTTGAGCTAACAAGTCGCAAGTTTAAACCTATATGTAAGGATTGTAACAGCTTAAATGCAGCAAGGAAATTCGCCACATATCAAAGCAATGTCCATCCAATATCGGAAACTATCACGTACGGTATGATTTAGTCGGAAGGTGCGAAGTGTTGAAATGTTGCCGAACTTGAGAGCTCAGACGGAATACAAACGACCATGTAAATGTTATTTTTTATATTTACACAGTAACTTCGGTCGTTGCGCGCTGGGACGGAGATTACCGTTGGCGGGTCTGAGAATTAGTGCGGTAAATCAAACCTTTCTGAGTTTTACTTTACTCAACGGCGCCTCACACAGAGGCTATATATAATCATGAAGGTCCTGTGTATTGATGAATGACTTCGGATCGCTTTCGTACTAGTGTGCCTGCTTGAATCAAACGAAATAAATAAAGCATGGACAGGGACTTCCCCTTTCTGTTTACTTGTCCACAAAGTTTTCACAACGTTATTCTTCACCTTTTCTAGCGAGTAAACAATTTACAAAGCGAGGGATCGGTATTTGTTTTATTAGAGTAACAAGTAAAATATCCCGTTAGTAAATGAACTAAGATAAACACTGTTAGTATGCAAGATCATACTAACAGTGTTTATCTGTTAGTAAGCAACATCAAACTGTATAATTCTCATCTATAATATTATTATGTTAAGGTTGCTTATATTGTTCCGCAATTTTGATCGTATAAAGTTGTGAGTCTAAATGCCCATTTCAATTATTTTACTTGTCAACTGCAAAAATAAAATACTCTTAGATTTTATGGAGTCGTAAAGAGCTTTTTAGCATCGTAGTGCGGGAGCTTGAGTTTTAAGTAAGAAAACTAAATCAACTGTTGCCTCGGTCGATTTTATTGGATCAACAATAAATATTCCTACCCTCTTGTTGTCTATTATTATCAATTCAAGCTAACCGAAAGGTATTAGTTAATTTACATTATTGTAATTTACAGAAGATATTCCATATACTTCGGTACTCGTATTGTAGCTTTCATTGTTAGAATGTAAACTACTATGATCAGCCATAAAGGAATTCGAATTGATTTAATCGGTTTGTATTGGGCGATGCAAGTAATCGCTCTGACCCACATTGGAGAACTGCTGTGATTCGACAGATGATATTAGATTTTGTTTGTGTTTCAATACGTTCACTTTGTGATTACAGCTATTGGTTAAATTGTATTGTGATGCGTTACTTTCCCTATACAAAAAATCACGCCAACAGTCAGTCATGCCACAAATAACTTTGAATACTAATGACAAAGTAATTAAGAAATTAGATTTTCTTTTGTTGGTGCACACTAATAAGCTGGTAATTTTAAGTGAAGGAGCAAACTAGGAAGAGTAGGAGCGGCGACCTGTCATCACAAGTATCACGTGCTTCAGGACTTTTCGCTGATTGCGGACTTTCCACCCGCCTATTATAGACCTGCCACGGGACTACTGTAGGCTCGGAAGTGGAACGAACATAGGCTGTTGATATACATTATATCGATATGTTTCTATTATAGACCTGCCACGGGACTACAGTAGGCTCGGAAATGGAGCGTATATAGGCTTATTTGATGATCATTATATCGATGTCTTCATAATGTAAATGTTCTTACAATTACTTAAAAGGTATTAATAGTAAACGTAAACATGTTTTCTTTTAACTAATTGTCCTTCACTTTCAGTTTATTGACAAAGCCTTGCTAAAAGGGTCTATATTATGAATCTCATACGTACTTACCAAACTAACGTAACAACTTCTGTTGATGTTCCAAAACATAATTTACAGGCAGAAGGTTGTTAGGTTTCTAACATTAACTTAAAGTAAACCAACTTCCCAACTAAGTCTCTTTCAAAGTTAATCAATCGGGTATGATCTGAAGACAAACAAGAAACTGTAACATGTTTTATATTTAAAAGCATAAGCTCTTGTTTCTTAAAATTTTATTGGGAAAATAAAAACTTTAATTATAAATCTTTATGTTAATTTGGAACTCCAATTGGCGTTTGGTTGCGACCAAAACAATGTTGTAATTATGCATTAAAGAAAGCTACCAAATAATAATTAGCTTCTTTTTTAAGATGATTAGTTTTACTTTAGATTAAATAATTATTGCATCATTCACCCTCTAGAGCTTTTAATTTTACAGTGATTGAAAAGGGAAAGTAAATTATATTCAGAAGTATAATATTGAAAAACTTACCTAATTTTCTGTAAAACTGGAAGCCTCGTTCGCCGCAGAAACTGTATATTGCTAAATTGTACAAAATAGGCTTTGATGTTCATTGTCCAATAAAACTGAGCGTGTTATAATATTTTTGTATATAGTATTGTTTATAACATGCTTATAATGAAAAATAATATATAAGATGTAGATATAAGTGAATATTGTTTATAATGTTTAATGTCCCTATGTGAATGTCAGTAATGAGAAAAAAAATAATTGTACAATAAATAAAGGAATAATGAATGTCTGTGTTTTTGTCTCCTCCAGCTACTAAAATTATGTGTTACTTTGCTTAGGTTTTGCTAAAGAAGTATTTTTTAAAAGTTATATTTTGTTCTAAGTTTCCTTGTAAGAAGAAGGATATTATTCCAGCCTTTGATTCTTAATATCATACGTTACAATTCGCGTAACGTTCTGCAATAAACAAAGCTGCCATGTTATTTGATATTCTAGCTGACTCGGCAAACGTTGTGTAGTACCTATAAATGATTATTTAAAAAAATGTAGATAGGACCTTATCCTTATCAAATATAGAAAATAAACGTAAAAAATCGGTCAAGATGTTTCTAAGTAGTTCGATAACAAATATTTGTATATAGATTTGACGACCGGCTAGCCAAGTGGTCAGTACCCAGGCTATTTGGCCAGGAATTCTGGGTTCACTTCTCGACAGCGTTGGGTGATAAGCTCACATATATGTTTTTTCGCTAGTAATTATAACACAATCTTCAAATGCAATGTTATGAGTAAATACTCATAACATTGTCATATGTAAATACATATTATGACTGAATTTAACCTATTTGAGAATCATATTTGATATAAAAATGATATTTAACCAAATAAATACTCAAGTAAAATCATCTACCTACCCAAGTATGATATGTTGTATATGTATATTTTCCAACATCCACGCAAACGAAGTCTCGGGCACAGCTAGTATAATATAATATATGTTTATAATAGTCCTATCAATATTTTTCTGAAACAAAATCTATACTTACAGTGGATGTACACATTTGTAAAGTAACATTGTCGCGAAACCATTTGGACAAAATCAGCATACTAAAATATTCCTCAGTATGGACGAGGTGTTAGAATCTAAATTTTTGAAGCGTAAACTGCGCGCAAATTGTCAATAGCTGCCTGAATAACAGGACCAGGTCGCTTCATATAATCGTTGGCCACGTAAATATATTTAAAACTGGGAAGGACTTTTTGAAATATTGCCTGTTATCGGAAAACCTGTTTTGAATAACAAACGCTGTGGCTGCTAAAAAAATAACTGCTCAAAAGAATTTAGTGTCAACGCCAATGGTTAGTTAAACGTGACGAATCATTAATTTATTCCATTCCATTGGCCTCTGACTTAAAATCAAATTAAGGACGTGGAAGTGTTAGCTGACCATCAATCTAGTTCTATTAATTACAAAGCAAATTCACTAAATATATATAATAAAAATATTTTGTACGAACAAGAGAATATGTCAACTGTAAGTCTGCAATGAAGTTTAACATTCTACTTTTATCTAAGCATTGAATAAAGAAAATTCGTTCTCCTTTCCTACTCAGGAGTACGCGTGCTGGTCTACGGAGTCACTCCTTCACTGTCGCCACGTCTACTTTGAGTCGTGCTTTTACGTCTACTTTTCTGTGACTCCTTTCTCTGTCGCATAGCTAGAGCGTGGAATTCCTTACCAGCACACGTGTTCCCTCCTTCATACAACATGAGTTCATTTAAAAGAGGCGTGAAAAAGCACTTTTTGGTCCGGCAAGGTAAGGGTGGCTAGGGCAGTATGTCGCATGCTTCACTAGGACTCCTCTACTGCTTATCATCAGGTGGTGTTGAGTAATTTGCTGAGCTTAATATATATGTAAAAAAATCTATTACAAAGATCTTTAAATAAAAAGTGGCACATTGACGACTTTTGGGTATACTTGAATTAATTTTAGTGGATAAGAGTGATAGTCACTGTTAAGTCTATGATAAATAATATCAAATTCAATGGTATGATAAAAACGCATAGCCAGAGGTTGAAATTCCTTAACGGCACACGTATTCCCGCCTTCATAAAACTAAGGAGCCTTCAAAAGAGGTCTGAAAAGGCATCATTTAGCCCGATAAGGTGGCAGGAACAGGCGGGTAATATGAGTTTCGTTGATTTGATTCGCAGTATCGTTGCAAAATTTAAACACAGTTTATACAGTATATACAGTACCTGTAAATATAACGAGTTGTTTACAAAATCGTCCAAAATCTTGGCTTTTATGGAAAAAAGATTGAATATCATTTAACAGCCTCTTTGAGCTGACAAAGAACAAAGTAACTAATTTATATTCTAAAAGGCTGTGAATGTGTTGATTCTATTTCAAACTTACTCTCGGGCAGAGGTGCTTGCTGCATGAGGGTAACACGCTGTTCAAAATCAAAAGCTCGAGGTAAAAGGCGACATGTTACAAATTGTGCTGAAAGTACAAAACTAGTTTAGACTATAACTACAGCAAAACTTTCCCTTAGTTAATGGTCGTATGCAATACGTGTGTTGTAGATAATTATTTTGCGATATTTATTAAAGAAAACTTTGCAGTGGAATTGATAAAAAATATATATTGTCCTGATCATAATGAAGTAGTCCCTAAATGAAAATAAGTTACGGGTACCTGCATCATGAATTTCTTGTTGACTTGGCGGTTCGAGTGCTTTAGTTTCGATTACGAATACAAGCAACCCGTCATGGTTGATCCCTGGGTGTTGCGGATCGACATAAAACCTTATTTATTAAAATAACGTTAATATATTTCTTATTAGATTAATGTCATTATGTGGCGAACGTGAAAAAAAATGATGTACGATTTTAAGTTAAAGCCTTGTTTGTAATTTTCAGTAAATAAACTTATTTAAAATATAGAAGAAGCTTTGCTTTTACACTGGGTGTGTTTAATGAAAATTTTGTTATCTCAAGCTTCTGTGCATAATAAGGCACTTTAAACAAAAACTCTTAACTCCTCGTTTTTATCTCATTTAGCTATACTTCTGCCAAGCAGGGAGACGTAAATTGTCTATTGAACTGATCTGACTTGAACAACAACATATTTCCCCCTTCATATGTCATGGATTGTGCTTCATACGAGATGGCTTTCCAGAAAGCAAACACAAGATTTCATTGCCATCTCGTCTCGTCATTGCCATTTCCCACCTCCAGAGGTAGGTTTCCATGTTTCATTAGCTATTTAAACTTTTACCATAACCGCTATCAAATAATTTAAAACTATGCTTGCATCGACATAAGCTAAATTACTTTCTCAATTAATCTCAGGATAGAAATCATTCTCAATATTCATTGTAATAAAATGAAATCAATACGTATTAGATATTAGGTATATTTTTGAATAAAAAATACGCCATTTCTTCCAAGGTAAATTCACGAAGATAAATTTAAAAAAAACTATTTAATAATTTTTTCTCTTATACCAAATGGTGTAAGGGAAAGCCGCCGGAAAGGTTCATTCTTAGGCATAATAATCAAAGGAGACCCAGTACACGCCATTAACCATAAAATCATTCTTTATATCTACATGAGTGAAACACGAACGATAGGGTAAGGGATTCCCCTTTAATATAATACCACCATGCTGGTTCAAAGAGGCTTGGTGGGTGAAAACCATCGCCTTAAAACTGGGATTATTAGCTTAACATGTCTTCAAAGCACGGAGGAGGTGAAGATACCAAATAAAAATTCGATAGCAAAATTTGAAGATTACATAAGTACTATTACATAATGTAAAACAAAATGTCGTTCTCATATATCTAGATTCTACTGTACCTTTTTAAGCACAAAGTGTCCTAAAACAAAGTAAGCACGTCCTTTCTCAGGAAGGAAGCGATTTAGCTTATTCTGTTCTTATAATTCCCGTTTGCTGGCTACCCTCCATTTATGCTCCAAGGATCAAAATACGTTGGTTTCCATTAACAACGCCTCTGTATTTAATACTAATTCTTGGTTTGATCTAGAATTAAATAGTATTCTTCTTAATAATACGATAATAACTACAGTCTTATCTTGTAACTTTCAATGGTAAATATACAGTTGAGTTATGGTTATGTAATATTTTTTTAAAATATAACTGTATTTTAAAATTTTGAAATTAACTCTATGGTTGTTACTTTTCATAAATAAGCCGGTAAATTAATTTGAATGATGTTAACTATAAAATCAAAAATAATTCCCTTTTGTATGGTAACGTTGGATGAATTTAAGTTCGTAAGCGTTCACAAAAACTTTTATTCTTGTAACAACAGTCTTCCGTCTCAATTTCCAATAAATATTTATGAGTGCTAAGTATTGAAAAATTATTCAATAAAATTTATCACTACACCTTTCAAATTTCCAAGAAAAACGACTAAGACAGATAGATGGACGGGTCGGATCGCCTGTTACAAGGTCTCCATTTTTTTACCTTAGAGGTTCGGAATATTAAAGGGATGCTTGGGTAATATATACATTAAGGTCATCGAGATCACATTTGTGAATTTGCCGGAGAGCTTCAAAGGTTCTTTGAACCAAGAAGATAAGTTTCTAGTATAAACTGAATTCTGGGTGCAAGTCAAAGTCAAAATAACTTTATTTAAATAGACTCATTTACTTAGTTCTTTTAAATCGTCATAACAGGGAATATGTATGAGAAAAACAAACAAATGTAATTAAAGGCAACAGTGATAACTTTAAGTGGGTATCAACCGGGCATTTACAAATTGTCCCAGTATAGAATTTTAATATGTACTAAATAAGTTATTAGTTTTAATTTTAAAATAATATTTATGTTAAAATTAATTGTGTATTAATGCATATTCCCAATGCAAGACTCAAAAAACACGTAACAATTTTTTTTCTCATTTAATCAGCCTAAAAAGTTCTTTTGAGCCAAAAATTCATATTCATTTTTATGACTTTATGACGTCAAATTAATAATGATGAATTGATAATATATAATTGAATTATCATAAAAATAAGATTATCATGTTTTATCATAAAAAAAGTAAATGAGTGTATTGTATCTTAACTTTTTCTTAAGTTGAATACAACAAACCTGATGAATTGTTTCGGCAGAACCCAGGTGACCCTCACGAAGGTCAATAGAACTACCGGAAAAACCGGATATTCCTAGTACCAGTTTGATGAAGCACTAGGTGAGGCCTAAACACGACGGCCGCTTAGCTGGTGACGAGTAGGTCCGTAAACGGATTGAAAAAGGACGGACGGAAAAAAGGTGAATACAATATGCAAAAAGGAATGCCGAATGAATAAAAATGGTGAAAAATGTCACAGAAAGTGTTCAAACTGATATATGAATATGTTTTTCCTATATTGCACGATGAAAATGACGATACATCAAAAAGTACCCTTTCGCGCGACATGCAGAATAAATTATACAGCACACAACTTACGCGCACTGAATCCCGCCAAAAACTTAAATTTCATTAATAGATATATATATTTTTAAAACTCAATAAACTTAAAAATGGTTTATACTTAAAACTAAATCTTTAGACAAGAAATGAACAGCTATTAAAACCTCCGATGTATGAATTGTTAAGAAAAGAATAATCAAGTAAGTTATACTGGCTGAACGTGCCTTATAGTTAAAAAGAGTTAGATAAATTATTATTTGGTATGTTATACTATCTTGTCAATGTAGGCAATTATCCCACAGTTGAACCCAAATTATTTCTTTCCGATTCTTAAACATTTTGTATATCGTACCTTTTCGTTAATGTCGTCAAATCAATAAATCGTATATGGCGGACTTACAAGATTTCCCATTTAAGGACTCGAAACTTTATTAACTACGAAAGCCCTTTGTTTCCTATTTATCATAATTAATTTAAGTGTTTTCAACTGCAAAAGGATTGTCTCAAACTGATAATGCAGTTTAGCTAACTCTGGTGTAGCCCTTAAGTTTTCTGTTAAGGCTAATTTAAACGATCTGATGGCGCCACATTGGACGTCGTTATACCAAGTTTTAGTAATACAAAACACAGCTCTCGACTAAATTAGGTCTCTTGAGAAAATGTGCTTTAATTAAAAACACAATTAGAAATTGAAGTTTTCGTTGAATAAGCTGAAACCGTTTTAAGTTGCGTCTACAAGCAAATTGATATTCTTAGTAAAGCCCGCTGATTTTAAATAATACCTACAGATTGATAAAGCTTAGATTCAATTTAATTTTTAATAAAACGTGTAAAGTATATCTGGAATTTTTTCCGTCTCGTTCTTCAATGTGATAAAAGAATTGTTTGATATTGAAAAGAGATTTTACACAAAGGAGTCATCGTTAGATATTGTCTTAGAGCCTCAGTTCATCAGTACTTCTTTTATATGAAAAAGTCTGCCACTTTTGCGGATTGAATTTATATGGACTGATATAACAAATGTGATATATTTTTATTATGTGTGTGATATTTTTTATTGCGGACACTCACACACAATTATCACCTGGAAGCTGACAATATTCTATCATTAGTGTTTTCTCCAACGAATGAAAAACTTTTTACATTCAACACCATTTAGTAAAACGACAAACATTTAAATGTCAATGACATCAAATATACATAAATTATTATTTCCTTTATTTCCATTAGAAAAAGTGTAATTGGCATCTATCCAAATTAAGTCCTGATAAAAATAAGCTCCTGGGCCCATGAAATTATGAGAACGATAAGATTAAAAGCATTTTAGACAAGTCCAGGTCTAATTTACATAAATTAATTTTGGCCGACGCAGCAAAAACTAGACAGCGCCGAGCGCAGACGTGACGCGCAAACGAATTACATTTCCCGATGAAGACTTCGAGGGAAATAAAATTTAAACTTTATAATTGTGAATACTTTGAATGAATTTCTTTTCTTATCATCTATTCTGCTTTGTAGACATGATTTGTCATGTTTAAATCACGTTGTATTTCTTCGTATTTCAGCGTTCTTTTCTTAATATAGTCAGCCTTTCCTGAATTGATTAAGCATTGGGAAAATATTGGTATCTCCCAACACCTGCTTCAAGCTGTCTAGAATAACTTTGATTCTACCTTTCAATAATAATACATTGGGAAACTAATCCCTCCTTTTAAAAACATAGCTAAGTATTAATATTTAGTCTTTTTATTCGTCAGAAACTCTTTGGAAAATGTAAAATATTTAGATTTTTAAGTTGTCTAACAATTAAGTGTTTTGAGCATACTTACATGTTTTTGTTTTCATGTTCAGTTATCTTTACTATTTGCATTAGAAAACAGAGATAAATGTGGAAAAGTAAACAATTTCGAACAACTGGTAGCATGACCACAGATCAGATATATCTTGTAGCAAAAAGATAATCGCGTTTGCAAAATAGCGGGATAACAAAACGGTCCTTTACAATTTTCAGGTCTTAAAAGTAATTGCTACAAAAAGTAAGGTTCCAGATTTTATTGTCGTCAAACCTAAATCGAAAAATACAAAAATGTGAGGCAATTCGTTATCCTCTCTGTTTTTGAGTAATTCAGGGTTTTTGCTGATACAAAGTGTTTGAGTCAAGAATATTATATAATTTTTGTATTGCAAAAATAAATTAATGTAAATAGTAATTAGTCAATTTGTCTTTGGTTTATATTAAGTTTGTTATTTTATCGTGACTAAAATTAATATTTCGAGTATTCCTTTTTCTTGTCATAATCCTTATTTATTCGAAGAGATAATCTGGTACATTTTTTCTGGGTTTTCTATTCCGACTTTACTTTTTGTCCAAGTAACTAATGTTGTCCCATTTATCAAGTCTTTCATATAGTAGGTTTCATAGAAAGTAGGTTGTTCGAGAGTTCTGTAATAAAACGTTAAAGAAACGGTAAACTTCTTTTTATATTGATTGATGTGATATGTCGAAATGCTTTTAAAATAAAACATTTTAACTAGTAAAAAATTTTGATAAACCCATGTTCATTAAAAGGCTTAATAACAATACAGTGATAGAAAATATTGTTCTAAATTTTGATAAATTTTTGAGATTAAATTACTACATTGCTAACACCTATTCTATTTTCTTTCCAATTGAATGTTCCTAAGACGTAAGATATTTGCAATTTTACAATTAAACTCCCTATAATTTTTAGAAATTAAGTTTTTAATGGGAAAATTTATCTAAGTATATCTGTATTCTGTTGTTGTTTGACATTTAATGATTGGAACTAGGGTATACAACTTAATCTGAATGATTCTAAATAACCAAATGTGAATAACCATTTCAAGGGGTTAAAATAAATAATAAATATCAAGATTCATCGTTCCAGATGAAAACCGCTGAATAAACTGAAACAGCAAACTTTCTGAATAGCCAAATTATTTATTGTTCGCAAAAGTTACGAGTTTCCAGTTTACCTTTTATTCTCTTACAGAGTTAGCGTACTTTCAATTAATGGTTTTAGCAATTAGCTGATCAAATTTCTTTGATATTAATAAAATGTATCAAGAAATTTTTGGACGTTAATAAACACAGAGCGACATTTTTATTCTGGTTTTTATAATATTTAAATACAGCTAATCGATATTATTCCAATGAGTTCACTTCAATATATAATTTCATTCCATTTATGTTAAAATAAGATATCTTTACATTCTTATTTGAAATAGTACTGTTTAAAGAGGTTTCACGAAAATTGAGAATAAATAAAATCTTAGTTTTATTAAAAATATATTTCTAAGAATTTTACACTAAAATGGGGAATACAATGGAAATACGGTAGTGATAATTTCATCCTAAACCTTTGTAAAGTTGAAAACACCTCCCGAGATGCTCTTATAGTTTGCTAGTTTTGTGTTTGCTCAATCTGTATAATTTACACAGGTTATAATCAAAGTACGTAATCACTATTCTACCTTACTTTATTGATTTGATGATAAGTTAAAGTCACAAACGTCATATTTTTATTCAATAATGATTAATATTGTACTAAAAATAAGAATATTGACATAAAATGACATAAATAATTTGTAAATGTCATTACAAACACATAAAAACAAAGGAGTTTCTTGCGCCAAAAGCTAAAGTTTTGAAAGGGTTACATTATAAAGATTTAAAATATTTTAATAATTAAGTACCACTTAACTAAACAGCAATTTGGTTTTGATTGTAATAGGTTGGGGAAAAAGTTTTTCGCATTTTATATGAAAATTCAATACTTTTTAATCAAAGTAAATTTACATTTTATTAGTAAACTTTCTGCCATCTTGTAGGTAGAGACATGATCCCGTTGCTCTAGAAATTTTCAGACTTCTGATCAAAAAAACGTAACAACTAGTTTTGGTAGTCCTCTCTTGATGTTAAACTGAATCAGCCTAGAGAATTTTGAACGAACCGAAACAGTTGAAAATCTGATGGTGCAAGGCCAGGGCTATATGGCGGATGCATTAACACCTCCCAGCCAAACTATTTGAATTTTTGCGTGGTGGCTAAAGATATATATGGTCTAGCGTTATCGTGATGAAAGACCACACCCTTACTATTAATTAATTCCGGCCGCTTCTCTCAACTTCTTGCTTTATTCTCATCAGTTGTCGGTAGTAGAGATCCGAATCGATGGTTCTGCCCGGCGGTGCCTATCCCACCATAGACACAGCATAACCTTATTGCGAGTTAACCCAGGTTTTGCCACAGTGTGTGAAGAGTGACCGACTTGCGAAAAACCTTTTTCGCATGTTATTATCATACGTGGTCTACTTTTCATCACCAGTTATCAATCTCTCCAAAAACGGTTCGGTTTCATTACGTCTCAATAAAGAATCGGAAATGAGTACATGGTTTATTAGGTTTCTTTCAGTGAGCTCGTGTGACACCCAAATATAGAGGTTTTTGGTGAACCTAACTTTTTTTCAAATGGGTCGAAATTGTTTTATGATCGATTCCCAGTTCTTTAGCTATTTCGTAATTGCTGATATGCCGTTCTTGATCCACTTTTTCTAAAATAGCATCCATTTTTCTGTAACAGGGCGACCAATGCGGGGTCTTGGCATCAAAATTCCTGAATTGCTAATAGTAGCACAAAGTCGGTTAATGGACCTAATGCATTGTAAGTAAGAATACTGACACTGCATTAGATCCATAAACATCATAGTTTTTTTCGCGGATTGCGTTGCATTTTTTCCTTTTTTGTAATAAAATTTTAAAATGAGATAAATTTCTTCATTCAATTCACTAATTTTGACAGAATGAAAAACAAAAGATTTTTTTTAATGTTACGAAAACCAGCTAGATACAAATAGTACAGTCAAAGATATTTTATTACAAGTTTGTACAAAGTACACGCGAAAATACTTTTTTCCATACCTAATATTATGGCTAGTGACTGAACCGGTGACCAACATAAAGACAATACCTAGTATATTATATTACTGTGTACGTTATTTCTTTTAAATCATTTCACAAGGGAATTATTAAAATGTCCATGACAAATGTCAGTCGCATTCCTTGTTATAAACTTTATTAATCTTTTAAAAAGAAATAAAATGTAGTAGTATGAAAAAAGTTCAAAGTTTGTGTAGCGGTGATTTACGAGGGTGATGCCAAAGGGTTAAATTAAATTTTGCAAAGAATTTTCCAACTTTTCACTATAATTTATGAAGGTCGATCGGGGTTGAACCTAGATATGGATACAGTCGAAATCGTAATTAGGACCCGTAATATGTTGAAAGTGGTCGCCAATTGGGGGTACTCGATAAATATAATATTACTACGTTAAAAGTTTCACTTGATCTATTGGCGTGCCTATAGTACATTAATATTAGAAAAAGGGTTTATGGGGAAATGGGTAAGAAGCTAAAATGGACCGGTAAACAGTCTACAGACAGTCAATCTCGAGATTCTTTAATGCACATAATATTAACTATCATAGTATAAGCATATGACTTTCTTAAAATTTTTGGTGCTATTCTTGCTTATCATTTGTGTTTTCGTGCTCGTGAAGCGGATGCAGTACCATTTGTATATCTGATGTTTTATAAGAAGTGACAGCTTCTGGAGAAATAACTTTCTTATCACTTATTTATACTTACCTCGCCTACGTTCTTTTTTCTTGTTATAGCTATACAAAGAAAAGTTTTTATTCTTAACAATATTTAAAGGCGTTTCTTCCCTCCTCACATTATAATATGTAACATTGTGAATTGATTTTTTAACTGCGATCTTTCCGAATCATAATAAGTAGTTGTTATCGTAAATAGTGAGAAAGAGGTTAATTAGCTTTTATATTAAAAAAATAAAGAAAGTTCCACTATCTACTAGTGGCATTACTTTGAATGTATATGTTGAACGTTTTTGTACAAATTTTGTAGAAAATTATACTCCACCCAGCCATCACCCAAAGCAATGTAGATATGATTTTTTGTATTATATAGTAAAACTTCGATTCTGATTGAATATAGTTTTATTGGGAACTCAATGTGAAAGTAGATGGTATGGTATTAATTTAAAAGATATCAGGTGTCCAAATACGAACAGAAAATATAAAGTACTAAACCTAATGTTTCCTGTTCGCATTTGGACAGGTTAAATCTTTTAAATACCAAACCATCTACCTTAAAGGTATGTCAAGTTGCCACCTGTGTTAATATTGCAGGCAGTTTTCATTAGACCCAGACATATTTTATTTCGACCTACCAACGGCTCGCAAATTACGCCTACAAGGACTCAGCCTCGTTTGTCTTGTACAAGATAATTTAAGGGGGAATAATTTCATGAGACAGACTAATTAAACATGAATTAATTAACAAGGAAAACATAAACAAGTTTTCAGCAATTACACTAAAACACAGATGTTTGTAGTGTAACTTGGTTGAGTAAATTTGCTTAGAAACACTATATGCAACCTGATTCGTAGTTTAAAAACTTAATTTTTTTTAAAATTAAACTAAGAAGGATACCAACTCCTTCAAGTTAAGTTTAGAACTCCTTTTAATGGTCTCTTCTTTTTCTTTTTCTGTCTCTTTACCAATGCTGAAAGGATTAAAGTGAGATAACTAGTCATGGAAATATCGTTTTTAAAGTCCCTATACTGACGTGAGCAACAATTTCTATGTTGCATATACTGGATAACATCACGTTCAGAGGGGAACCGAATGTAACACCGCTTAGCTCTCTCCTGACGCAAATCCTTGATCTTTAAGTTAGGATTTATTTTCACGCGTCTGATAGGAAGATGGCGATCAAAGAGCTCAAGGACAAAATCAGTAAGGGCTTGATATGTTATCCTCTATATCAGAAAAAAATTAATACATTAGAAACAAATAGATATTTTAAAGAGGGCATTGGAGCCTGCGTTTAGAGATACGTATGCGGTATGAGAGGTGCGATATAACGATTATATAATATTAACTTTAAGGAAATTTATATACAATTAAATTCAATCACATAAGACTCATTAAATCACATTATGAAGCCAAGAAGTTTAAATTTGTTGTAGTAAAATGGCAGCTTGTGTACATCTCACTTAATTACTGAAAATAATGTAATACTCCCACTGGGCTAGTGTGGTGGTTATACTCCCCAAGGTCCTCATTTGTGTCTCCGATGTAGTAAAGTCTGTGACCAAGAGTGGGACATAAAGGCTGTTGATGAAAGAGGGGGTATTAATAACATTGTATAAATCTTGAAAAAATATTTTATATAATGTGAAAATTTGTAATATTTGAAAAACTGTTATTCCTTTTATTTTTGAAATTTCACGTTCGTATTTAATGAAGCCGAAATATTTTAGTGACGCCTTTCTTTGTCATATAGCTAAAGGGTGGAATTATTATTAATCCTTCATACAAAGTGTGTTTCTTCAAAAGAGGCATAAAACACTTTTAGGCTGCCAAGGTGGTGGTTGGCAAAAGATTGGGGCGGTATTTCACATGTACTTTTTATATATAAAAGTGTGTATAACTTGGTTTACTAAATGAACCCCAAATTCGAATTGCGCAGCTTAATAAAGGTATTTGATACATTATATTATTCTCAGTTAAGATATTCGGTTACCATTTATCGCCAAACAGGCTGCTATTTATTTAATAATTTATGCACACACAATGGTAATTAAAAAGATGTCAACAGAATAATAGGGAATTGTACAAAGGTACTACTTATTTCTATAAGAAATCTTAAAAATCTCTTAAATCTTTATAATTTATTATAGATAGCGATTGCATATATTGTATATATCTCTAATGAATACATTGGAAAGTAGATAGTCGAAACACACCAGAACACGACTTCACACCCCAATAGTGGCCTGATGCCGGTTGCTACCTGACAATGATAATAGTAGCAACTAAGATCAACCATCTGTTGATGTAGCGTGGCATGAAAGACAGTGGTAAGTTGTTATTCAACCGGTTCAATTTCAACTATAGCTTCACGACAGACTGTTATATGTAGCCTCAGTTTTTAGCGGGTTAGTACTGTCCCGTAACTAAGTTGAATTTGAGGGTGCCGTCTCTTAATTAAAACTGGAGAATTTTGCCGTTATTATATCTAATAACATCTAGTCAAAGAGTTCTTTTCAGTTTTATTGGATATATAAAAACTAGATTTAAATAGCTTAAAACGAGAAATTACTACTTATATACTGTATATACTGTAGGCTTAGCAGAGTAATGAAGCTGAAAGATCCTGAAAACTTTTGTCGAAAAATGTAAATGAACATTTAATTTTAGACATATTAGCCAGGGTTTGATTACATAAGTAGGATGGAAACTTTTTTATGACTTTCTTAACAAATTCTTTATTGAGATTTTATCACATTCTAATCTCAGATCAACTTCAATGAAACTATGATATATCCTGAGATTGTAAATGTATGTAGCGTAAAGATGAGATGTCAGAAGACCACCAACCCAGGATAGAAAAATCTGAAAGATGTTAGTTATAAAACTTTAATTATAAGAAACAAACATATCTGACATTTTAAATCCTCAAGTCCGCACGCACACCAATGTTGTCACCAAACTGCACCTATGTCTTAAATGGAAGAAAAATGTGGATATTGGTTGATCGAATTTTTTTTTTCAATATCCAGTAAGCGTGATCATGCTGTGTATATTAACATATGAATAGTACATAATAGTACATATATATAATATTTTCTAGTGTACCTCTATAAATAAATAGTGGTAAGCCGTATTAGTATTAAAATATTGATTAATAATATTTGAGTGGGTAACGATTACAAAGAAACAAGTTAATACCAAAACTCTAGTGAAATTCTTAGTTAGAATACCAAGAAATTGTTTCATAAAGTAGTAACGAAATAGATGGACTGTATAATAATAGGTGTATCAAAATAGATTCTCTTTTATCTGAGATAATATCAGTACTTTTAATTCCTTACTTTAATGTGTATTATATGTGAAGCTCATGAGTTGGTACATCAGTTAAATAAATAGGTAAGATTAAATAAGAACTCCTTATTTAGTTTTTTGTAATACTAATACATAATGACATAGGTAATTTGTAAATGTCATTATAAATTCTAAAGGCTGAGAGTTTCTTGCGTCGCTTCTCTGCATCTACTAATTACATCAAGCGGTAGTAGGGTTAATTGTGAATATGCATACTAGTGTAAGTTTTAATTTTAAAGTAATTTATTTAATACATAATCAAATTCTATAACTGGGATGCAATTTGTAAATACCCGGTTAAATACCCACTTAAAGTTTTTCAGGTACATATTCCCTGTTATGACGATTTAAAAGAACTTAGTAAATAAGTCTATTTAAATAAAGATATTTTGACTTTTTTTTGTCACATATTCATAGCTCCTGAAATCGCATTCTTCTTTTTTTACATGTCCCATCATCCATCTTATAATTTAAAATTTTTGTTTGTTGTAAATAAAATATTGATTTTATCGTTAAGTTGCTAATTAAATTTCCCCTGCAACTCCAACTGTTCCATAATTATAATTTCACAATTTACAATTCAATATCTTTCTTCTTACGTCTTCGCATAATAAATAAAACGTTGTTTGAAATTTTGATTTCCTTTTGATTGCAGTCGCTATATTTAATGAAACTTTGATAATTAAATGGATTTACTGTACCTTCAGTAAAACAAAGATTTGAATACATAGAGTTGTTGAAAAAATTAAGGATTCCCAATTAATTAAAACAATTCTGTACCTAAACTAAAATGTTTTATGGAGGATAATAAAATACACATACAAAAACAAATCCCGGAACAAAATTTACGGCATCCCTGAATATTGATAAGAGCGCTAACGTAGCGGTACGTATCAATGTTATCTTCAAAATGAATGATATATTATTTTGGTAGATGAAGTATTATGATTAATAAATTGACCCTATTAAATTCTTATTAGGATAAATGAAGTTAAATAAAAGTAAATAAATTTGTACACCTCTAAATCAGAATACTATAGCAATGATTTTTCAATAAATATAACAGCAAACATGGCGTAATGCAAAATTCTAGAGTTGTATTATTCTCCTAATTTTCCACTGTAATAACTTGAATAATCTCATGGTTGCGTCGGCAGTAACGCAATATTGTTACGAGGGAATGTCGACTAACGCTATTTAGTAAAGAAATAAACTCGAAAAATACGAAATCTTGTTTCATTATTACTCGTCGTCTTGTGGTTAGACAAATCATGTTTAGCTTTTAAATTGGTATGAAATGAGTTTTGTTGCTTAAAAAATTATCTTTTAGATTTGTTTGATAATATTTTCATCATTTTTTATTATATATAGTTTCAACAACAAATCTTAACGACATATCTAATAAATCAAGGCTATTTAATCAATCTTGTTAGTTTTAAGTAATAAGACTATTACAGTTTTTGATAAATTAATTATGGCTTCTTGTAATATTGTTATAGTTTTATTTTATGACAATTAATAAGAAATGTTTTGATGAATAAATAAAAAACACCACCTTTGAAACAGGCTGTGTGCACTAATTGCTAAATGATGAGTTTGGTTCGCTGTGTGAAATATATATCAGCATTATTACTTACAGTTTCACACAACCAATCTGAAAAATAAATATACCTATCTGTTTTATATTATCCAAGGAATATCGCATCACTGACACAGTGTTTGTGTTCTTATCCCTTTTAGCTAAAAATGCATTCACACGAATTCTAACTTAGCAATTACAAAATACCGCTCAGACATTTAAGCTGCTAAAGACGGCTATCACATGGTGATCCAACTTATTTCGATATAAATACTTCGAGTTTAAATTAATCTATCTGACTTATTCCATTTCAATTTAAGGAGAGGGACAAACATTTTCTTATAGTGTTAAACTGAAATTGCTCGTTTTCCTCTCAACTCCAACCTCCTTTCCAAGCCGGTATGTTAGTATATTTAAGTTTTAATCATTCAATTATTTTTTACTTTACGTAAATGAAACATAATACAACGTTCCATTTTCTTAGGAAAATTAGGAATTAAATATTATAGAAAAGGAAAAATCTGCTAGACATTTTGTTGGAAATAAACAGTGCCTTTGTGCTCATTTGTTTTAAGTATGTTTTCTTATTATGAAATTTACAGCGATTAAATTTAAATATTACTTATTATAATTGAACATTTTAACTAGATAAGCTTTTACGCTTCAAGAAGACTGTTTCTGTTTTTCTTTATTTTCTCTTATTTTTTTTTGACAGGCGACGGCACTTATGATACAGAAAAACCTAGTGCTTAAGTATTGTACCAATTGGATAAATTGTACCCAAATTATTGTAATAAGAAGACATTGTTTGTCATAGTTGTCATTGTAATTAATATTCCAGTCCGTCGACGACTCTAGCGATTGGATAGATCAAAAAGCACGGAGCAATACTTTACGCTTAAGAGTAAACTGTATGTAGACTGATTGCACTGATAGAGCAGTTCCTGTCACAAGAGCTACTCTACCAGTGGGCGGTGGTCGTCACATCCCTACGCCTAGGATAGGATAGGCCTAGGGATAGGCGTAAATAATAATATACAATAAATTTATATGATATTATTATTTTTGAACTCAATCTCAAAATTGTTCAAAATATAAAATTTATTTAATCCTAATATTTACTTCACTGAAATAAAATGACAGTGAAAAAATTATATTAATGGTTAAAATATCTTAATTATATTTAACGTCTATTTCCACCTATTTACATAATGATTATGATTACATATAACTTTAAGGATAGTCGAATCATAATTATAAACCGTTAGTTAAATAAAGTTAATATATATGATTAAATATTTACCCTCCATATTTAAGTACTCACGGGCCACTTGTTCGGAATTTTAGTTGATCTTTACGAAGATTCTATATACTCTATATTCTCTTGCAATTAAAGAACTCATATAATTTTAAAAAGTTAAATAGCAAACTGGTCCCATAATGAGAGACTGATTTTGTTCAGACTCGAAAACTGCTTCTAATTGAAATTATTGTAAAATAATTGAAAATCAAGTCATGTTTATAATTATTGTAATAACTAACTTGTTCTTAATTATATTTGGAGTACAAAGCGGTAAAGTCCGTTTAATTTTCATAGGAAATTATATACACCGTTCACTCTCCCTTTAAGGGACATGCAGCCTAAACCCCGACGTGTGCCAGCGATAAGCGATGAACACGACAGTATAGCCCACGGCTCTTATGTTTTGACGTAAATCGTAGGTTGCGTGATATCCACCAGAGCTTATCCGGGAAATATTTGTGTATGAAAAATTACTTACTGCGTTCGTACAACAATTATATGGTTAGAAAGTACTTTATACTAGAGTGAGTAATGAAATCGCTCAATATTCACAGTTTAATGTTAACGGCTTTAACTACATGGTCATACCTTCGTTATGTGCCAATTTTTTGTAATGATGTCTTATTAGCAAAGTACTTTGTAGTCTTAAACTTCAAAATAAGTTTATACATAAGCCTACAGCTGTATTTTTTGTATTTTCCTCTGATTTTGCATTGCTGAAGTGCACAATAAAATATAAAGAGCAAAATTATTAAAAATATAGCCAAATCTAAAATAAACTCATAAAATATTCCTTCATGAGACACTTTTGAACGAGGTATGATAATTAAAGCTTAAATCTGGACGATGTTTATTTAAAACCGTTAGAATGAGCAATTAGGTGATGCTATGTCACATAATTTTATGGGACAGTCAGTAAAAACAGGAATAAGTTTTTTTTATACTCAACAGGATAGTTTTTGGTTTTTATTTAATCTGATGGTCACATACCAGGAGGTGCATCCTTTTTTTATTAATCTCAGCAAATGACTCGACACCACCTGATGATAAGCAGTAAATGAGTCCATATGTGAAGATAGCTAGTGAAGC
This sequence comes from Acentria ephemerella, assembly GCA_943193645.1. NCBI lineage: Eukaryota > Metazoa > Arthropoda > Insecta > Lepidoptera > Crambidae > Acentria > Acentria ephemerella. The sequence continues at coordinate 10,382,486 of OW971881.1, read as the reverse complement.
ATGCGATATACTGCCCTAGCTACCCTCACCTTGCCGGCACAAAAAGTACCTTTTCACGCCTCTTTTAAAGGAACCCATGTTGTATGAAGGAGGGAATACGTGTGCTGGTAAGGAACCTGGATTCCGCAACCACAGAACAACTTGCTAACTGACCTCCAAATACCAAAACATAAGAAAACTGTTGACATTATTGATATAGTGATTGGTGGTAGCCAAGTGGTCTTAGAAATACCTACTTGGCTTAACCACTTGACTATATAAGGTGTCAAATTAAGATTAGAAGATACTGGTTGAGTGAAAAGAAATGTTTAGAAGAAACAAAACAAAAATCAAATATTTTCAGTAGTTCGTATAATGTTACCAATACATTATGGTTTTGTTTCTATGTAAATCAAAGGTGTAGTGTCGACATTCAAGAAAAAACTGACATTACCTAGAGAGCTTGGTAGGAAAGACTAGGGGAAAAACAAGTCCGATGTTACTTTGAATACACATTCCTTGCATAAAGCATTTGTAATACTCTATCAATACTGTTATAGGACGAGTTAGAGAGTTTTGTTACTAATCCCAGTAGCTCACTGCAACTCTACTAAAACTGCTGATTTGTATAAAGTTGCTAACAAGAAACTATACGAATCTCTCGTTCGCTTTGCTGTTAATCAGTTGAATCTGCTTTTCGGCATGAAGTAGCACGAACTTTAGCATTTCATGACTGTTAATAAGTTTCGTACTGTTGAGTTACTTAGTACTGTATCACTTACAAGCTGGAAACGGGACCAATTAAATGCACATAGTGATTTGAATTTAAAATTTAAATTTAAACTTATGAGGTGAAAGTTATACGTTTGATTGGGGATTTCTTGATATGGCATATATATTAAGGCTTTTGGATCCCTTATCCCACTTGGCGTCTAATTTTCATTAACATGGTCACTTATACAATAATAATTAACACTTATACGTCTAACAAAATAACCTTTGATTTGTGATTTGAGATTGCAAATATTCATTTATGTAATGTTCAGTAACGAGCAGTATACCTGAAACTAAGACTGATATTAATGACAGGAAAATATATAATTTTACTTAGAAAAGATGTACATGATGTTTGAATTTCAAACGTGGGAATAAACTTTGCTATTTTGCTAAGTAAATACAAAACCACGAGTGCAAATATTTTAGAATAAAATGAATTGAATATACATTTATTGCACGTCAACTAAATTTAATTTATTTCTGGAAGTTCGTGATTTACGTAATCATTATTAGTTTACGGAGATTTGTTAGTTGAATTTCACTAAGCAAATGAAACTTCTTCATTCTCTCTAAATTCCTTGCAATACGAATAACAAAACAAACATTAACCGAATATGCAAGGAAACTGACGTTGCGGCGTCCTGCGTTGCAATTACTAGTACGAGTATTTATACTAAAGGATTTCCCATAGTGGTTTGTGGTAAAGTGAAGCAACGTTTACTGTGGTTTCACTTAGATGAAAGATGGAGAAGAGGACATTTAAAGTTCTGTTACATTTAATGAATTTACCCAATGTTTTAACTTCGACATCCTTCGTGAAGAAACTGCTTCCTTAATGATGGCTTCCAAGAAGTGTTCTCAATCGTTGACCCACTAGGTACATATCATATTTAAGCATGTTGTTCTTTCTTGTTTTGACTGTTTTATTTACACTAATTAGCACCAAATAAAAAAAAACAAATTAATTCTTAAACTAAATTATATTCCACTTTTTAGTGTTTTGAAGTCGGGTTTAATTTGTTAACTTTTTTAAAGTTATTTAACAATTAATTAGATGGAGTATGTAATTTTGAATAGACTTATAGTTAGATAGATCTCAATAACTACACCTATATTATATTTAGTCTCGTAGATGCTTCTAATTTAATCTGAAGTTATTTTGTTCTTTTACAAGACAAATAAATGTAATTATTGTCACAAATCAACATAATCTTGTTGTTTGAAACTTTCTGGTAAATGCTTTGAAAAATTCCTACATGTACTAACTAATATGTAACTTAAAATTGGTCTTCTCTACCGTATTCCTGATTGATTTCAAAGTGAATATATTATTATTTAGCTTCAAGTACCGTCACTAAGTATATATCTGCTTCTAGAATGAGTATACAAATTTAGATTTTGTCTTTTTTAGTTTCGGCACATAGCTTCGGGTATGGCTTTCTATTGTTTTATATATTTTTTTTGTTAGACCAAACCTTTTTTTAATATAACTATAATATACAACATCCTGGCTGCATAGTTTATGACATATATATTTTTAAATAATATTGTATTCTATTATTATGTCACATCTTTTTGGCTTGTCGAATTATACATTGCAATCTCTTCTTTTGGAATTTCATTCCTTATTTTTAGAACTTTTTATTCTTAAAGGAGAAGTTCTTGGCATTCAAATCACCTGAAGATTAAATCAAGATAAGATCGAAGATCCCTTATCTTCGATCTTGATATTCATATTCAATATAATTATGAGCCTTACTAAAAAACTCACTAAACACTTCTTTTCATTAAGTCTGGGGTGTGAATCAACTTTTCGTGAGGATATCATCTAGAGATGCGTTTATAATTCATAACTTTCCACGGTAGCTTTGTAGTGATAATCGTATAAGAAACTGTACGTTGAATTACAAATTTTCAAATAGCAATTAGTATTTATAAAAAATTGTTAGAATAATAAAATAGTGAACATGTATAGCAAATAATATATTTTTTCAATTAATTAAAAGATATCTACATACCTCTTCAAGAAAAATTACAGTCAAAAGTTGGTTTCTAATTTGATAAAAATTAAGAAGCAGACTTAATTAGATTAGTGATGATGTTAAACTAATGATCTGAAAGATGAATAAGTCAAATTAAGAAATGTATTTCTGTTCTTCATTAGTAAAATTTCCCTTAAATAAAAAATTCTTTCACTTATCATGTGGTGATAAGTCATTTGCTTGTTTATTTATTTTATTTGCTATAGACAACTAGTTATAATATACAATTAGCGTGGGACGCAACTTGATGAGTTGCAGTTGTAAACTGGAACTCTACAAATACGAGTATACAGCACGTTTAAACAATTTAGGCAACATAATAGATAGATAGCAGATGACGCAATATTAAGTTAGGCTAAAATATACAATTACATAAAAACGAAATAAACTATATTAAATATATTACTCTAAAGATAAATTGCTTTTGTAATACTAGTCGCTCTCTTCTATCGAAATAAAGTTATATAATCCAAGTACAAATTATACAAAGAAAAAGCTAGAATTTTTTTTATCGCAATTAATTATTTCAATCAGAAGATATGCAAATCTCGTTTTTGTTTCAGTTTCTGTATAATTTTGGATGGCAAAAGTTAAAAATTATTAAAACAACGGTCGCAGATGTTTGCAGCATATTCTTTTCGTTATTTAACCTACGTAAAATCACAATAGAATAAAGAACGTAAGTGACAAATTTATTATATGCTCACATGAATATTTTAAACAAAGAGAGGTTCAAGATAATCATTTACTGATTATCGTAATCGTCTTTTGTGATCAAATAAAAATTTCACATGAAAAATATTAACAGTGAGTAGACTTCAATATAACGTCAGAACATTAACTGTTAACCGCAACTGATATTTTAATTTTTTCTTCACTGTATTTAACTTTCGTATACCCGCGTCAATTTTTGTAACGCCTATACCTTTGCGCAGTGTCTCAGACCGAATATTTAGAGTACTGTTTCATATTCTTCATTCAAGAAGTATAATCTATACATATTATTTTATTTTTAGTACAGGTAATAATAAAAAACACTGTACTATTCAAGAACTTTATTATTAATTCTATTATTGTTATATGCTGTTTCAGACAAAAATTATCTGAAACACTTATTCATCACCTTCTTGCTCGGTATTTATCAACAAAATCTTCCACTTCATTCTTCCCGCAACAGACGTCGAATTTCCTCTTCCTCCATTTTGATTATTTTTTTAAGTTATTAAGAAATAAAATTGGTCAAAAATCACTTAAACACATTACAAATATAATATTAAAAATGATTTCCATTAAAAACATAATATATACGCGAAGTCTTATTGATTTTCAAAAAAAAATTGTTTTTCATAACATACCACAGAACTTGCGTAATTAGTTATTGTAATATTCATAAGATACAAATGTGATTTAAATTAGATCGGGAACCAAATGATGCATCATTCACAAATGTATTTGTTTTAAATACTATGTTGTGGTCAAATTAAGAAGTTGTATAATGACGGAAAAATGTAATAAACGATTATTAACAAATTGGCCATACGTATGTATGTACAGCTAATTATTTATAAAAAGTTTGTTTTTTATAATTAACCTTATTACGACTTATTTTTACTCATGTGAGGGTTTATATTGGCATATTACAATAGCTTTGAAATAAACTGAGAATTCATTTGTTTTAAAGGTTGGTAAAACGGTATAAAGCTCGAAACAATGTGACTAAAATATGTTCAAAATTAATAAAATCACCATGTTTTAGTATTAAACATGGCATCATTTATCAGCCATCCAGAAAGAAGATATTGTCAAATTTTATTTTCTGTTTTCATAATATATAGTAGCATTTTTATTTGGACAAATTGCAAATTCACAAAGGGCCTCTTACACATGGAAAATTTAAATACGCAAATAATTTCCGTAACACAGATTCTTATAATAATGACATGGAAAGTTGCCATTTGGAAAAATAAAGCCTAGATCATTATGATATTACAGATACTCATAGACGAACCAATCCGTTAGTTTACCTTACAATTGATATCCATATGACTAAATGTGTTTAGTTAATTTACATTTATGTTTAGTTTTATTTTTCAACAACAGATGGCGTTATCGTTTTGATAATTACGCTATTAAAGTTCTCATCTTGATGTATATTAGCCTAATGAGATGCATATTAAATGAGTTTCTTGTTCCTGTCATTGGCGGTTTTATTACCAAGTAACGTTGTGTGTGAACCAAAGGAAAGGTTCCAAATCGTGATTCATATAGATTCTTTGATAGTATGAATTTGCTATACATTTATTAGGATCTGTTGACATGTTATTGTAACAATTCGTAAATTGTTCCGACACATAATTAAGGCACGACATATGCAAACTAGATGCGGCTGTACAATGTTCTTTTCAATATCGTTATGAAGGTTTCCATTCCCATATTCCCAGGCTACATTTCACAGTTACGAGATTAGATTCCCCTGAGAATGGCTGGTAAAGTTAATAATGTTTTTATATTTAGCTCTTCAACAAACGAGTTTCGTTTCAACGCATACCTTAGGCGGTAACCGTAAAATAAATTTCGGTTCAGTAATTTATTGTTAACATATTAATATATTCTTCGTACTGTCTCTTTTAATTACGTTTAGATATTTTCATATAAGGCTTAAATATATTTGCTAACGGACATGTGACCGACTATCCAAAAATATCATAGAAATTTTGGAAACTCGCTTATCAAATAAAAATTATTATTTAATTTTGAGATTTCTTTTTAAATATAATAACGCCAAATTGCTGATGAAATTAACATTTATTGGAATTGACACTTAATAAATTTTGTTTTTAACTTTAAAAATTTAACTTATATTTGTAAACATTAAGGATTTTGGTGATATCTTTCAATTATACTTATTATTTATCTGCCCTTTCTTAATTTTGGAGTATGACAAATATCGAGTTATCGAAATAAATTAATGAAAGAATAGAGAGAAATAAATGAAAATAAAAATAAAAATGGTTTTACGCTGCACTCACTGAAGACGTAAAAAAAGAAAAGAAAAATTTAAAAGAACAAAAAAAGAAAAAAAGTGCGAAAAGAAAAGTACGTTTATCATGCTTTTTAAAACAAATATACTATCATTAAATGCAAATTTCATTATTTAAATTTTCCAGTAATCCGTATCAACGGTTGATCTTTGAGATAAAATCTCTCTCCGCCTTATCTAAGATATTGGAAGTGTCTCGACTGAGATTAACGAGAGCTGCAAAACTGTCCGAGTCGATAAATTAATTTGAACTTTTTGAATTATATATATTTCTGGAATCTAAATCAATTTAGCTTTTTTGCAGAACCTGCCAAAATAGTATAATGTTTTTAACTCAAAGTGTGTCCAAAGATAGTCCTTCACCATAATGTGAATCAAAAATCAAGAAGCTAAGTTTTAATAAGCATACTTTAACAATTTTTACCAAATGTCGAAGAATTTTTAAGCGTTTCTTTCTGAAGCGGCTTAGAAGTTTCTTAGACTTTATTAGAATATCTTAGTTTTTCAATGTTGGTAACAAACATGCTTAAGAATTAATAATTCCAACAAAAAAATGTAATACGTTTCATAATTTAAATTCTTCTTAAAGTTTTTTGTGTAGTGTACTTCTTTTGTACATGTTCTTTTGTATAAGTCAATTATTAGCTCCGTAGTAAGTAAGTCCTCGAGCTCATAAAAGCAACCAGCAATTTTAAGTCAATGGATCAAAGCTAAAAAAATATGTTTTTTTAACCCCATTTCAAAAATAGATACATTCAGATAGTCGTGACAAAGTCACTCAAAGGACACAAGACAGTTTACCGGAGCTGCAAAGTGGGACGAGTGCTAACATCGTCAGTGCGGTGGACATAGAGTTATTACTATTAGACAGGACAACATGGACTATTAAATAAGAATTGATTTTAAAAATAATGAGCATTGTTGTGTTTTGCTGAAATAATTAAAATATAAAATAAAGCACTAGTTTTCGTATAAAATTATACAAGAACAACGTTGTGCTACAAGCAAAATAACTCGTAACTCCATTAAATATACTGCTTGATTTTGATGTTTTATTAAATATTTTCAAAGCACATTTTTTGGATTAATTTGTTTTTGTAGGATGTTTTTCTTTAAAGTAATCATCAAATTTTAGTCTTCATTCATTTTGATTTTAGTACCTTACTTATTATTTATATTACTATTTCTTACAAATATAACCTTATTTATTTAACCTTTATTCACAAAAGTACAATTTATGAATTTAATGTTTAATACATTATCTTATTACTCATATTTTTGTAGATTACTCCTGGTCTTATCCATTACTGTCACCGGTTCATCACTGAGAATCTAATGATGGTGCTGAAATACCTATCATCATCAACAGCCCCTATACTCCCTACTCCTAGGCACAGGCCTTCGTACATAAGATGTCACAAAAGGCGTTTCGGCCACAATATATCCATGAGAGCCCAATGAGGAATGGTAGCTAGTAGCGATAAGTTAAATTCAAATTCTATCTCTTGGTAACGTCACACAAGAAGAATATGTGGAAGTGTTAGTTTTTATCTGTTTTTATTTATATAACTTAAAGAAAATTAACAGAATAATAATGGTACATTCATTGACAAATACAATCAATAGTATATTAAAAAATTATGTAAATATAGAAAATATATTCTCTGTCCGGTTCATCGCTGTTATTATGCGTATGGCAGCAATTACTTGCACAGCCCTACAGCAGACGTGCTGGGGTAACTCTGATCTACAAGAGCACATCCCCGTGCAGCATTTCTGAAGCTTTATTTAGTTAACATTGAATTTAGATATTTATTTTGTCACTCCTTAGAGTTGCATTCAATAATTGTAGCTAATTTAACACAATAAATGAAATAAAATATCACTCGGTTTCTTTTGATAGGTGTTATAATTATCAAAAAAAACCGAGTGATATATAAGGGATGTAATTGAAACATTGAATCTGTGAATACTTGCTCAAAGAAGTACAAAGTTATAGAGAAAATAATTAATACATTTATTTTTGCAATTTCATATCCTTCCAAACATAACTACAGGAATCGTCTAATGATTACATTGGAATGATGGAATTCAAGAATATTTGATTACATCAATGAGAACAAATTATGTTCTAAACATGAACAACTACACGTAATAAATATTTTAAATGGTTTTACTCTTCGAGAGATGCCAACCCTGCATAATATTTACTGGATAATGACTCTCCTTTAATTACATTTTGAAATAAGCATGATTTCATTGGTCGTGCCGAGGATGTTATACATTACAACTTTCCTGTTTCATTCAATTTTAAATTATTTTTGGAAAAAAGAATAATTGTCAGGGGCTTTAATTGTGTCATTTTCATTTAATACCACAGTATATTTTAAAATGACAGTATTAATAAAATTAATTAATTACTGCGACCTACCGTACAGTCGGACTTTATCAAAAACAGTCTACAATCGAAAATATATAAATTTACGGAGAATATAAAGTTACGGAATCCTTCAAAGATTCATATTAAGCTTCATCAGTATTCATAAATATCACCAACGAATACATCAATCATCATGTACATCATATATTAACAGCAAACTATAGATGTTCAAATTCAGCATGACTTGTGAGCGCATAGCTTTGGGTAAACAAACCCAATTTTTCAACGGAACAAATTGTTAGAATTTCGTTGCCACAGCGGTAACCTCGGGGCATGCCCCAAATCTCAATTCAGCTGATAAAATACGCTACTTTGAGCCGAATGTAGTTTGACTAGATAGGACATTTGCAAGCAAATGGCAGTTATGAAGAATTGTAGTAAATAACCTCAAAAACAAAAGAGTTGTTACTAAAAGAGAAGGAGCTATAGAAAGAAAAAAACACTTTAAGAATTAATGTCTGACGGCTTAGATTCCCGTGCAACCACAGAGCCATAAAGCGTTTTATAGTCATAGCAAGATAATAAACATTAAAATAAAGTAAACTAGGTAAAGATTGTATTTTTCTGGTATTCTTTGGACAGACTAGACACTCTTGAGCTACATTGCAAGTGGAGTGCAGACCAAAAAAGAGTCACTCAAATTGATCGCCCACCAATTCTCATGATGCTGTTACTAACGGAGAAGTCTACATCACAAAACATCATACACAAACAAAATAGTACAATCTATACACAAATATTATATAAAAGGGCTATACAGTCTTGTGAAGACTATTTGATGTTTGTGACACATCACCTAAAATTTGAACCTTGATTTGGGCACTTCGGTTTCTGCAGTTGATCCGGAACACTTTCCCGGTCCATTTAGCTCTGAACTATACCTTTATTTCAAATTTAAAATAATACTATAAGTCATACTACCATATCTAAATTTTTCGTTATCACTGTACTTATAATACTCCTGTTAAATATTGAAGATTTTACTGAATTAAGATTTTATTTTTCTTGATTAACGAAAAAACAGCAGTTAATATTACAAACATATTAAAGTTACCACTAAATATTAAGACAAATACAAGTTTCTGTTGGTTGAGGATGATACGAGTAACATAGGTACAGACAAGCAGGCCTAATAATCTTAACAATTTTGGTATGAAGTGCAGTTTTACTTGGCAAACAGTAACAGCCCATGACAACCGTATAAATGCTGCCATCAGCTTCATGATGCATCATCTGCTGTCTAAATATAGATTTTTAACAACTAAAATAAATTAACTATGTAAATTTACTATATTATAAAACAAAATTTAAATGACTATAAAATTATATACTACAACCAAACTATGATTTAATTTAAACAGACATGATCGTAATTATTGTGAAGAGTTGTAACAATTTATTAATAAAATTAATTATACTGAGTGTTATTGGTAGTTTACTTTAATAAAAGATTTCTATAATGCCTTAACTTTTCTTTACAATGTGATTGATAGTAATATTAAGACCATTCACAACCTAATTTCTAAACTATTTCGACTATAGTCTTACACGAAGGGTTCAGAAATGTAGCTTTTTACGAGAATTAAGTCGTTAGCAATATAAAGTTCTATTTTACCCATACAATATTTATCAGCTTTTTAGTTGATTTAATACTAAGAGCCCTGTATAGACTAAGAGCAGCAAATCCTATTTGTTTAGAGGACCTCTGCATGACTTGGACACACGTTTTCTTTTCTTTCTATTTATATATCAGGTGGATCGTACGCATGTTTAGAAACACATACAATCAAGTCCTCTTCTCAAAAAAGGTCGGTAAAAGCTGGAACTAATTCTGTGGTACGTGAGTCAATAACACGCACGTTACCCTGATTAATCTTTTATAACTGATATTTACCACTTACAAGCGTACGAGTATTTATCGGAGTCACAGAACGAAATAGACCATTCCCAAAGCCTGAACAAATATTAAGCTTTACTGTAAATTAGGTTCCTTTCTTCTATCATTAACGAAATGTAGGTTTCAGACTGCTGGCTTAAATTAAACGCTAATGAAATCTTTGACTTGGTTTCTATAATTTTTTTTTATTTTCTACGTCTGAAGTCTAATGTGCTTCAATCGATACAACACTGTGAACGTCACGGAGTCAACTGAATATATAATTTATTCCCCAGTGTTACTCTAGTTAGCCTGGGGAGCCTGTAGACTGTATTTTTGGAGAGGAATGGGAAAACAAGGAAACCACGTCTTGACTCGTCACCGGTATATTGATAACAACAAAACATAAAAACAATCTAGTATCAAAATATATTAAAAAGTAAACTGACATATGAACAAAACAGGCTTTATACAAACTACCAATAAAACTCAGTAACATTAATTTTATTAATAAAATGTTACAACTTTTCACAATAATTAAGATCATTTCTGTTTAAAAATAAATAAATGAAAAAATGAATGATTAAATGATTATTTACAAAGAATTACACATCCCATTCTTGAGTGCAATACAGAGCGTTCTTTTTAATTAATGTGTAATCTTCACTGCAATTAGTACATATTAAATGGTCACCTTAGTGGACTGACTGTGTGTTCTGTAATATGTATGCTACTGGGAAAGTTAAGACAATTGAGTCTTGATTGTACATATTGACAAGATAAAATTAATAATAACTCGATATCATAATTTTAAAGGTTAAAATATTCCAAGCTACAAATTAAAATTTCTCCGAAATCACTCAACCCAAATTCTTTATCCAAAAAACTTGATGAAAAATTTTCCTTCCTAAAACAGGAATTTCAGTAAGCTGCAAAAGAATTCAGTTCCTTTTAAAAGTTTTTAAATTTCAATTTATCACCTTCATCTACCTTGTTTTTAGTGGGATTCGAGTCAGTGACTTCTTGAAGCTTCAATAGTAAAAGCTTGTGCACTGAAACAGAAAATCGGTTTAAGCTGGTTTCAGAAAGTTTTTCAATAAAGAGTCGGTTCTTAGTTGTGATAGTTTTAATTTTTTAATGCCTTTTAAAGCCTTTTTGGTATAATGTTAGGTAAAGGTATCAAATTATTTTCAGAAGTACTCTGACACGATTCTCGAATTTAAGCATTAATATTTCAAAAATACAACGCATATGATTTTAAGATGTCAAGGCATATTTCATGAAACCGTCGTGTTTTTATTTCTCTATTTCCTTTGTGTCCAAAAGTTTCAGATTTTTTTACCATGTTGCAACAGTGTTACAATGAAACAATGTTACAGTAATATTACAAGAATCGACTTTAAAATGGTGTCTGTTGGTTATTACATCAGTAAAGTTGTATCTTTGATTTCAGGTCAGTTACAGAAGATTTTACGACACTCACTAATTTCCTAAGAGAATGAAAGCCTTTGATCTCGGTGGGACTAAGACAGAGAAAGGTCTGCTCGTTATTACTATCGTGTATGCTCGGTACAAACTGTCTTAAATATTTAGTTGTTGTACGAACTTTATTCTTTTCTAAATGACATGATGACTGCATTTGAGTGATTGGAAGTATTTATTTTTGTGTGCTTGATGTTAGCCTTAGAATAGGATTAGCCGTTAAACACTTCATAGTACAGATGTGGCAAGAAATATCGTTATTTAATTTTGCTGATTATTAAGTTCCAGAATATTGCATATTTTAACTTATACGAATTTTATTTCTAGTACCACCAAAAGTACAAAATTTATATTTTATATAATGTAGTGCTCACTTTGGTATTTATTAAATAAAGTCCTTAATATAACGTACTGAGAGTTCATTAAAATATCTGAAGCTCTAAAAGTTGCAAATGATTTGGTTGAGAAACTTTAAAGGTTTGTTAATGACTGATGATCAACATGTAAGAGAATTAACTGCTACTATATTTTCCAAAACCTACTCATGATTTAAACTATACGCATTTCGTCCTTAATTAATTAATGTAGATTTTTGGATTAATAAACTTCGAAAAAATTAATATTAAAAGAAGTAAAAAAGAAATTTGTCTATTTAAATTTATTTTTTCCATCCATTTAATTTTCTTTCTTAAAGTGCTCGACTTCGGACGATAAATTAAATAATTAGACCGATTTTATAAAGAACGCTGGCTATACTTAATAATATTTTCGGGTTCAGGATTTGATTATATGTACAGGTCACGCCCCAAAGAAGTTAAGTGAATTGACTCGCTACAAAAACAAATAAATTGTACTATGGTTTTTATGTGCCCCACGCCTTCTCTACCAATCGATCTGACATGCCCAACATTCACGTCAAAGAAACGTGAGATGTATGGTGTATATCAACATAATAATCATATGCTTAACGGGGTAACTTGGCTTTCGTCTCACCTGATGGTGAGTCAAGATTATCTGGAGTATAGAACCATACAGGATGTGGATCTTACCTCAAGCTGGTGGAACTCAAGAATGCTGTTGATACTTTTTTACTAAGACAGACTTAGGTAAGAGGTTAGGTAAGATGATGATAGCTAGCCAGATGGATTTATAAAAAGCCCTACTTCCAACCAAACCGAGCAGAAAATTTATGGTCACATTAGGAATTGAACTCCGGGCCTCCAGATCTGTAGTAAGTGGTCTCACTTGTAATCCACTAGACCACAGAGGCGGTTTTTTTGGTTACATTTTTTAAAATGTAACCAAAAGGCAAAACTCCAGAAATCTTCGAAGAAATCCTTTATTCGTATAATATATTGATTCCTTTGTTAGAACCATTATCTGGTTGTTATAATGTAGCACCTTTGATTCTCCTCATTCCGCTGTAGGGCTATATGGTGTAAATTATGATAAGATGGAGCTGACATATCTATTAATGAATAAATCTCTAAATGAAATTATGATAATGTTTTAATAATAATAATATTGATATCTCCTGATTTCTGCAAGGTTTGCATGAGCATTACGTATCTACCTCTTCCGTTCATCAGACGAGAACAATTTTTAGCCATTTATTTATCTCTAATAAAATGAAAATGTAATAAAAAAGACCTAACAACAAAAAGGCTAAGACATTGTCTACAACGTAGTAAGTTTACTGGAGCGTGTTTCTCTTTATGAATTAAGGTCATTTTCCACACCGCTGAAAGATATTGGCACGTGCATCGCTTAGATTCATAGTGAAGTTTCCTTCTGTTAAAAACATATGAATTATTCACATTTTAAAAACATTTGTGTAAAGAGTGTAGCCGGATACTTATTCAATGAAAAATTATGCATTCCATTTTATTAAATATCATAAGATAAAATCCTTTTTTTTATCTAGACTACTGAAATTTCACAGCTGTGCCATTTTAATTATAGTGAACATAATTTTATAATATTTCCTGCTTCTATATCTTAGGCAGCTACTAAGTTTGTATACAATATGCTTTTCTATGTAGTCTCTAAATTGTATTTACAGGAATCTTCTTACAATAAAAAAAGTCAACACAACCCAAGCAAGTCAGAAAATTACCAAAGGTCAGCATTTTATGGCTATTATCTTGCCCCCTATAGCGTTACCCGCAGTGCCTATTTTGACGTAGCCTCACTGTACTATTATTCATTCTGATATAGTTTGGGTATTTTGGAATAAAGACCTTAACAGATTAATATTAATATACAAATTTAATCAGCAATTAAAGTTCTAAGAACTAGAACTTCCTGTAGTTTACTATAGAATGGTTTCAAATTGGTATTCACTAACGTTGAGTTTTAATTATCTACGGATGACTATTCTCTATCATCAAAAGCTCATATGCATTCCCACCCAGCCTTACTTGAGCCTACCTTAAATTATGGCGATTAGGCTTTAGTAAACAACGATGGCCAAGAGCGGGTTGGTCGAGTTCACACACAACCTAAAAATGTCTTCACAGGCACGTGCAGATTATCTTGCGATGTTTTCTTTCACCGTCAAAGTTTCAAATAAAAGTCCAAATGAATTCAAAATTGCAATATGTTGCTACATCGCTGGGTTCGAACTGCTGCCTCTCGGGTGGAAGACAATGACCTTACTCACTAAACCATCGACGCATTGGTTATGCTAACGAGCCGTTAAATTTTGACATTCCCATACAGGTGACATATGTCTAAATTAAATGCCAATGATAGATAATTTAATCCAATTAGATGCATTTTTGCCAAATACAATAACTCTAAGTACTTTTTTAAACCTGCTTGTAGGTTGATGTAAGCCAAAATTTAAGTTACATTATGCTTAGATTAAATAAAATAGAAATTAAAATAACTTTGTTGCGAACGGTCCTTAAGTAAAAGGCATATTTTTCATTGATGGAGATATTTTTCAATTTCAACGCTCAATTTTTAATAAAGAATGGCGGGAATTGACAAAACGTTATTCAAAATATAGCACAAAACATGAAAACTGATTCACATGCGTATAAAAGCGCGAACCCCCAATAAAAGCGTCAACCCTTGATATATAAAATATACTCCCGATTATTATAATGTGCTATCGACGACGACGCGTGCCACTCCATCAGCGGTACGTTTTTGTAGACTCCACGGGGTCGGTTGCAAATTATATAATTCATCATGAATTCGAGTTATGCTGCGAGAAAAACGAATTTTAAGGCCAGAGAGACTATTCCGGTTTATCCATTGCATTTTCAATCTTAAATCAATTTGGTTCAAGCCTTTTTTGGTTTCGATTGGAATACAAATTAAGTGATAAAGTTCTGTAACGTCTAATGGATGATCAATTAACATTATATTATTAATTGATCCCGTGAACTTTGTCTGCCCAACAATTAATAACAAAAAATATTTTCAGAACTCATTACCCTTTTTAGGTAAAATACGTGATACAACACATTTAAAATAATAGTTTAATTACCAAGCATCGTGACAATGCTTACCACACCGCTTGGATATTAACTTGTTATTGTATGGTACATTCAATTCGGGTTCCTTCTCTCTCATCTCTATACACGACTGTACATTTGCAGAAGACAGTAGAGTTCCAAATCGAATTTCTCCAATATTTTGTTAGTTACTCTGCAGTTGTTATGCAGAGTGGATATTATTAAAATCCTAACATCTATTTTTATATATTATGATAATTATTATGTATATGATATTAATAAAAAAAATATATGTTTCCCACACTAATCCCTATTATGTAACCAAAATAAAGTATCGCTAAGAGCTTAGATTATAGATATTAGATAAGAAAGATTAGAGAAATATATATAGTATATAAATATCAGAAATATACTAAATAAACATACAAACATCCACGACCAGGATTCGAACCCGTGACCTCTGGCTCAGTAGGTACTGACCTACAATTATGATTTGCTTTGATACTTTTTTCTACGATATAATCGAATTTCGCAAGCCTTAATTTTCAGTCGCAAATAATTAGATTTATAATTTACTTCTGGCAAAGTTTAATTCATGTTCCAAAAGGTTGTTGGTTCCAGCTGTTTCTAGATTATTCTGCATAAATTCGATTGCTTGATAGTCAAACTTGTAAAAGACGAGTCCTTGTCTCGTTCAAGTATTCCCAAAGAATGTTTTGTGCCGAGAAAACTGAACCAAAGATTATTTGAGAGTGCTATAAATTTCTCAAAGCCTTACATTTCTAGAGGCTGCGCTTTGCTTGGATCTTCTTTTTAAATTGCCTTTTTACTTTTACGGACAATTAAACAAGAAGCTTTCTTAGAGAGACAGTACAAAAACGCATTGATGTCAAGTACATACATGTTGGTAGTATACAACCTTATTTTTATTTTTCTCTTTGGTAAGCCTTACACAGTTGATGGAAACAGAGTTTCTTTTTGGATTTCTATTTATGTTTAATGGTGGTACAGTGTAGTGAAAACAAAGTTAATATTCCAATGAGATATTTTGTTGTTGGGAAAACTAAGTTTGACAACTCATGATTAAAATTTTAATTAAACTCGCTGTTTATTTCAACATATTCAATTAAGGAACACGCGTCAAGAGCACACCACTAGTTTGAAAGCGAGATATGTGACTGGAGGGATTAGATTGACGCACGAATAGGCAGGGATTGAGACCCACAAGTCGCTGAGACTGATGGAAATGTGCTTGGCGGGAAAACAAGATTTTTCTTGTAAGACGACAAAATTTAGGACGGGCTTATTAAGTAAATCTTTTTATTCAATTTGAATACTCTTGCGGTTCAAAAAGTCAAGTAACATTCTGTCTGTGGAAGTTAGGTATTTTTTTATGAATCTCTTTACCAAATAATGTTATCCTTCTGATACAGTATTCAACTTATTTATGTCATTCTAAATATCAAACATACAATTTAGCATGATCTTTTTAGCCAAAGGATTGTTTATTTAAAACTTATGCAAATATTATTTTGTTTTTTTTAATTTTTTTTTATTGGTCGATGTACATTGACAATTAACTTGCCTTATACTTGCTCATCCATGAATTATCAATATTTACTTATTTATAATCATTTTTTTAGTTATACATAATAAATTATATTGAACATCATTTAATTAACATATAAATAAATTGTGGAAACAACAAACTAATTATCGAAATGATTTGTCTTTTTAGCATTTTTTGTTATTAAATAGACAAATTTTATCTCAATACCAATCAATTGGTATAGTACGTATCAGAAATAAAATAAATGTTAATTAAATGGAATTAAATAAAACATAATAATATTATTATTTTATAATTATGAGAACTTATCGCATAAAATAGAATATTGCTATATTGTACATATATCAACCAATATTACAACAAAGAAGTTTAATGTAAGTGAATCATGGCTTGAACATATCAACTTTTAAATGAAAATAACAGTGTACAGTATATTGTATGTACGTTAGTTATTGAATTAATAAAACAGTATAGTTTTTTTAATAAATTGTTTACTTAGAAATTTTTCACTATCGTATTTCATACCATTTTTTTTTATAAAAAGCTCAGAAAATATCTCGTCACCACCTGATGAAAATCAGTAGTGTTGTAATAGTAGTAGATTCTGTTGTAGTTGTAGATGAAAAGCAATATATGTGAAGGTAGCTAGTGCAGCATTCGATATACTACCACATGTACTTTTTCACGCCTTTTCAAGGAACCCATGTTGTATGAAGGGAATACGTATCCCGGTAAAGAGTTCCACGCACAATCTGTGCCTCAGAGAAAGGAGTCACGAAATCTCTTTGTATTATTATGCAAATTTACATTGAAATTACTTTCCAAAAAACAAAAAATATATTCAATTTTTTTTGTGACTGCAAGGAAAAAAGAACCTTAGTTATTAGAAAATTTAGTATTCATTATAACGTAGAATTGAAAAGAAGAAACGGGTACTATATTACAGAACTAAAGAGATAGTACCTTTGAACGCACCTAAGTATGTGTTCGTACATGATCACATGGCATTACTGATTGCATACTAATAAGTACAGTACTGCTGAGGCTTGTTGCTCCAAGGGTGCTCAATCGTGCTTATCGTTATAGATTAAGAGGACTTTATAACATCAGAAAATGCATAGAGCACTAGAACTCCTGCCTATTTTAATATGCTTATTTAAGCGGAAAGAAATTATATTCTCATTTTTTCATATTATTCCATGTATCAAGTAATTACATATATAGGTTTCATATAATTATGTTTAAATATTAATGATTTATTTATGTTTTTTTTTCTTACTTTTTAATCACTATCCAAGTCTTTTATACTGTTTGTAATGGTTGCTTGTAAATAATGCCTCAGGCATAAAGTCCGACAATTGTGCTTTTGTGCAACGAACAATAAGTAAACAAATATTCACACCATCCATTTTATTTTACTAAAGATTATAAGGACATAAGTGGGTTTGATAGTAAAAATTATAACTTTCTACAAAAATATTTTTTTTTATTATTTTCTTTTCAGTTACTAATTTATAATAATTATTTTATTTCTAAATTATCTTACAAATATTCACTTTCAGATACAATAATTATATTATTAGCGTTGGCGAGCTGATATAAAATGAAATTTTAGGTAGGAGTTTGTAAATAAAACGAAGTTTAGAATCTCTCATTTCATATTATTTCTAGTTTTATACTAAATAAACTACAAATAGCCTTTGGTCGCTCAGCCATGATATCATTACATTCTCTTTTAAGATGTACGACATGAAAATATTATTTTTTCTGTTTATAATATAAAAATAACTTTTAAAGGTTAATAATTAATACAATAAAATTTATCTTATCTTATCTTATTTTGCTTCTTCTTTATTTAATTCATATAGCTCATAAAATTAGCCTAAGTGTTTGATGTCATTTGTTTTTATGTGCATGTGAGCTAGTCAGTACGTGTAAACAGTACACACACACTAGCGCGATAAATAGCACAATAATGTTGTTTATTAAAAAAATACGTTAAGACTTGTGTTAGCGTGAAAAAAAAAATTTAAATATTTTGTATTCATAGATGGTTCTCGGTTTTGCAGAGCAAAGTACCGACAGCAGCGCAAACTTTTTAATGGAAGTACTACGTTAAAAGTTCAAAGATTTTAACACGATTATTTTTTCTGGTAACAGAGGTCGGTACGTGAAAAATAACCATTGGGGAAGGAACTTTTCTATACTGGTTCTTCTTTTATTGTTCATATAATATTTAGTAAACACTTTTTGTAATGTTGTTCATTTGTAATGTGTAAATCGTTAAGATGAATTTTGTATAATATAATATATATTAGTAGTGTATAATACTCTAAGTATAATTTGACAAAATTAAAAAATATTTTAATATAGCAAACAATTTTATTAATGCTGTGCACCTATAATTTCTAATATAAAATAATATAAATAAATCTAGTGTTGTGCAAAGTCGGGAAACTATTAATTTTATGAAAAAAAAATTGTTTTCTTTACAACGTATTACACATTGTTTCTTCATTAATAGTAAATAAACTTCAGGATGGGCTTAAACTATTTTCATATTAGTTCCTCTTTACAGATCAAAGGTCTGCGTTACATCACAAACCAATAAATCGTCGAGTGGCGCGACTCTTGACACAATTGCTAGACAAATGTCAAAAGTCATTGTGTCTTTGTTTGATATCTAACCTACATTTTTCAAAGGCTATGAAAGAGCAGAGTTTGCTCGAATAAACAATTTATAATAAATAAAAATAAAGTTTTATCAAGAATAACAAAAACACAATAACAAAAGTATGTTAATTTAGTTAGTTGTTGTTGTTAATATAATGAACAAAAATACGAATGAACTTATTTTCAACGTTAAAAGCTACGAGTAAAAACTAGTGTTAATACTGAATCTCTTAGCTTAAAGCATCGGCAGTTAAAACTTCTACGAGCTTCGAGACATCGCATGAAGTATCGCCCGTTACTTTACACTTCCACTGAAGTTTTAATCTGTTTTCGATGATAATAGTCTCTTAGCGAGCTCGCTTACGTCTTCTTGTTTGCTTCAAAGGTTAAGTCATTTAAGCACAGTAAATAATTTTTAAACATAATATAGTAAAGTCTTGTATAGCAAACTAGATATAAACGTTTCATTTTATGCACGCACAGACATATGTATTGCTTCAAAATCTCTAAGGCGACTCACCTCTGAGGTGCTTGTAGGCTACTCACTGCTTTAGTGCCGAATTCAGTTAAGTGTCACTGGGAGCAATTCAAGAGTGGAAATTTTTACTAAATACCCACTCTGTGCAGGTTGCGGTAGGTCTCCAGACTAATTCAATGAAGAAAACTTTATAATTTTGCGTTGAAACTTTTAATTCGTATTTTGACAATATAAACTTATTTAAATCGTATAGAAAACACGTATATAGTAGCGGAGATTAAATGTCAAGAAGATCGTCTTCTTTCACA
This sequence comes from Acentria ephemerella, assembly GCA_943193645.1. NCBI lineage: Eukaryota > Metazoa > Arthropoda > Insecta > Lepidoptera > Crambidae > Acentria > Acentria ephemerella. Next base: position 10,362,354 of record OW971881.1, on the reverse strand, counting down.
GGCTTCTTTCAACGGTATTTCATCTAGATCACGATAGATGGCGTTAGTAGTATCGTATTCTTAACATATCGCCGGCCTTGAAAGCACCTGCTTTCGAAATGTGTGCTACGCGTTTACTTCATCCTCATGCAGCGGTAGCGGGCAAATTTTGGAGAATGCACGGCGAATGATGCCTGTTGCAGTACGTATATCCGCCACACGTGAAACACCATCAGTCCCAGGGAATATACGTGTAATACGACCCAGCTTCCAACGTAGTGGTGGCAGGTTGTCTTCCTTTATGAGCACCATGGTGTCCAAGGCGAGGTCCTTATGGTTCGTCTTCCATTTAGTCCTCTGCTGAAGCTCTGTGATGAACTCACGCGACCACCGTTGCCAGAAATGTTGACGCAATTGCTCGAGCCGACTATAGCGAGACAACCGAGATGCTGGAACATGCTTCAGGTCTATGCTCGGGTTAGCTGTCAGCGAGCGTCCGATCAGGAAATGGCCAGGGGTTAAAGGCGAAAGATCATTAGGATCAGAGGACATCGGGGTCAAGGGTCGTGAATTTAAGAGTGCTTCGACCTGTGTTAAAACCGTATAAAATTCTTCAAAGTTCAACCTAGCATTACCTACTATGCGTCGTAAATGGTACTTACATGAGCGTATACCACTTTCCCACAGACCACCAAAATGAGGAGAATATGGCGGAATAAATTCAAATTGTATGCCATCGTTTTGTGAATAATCGATAAGTTTATCTGAATTGTTTGACAAAAATATTTGAAATTCTTTTTCAGCGCCAACAAAATTCTTTCCGTTGTCGGAAAATATAATTTGTGGTTTACCTCGTCTACTAATAAAACGTTTAAGTGCCATAATGTAATCGTCAGTAGTAAGACTAGCGACGAGTTCCAGGTGTACTGCTCTTGTAATGAAACAAACGAACAAACATATATACGCCTTCGACAAGCGAGCACCTCGTCCTTTACGATTTAGGATGAACACTGGCCCAGCATAGTCAACACCTGTTCGTATGAAAGGATAACCAGGATCCAAACGCTCTCGTGGTAAATTTCCCATAATAGGATTCAACGTCTTACCTTTCATTCTGGTGCATGTCACACACTCACTAACAATTTTCTTGGCTAAATTTCTTGCCCTTAATGGCCACCAACGTTCACGCAAGTGAGATATCAGAAGAAGCGGGCTGGCATGAAACAATATTTTATGTTCATAACGAAAGAGCATTACCGTGAACGGATGCTTACAACATAATAAAATCGGGTGCTTCTTGTCGTAATTAAAACTTGATGAATTACGTAGCCGTCCCCCAACTCTGATCACTTTATACTTATCTAAAAAAATATTAAGGCCTAAAACGCGGTTAACTTCACCCTTATTACCCTTTTTAAGTGGTATATTATTAAGTAAACAGTTATAAACACTTGGAAATGATTGCCTTTGTGAAAAGTATACTAGAACGCGCTGCGACGCTTCTAGTTCATCGACTGACAGCGGCCCGGTCAACCGATGTTGTTTACATTCGTTATTTATTCGAGTATTATTAACAAAACGAATAACAAAAGCAAAAATCCGCCTAAACTTATTAAATGAAGAGTATTTCGTAAAATCAATACAATCATTGTGCACTATGGATACGTGATTCAATTTTAAATTTCTTACATCGGGTAAAATTAAATTACTTCGATTATTATCAGATTCATTAGTCGGATAATAGCCGTGCAGAAACGATGGACCATGCCACCACAACTCAGAATTTATCAACGCATCGAAGGTCACACCTCGTGTCAACAAATCGGCAGGATTATTCTTGCCTTCTACGTGTAACCACACAGCATCGCCTGTTAATTGATTTAATTCTGTTACACGATTCTGAACAAAAGTTTTTAGTAAGTGTGGAGACATACGAATCCATCCCATAACGATTGTCGAATCTGTCCAGAAAATAACTTTTGCGAACTTTAATCGCAACGAATCGATTATTCTTTTATAAAGTCTAGCACCCACGAGCGCTCCACATAATTCCAAACGTGGGATGCTAATTGTTTTTAATGGAGCCACCTTACTTTTAGCACATAATAGGCGTACAGTAATTTGTGCACTATTATCAAGTGATCGAATATATGCGCATGCTCCATATGCATGTTGAGACGCATCGGTGAAAATATGTAATTCCGTAAACTCCGTGTTTTTATTTCTGATATGACGTGGTATTCGCAGTCGATTTAAACAATTCAATGATTTCACAAAAGATTGCCAAGAATCTGAGATTATAGTTGGAACTGGAGTGTCCCAATCAAGTTTATTGAGCCATAATTTTTGTAGTAAAATTTTAGCAATAATAATAGAAGGTGCGAGAAGCCCTAATGGGTCGTATATTTGTGAAACCATTGAAAGCATCACTCGTTTGGTCAACTGGGATACGCCATATTGATTACTAATTTGTAAAGCAAAATGGAACTCATCACTGTCGTTTAGCCAACCTAAACCAAGCGTTTTCCCCTGTGTAAACTCGGTGTTAAACAGACCAGTAGTGTCCTGACTTGAATCAAAATTAAACGTCCATTTACGGAGAGGAAAACACCCTGACTTCAATACTTTCGACGTCTTCTCACAAATAGATAGTAACGTTCGATAATCATCATGACCCGTTATCAAGTCATCTACGAAAAAATCATCGTTAATAATACGTTTAATAACGTCATCATTACATTCGTGAGCTAATTGTCTGATGCATCTCATACTCAAATACGGCGCGGACGCAGTTCCGTATGTTACCGTATTAAGTTGATATACGTCTAAAGGCTCCGTAGGCCTTTCGCGCCAAACAATCAATTGTAACGACCTTTGATCCGACTGTATAAGCACCTGCCTAAACATTTTCTCCACATCTGCGCATGCCACGTAAGTATATTGTCTAAACCGCAATAAAATAGAAAATATATCATTTTGTAGTGCAGGCCCGGGCATCTGTATGTCGTTTAGAGATTTTTGCGAAGTTGTTTTCGCACTCGCATCAAATACCACACGTAGTTTAGTCGTAGAACTACTTTCTCTGAAAACTCCGTGGTGCGGTAAAAAATAGTTAGGCTCGCTATATTTATCTACGCGTATCATATGTCCTAATTCAATATACTCTCGTATAAAATCACAATACATTCGTTTATATGTAGGAGAACGTTCCAATTTACGCTCCAAATTAAAAAATCGTTTTTTCGCTAAAGTATAAGAATCACCCAACAGATTAGCAGATTCTCTTAGCGGAATTCGTACTGAGAATCTCCCAGTATCATCACGTTTAGTCGAATTGATATATAGTTCTTCACACATTCGTTCATCGTGTGAAAGAACACTACTTACTGGAGAAACCTCTTCTAGTTCCCAAAACTTCCTCAACTGTACGTCTAAAGCTTGTGTAAAATTACACCGAACTTCGTTTAATTCTAAATTTTTCGTATGAACGGGACCCGAGACTAACCAGCCTAACTTCGAGTTCTGTAAATAAGGACCGGTAGGTAAACGAATCCTGTCGTTAGTCAACAGCTCCCAAAATTTATCTGCACCAATCAGTATGTCGATTTCTGATGGCTCACAAAAACTAGGATCTGCAAGTTGCACATTATCAGGGATACATAAATAATCTGCGTTTATGTGGGTCAAGGGCAAACATGTTGTAATACGCGGCAAGACTACACATAATATTTGTGTTTCAAAATTATTCGTTTTCGAACGAATAATAGTGTCGCATAATAAGTTCGAATGAGTGACATTTTGTCCTACACCCGATATACGTATAGCGGACTGTATACAAGACGCATTTAAGCGCTTACACAACCTTTTCGAAATGAAACTATGTTCACTCCCACTATCCAGCAAAGCACGCGCTAAATGACAATTTTTATTAGAATCTAAAACCTCCACTAATGCCGTCGAAAGCAGCACCTGATTCAAAGTAGCAGGCGACTCAATATTCGTATTGTTTACATTCGACGACCGGCCTGTCATAAAATGAGTTGATATGGAATGCAAAGAATTAACTGACGCATGACCGTGACCTTGTGAAACGGAAGATTGCACAGCGCTAGATCTACCCTCTTTATTGTCGATATGTAAAAGGCTGTTGTGTTTCTCTTTGCATTGCTTACAAGGCCCGAACAAACAGTCATCTGACGAATGCCCAGCTCGTAAACAATTACGACATAACTTGTTTGTGTTTACAAAAATTATTCTATCTCGCATTGACATATTTAAAAAAGGTATTAACACGTAAAAAGTGCATGATTATCGTTACACAAGATACAGTTAATAGTACGTTTCTTGGGAGGCTTATAATTTTTGTTGTTATTATAGTTACTCGCAACATAACTATGTGATAGTGAAGTGTTTTTATTTTCATTTGAGTGGAGTGGTTTATGTAGTGATTTTACATGTGAAGCGGTAATCATCTCAAACATATCGGCACGATTTCTTAGAAACAACAATAAATCATCCAATTTTAGCTTATGATTTGGACTAATGATAATTGAACTTTTATGGTTCTCCCACTCACGCTCAGTAGAAAAATCAAGCTTTGAAACAATTAGAAAAATAAGTAACGTGTCCCAATATTCAGTGGGCTCGTCTAATGTTTTTAGTGCGCGTAAATTTCGAAGTACTGTATCTATTAGCTTTCTAATTTGTGTAGGAGATTCATGTTTTAAATTTGACATTGTAAATAATGATTTGACGTGGTTATGAATTAATAATCTACAATTATTGAATCGATTTTCTAATAGCTCCCATGCATGAATATAGTTAGGGGCAGTGAATTCCAGTGCACTAATCACCTGTAAAGCACTTCCACTGAGTGAAGAACGTAAATAGTGAAATTTTTGTATTGCATCTAGGTCTAAACGTTTATGAATCATGGTTATATAGGAATTCTTAAACTCAAGCCAGTGATCATATGAACCATCGAAATTGGGCAACTTTATCTCTGGTAATTTGACATTGGAATGCAATGAATTATTTGTATGACCACAAGCTGCAGCTCCAGAACTCTCGCCAGTCTCCACATTTTCGATTAAGCATTTGGCACTAGCCATAGTTTTAAAGTATAACGACTCGAATCCTTCCGTATAGTCTAAATTAGTAGGTATATCAGCCTCAGAAGAATATATCTCTAATTCATTTTGTAAAGCGTTAAATCTTTTATAAATTTCACTAGCCGATTGCAATCGTAATTTTAATTCTTCTATCTGTAGTTTTGTTAAGTTGACATTTGTAAAAGAATCAACAAATTTTTTAAACTGGGTCATCCGACCTTTTAAATTGCCTCTTTGCTTTTTTAGATCTGATACACTGTTCTCTTTAGATTTTATTTTAGTAGGAGATTGCGATGGCACGGATAATTTAACATTAGATTCCTCACTCATTTTGGCAACTATGAAAAAAGTGGTATGTACTTACGTATCAGGTGGCGATAGGAATCAGTACCTATTTTGCGTCACTGAAAGCACAAAATTTATCGGATTCAACACAAATCGAAAAAGAAGGATTAGGGAATCAAGGAGTCCTGACCGTTCACTGCTGAATTTGGTGATTTCAAAAGGCACTGGTTGTCCGATTTCTTTCTTCGTATATCCGGCGAAGATGGATCAAAATGTGCAGGTTGCGGTAGGTCTCCAGACTAATTCAATGAAGAAAACTTTATAATTTTGCGTTGAAACTTTTAATTCGTATTTTGACAATATAAACTTATTTAAATCGTATAGAAAACACGTATATAGTATCGGAGATTAAATGTCAAGAAGATCGTCTTCTTTCACAGGCTTCTTTCAACGGTATTTCATCTAGATCACGATAGATGGCGTTAGTAGTATCGTATTCTTAACACACTCATTTGGTGATCAGCTGGTAGAGCTTCAACTCAGCGTCAAAAAAAGGTTTTGCCCAATGTAGGCGTTATAGACTATGTCGTTTACGGACTCTTTTTGGAGTCCATTGTGATGTAATAGAGCGGAAAATGTGTTACGAATTATGACGCTTATAAATTAATTGTTATAACAACCATCCGTTAGAGACAGTTATCGACCACCTTTGCGTGGTAAAACCAATAGTTCTTCTTTAAGCTAAATGCAGTGCGTTTGCAATGCAGTCCAAGCTAAGCTACAACATTTTAGGTAGTGCGTGAACGCTACATTCCCTAGCCCCACATACTTTCCGCCAGTCTTACAGCTTTAGCCAGACTTTAGCAACTACGATATGCTTCTTGATTTATTACGACTAACTATGTTATTTGATAACTGAGTTAGCCAATTTCACGTACATTCCGAAAATTATTAAGGATAAATATAAATTATTTAGCAACTACTGAATTCTTTTTACTTTATTAAGACTTACAACTAACTGCGTCAAGGGCTCATTGAATTATCTAACTCCGGATACATTCCAATAATCTTAGCAATATATTCGAGGTTTAGCAACTACTGAATGCTTCTGGCTTAATTATGACTTACTGCACTGCATTAACAGCTAACTGAATAAGCAGTTAACGCTCTTGGTATATGCAAACGCTTAAGATCTGATTATATTGTTTAAAAATGCTTTAAAAAGAACTTTGCAATGAATGACTAGAGGTGAGAAAGAGCAAACTTAGGATTGAATATTTGATTGTATGAAGTAGCGCTACGAGAACGCAACCAAGTCAGAAATTCGGCTATGAGTATTATATTTTATAAAATCTTTTTCCAAACCCTTCTTTCTGTATGAAACTGGGCATTTTAAAATACAACAACAACAATGAATGCTGCTTGAGAATTTTAATTTACCCAAATATACCGGTAACGTATGTGGGTAAGTCTCCACTTAGAACAACCATGATGCAATAAGTTAAACCTTTAAACATAACCTCAGTATGTTTCTATTACCTGTTCTCTCGTCGATCGTAACAAGTACAACCAGCACCATCACACAAGATAACAAAATGTCACCGTAAGCATATAACATTAGACGCTTGTATATTCAAAACTATCCATGCACTGTTCATCTTTAAAACTCAAGAGAACAGTCCTCGGACCCTACCTTAATGACATTACTCAATGCACGAACAATTGTACTCATTGAGATTTCTTTAATAAATTATTTTTTTATTTTTCAAAACAAGTCTAAAATAGGGTCGAAACCAGTTTTTTTTACAAATAAGATTACGAGACAGCGGTCACAAACCACATGAGAGAGATAACCCTGTAATTAATCAGAGAGGCGGTGAAGTCAAGTTCCAATTTATTGGCTCCAATACAACAAAATATGCTACAACGTGAACTATTTAATTTGTTACTGAGCAAGCATTCTCGTTGGGATTTTATAAAAATTGCTAAAAGTGATCTCCAAGTAAAAAATGTTATATACCTCTTTATAACGCTCGCTCACATATCAAATCCAACTTCACAAAATTGGCTATTTATGACAAACTAATTTAGGAGTTTTTGACGCGTAACTTTCTTTTGGGTGCTGTATATTTTATTTCGTATATTGTATCGTAGTATTATTTTTGATGTCAAAATGGTGTTGATTCATGCCAAAAAGAGTCGTTACACTCTACAAATGATTAAATATACAATTCAGCATTGAATGATGCCTATCATGAGATTGTTCAGTATTCCATTTTAATTCGTAAATTTGTAGGTTTAATTATTTTTTTCATAAGTTTATTATTTTATTCACATTTTCGTATCATTTCAACGTAGTCATTTACATCATATTTCATTATCATAATTTTTTGGCGGTGCCTACGATTTGTCATCAAAAACTTCATGGTGCAAGGGTTAGACTTGACTCTATAAAGAACAATAAAATCAAAATAATCTCTTAAGACATGGCTGTACGGTATTTAGTTTCCCTCACCTTTCCTGTAATAAGGAAAAAATATTACAATTAATAAAAATAATTTTTTTTAAAAATAATTTGTTATACTTCCAAAAACCCCGAGAAAATTAATTTTATCAAAACCGGTTTTCGTATTAATGGAACTTAACCTATATAACCTGGCAAACTGATAGATTTAATAGTTGTTATTAGTTTTAGTTTAGTTGTGATCCATAGAACAGCCAGAAATTGATGATAATTTTCTAAAATTATTCAATTAAGTTATTATAATTGATTATACAATGTTTTATATGTAGAGTTTTGAATTAAGTTATTACTGTCTGCATAATTTTGTTTCTCCAATCTTAAAAAGAAAACTTTCAAATTATTAGTCGCCCTCGACGTAAAATCTGAAATAAAACAAAATATATTTCTCCGAAAATTTGCGCGTCCCATCCACACAAAACTATTGTGAGGTTCCATTTATACATCAGCATCTAGTTAGGCCTGCTAAAAGCGAATTATTTTTTACTTTAGGGGATTTAAAAAAATCCTTTTGTTGAGAATCCCTTCCGTACCTACATCTTGGCGTAGTAGACAGACATCACCGGAAAATCGTATGAATAAGGGTACTTTTTATGCAAAGCCTGGGTTCCGGTCGGCTATAAGTCCACGTTCAATGGTTCAGTTAAGAAAATACGAAAATCTGTCTGCCTTAACAAAAACATGGCAGTATGTTACGAACCTCTTGAAAGTCTCCACTGGAAAAATGTATGTCCGTTTTTAAGTCATTTCTGAGTATGCATTTCGTGTTGAAATATTCCTAGTTATTGTTATTGTTTTTCTAAAAGTAGATAGAATTAATCCGTTGCTTAGAGGGCGAAGATGTTTTACATTGCGTAAATTTCTAAGGTACAGTGGGTAATAAAGTCATCTTAGGCCTGCAGGTCGGTTTGCTTAGCGGTTACCTGGTGAATTGACTCCGACAGAACCCAGATCAGGTCCCTTATGATCAGACGTGGGAGCTACATTCGCGCCCGTCGCTTATCAAGTAGCAGAAAGTTGTATAAATGGATATCTTCATGAGTAAAAAATGAGAATACCTACGAGATGAGCAACAGCTCCCTGATAGTGGATATGATAAGGATACATATAAGAATCGAAATTTCTGATAGGATGGCATGTAAAGATGGAGAAGTAATTGCGTAACTATCGTAAGGTGAATTGCCAAAAGACTATTAACCTTCACACGACTTTCAATACTAAATGACCCCACAAGCGTTCTCTTATTCATTCTTCCCAAGCAATATGTCCTAACTAACTTGTAAGTTCTAAATTATTCCCAAATTGTAATTTATTTCCCCACCACAGTGATAAATAAATCAGGCGTGAGTCACTAAACCAGAATAGGGTAAAGGTCGCCAGAGTCGACCACAACAACGGTTGTCAGTAGTTAGTTAAGTCCTCTCAACCATAATTCACTAATTTATTGTTTCACAGTGTTTTGTATTGGCTAGAGTATAGCGTTACCAATATACCATTAATAAGTGTCAACACCTTGGACGTAAATCAAAATTATTACCTGTAAGAAGGCAATATGTAATCTGTTAATATGATCTGATAACGACGACAGAGCATTCGATATTTAAAAAACTAGAACACAAATAGCAAGAGTTCTTAAATAAAATGGATACTTATTATTACGGCCGAAATATTAAAGTGGTTATAAGTGTCGTAATAAAGAAATCTGAGAAGTAATTTTAAAGTACCCGTATTTTCGCGAAGTATTATGTTTGAGGAAAATTGTGGCTTTAATTTAACAGTTAAAGTATGAACAATGTGTGTGAAATTAAGTATGTGAAAATTATGACACAATTATATATATTTACGTTTAGATCAGTTAGTCACACAAATATTAAGATTTCAATAGAAAAAGTATAGTTTAGGAAAAAGGAAGACTCAAGCTAAGTGAAGCTATTTTATTGTGTTAACTTGTCCTAGTAGTGCCAAAAGAACGGTTATAACACAACAATACAAAGCGATCATAACAGGCTTATTCAATGTCAAAGTCAAAATATCTTCATTTGAATAGACTCATTTACTAAGTTTTCATAACAGGGAATATTACGTGGTGCTCTACAGTGAAAATCGCCTATACGCGTCTTTCACTATCGATTTCTGCAAGCCTTCATCAGTTATGTTTTCCTTTATCAGGTTAGGTCGGTTATTTATGAACAAAAGTTAGAAATATGATTATTTTAGAAATATGATAGCAAGAATTCTCTGCTATGATCCTGATTTTATGTGATTATCGTAGCATTCATATACTAAGAGAACCTTAAATGTCCGCCCTTAGTTGATTGAAGCTTAATAAATGAAGATACCATGATCTGTAAGGGTCTTTTAGATATTCTATCTACAGATAGAACCAGCCGAAGTTTAGTTATGAAGCAACCTATACTTTCTATTATTTGTTTCTGAAATTTGATAAAAGTGTTATTTATCATAAAAGTTTTATCAATTTTTGAACCGGCTGTTATGTCAAGTTATGCATGTAATTGTCAAGGAATACTGACCGAAATAATAGTACAAAATATACTATTCATAACATTTATATTACATGTAAAGAATGAAAGAGTAATATCTACATTCATTAATTTGTAAAGAAATATAAGTAAATATATCATTTGAAAAAAATCAAAAGAAATTCTTTGGCATCAATACCTTGATTTATTTATTAAAACCAAATAATTTTAATTTGCTAATACTTATACAACGAGTAAAAAATATTGATAGCAAGGTTTTAAATTGATAACAATTATTATTTTGCTGCAAAGATAAATTAAAAACTTGTATATTAAAATGAATCGATGTTCGTTGGTTTCAGAATTCCTATTTATATGGAGCTCTACAGTGCAATCTATGCATTGGATATAAAGCAAGTATTACTTTGCAAATAGTTGTACTGTTCTCCAATTCATTTCAAGGTATACTTGGCTCAGGGCAGGTTGGACTAACTTCTGCTAACTCATTTTACGAGCAGAATTCCACTACTGTACGTCGACCTCAAAAATCTCGTTAAAACTTAGAGAGTTAGCTACCATTGACGACTTTAATGCTCAAAGTAAACGGATAACAAACAAACAGGTGATATTTAATAGTATTGTAGAAATCCTAAGCTTGGCTCAAAGTAACTTCAAACAAAATCTCAAGTTTCGATGGAGCATCGATCTTGTGTTGTGGTATTTGTCTCAAAGACAATAGCAAATCCGCATATTCGTCATTGCGTCGTTTATTCTAAATAGTAGTTTCTTGTGTCTGCACTCGATAATACAAATAGATTATACATGTACCTTCAGATCGATAAGTAGGGTAGGGCAGTAAATACACCACGTCCTATTGATTCTCATAGGCTCCTCTAGTATGCAACAACCCGATTTCTACTCGCTAAGCTTTACCAGGTACATAGACGTACTTAGCCTCTTCTATATCCCTGAGTCCCACAAACCTTAAGTGGGTCACTCAGTTCTGTCGCCGTCTAATAAGTCAACAGCAGGCAGCGAGACAACTTCCATAAACGTAATGCCGGTCAATTTAAAATCTTCTTGAGGCGAGTCTAGAAAACTCACAAAGGTATTCGCCTCCTTTAAGGTATACGCTCTACAAGTGATCACTTTATGCATACCAATATAGCGGTAGTATTTGAAAATTTGTAACGGTAGGTAAGCAGCGTGTCTTGAGAGCACCCTCTAATAGGATCTAGTGGGATAAACCGACGTCATCTGCCAATGATAAAACACATAGTCAAATATTTTCTTCAACGGAACTTTTGTAGAACTGAACTATCGTCGAAGTATTGTTCGTAAACAGTCTTTAGCTTCTAGAAAAAGTTGAACTCGTACAGGAGTGGTTAAGTAAGAAAAATAATTGTATCTAAAGGATTGTACTCATTACCTTAGGTTTATTTATTTAGTTTACCAGTAATTGTTCCACTGATCAATGTATATGCATACAAAACAATATATATCTTATAGCTAAGTGTACAATAGAAATACGGTAAACACTACATGCATATAGTAGATAAGTTGTAATTACAAATAAAGTTTATTAATGAAATTTTGTTATAAAATATCTAAACGATATGCAATTCACGAAGTTGAAATTTGAGCTTGCATATGGATGAACAAAATATGTCTGTTTGAGTCTTATATTTGTAGTGAAGCTTACAGAGCCTTGGAACAGGGGAGTTGAAACCTAATACGGTTCTACGGAAAGGTGGAGATAGGAGATCAATAGGAATTCGAGGATGTCTGGTGGGATCTCTGAAGTGATATTTGGAAAAAGATCAGGACAATTTATATAGCCGCCTAAAACTTTTGACTGAAATAACAGATCCAAAACCTTTCTTCTGCTTTCCAAGGGCTTCATTTTTAAGAAATTAAGACGTGAATCATAGTCCTTAATCTTCTTAGCAACACCTACTGAGTATGCGACATGATATAAAAACATTTTTGGATACGTTCTATTCAGAGACTGTGCACCGCGTAATGAGGTCTAATACAGTTAGTGTAAAAAGGTAAACTAGGAAGGTCTGATAAACAAAGCAAATAATTTCAGCCAGTTAACAGCTAATGTAAAGAAATGAATTAATATTAAGAAATATGTTTAGGGGTGTGTATTTTTATTTTTCATAAAAAACGTTTTCAAGCGAAAAAGCCAATTCGAAGTGTTGTGCTATATTACATGTAATGGTGACCCGAGTTATCATTATTATTATCATCATTAATAGCCTATGTACTGTTGGGCATAGACTGTGTGTGAAAGCGGCTTTATTAACCGGGACTAAAGGCTTAACGTACCCTACGAAGCACGAAAATCTCTAGATAACTCATATTATTGACATATCCAGGGACCAACAATGACGAAAGTTGCTTGGCTTTCGTTATAAAAACTAGAGTGTTTGAACACATTAAGCAAAAAGCAGTACGCCAGCGAACTCCTCAATTAATGTTTACTTAATGCGATAGGATCAAATTGATTTCAAATAGCCTACTTGAGCGGGAAGGTACGCGATACAGAAAACTTATTCAACGACGTGACCAAAGACATGAATAAGCCTTTTTAGAAAGAACTAGAACATTTTGTCCCTTACTGGCTTTTTATATAATTAAGACAGTATAAAGAAACGTGGACATTAAAACTACGATTCCTACGATTGGTAAGCGCTATTTTTAGCTTTATCACAGATGAAAAAGATAATCTCTTAACTATGACTTTAGCCTTGTGATGTGATTTTAAGTGATTATATTGGTTAAGTGACCAAACATTAAATATTCACTTTTTAACCTGATAAACTTATTTATTTTTAAATATAATTAAATAATATCAATTTACATTTATTTACCCAAGCTTTTAAAAATATTAGATATCTTAAACTTAACATGTTAGTAAATGAAAATTAGTATAAGATTTTCAAATCTTGAACTCAGCAAAATAAGTTCTGAAATGTGATATCAACATGGAAGCTTAATTTCATCGTGGAATCTCTTAATATCGAGCGCTTCATACGCTTGTTTGCCACTGGTGTATTATAAATTCTTCATTCTAAGATTATTTATAGCCACATCATGATCTCTATGGGTTTGCTAATAAAGGTTTTGCTAAAAATCGTTCTGTTCCTATACCTCATAGTTTTTTAAATTTTATAAGAAAAACAAGAAGAGAACAACGGGCAGGAAAAAAATATCGAAACAAAAGAAAAGAAAAAGTTTACATTAGATTAGACTAATACAGTTTTTACAATAAAGTGATATAGGAATTCAAAGTGATGGTGTAATATCAAAACACTATGTATACAATAACTTTAAACTTGCAAATCAATATCGTAGTTACTACTCAGAAGTCTGTTTATTTAGTAAAGCATATTGCAAGTTGATAAGTAGTTAGATGTCTCTAAAGTGGCTCTTAACCATGCCTCTAAACTTAAGCACGGTTTTATTAAGGGAGGACCGAAAATTTCCATCGTCCACAATTTCAAATGGCAGTTCACAGTTACTAACTTGTATAATGTATGTGTATAATAAAAGGCAATAATCTTTCAAGATGTTATTATGTTTACAATAATAGGAATCTTGAAACATTAAATGTACTTCTCTTTATTATAACAACAGCTAAAATAGTTGGTTGTTTAATAATACAGAGACTCACTGGATATCTTTCACAGAAAAGTAAATAATATATTCTTCAAATTCAGTTTACATCATAGAGCCTCTGCAATCGTGTCGCGACATAACATCGCTCAGTGCCTTTTATTGGTTGTATCATCGAGAGTGCTCAAAAGAGCTTTTTGACCCGATCCTTACTACTTTCGTACACTCGCATGAGTGCTGGTTTACGGAATCACTCATGCCCTGTTTCCACGTACGCAAAAAAAGGATTCATAATTCATTTCTTTGTCGCAGATATTTTGACTTTGACGTCATCAATTGCCTTCGAGTAATATATTTTATTCCTGCCAATCCTAAAGTTACTTGGAAGAGATCACTTTGGTTGTTCTATGTACAAAATTTGTTACCTGTTCCTTTTGTTTTTCTGTTTTTCATGTGGTTGATGTACAATAAAGATATATTCTATTCTATTATATTCTAAGCTTTCTTACTCAGTTTCGCTTTTTAATATACGTGTTGCAATTTGTATATTCTCAACGCCATATACAATATTGATGAAACTTTAGGATGTTATCATAAAGGCATTTCCAATGATGTATTGAAACGTGATATGTCCATAGTTAAATAATGACATGGCTGTATGAGGTAATGGACTAAATTTGTGTATGAAGAAAAAAATGGGTAGTAATTACAGGATGTCGGAGGTATTAACATCTCTTGTTTTTAGAATATCGATGCACATTCAGTATCAAAAGATTAATATTATTTGAATATAAGCGATAAGTACCACATACTAACAGGTGGGCCATCTGCTTTTTTAGCATTAGCTTTTAATAACAAAGTGTTGCTTGTAAAATAACGTATCATTATGTTAGGGACTACCCATTGCTGTGTTTCAAGGCAACATATCACAAAGAAGTTTTAGTAATGGCTGCAATGCAACACAATACAATTTGCGTGAATGGAAAGCTTATTTAAATGTTCATATTAAGCTGCAAAATGTTAAGTCAAACAATAGAATACTCAAGGCAATAATGACATCAATATTTCTTAAAAACCAAGAATTATGCTCGTAAATCTGAAGATAAAACGTATAAGACCTGTTTATATTACAAAGTTTCAAGTTGTACCATCAATTGCGTCATTTAAGAAAACCAACTCGTTAAGCTTAGTAATTGTACTTACAACACCTCGTTTAGTAATTCAGTCTTTGTTGATTATAATGAATCTAGAAGTTGAGAAGGCTAACATAAAAATAGAATAGGTAAGTGTAGTTTAATTAATCGTATTGATTAGTTGGCATTACTTTTCCAATTTTTATTTTTTGTTGAAGATCTTTTCATATATTTTAATGAAATATAAAATTAATTAAATGTTATGTAAATTAAACATTTGATTTTTACAAGAATACAAGGCACAATAGATATTCCATCGAATGGTTTTATCTCAAGGTTGCCTAACAAATAAAAATCTAGATAAATACATACGAGACCACACGCTTCTCGCCAACTTTTTATTTATGAAAAAAAACATCAAATACGGTGACACTGCCAGATGGTAAGCAGAAGGAATCAATATGAGAAGATAGGTAGTGCAGCATGTGACCAGCAGCCACCTCCACCTTGTCAGCCGAAGAAAATTCCTTTAGACCCCTCTTTTGATGATTGATGTTGTAAGAAGGCGAGATACCTGAACTTATAGATTCCTAAAAGAGGTCTGACGTATTCATACACTATTCAAATATAAGCACACATACTTACCCTAATACACACATATACAAACACACACAGAGCACCCAAAAATGGAACTCTTTTCATTGGTATCTCCTTTACTATTATTTTTATTATTTATACTTGCTTTGATATTTTTAATGAAAACTTTTTTTTAGCACGCTGAATAATACTGAATCTATTGTTTTGATGAAATCTTAAAGTTGGCTGTATTTATTTCAAATAACATTTTGTTATGTTGTTAGAATTGATTAAGTCACGTCCAATCAACATATATTTCAAGATTGCTCATTCTAACTTCATTCGGATTAACTGTGACAATCTGCAGTGTCGTTAAGAACTCAACTTGGGCATAAGAAGTTTCGTAAACCAATTTAGCTTCTCACCATAATTAAATTGTAAAGGTTACTGGATAATTAATGACTGCACTGAGAGCGTTTAAGTTTTGTGCTCTAACGAACTAGTTCGGGAGTATGATGGAGTACATTAAATATATTTCTATGAATCTCAATAAACCATTTTGCCTATTCCTAAGAAAAAAAGCAATAATTGATAAGTGTCAAGTTATGTATACAGAAAGATTATGTGAAAAGATTCTCGAAAGAACGTTTTTTTACAAAAAAGAATGTTATCAAATATTACACAACAAATAATTATTTTTTACAACTTTAAGGTACGTAGGAAATTAACAGCTGACCAAACAATTGTTGATTTCAACTACAAATGCCTTACTGAATTTGCAAGGTTTGTTCAACCATCTATTGTTATTAATATATTTATTTTAATATAATACTTAAATAATTAGATATCTTCAAAGGAAATGTGTGAACTACTCCGTAAACTGCGAACTAAATAAACCGATCCTTACCGCCAAGTCGAACGCCTCTGATATAAATACGGTTGTATTAATTTCATTAAGGCGGACCACAATTAATACGTGCCTTCAACACGAGGGCTTCCCGATTAGAACCGAGCCACTAAAATTCAATTTTCACAAATTTTAACTGAGGACTACCATTTGTTTCAATTGGGTGATAGATTTAAATTAATTTCAGATTTGTTACATACTTACGTCCTTATTATACCCAATCTTGGTTAGATTTATTCCGTAATGAACCATTGGTTCATTAATAACAAGATTTTTTCTACACAAGTTGACAACAGCTTTTGTTAATGAAGTTCTTGGTTCTCGGAGATCCAAATTATTCTTTTTTTAATAATATTTTTGAATATGTGATTATATCTACCAAGTCCAACCATAACTGCTAAGAATTGATGGTATATTGAGCTATTAACTAACTTAGTCATGGTTCAATTCTGAGTCTCATCCAACCACCCCATATAGCAACCCATTTTTACTCAATATAAATTCTTACTTGGACCTGAACAATAAAAATTCCGTCTGAGAAAACTCAAAATCTTGTACTGTATAATACATGAGATGTTTCACTGAGATTTTAAATAAACAACACTTAATCTGAGAACTTAATTAAAACATCGTGTAAATGAGATGTAACACTGAGTATTCCGAATAATCTAAACTAAGTCTGTGAACACATTACATCATGTGTACCTGAGATGTAACACCGGGTACTCTGATTAATCAAAACTCAGTTTATGAACACATTACAACATGTGTAACTGTTATGTAACACCGGGTATTCTGATTAATCTAAACTCGTTCTGTGAACACATTACATCATGTGTACTTTTTTTTACGAGGAGGAATCCATTTACGGACCTACCCGCCACTGGCTAAGCGACGGGCGTGTGTGGGGCACACTCAGTACCTCAATAGACCGGCACTGAGAATACCCACTAAAACTCCTCAGTAACTCCATTGCCTTTCACGGGGGTAACTTGGGTTCTGCACGAGCAATTCACCAGGTCACCTCCAGACATCATGTGTACCTGACATGTAACACCGGGTACTCTGATTATTCTAAACTCAGTCTGTGAACGCGTTACATCATGTGTACCTGACATGTAACACCGGATACTCTGATTAATCTAAACTCAGTCTGTGAACACATAACAACTTGTGTACCTGAGATGTAGCACCGGGTACTCTGATTAATCTAAACTCAGTCTGTGAACACATAACATCATGAGTACCTGAGATGTAACGCCGGGTACTCTGATTAATCTAAACTCAGTCTGTGAACACATAACATCATGAGTACCTGACATGTAACACCGGGTACTCTGATTAATCTAAACTCAGTCTGTGAACACATAACAACATGTGTACCTGATATGTAACATCGGGTGTTCTGATTTATTTAAACTCAGTCTATGATCGCATTACATCATAGACACATGAGATGGGATACTGGGTATTCTGAATAATCTAAATTAAGTCTCTGTATACATAACATCATGTGAACCTGAGATGTAGCACTGAGTATTCTGAATAATCAAAACTGAGTCTGAGAACATAATTATAACATAACGTGTAAATGACATATAGCAATGAGTATTCTGAGTAATCGAAACTTAGTCTAAGACAAAATAATAATATTCATTATGCTGGTACTTTGTAACACTAAGTTTACTGCGTGCAATTCAACACATAACTTTTGTAAAGTAATATTAAATTTTAAAAAAGTACTAAGCTTTGGAAAATGCACCAACTGCGGCAAATAAGTGACTACATTAACGTTATAATGGTAACTCACCGGAAATAACTTCTTAGTTGATGACAACCCTCTACCAAAATAATATTTAATATTTTATCTATAAAAATATCCTGTTTTTGTGACAGACAATAACAAAGAGATATCCATTTTTTTGTTATAATGAACTATGAATAAATAAACAAAATAAAAACAGCCTCCAAATCAAATCGCACAAGGTCAAAAGCAATACACGTTCTTAGAAATTTCGTTCAAATTGTAGCCGAATTCACGAACTTCGTAACGCCTAAAATAATAAGAGATCTGTTTTAGAGAATCCGGTACCCGGTATTTAACAATACACAAAAATCTAACAAAGTAAATATCAAATTATCTGTTTCTGCTTTAATAACAGTTTAAAAATAAATGAATGGCAAATCGAATTCGACTTGTAGGTATGAATCCTCTTTCCATTTCGCCCTTCTTTCATCGCAGTGTGTGAAATGAGCTGCCATTCGCCAAAAATTCTGGAGTTCGAAACTTAATTATTTTATACCTTTACTTTTTTTTTACCTCTATGTTCCATTCTTTCAATAAAAGAAAGGATTGAAAAGATGTCCTTAAAAACTTGGACACAAATTAGTGGTTTGACGAAAGATTTTACGAAATTAACTTCTCAAAGTTGCATAACAATTTAGACTTTTCATTCCGACATTTTAAAAGTTAAAGTGATAACTTCATTACAAAGCTATAATGAAAAATTAAGTCATACACTTAATAGCTG
Organism: Acentria ephemerella; assembly: GCA_943193645.1. Classification (NCBI taxonomy): domain Eukaryota; kingdom Metazoa; phylum Arthropoda; class Insecta; order Lepidoptera; family Crambidae; genus Acentria; species Acentria ephemerella. Next base: position 10,343,207 of record OW971881.1, on the reverse strand, counting down.
TATTCAAAAAAAATCCTTGATTCACAATTCCAAAAGCTTTCTTGTAGCATTCCGACGGGACAGTCTGTATATTATTTCTTAGAGCTTTCATTGTACTGTTAAACTCACACAAGTGGCATTAAGAGTTTATTTAAAGCTCCGAAAGTGAAACACATTTGTCTTTCTTTTTTCATTTCCATTATTTTTTCTTACTAAAGCCTCTGAGGTTTTATACCTTTATAAATCATACGGTCTAAGATTTTTTATAAAATGTAGGTACTTAGGAATAACCATGAAACACGAACAGAGGAAATTTTTGATGAATGGCTTAATTAAGTGTGAATTTATGTTTTGTGAATGAACAATATTTTCGTACAATCATTGTTAATGATAAATTAATTGTAATATTGTATTCGAAGCACCTTTTTAGATGGTAAACTTTTGGAAGATTAACAATAACTAAACTATAATGTACCGTATACGAATAATGTACGGAAAATAATCAAAAATAAATTTATAAAATATTACACTGACATCTATTCCCCAGCTTAAAGCAATCATTAAATCGAGCTTCTGTTATTGATGTCATATAATGTTTTGAAGATATTTTAACTTAAACAGTTTAATGCAATACCTACCCAATTGCTTATTATATAAGATCGTTAATTAAATTAAAATCCAAGAACTCAGTTAATTAATTAATATTACAGACTTATGAGACACGCACGCCTGTAGTTTTGGTTTTTCAAGAGCTCAAAATGAATGAAACCTGAGACTTACATCAAACAATATTATTTTTAAAATACAAATATAGCTTTGTTTTGCTAGCATCAGAATACATTTCCATATTAATATTCCGGACTTAATATTATTTCAACGAAAGTTATTAGAGATTCCCCACTCAGACTTTAATCTAATATTGCTTTAAAATGAACTTTATAAGCAGGGTCATGGAGTTTATTTTGTAGTAATAATGGAAGTAGGACGTCGCCATTTAAGAGGATCTTAAACTAAAATATGATCACCAATTGATACAATGTTACTAAAAGCGATCGCTATTACCCTTCAGTGTAATGTTAAATAAGATGTTAACAGTGCCAAATAGATGAATTACAATCCACACAAGAAACATAAAATTTATAGCAGCTCACAAATTTTCACTTTTGTGATAGAACAGTAATATTACTAAGGATATTGTATCTACTGTTGGCGCAAGATGGCTCATATTACTGTGAATTCATAGTGAAATCACCATTAGTTACACGCGTTGAAATTTCTTTGTCAAAATATTCATGAGAGTGGAATTAAAATTAATCTGGCTTGAAATATATCAGACTGAGTTAAGCTGGTAGCAAAAATGTAATTATTTTCAATCAGAGTAAATAGATTTTAAGAAATGAGTTTTTAATTTGTTGCAATAAAAAATTCACAAGAGCATTTCTAGATTCGGTAACTGGAACTATATTACGTTCGTCATAGAGGTGCCCGAGACGTCCTATTTTCGAACGCAGTTTTTACAGCACTTTTGTAATAACCTCATATGTTTTCCCAATGTAGAATTTTGACGCTTATCGACAAATGAGTCGTTCATTTATATTAATAAATAAATATGAGATATAACGGAAACATAGATAGAGTAATATTTATTTAAATTTTAGAAATAATCTTAACTATTATGTAATCATCTATGACACGGACACAAATATTCGAGCTCACTAAATATCTGCCACCACCGGGATTCAAACCCGGAGGAATCTCGGTCTAAGCAGAGGTACTGACGCAAAATCAAAATCAAAATCATTTATTTTTGAACTACTTAATTAGGCGGCCGTCAATGGCAAATAATAAGGACAATAAAGTAAAAATAAACATTATAAATATAATTTTCATTAAAAATTATTTCCATATTAGTAACTTCACTCAAATAAAAATAAAGTTTGTTAAAGATTTGTAAATATACTTAATATTATTACTAAGAAGACTAACGATTACTAACGGTATTACGCTGAGATAACCAGTTTTTATTTTCACTTTTGATTAATTTAAAATTTTTATGAACGTCACGAATTTTATAGGCATATACAATATTTATTATATTCAATATTAGTATATTATTTAAACTACAATTAACGCCATCTGTTGGTAAATCTACTGGCAGATCTTGACATGACCAAAATCAAGAAATCGGTCTTTAAAAGACGCACTAAATTATAATTCAAATGAAAACAAATTTCATTTAATGACGTCATAAGTTAATGTACAAAGAAGCTATAATTTGAAAACGTAATTAGCAAATTTAAAGGCAGGAAATAATCTCGAGATCCCAAACTAATATACTATGGGGGTGCTTCTTAAATTTTCAAATGTAATTAATTACGCAAGCCTGCAAACCGGCTCGTTAATGAGGTCGTAGGTACTTTAATTTATTTTACAACGCAATTTGTGTGTATAGCTTTTCTTGTTTAGGGGAATAAATGGTCATACTTTTGTCTTACTTTAGGGTCCGGGGTGATTCGACTTTGATATTGGAGACAAAATAAATGTTTGACAAAACACAGACAAAACTTTAAAATATTTTTTCCATACGAATAGAGCACACGGCCTAGAGATATTATGAATTGAAGCGTACAATCACTAGTGGTGCTGTTAATACAAAATGTACCTTAACGCTTCTACAATACCTCGCATAATAGGCCAATGTCGGCAACTCCTCTTGGTTCATCTTCATCATTAACAACTATATGTTCCATAGGTCTATCTTAATACAGTAGGTGTGGAAGTTTCCCGTTAAAACCAGGACCAATGGCTCAACGTCTCATGGAACTAACCATATTGAAAGTTGCGTTGTTTTCGTTATTGAAAATAAAATGCTCGATTTTACATCTTAAGAATATTACAATAAAGAAACCATTATTATGATTCGTTTTGTTGCGTGTACGGTGTAATTACCGTACATTTTACCGCGTCAGCTACATTGTTCCTATATTGTATTATTGTATTAACTAATTATTATTTACATTTCATTCACTTTAAAATCATCATACTAGCAAGTTGTGTGTAATCAAGATGAAGAGAATCAATAAAATTTATATTTAATCAACAAGGATTTCTCATTTATCAAGATATATCAGGTTGTGAGACTATGCCAAGAAGTCCCACAACATTGCGTATTCATTACCATATCATTTTATATGGCATGCTAACAAAAAAAGTGAACGAATTTTATTTTATGGAATTGTAAATTAATTCTTTGTAGTTCGACGTTAGAGTCGTTATTATGATGTCGTTATAACACAAGAAACTAACGAAACTTCTCTCTTCAAAGTTACCAAGGAAAAAGTTTTAAATGTATGCTAGCTTTCAGAACAAAGACTTTAATTCACTTACTTTACCTTAGTAGGGATTTTTCAGAGCAATATGCAAATTATAATAACAAAATGTGAACTTCATAGACATATTAAATATGTCAAACTTAACATCTCCAAACCAAAACCAAAAAATCTGTTAACAAAGCATCGGTCGATAGATTATTGAAACCTATAAATATTGAATGAAATTGTATGCCAGCCGTCCGTGAAACCAAACATGTGACACGGGCAAGAAACTTGACAATTTTCCTGTCCCATCCCACCCTTTATACGTCAATAATAATAGAAATATTTCAAAATCACAACCAGTAAAAAGAAATATAAATGTAAGTAAACAGACTAGATTCATCGGCAGTCATGATATAATTTTTGCTTATATATATTAATATCATCGAAAGAATAGTATTTCCTTCGCTGTAAATAGTTCTTTATATAATTGTCATTATTATTAGTTAATTGTCATTTGTTTGAATGTGTCTTGATGTATTTTGAGCGTCTGCCTTCTTGGCTTCCTGATGATTTTTTGGAAAAATAATGTGTTTCTTCAATTGGCTTGTGTCTTGGTTATTGCATTATATTCTGTGTGTAGAAAATTGCTGTTGAAACAGTGTTGAGATAAATAAATAAATAAATAAAATTTTACATTATTCTCTCTCTCATAATAAATACAGCCAATTTCATGCATTGTAAATACATCTGTACAAAGATTTTTGTGTTTTAACATAAAATATCTAGGTTTAAGCAATAAAAGTAGATGCAATATTTAATATAACAATCTTTATTTCGTTGACTTCCATATAATTATTTACACAATTCGTGACTACAAGACAAAATTTCTGATACCTCGTATATTAAACGTTACACTGTTTTTATGGCTACGAAAAACAGGACTGTGACACAAAATTAATTGTGAGGTCAGTCTTCTAAAGAGGGTCGACATTAACATGAAAATTGGAGAACGGTAACGAAAACGAGCCAAGTTAATTTAATTTAACAAATACCTGTACAAGAGAGAAATACCTATTTAAACAGAAAATGAAAATAAAATTTTCATCATTTCAAAAATGTTATAATTGTAATTAAAAATACAATTTCGTTTGATTTCAAATATTTTATCGCTATTTTTTCGTATAATTATAAATCAAACATTAATTTATTTACAACACAATCAATAATAACATTGCTGGAATAAGATTCCTTTTGAAATAAATCTTTAATTACAAACTAAGTAAATATTTACATTACTCTAGAAATATTTAATTACTTTATATGTTCATGCGTTTTTCTTCATTATATTAAATCTTAATAATCGAACCTAAATAATAGAAAACAGTGATTTAATTTTGTTTTCGATTGAAATTTTAAAATTTGTCAAAACAATACAAAAACCAATTTTTTTTCACTCAGGTACCAAATTGGCAATGATTAAAGGATGGCTTTCTCATTAAGTAAACAGATAAAAGACAAAATACTATTGATACAATTCTATCTAATGATGACTTGGCACACCCTTGCTGCATAGCTGCTGGATGTTCACCTGGGAATAAAATGCTCAATTTAATGAAAAATAACACTTAAACTTTATAATGACAGATCAGGTACACAACAGGTATACCTGATCTGTCATTCTAGGAAGAATATATTTGCCAATAAAAGGCACGAGGAATATTAGCCAACATGGTTATTTTAGTTAGTTATATTATTTTCTGTTCATTTATTTGAAATAAGATGTTTAGCCTCTAGTATTCCGCATTCCAACAATAGTTCATTTTTTTTGTATAATTCTCTCTTTTGAAATATAGAAAATAAAGTCATCTGAAAACCCGATAATAATTATGTCATGAGCATCAATATGTAACATTTGAGACGGTTTTTGACTCTTATAGCTATCATAATAAGGATGTTAAATGCATGAACATTTTAACATATACATGTACCCACGTCAATAAACCTCCCAATTACGTAAACTGCTTAAGCGGAAAACTTTTTTAATTAGTGGGGAGTATAATATTTACTTTCCTGTCTTTACAATTAGGAATATATCCATCAAACAGGGAAGTCAATAACGTGGTTTGTGTTATTAATAAAAATGCCACTACGATATTCAATCATATAAGCAATATACAAAGATTATTAATACGTGTATCGAAATGCCAACGATTTTCTTTATTAAAACTTTTTTTAACATAAATTATGTTTAGAAACTATTATATTTCTTACCAGACAACACGTGGACTCTTGTTGATGCTAACGGTGCATTATTTGGGCCACAGGTATAAACTCCTGCGTCCGCTCCTCTTGCTCTCTGAACAAGCAGCCGACTTGTACTCTTCATTCCTTTCTCTGTCACCAATGATATACCACCTCGGGCCGAATCGAAGTTTATCACCTGAGGAGATATAATCGATATAAAATATTCAACTGATTGAGTTTGGAACAAACCGTCTTTAAATATTCGTTTGCCAGAGTTGCCCTAATTCTGACACTTCTCGTGATTAGTAGAACTTTTACATTTATTGATAGAATGCAAATCCGATCCGGGATTAGAGACTTATTATTCTACGGGAGAATCGAAGTAGGTTGCTTTCATGATGGGTTGAAGTAATCGGATAGATTTAAAGGATGCTCAATTATAATGTAAAATTGTTATTATACCTGTTCACCGTGTGTCCAAGTTATTGAAGATGGTGGTTCCGGTGTATGCCGCACTGTACAAGTCAGGTTTATTGTCGATCCTGCTTGAATGAATAGTTCTGATCCACTTGATATTACCGTCTCTGGTTCTAGCAAAAAATAATAAAATGCTTTTACAATTACTGAGATAAGATATTATATATTGTTCTTCTGTGTGACTCCTACAAAGCATTACATTAGATACAAAATTAATATTTTAATAATAAAATAGAACATGAATATACAATTCATTTCTCTAAGTACAGATTGAAAAGTGTCACTTTAGAAAATAAATCCTAAATGCGCTTGAATCACATTCCTATTTTGGGCACAACTAAGATTAGCATCAAATGTAAGTTCTTTTAAATCAAAAAAATTAAACTCTATCGCCGCTTCACGATTACTTTCACTTTGGAGAAAGCAACGCAAATTCTCCTCAGCTTTTAAACATGTGTAATAACATTTATAAATTATTTATGCCATTACGTAACAATATTCTTATATTCTTAATGTTAATACATATTTTATTTTTTATTGCATCGTCGTTCAGCGATTTACTCTCATGGTTTAGTATCTTTAAGATAATTAATAATAACGTAGTAGGCTTTCTCACACAGTTTCGCTTTTATCAGAGTTTTAAATTTGTTTATAGGTACTTGGGATTCGCATTGGAAGCTTATTGTAAAAGCGTATACATAAAAGAATATTTTATTCTGTAGCGACTAGTAGCACTACCTACAAAATAATTTTTTTCCATGTATTCGCATTACGAGTATCACTTTTTTTTTTAATTTTGCCATGTTTTGTACATACATACGATTATCAAACATAAGTTAGAATCTTTACTTCCTTGATCTCTGATTGAGTACCAAGAGCCGAGTTGGTATAAAACACTTACAAATTCTTTTTGTAAAACAAAAATGATATTAATTTTTGCAGTGTTACCCCTGAGAGTAATTACATAAGACATAGTACTATAAAAATAAATGAAATAAAAAAATTAAGCATTCACGACATTGGTTAGCCATCTAATCGTTTTAACTGCATATGCTGCAGAACTGGTTTAACCTAAAATTTTTCCAATATGTGGACCCCATTGCAATTGGCATTCAACAATAAATGCTACAGGTGTTCTAGTAAGTGATCTTACCGACTATATTGAGATAGACTGCGTGCCCAATGGGTGGCGTGGTTGAGATCTGGCACTCATATTGGCCAGAGTCGCGTCGTTGTGGGCTGCGTATGCGCAGCGCCCATTCCTCGGAACGAGGCTTGTGCTGCGCCTCGAAACGCTGATCAGATGTGTATGTATACCGACCAACTGTTAGCAGGTGGATGTCGCGGTGACGTACCCACGATACCTACAAATCAGGAATAATATTTTATTGTAAAGAATTAACTTTATTCTTTGAACTTTTTTCTTTTTCCTTTGAACGCTTGAGAAAGATTTCCAATTTCGAGAGTATGGGTGGCATTAACATCTCTTGTCTTTGAATATAAATGCACCTGTAATAAGTGCCTACTTGATATTATAGTTTTGTTCTTTACCAGCGATTTTTGGCATTCTTTGACATATCGGTGTATGTATTTATTGTATAGTACATTAGTTAATAGAGAACCTTATGAATGCAACTTATTGCATTTATTTCTACTGTTCAAATAAATAAATGGCCTTATGAAAGTTAAGATTGAATATTAAAAAATATATAAAAATAGTTATAATTTAAAATATTTTTTTTTATTTAGGTTTATATACATAATGTCAAAAATTAAAAGCAACTATCACCCATAACAAAGCCTGAATAAATTTCTGTATTGGAACAATATCGCAATTGCGATAACATTTGCTGTTCCATAGACAACATCAACGGTTATTCGATCCAAGAGTATTGAATGACAGCTTTGAATTTTTCGTAATTTTGATGTTGAGTCTAAATAGAAAGTTGTTCAGATTGATGGTCTTATTCACCTCTCAAGTATTATTTCTCGTTGCTATACTCTCTATATTAAAAAAAAACATGTTTTTTGTGGTGCCATACAATACACCAGTCGATAGAAGTTTACGTATAATCTGAATAAGGCCAAATATTTTAAACTAATTCATAAGTATTGATTCTATTGAACACAGACTAAAATGATATTAAATAATTTCCGCAGTAATCTCGAAGGGAAACAAATATGGTATGCGTTCGAATAACGTAACTATACATTGTCAATGTGCAAATGAAACCTCGTAAACCGTGCAATTGAATTCAATAAAATGTAAATTCTGTAAAGTTCGCGAATGAATTGAGAAGATTCGACCATTTCTGGATACACGTCACGAGTTGAAATTATACAGTCAACAGTCAAACTATGGAATAATATATTTTAATCTCTATAATTTAAATCCCAAATTAAATTATGATGAAGACAAAGAACAGGCGCTTAGCACCTTTATCACTAGACATAAACTATTTTCATTAAGTTTGAATCGTTCGTGTATGTAAAGAAATAGATATTTAAAGAGATATGATTGAAAATACTCATTGTAATGTATTAGTAAACATATCTACTAAATTAATTTTGCCAGGGCGAGTAAAGGCGGTTTGGTAATCTTATAAACTAAAACAGAGGTCCTGAGTTTCAATCTTAATGATATAGATAGTTTTCACGAGAAAAATAAGTTTGTTTTTTACGACAGTTAATATGAAAAGAAAAGAAAAAAGTGCCGATTCTCAGTTGGTACTACTATTGTGAGTCCCTCTGCGATTATCAGTATTCAGATACTTCGATACGATACGATGTTCATAGACCTCGTGAGTATCTCCCTATTGTATAATGTTTACGTCTTAAAAAGAGGTATTTTATTTATCAACGGTCCTCCTTCCTGAAAATATACGGTGACTGCTTTTCAACATTAGATCAACAAACTAAAGAAAACACCCCAATCTACCTCCAAGCTTCGTTTAGAATTCTCCATAATGGATCGTGTCGAGATATTTTATTGGGGTGCGCATTATCAATGGGAGAGCTTAAGTGCGCACTTGAGAGGTGAAACGATCGCTATCAGGGAAGCTAATCATAAATATAAACCTACCCTGGCCGTAATACCGAACGATCTTTATGTTTATCTTAAATAATATCGTGAACACAATTTATTACACAATGCTAGATGGGAAAAGAATGGAATGCTTTTATAAGTCTAAGTTCGTAAAAGTAGCCTTAACTTTTAGTAGCCTTACTGCAATGTGTAATAACATTCAATTTTTATTATTTCCTCTAAAACTAAAAACTCTTACCTTATCTAAGGAAATAGTTATTATCTTGGTCTATCGCAGAATTTTAAATTACATTCGATTTGAATTATTTACAAGGAATGACTTATTTTGTGAGTCTGGCTGTAATGGTCTTCAGTAATCAATAGCTAATACTTAATGTATGAATGAATATTTTACTATATTATATCTTGTTCAATATTAAACAAAAAAACCGCCAAATGGCTCGCTATTGTTTGAGTAATTTAGGATATAGCTTCAATATCGCTTGTCTTTTAAACAAGACTGTCGCACAACAAACTTATTTTCTCGTTCAAGCAAAAAGGTAAGGAAAATTCTAAAATAATAGTATCTTGAGTCCACTAAAAACTCTAAAGCTAAAACAACAAATATCTATTTTATCAAAGAATTATTTTTATATTATATTTTTAAAGAAGAGTATAATGCCTTCTGACACAGGCTACAAAACCTTAAAAGGAGGTACTGGTCATTAGATTAAGATTTTCTTATTTTGCTAAAGCCAATAAATAAATAAAATAAAATAAAATGTTGCATAGTAGGGAGGGCGTTGTCTGGTAAATTTCTTCAGAAAAACATTGGTCATTCTAGCCAAAGGGCAATGAGGTTAACACGATTTCTGTGGATATTCCCGGTGCCGCTATTATCACCCGTGTTGCCTTGCAAAAGGAACATTCTAAGAGAGAGAAATTAACTGCCAAATAAAATAATATGCAATTTTATGTTCTCGTGGAATCTAAGTCACTGGTGCTTTTTAGTTGAGCCTCAATATACTCCCGGGAATTTGAATTGATATGGCCTTGGTTGTACGGATTGCAAAGTTAAGATAAGTTTTTCAAACAGTCTTTGAATTAAGGTTCTTCTTAATGCTTGTTAATTATCCTTGTTTTAGTTTAAAACAAGCCTCGTTGACTTGACGTGACACTTTATTCAAGTTCTACACAATTGCGAAAGCATTCTAATAAAGCACTATTCTAAACACTCATGCAATATTATCTGGACGACTGAATGATATGCGCTTAGCGATGTGATTTTGCAAGCTATTCATAATTCAACATACTTCTGTAGACTAAATTGATTGATGACCCCTTGAACGTAATAGTTTTATGAATTCGTATTACCAATAAACCTTTTTTGTTCTTTGTTCTTGATTTAGGATCCTATTTGAATAGATTTTATTGCTATACCTTAACCGCTGATGCTGAAGCTGATAAACTTTTACGAAACTACAACTCAAGTACCTATTCCGTAACTTATTACGCCTGATCGAAATTTATACGTCCGCAGCGACATTTCTTCTGAATATGAGCGTCATTCTTTTAGTCTAGCCATTTTCATAGGAATTTGATTTTGCCCAGCAGGTGATTTTTTATAGTTCTAGGGCTTAGTTCAATTTATATCCATAAATATTTGATGGGTTAAGCTTCGCGCCATTAATTCACGTATTCATTCTACGACTATTACAAATGGGAATTAAATGATGGTCTGATAGGTAATATCCATAAAATTTATTTTATTTTAAAGATTAATGAAATGATAAGTTTGATATTGTTTTAGCATTCTTTACCACTTTAATATTAATTTTGCACATCAGCGTTGTCATAGTTCATATCAATGGAAATTCCAGAGCTGAACGTTGTAGAGACCTGTAGTAATCTATTTTTACTAGGTATATTAGTTTTTTATGCCTAGCCTACCTTAGTCACAGCCACCGATGGCCTTTGCACAATTGTAGGTACTACGCCTGGACTTTTTTCCTTTTCAATCCTTTCTGCTACACGCCCATGACGTAGACGATGCCTATATTGGATACCCTCAATTTTAACTACAGTAAAATGCTTCACATCTGCATGGTTGGTGTCGGCATTATTTGTAACAAGTGATGGCTATTATTGGCGTATTGTGGTCACTGAGTTCAATATTTGTCATTACCAACTCGCTCCAGTAGCTCTGCTCGCTGTAGTATATAACTTTTTACCGGAGCCTAAAGATATAGAAACATTCGAAAAAGGAAGCACAATTTGATTTTCGTTATATCATATAAAATTTAAGATTCGGTCAAATGAGTTGTCTTGCTTTCTTAGAGCGATTAAACTTACCGTTCTATTCTGTAGATTCTTAACTCTGCACAGTAGTCTGACTGGATGACCAACCAACCCAGTTATATTTCTTGGTGTGCTTGGATCAAAGTACGGTGCATCAGCAGAACCCTGCCATTCCTGGAGAAACTCAGCTCGGAAGTGACGGGATGATACGTCCATTGTAGTGTCGTCTATAGGAGCTTCGGTGCCAGAGCCAGCTGTTTGAACAATATTATTACTTTAGCTTTGTTATTACTGCGAAGTAAATTTTGTCACACAAATTGTGAACTCGCTTATGCAGCGAACCACAGAAAGATGAAATATTCTTTTACCGATACAATCTACTCACAAAATTGATCTAAAGGCAATTCATGGATATGTACTATAACAAATAGTCTCATATGTTGATCACACAATGTCTGAAGTCTTCATTGGGTTCCAATTTATAGGTATACCATAAGTTATATTATAAGTACACCTACAAATCTTTGATGAATATTTCGTTTCTCTTAATTTAATTTTAATTGATTAAAAAATTAAGTTAGAGAACAATATAGAGTAAACTTAAAAGAAAATAAATAAAGTTTCAGCTACAACAGAGTTACATTGTAACAGTCGTGTCCATCACAACTTATCTAAAGAATTTCCGAATGGTAATTTAAAATGGATTTTGTCACAGATGGAGCGACAAGCCTGCTTGGGACGGGCTGCCATTCATGCCTCTATAACCTTGGCTCAATAGATAATCTCAAAAGTTATATCAAGGAGTTCCTTTATCATCATAGCAAATATAATATATATTTCTGTATACCAAATTAATAAATTAAAACAGATAGTACTTATGCACATAATAACTTTTAATCTATGATCACTTCGAAACCATGCTACAATTAAGTAGACAGGTTAATGTCTTCCGTGATGCATAGAACTGGATTGTCCAGACAATCCAGTGTCCAGAGCCTGGTCTGGATCAGGTCCTGGAGTCTCCATGGAAGCAGAAGAAATACCCTTCTAGCAATACACCAGTACCCTTCAAGTTCTTAGTTAAGCGAAGGTCATTTTTTGGGTAACAGGGATGGCTGGAGTAAACCAGGTTTCATCAAACAGCTTTTTAATAAATCATAATACTTATTTGAAAATGAATCAAGGGAAAATAATTTGTAACACTGGCTGATATTGAATATTAAACATCGAAATTGTATGCAGTGGCAATGACAATGTGGCATGAGCTATGTTATATTTACTGTCCGAAGAATTTCGCTCAGCGCTCTTTTTCTAAGGTCACATGCTGTTTCTCGATAATTTTTTTCCAAAGCCCATTTATAAAGCAAAGTTGGAATAGGCTGTCCAATTTAAAGATTAAATTAATTTAACTAGCATATTACTATTTAATTTTTTTTAAGAAACATTTATAAAAGCGGAAAGATGAGATATTTCGTCATTCATATGCTCCATCTTACATGCAGATTTGGCTCGTGCATTTGCAGTCAGCTTTCCTACCCACTTATCGACCCACGTATACGAATATGTTCACAATCCGTTACTAAGATTGGTATCTGCACATACACTAGCGCGCGAACGTCGAATGCGACGTTTGACGTGAATTTTGATTTAAATATTTAACTTCACATGTTTTCAATTTAATGCCCTTAACAGTCTTAAACTAAAGTTTACGATATGAGCGAGACGCGACTTATTATTATATTAATATTATAAATATTCGTTGTTGCAACCCTGTTTATTTTGAATTCGTTTGTAGATTTTTTACGGTTAATCATAGCGTTTCAATAGAATATTGAACCTTATTTATTTAGAAAGCGTATAAAAGCAGTATATTTTTAAATGGCAGATAAATCCTCGCGCATTTCTGCCAAACAATAGGGTTTGCGAATCATGATTGTTCTAAAATAAAGTAGATGTTTCATTTACATCACGATGAAAAGCTCTTCTTATTAAAGCTTTGTATTGTAATATAAACACAAAATGGTATAAGCAATATTTTTAAGTTTTTTTCCTTACTAATCTTAAGTACTGAGAATATGATTTTTTTAAATTATTATGACCTTTTTTTCAAAAGAGAGAGAAAATTCCTTTTCATGAGGGAGAAGTGAATAAGTACTGTAGTATTTCTACTGGTATTTCTTTTTGGTATTTGGTATCCGTGAAAATACGTATTAGTTAGTAATAGCATTTGTATTTCATTAATTTAAAACAAATAATTTAAAAAAAATTCAATTAGAAATATCTGACACAATTATTTAGAATATAATACTCCACTACGCTGCTTTTCACTAATAATGGAGAGTCTAGCGAGGAACTTAATATTTGTTATGATTTAACTGTTAAGCAAATACTAGGAACATATATAAAATAACTATATTTATTAAAGTACGTATTAATGTTGAAGTACCTACCATAACTGTTTTATGAAACCATTTCAGCTAATTTAGTACGGTACCTAATAATACAGAACGTCTTAAGTCGCTTTGTATCTTACGCAGATAAACTGTCCAAGAATATAATAATGTAAGTACCAAATTGCTCCCAAGTGCCTCATTATTTCCAGGTTGTATGAATATTTGAGTATCACCCAAAAGCAACATAATTTTATTAAAAAGAAGATTTGCTTGTACTTTGTTTTGTTTTTACGTTAATTCGCAGAGCTAAGTTCCCCTAGATTGATACTTCCTATTTGACGCTTGACTGAAGTAATTAGTAGTTTTGTCTAAAAGTTATGACCAATTTCGACAGTGATCAACAGACTCCTGGGTTAAGAAGAAAACTGATTAAATAAAGCATACCCATTCTAAAAAGCAGGGAATGTGATTGAATAATTATATGTATGATATAGAATATGATCATTATATCAAATTAATAATGTACGTAATGTTTTTAAAGGAAGTGTACTTACTTTAGTAAAAATTAAATCCGATAAATAAAGTTCGTTGAAATTAGTTCACTTGTAATTATATGAAATGAAATGGACCCATCCAAAACCTTAATAATCATATTATGCTATACCCTACTCAGAACTGACAAGTAAATGTTATTACTTCTTGCAACTAATATGATCTGTAGTGTATCACAAAAAATAATGACATTATCATCAAGACAGTACTTAAAAAACTCAGATTACTTAACTACACAAGAAAAAAAACGCAAACAATATTTGTGTAAATCAAAATATTACGAGTAAGTTTAAAAAAAATATTTTGTAACACGATAACATAATATAACAGTTGTTGTTACTTTTAATTTTTTGATAACATTATTTAACTTCACTGGAATGTTACGAAACAAAAGTTTCATCAAGTTATTATTTATTGTATAACATTTTGTATCGTATTTTATCATCTTTTATTGTATAGCATTTTATATACGTTTTCTAGATGAACTCTTATTACACCACACATATTTATTTTAATTTAGTCTTTAAGTAAATTAAAGGAGACTTTCCAGCTATGTGACTGTCCAGAAACTCTCAATAAATATATGTACTTTATTTGAATTGCAGAATAAAAACTCATATAAAAGTATATAGGTCGCTACAATGTTTCTCGCCAAATACATATACTATTTTGATAACAACTGAACAAAAGCTATGATGGGCTTTTATCTTTGGGTCAACTAGTAAATGGTATATCGCAAGTTTATTGATAAAACGAAAATATAATGTAGCTATTACTAAAAAGCTGTTTTTGTTTAACATAACTAAGGTTGATAAAACATACCTATTATGAAGTGGAATCCGTGCAGCAGAGATATCCATAAAACTGATTTGGCTCCGGCAACGACTTGACCCATTTTGATCACGTTAGAGATGCATCCCAGTATCTGTAAGAGATATAATAATTGGAAAAAAATGGTCTATATGAATCAACTATGACTTGAAAAAAGTATTAATTAGTAAAATTTTGAAAATACAGTTATTAATAAAGGTTTATGACGAGAGTGAATTTATTTCTTACAATGTACTTATTTGGTTCTTTCTTCAATTGGAATTCAAATGTCAAGGATCATATTTTATAAGTAATTAAGTATCTATGAATTAAAGCAAAGTTTGATAGGTAAAGCCCATTAAAATTACAATTTAATGGATTTTACCTATCAACTAATTTCGTAGTTACTGTTTAAAATACCGGACATATTATTACTTATATTGGTAAATTTTGTTAAATACCTAAGATGCCTTAACGTAATTTTTCAAGTTATTTGAATGATTATAATTAGATTTTACCATCACTTAACATACTGCGAAGGGTGATTTAATGTTAAGTGACACTGCGAGCGATAACAGGCTGATGTGACATGTCATAAAATTCATTAATCAAGTTATTTATGACAAATTCATGGTAGACTAATGAATCTACGTTAGGATTTACGATCCATATACCCATACGTGCGTGAGTATGCATAAATTATAATATAGAAAGCAAAAGTTGTACAAATTAAAAAAAAATTAACTTGTTAGTAAAAAGGTTCAAGCGTTGTAGATTATGAAAACAAAGCGATGGTTATTAAGGACTGTAGTGTCAACTAAATTTGTTATCTTGAGCTTCTCTGTACTTCGGATAGTATGCGAAGCCTTTGCTACCAGTTGTTAAGGCAATTTCTTTCACCAACCAGCGAACTCGCATTGAATCCACCTGGTAGTACCCAAACTCCTCGTGTGATTATCTTATGTAGGAAGACCTGTGTGTCCGCTCTGTTTGATTAACATTATTTACTATATAAATGTGTTAAAGTGTGTTAAATTATAAGGATTAGGTTATGATGGAACTGACATATCTTTAGGATAAAAGTTCCTAATTCAAAATAGATAAAAAAAGAAGACCTGTGCCCAGCAGTGGGACGTTTGATTCTAATTAATAGAACAGTAATTAAAAATGCGGAATTACTTTAAAACTATTGATGAAATATTGTGTATCAATATTGATACAACATGTTATCAAGTCAAATTTATAAGCTAGAACGTATAATCAAATGTAATCAATTAAAAATATTTACTGTAAGGCTTTTTGCATACACTGATAGTGATTTCATTGGCAAAAATTTTGTCAGTTATCACTAAACTCAAACAGTTCCTAAAGTTCGGAATATTAAATCGTCGATTGTTATCTATCTAGAAATAAGTTTTTCTTTTGAAATGATTTTTTTTAATAACTGTGAAATAATCAAAGTTATTCGTTGAGTCCATGTTTACGTTTATATTCAAAATATACTTTAAAAGAATTGACGATTTTTTAATTCATAATCAATACTATGCGTCAAAAAAGCGTTTGGAAGTCGTGTGACTAACGATCTCATTATGTTTGGTTTAGAATTAGCTGAAATAATTTACCCTTTGAATTGCCGACTCTTATTTTAAATACGTATAATTTCCCAAACAAGCGGATCTTGTCTTAATTAAAACGTGAATTTAAACTAATGATTAAAGGTTGACTCTATTGTTCTTCGGAGAAAATATTATTAGGTATTTCTGACACAAGAACAATGAAATACTTATATTTATATTTTAATACGGTCATATAAGTAATCTAAATTTTGGGATTCATTTGTAAAGAGAATTTAATAAAAATATTTCTCACTCCTATTTCTCTTGGCCAAAGTAAGCATCATTAAGAACTTGTGTTATGGTTACTAGATAACGGAGGATTTTAAATAGTAATATGTATATAAATATCAGGAATATGCTAAATGAATAATCGTACAACATTCAAGAGAAAATTTTCCTACTCACTGTACAAACATCTGCCCTATTGGCTTACGAACCCAGGACCTCTGGCTGAGAAGACAGGGGTACTTGCCACTCTATCAAACGGCGCTCTATATACGGCTAAATAAAACATGTCATGTAAAATTGACTTAATTGATGAAGAGTGTGTAATTTAATTAACGGAATAATATACATCACTCGATTAACAATAATTAATCCAGCTATCTAAATATCCTGCTACGCCTGCAACTTCAGTAGCTTAATGAAACTTCTACTACTCAATTAGTACGAGTTGTATAACTGAATATTTTAACTCACACCTTCTGATAACTAACGATTAGATATTCCACAAAGGATATACAACACTAACAACGAAATTCCCACAGATAATTCTCGTTAGATTTCTAGCAATATGGCATATCTGACCGTATTTCAGTGGAGGAATAGAAGGATGTTATAATTATTGCTATGAATATTATTAAGTCCATATCTAGCCAGATAATAATGAATACATTATAATATTGTTAATTATTTGTTGTATTGTTATAGAGCAGTAGATAACACATAACGGAAAATAATGATAACGTATATTTGTATTACCTGTATAATCGCGTTGATCGTGAAGAATAATGATTATTACTAGACCTTAACTTACCAGACAGAACCGGCTATATTATCGAAGTTGTCCTAAACAATAATTGCGTTACGAGTATCCTTTTATATTACCATAGAAGACATTTATTTTATTACGCCGGTTGTAAACAAAATTGCCTTGTAATACGAAGCCTGTCTCGGACTGCGTTTGTGTAAACAGAAAGAAAATAAAATAAACTATGGGACGGCGTAAAAGCACGCTTGAGGACATAAAATGGGACCGGATATTATCCACTGCGTTATCTCTAAGGGATTTAGCTTATCATGAAACACTGACACTTAGTATCTAGCTTTATATTACGAATTGCTATTTAAAAAGTGTTAAAGTTAATAATATTCAATTTTATATTGTATCTTAATTGCAGTATGAAATTAAAGTCTGAATAAAAACAAGCCTCATTATCAGCTATACCGAGAAGTTCCATTGCGGTTCATTCTGGCTTAACACAGGTGGGTGTGATTAGACCCAGTTTGATCGCCTGTATTTCTTGAAGCACGGGAAAGTGCACTTTTAAAAATAATATAATTTTGAACATAATTTGCTTACACAGAAATTTAATTCTCCATTTTAACGTGTTTAACATACTACATACCTAATCTATGTCAGTATTGAATTTAATTTTGGGCCCTGTACAAAATAAAAATTTTGCGCAGTGACTAAAATAAAATCCTATGTCTATTCGAAATTTAAAATCTTTGTGCGAATTAATTTCGTAATGTCGTAGCCAAAGTTTAAAAATCCGTAGTTTGTAGCAAACCGTAGCCATGGCCAGCTTGTAGTAGATATGTTTAACTTTATTGTGCAGGAAAATATTATCATTTATATGTCGTCAAACATATACTATAAAGGGGTACATTAACGGGGATAATTTTTAAAATCATGAATAAAGTACGTAAGAATAGAAAAGAATTATACGTAAAACGTTTCAATACCTTAAATTACATTGATGCAATCTTCGCGTTTTATGTGAAAATTCAAGACAGTTTTTTTTCATAGTTAATTTACATTTAATTACAGTATATATGTGCCATGTTATTCTTGAACTTTCTGCCATCTTATAGGTACAGAAGTGATCCCTATACTGAAGAACGCAACAAGTAGTTTTGGCAGTTTTCTCTTGACATAACCTGACACTGCCTAAATAATTCTAAAGAGATCGAAATATGAAATCTGAAGGTTTAAGATCAGTGTTATATGGCAGATGCATTATCAACACCCAGTTAAACTCTCATAATTTTTGCTGAGTAGCTAAATATGTTTGTGCGTTATAGTGATAAAAGACCACACTCTTTCTATTAATCAATTCAGGCCGCTGAATGAGAAATGTATCACCAGTCATTCATCACCAGCAATCTCTTCATAACAGTTCGGTTTCATTACGTCTCAATAAAGAATCGCAAATGAGTAAAATCGTAAATCGAAAAGAATCGTAAATTAGTTTTTTTGTGTGTTTCTCTTTTTGAATTGGCTGATGTACAATAAAGATATATTCTATTCTATTCCATTCTATGAGTACACGGTTCATTAGGTTTCTTTCAGTAGTTTTTGTGTACCCAGTTTTTTTCAAATGGGTTAAAACTGTTTTGTGGTCAGTTCTTTAACTATGTCGTAACTGATGATATTAACGGCTACAGAGCGAGGTGCATCTTAGACATCAATATTGAAAACGCTTAAATCAACTGTGTGCTACTCTTACTGACACTGCATTACGTCAGTAAACGTCACAATTTTTCGCGGCTTGAGTTGCATTTTTTGCTTTTTGTAATAAAATTTTAAAATGTACCTAATTTTCTAATTCGATTTGCTTATTTTGACAGAAAGAAAATGGGAAACAAAATTTTCCTAATTTGATTCTTTTTTGAAATTTCACCTTTTTAATATCATGAAAACCAGCCAAACCTGCTAAAACTCCCCAGTAACTCGAGTTAGCGGGCAGTTTTAGTGAGTATTCCCAGTGCCACTCTGATGAGGTATTGGGTGAGCCCCAAACATGCTCGCCGCTTAGCCAGAGGTGTAGATGCGTATGTAGATCAGAATACAGATTCCTGCTCGTAAAAATGGACAACTTTTTGTATCAGAAAATCTGAATAAAAATTCAATAAATCATTCAATTCAATTTCAATCATTAATATCTGATTTTCAGATATTAATGATAACCTTTGTCTGATTGAAAAAAAACTGAATCTTTGAATCTATTTGTATCGAAACAAGTAACAATACGAACTTTCTTTTTATTTAGAATTAATTAGGCATTAGTTTGTGTTCAAAAAAGTATTTTGCTTTGTTCCCCAATAATAATATTTATTATGGATGATTACGCAATGTAGAAATATTTTTTGTCGAAATCAACTTGGTTCTTTCTTGCCAAAACTTATTTAATATAATGATGTTTGAAGAGGCAGATGGATGAAGTAGTCTACGTATATTGATAATAGTTGGTAAAATTGTTCTCGGTCACGCAAGGGTGGAAGGTGGCTTTCTTTGATTACATACAATAAATGGGGCAATGTTTTGCCTTTTACCAATATGAAAATAATGGTTGAAACAATAATTGTTTCCAGAAAATATTTAATACGCCTATTATTTTCATTGAATACATTTTCGTACGTCAACCGTACTAAAATAACAAAATAGAAACGAAGTGAAAAACGTCTTTAAACATACAAAACAATATTTAAAAGAATTAATTTTAAGTTTAAAAGCAGCATGAAAAATCAAAAAGAGTTTTGCTTTTTGAAGTAGTTACATTAAATATTTTACTACTGATAAATGTCCAAAGTCAAAGCTAATTGGGTGACCATTACTATTGCTCATATTGGATGGATGTTTGTCTGTAAGTCATTGATTGAGTTACTTATATTCTTATTTATTTATTTATCTAACAATTTATGTACACACAAAGACAATTATAATAAAAGGACACTACAAAATTGTACAAAGGCACTGCTTATTTCTATAAGAAATCTCTTCCAGCAGCCCCATATATGGGAAAAGTGACATCGAAAGGTAGAGGGGCATATATATATATATATATATACACACAAATACATACATACGCACTCTGTAAAGAGATATAATGTGCTTTCTTTTCTTTTTAATATACTATTAATCCTGTTCGTGGAAAAACGTTCCATTGTAATATATACCTTCCAACTTCTTAATAAAATCACTCCCAATTTAAAATTGTCGCATGAAATCCTTTGACACAATGTTGAAATCATCGGGCATCAGTATTTAACAAACTTTAGACATATTTTGGTTCAAATACGTAAATCTACTTATAAGATATTATTTCTAAAAGCTTTTTTACGATTATTTCAAATGAACACAATAGCACTGTTTTTCACAAAACTCCTTTTCGTTAGAAATAAGAAATGCTTTCATAAATTTTCTTCATAAAATTTCTTTGTAGGCACTTAATTCACCTTCAACGACTCACGTGTATTCCATCTTAAAGTTAATCTTTTCATTAGAAGTCACTTGACACAAAAATATTGGCCTATTTAGAAGTATGTGTTTTTCTGTTATTAAAAGGAAATTTTATCTTCTATTTCTGATAGCGAAGATAAAAATGATATACTAAAACACCTTGTTTCATATAAAGATATTATGAATATGAGAAAACCGCGACACTGTATGTAGTTTACGCTATCCTATAAGTGAGATGCTTTAATGTCATCTTAAATATTAAAATTTATATCTTTTCGACGGTTTCAGAATATGTTACGACGTATATTTGATATATTAAAATCAGTATTCTATCCTAGACCTAAAGTCCCTGACTTAGTTCATAGTATAAGCAAGTTAAAATGGCGCCTAACGCGTAGAATGAAATGTTGATAAAACTTTAAAATTCAACATAAAAAGCATTCAATACAATCTAGCATGGCAACCACAAATCAAAAACCTCAAAAATGTCTTTAACAAGTTTGACAGACAATCAAGATAGCCAATAGTTGTTGGCTTTTAAAAACGTTCCAATTTTAAATCCTCACATTCACTTTTATTTTTTTCATGGGTGTGGAGAAAAAAAGAAGAAGATAACAAAATATATTTTTTGAAATATTACAAGACCACCAAATACGTCATTGCTTTTGTTGGTCTCGTAATGTTACTATTTGATTTATACATTATTTTATTGTAAAAAAATTACAATAAAAAATGATACCTTTTAGCAAATTTACGGTACGCATCTCAACAAACAAACAATCTTTTATTACACAGTAGGCTGCAAGAAAAATCTGTGCGTGTCAAGCTTGTTGGCAGTATATTGCTTTTAATTACAACGTAGTCATGTGTTTGGTTCCATAATAATTATGTGATATTCCGATTTTTCAGATTTTATTTTATTCACTAAGATAGTTAAAGTCAATTTGACTTAAATTGTAGTGATTGTGCACATTTTTAAAATTTTCTCTGTATGATATCCTTCCTGCTGATATCCAACGTCCAACCAATATAAACTCCATGTTATGTCTTATTCCTAGAAAGGATATTGTTAAAATTTTAGGTCAATTTATTCACTCAAACAAAATTAAGCTCTAACTAATATGATCGTTCAGCTATATGTACAAACACATAGTCCTAATAAAATTACACTCTAACTTGAAATAACCCCTTTCCCTTATACTAATTATATGTTTGTTATTAAATATATAAGTGTATTAAAGTAAATATATAAGTATACATATATATTGTGCTGTCCTTTATTCCAGAGACTTCAGTGAGATCTGAAAACAACCAATAAAAATAACAAAGAAACATCATACCGTTTAGTGTTCCCTGACACTTGACATTGGCAGTAATGTCGCACAGTTCGACGTTGCCATATTAACAAAAGAAGAAGAAGAAGAAACTTCACGTACGAAATTAAAAAACAATAATAAAAAATAAAAAATAATATGTTTATTAAAGAGATTTATCACCCACTAATAATTTTGCTCTCACGAGTAAAACAATTTCTTGATATTTTCATCTCATCACATCTTTACTAATTTATAAAACTTGTTGGCCGGTCTAGATAAAGGATACAGGAATATTCCTTAAATTTTTGTGGACCAAATAGAATAACGGATCTTGCGTTTCCACGTGAGAAGATCCTTCGTGACCCAAGCTTCCCTATTGAATAAAAGTCAATTTACACGAAAACTTCCGCCACTATTCGAACGGAGCGAGTGTTATCGAGTGAAGGTTTACCTACACTTACCTACCATTTCTATCTATAACATATCTTTTCACTTCAACTTATTTAAATTTGCATACAAAAGTCATAAATTTTTATGGATTAGTTCCTTGGTTCGGTGTTTTGGTGTTTTTTATATTTAAGCCACGGAAATACAGTGTTTCGTGACTTAAATATAAAATGCTTAAATATTAACGAAAGTATTTTAATTGTGCTTTAGACAAAGCTAGAGATTTTTAATAATATCTTTTTATCTTTTCATAGTCAAGTAATCACAAAGTAAAAAGATTTAAAACGATTTCACAAAAAAAACTTTTAATCTATACCTTTCTTATTCTTTTCCTCAGTTTACGGTGGAAAATAAATGTTGTCAAATGACATCTAATAGATATTATACAACAAAACTGTGTTTCAATTACTATTGTGAAATATAGTACTTTGTAGGTCGCCCTTTGTACAAAATTAGTTAAAAGTATTTCTCTTCTTGAATTGGCTGAGGTACAATAAAGATATATTCTATTCTCTTTTATTCTATTCTATTCTATTCTACTTTGAAATAAGGGCACATGCACACAATTACTAATTTATTACAACGGATTTAACTACCTATAAAAGCTA
Source organism: Acentria ephemerella (assembly GCA_943193645.1). Classification (NCBI taxonomy): domain Eukaryota; kingdom Metazoa; phylum Arthropoda; class Insecta; order Lepidoptera; family Crambidae; genus Acentria; species Acentria ephemerella. Next base: position 10,319,660 of record OW971881.1, on the reverse strand, counting down.
ATGTGTGTACAAACTACTTCTCATCGATTTTGACGCAAAAATCAAAACAAACTAAATATTTTACTGGAAACTCACGACAGTCACACACAATAAGCTAGTCGCTTCGTTAATACGAAATAAGTTCCCCGAATCCCAAAATTCTATTACACGACCGAATTTCGAAACTAATTTGCATTCGAATTTAAATAATTCGGGCATATTGCGTACCTACTTTACTATAATAAGGCGACTGGTTCAATTAAAAAACTTAAATGTCCTTTAAAACTTATTACCTGATAACTATGTTGTTGCTGCCCCGTTAAAACAATGACATAATAAAGGTGTTTGGAAATCATATGAATCTAAAATAATGTTTGGAAACGTAGAAGTGAAAAAGAGAAAAGCGTCCAGATCCCGCGAGATGAACCTCCTTGATTTATGACACACTTTATTGTCCAATGTTTGTCGTCAAAAATGAAAGATCGTCTCTGTGACGTTTGTGATTGGACAAAAATAGTACGAATGAAACTGTGAATATATTTTTATTTTTCGTTTTCTTTGCTTCCCTTCGACAATGTAACTCAAAGTTCATAGAATAGAAAGATAGTATATTTCGAAGCCTGCTAACGGATTCTGATACACCCATGTTTTTTCAATGAATTCCTCAATCAAAATATTAAGATTTCAATTTATATTAAATATTATACCTATATCGACTACTGCATGGAACAGTACGAAATAAAGTAAATTTAATGAAGGGTGCTTCATTAAATGTGCTTTGAAATATAAAATTATAACCTTCCTTTTTGACCGCTAACTATAGCACAATTTATAATACAATTTAATGTTATAAGATTTAAATTATTTGATTAACAGTATTAATATTAACATCATACTATATATATTCATCAGTCTTAACATTCATAAGAATATGTAATGTACCTATACTGAATAAATGTATTTTGATTTGACTTTGAAGATTCGATCGCTGCTAAGCAACCAATCTACCTACATTTCCTACGCAGCAAAATTAAGCTTTCAAAGTCTGACGCAACTTTAGTTTTAGATAATGATCTAACAGCAATCGTATTGCAATAAGTTATGATATTGAATTAGTTTTAATTCATGTTCTTGATAAATGAGCGTTATTGAACGAATCAATAAGATGATCTTTTATCTCAGCAAAGAAAGTGAATGAACTTCAAAACTAAATGCAACGATTAGCCGATACACTGTGGTTCTGCTTAAGCTAATTGTGGTAGAGGAGTAAAAAACGTATCTTTTTATAAAATGATAACAATATTAGACAATTATTTATAACTATATTTATGCGGTACATTTATAAGAGAAACTGAAAAAGCCAATGTATATTTAATATAATTATTACTCTGATAACGAGCGACAGAAACTGCCTGTTTGTTGCACGTCATCCCAACATTAAAACAATGGAAGCAAGAGCTGAAAAAAGAATAAACGAAACTGAATTAATGTTGTATCAAAACAAAAAAACTCTTGGAAACATGAACCGTCGACGAAACGATGAAGACGATGTATATTGTGTTTTGATTAATATAAAACCTTTCACTATCGAATAGCTTTAATGAAATACGTAGGAATCAGTATAATTACGTGATACTTGGTGGGTTATTGACCTAAAAAAGATGGGTAATTTTGCAATGGCAATAAAATTGATAGTATCCACTACGAATTCATGTCAAAAATTTAATAATCAAATATCGTTTCATTGTCATTTTTCATATGATCTTTAGGGCTATCGACCTTATTTATGCAGTGGTAAAAATATGGTATCAATATAAAATACTAACACAAACAATAACACTAAAAAAATCTCACTTAGTTTTAGCAATAAATATTCTATCCTTTCTTACATCTAGGTAATAGCGTACATAAAAACTTCTCAATAACCCATTCCAGGCGGGAACATGGCGTTGTCAAAAGATTCCCTTTTGTATCAAAAGGGATATAGCCTGTAAACTCATTATTATTCAGACCAGCATATAATAATATCGTTACGAACTTTGTGACCCCGTAACGTTGGAATAATTGCTTGCGATACGTTAGAATACGTCATTGTTTACGTTCTAGTGTTACAGGTTTAAATTTTCACAGAATGAAGATATCCTCCTTGTAGATATATTAGGTCGGCGAAGAAATCTTTTCGCATATAGAATGTATAAACCTTTAACAAAATATCTTTGGCTGTACTATTTGTATCTAGCTGGTTATCATGACATTAAAAAGGTGACATTTCACAATTCTAAAAAACTATGTGTAGTTAATAAAGATATTTTTGATTTTGATTTTTTGATTATTTTTTTTTCACAATAGAATCAAATTAGGAAAATTTTGGTTCCTACTTTTTATCATTTGTTTTCTTTTGTCAAAATGAGCGATTCGAATGAAGAAATTAGATACATTTAATGACAGCCGGAATTAATTAAAAGAAAGGGTATGGTTTTTCATCACGATTATGCTAGAACACATACATATTTAGCCACTTAGCAAAAATTAAGAAAGTTGGTCAGGGAGGTGATAATGCATCCGTCATATAGCCCTGACCTTGCACCTTTAGATTTCTACCTGCTTCGGTCTCTTCAGATTTCTTTAGTTCATTGTCAGGTTGACATCAAGAGAGGACTGCCAAAACTACTTGTTGCATTTTTGATTAGAAGTCCCAAAATTTCTACAGCAACGGAATCATGTCTACAAGATGGCAGAAATTCGCCGAACAAATTATATACAATAATGTCACATATATACTGTAATTAAATGTAAATTAACTTTGAAAAAAACGTCTTGAATTTTCATATATAATAAGAAGGAACTTTTTCCCTAACCTATTATATTCACAATGTAAAAAAGTTTCTTATTTTCTAAATAATAACATTGTTATGATCGTTAAGAAATATTAGGTTCACGAAAAAGGGTAATTTAGAAAAAAGGGACGGTAATTTTAGATTAGGTAAATATTGGATTGTGAACTTAATTTCGAGTATCTTGTTGATATTTACAGACAGTGAGTAGATTATTAAGTTTCAGTCTTAATCTCAAATACCTGACTTTCCTTTTTAGTATCAACATTTTCAGTTAACTCTATGTTGTATTAATCTGTATATTTTGTAAAAACATAGCACTTCCGAGATTATTAATGTAACAGATAACATAAGGAAAAGTCTCTTTCAATTCGTAAGTGAAGCGCGGGATAGAACAAAAGACATCAAGATATTGATAAACTCGTGGACTCACAAAATAAGAACCAAATATTGATCAAAGATAGATTAAGTACCTTTCTAAGGCAATTTCTCGAATTTGGGATCGACTCAAGGGAAATCAGGAATCTTTGGTAAAAGCCTACTAAGAGATTAATTAAAATTAGTATTGCTTGTATTGGTTTGCTTTGTTTAACATAAAAAACCGGTCCATATCGGATTCCTTTAAGGGTTTTTACTTTCCTACGTTTGAATATATTTTTGATAAAAAAAACTGATTAATAATTATATATGCATACCCACTGATGTCCAGCATCAACCATAGCCTATAAATGCTTGTAATACTAATCGTAGCCACCAAATAAAAGTAATCAAAATGATGCTTGATATTCCAAACATTACACGAAGCAATGATCTTTTTGAAACTACACCAATTTCACCAAAGATTGAATACGTTAGATAAGCCATCGCCATAGTTCTGTACGTTTCAAATGCGTATATTGCGTGTAAAGTGAACACTGTCAGCCTCTTGCCAAAATAAAATAAAAAAAAACAGCACTAAAAATTTCTAGGAACACAAATAGAGCCTAAATAGTTTAATATCACTTGTAAGTCAATATTTACTATAGTTATTTCATTTATCTTTTTCCCTTGAATAGATTAGTGAATGAATAATGGCGTGCAGGTGAAAGGAGTGTAAATGTGAGGAGCTCTTTAACGTAGTGGTTCGAATTGATTTGGATAACGAAAACAACACAACATTCGTCATGGTGTTGTGAAATTTCCTATCTTTAGTTCCTTCGTGCTTAGTAGTACTTTAAGCCGTTGGCTCTGGTTTTACGGGTAACTGCTTTCACCCACCAAACCGCATTGGCCAACCAAAGTGATGGTCTTATGGATCAAACTCCTTATGTGTTTCCTATGTAGGAAGCCCAGCGCCCAGCAGTGGGACGTATATAAGCTGGAGATGATAATGATGAGTGAAAGGAAAATATATTACTGTGGCGTGAAAGAAAGAGAGCAAACGAGTACTGTGCCTCATATCCATTGAGTAGACCTTCAAATTATGACACATTTTGAGTTGTGAGAGCATATCTAACGATTTACATTTTTGTTATGGCTTCTAATAATATACTTTGAAACAATATACGAAATAAAAAGCACCTAAATTATACGTGACAGAATCCCACTAAATAAATAGAAATAAAAATATATTTTTTATTAGTATTGACGCACCCAATTGTTAAATCGTAGGTACTTTAGAACCGACCGAAATAAACATTCTTTATAATTAACCTTAATTAAAACGATATTATATCAGTAATCAGGTTTCGATCATTTCCTTAAACACCATCCGAATTGGACAGGTAAAACTAATAACAATTTTATGTTAGCTTATTTAGTGCGCGAGAAAATTAGGGAATTTGTGAGTTTAGAATTGTTTTTAAATTAGATAGATATTGGTGCCGACTCTATTGACAGTCCCTTTAAACAAAATTCAGTTATCGGTCCTCCCTTTCATTCTAGTTGAATTCGAAACAGATAAAAAATTTCACGACGTCTCGATATACACTTTTTACGTTAATTTAAGCGTCTCTTAAAGTTTTTTCAAGTTCCCATTTAGAAAAGTCAATATCTAATAACGTCGTCAGTGATCTGTCTTTTTCTGTCTGAATTATAATGGAACAGTAGCACGAATTTAAATTAACTTTTGGTCCGTGCAGAATAAAACCAGGACAATTATCTGTACAAATTGTTTCATGGCGGTTTCATTTACATTTGTTCATTTAAAGGTCTATATCAACATCGGTAGCTTATTTATATGTATTATACTGATTTATTATTTCAAAGCAGGAAACAAACCAGTTAAACTAAACCAAACCCCAGCTGGCCCAAACCAATCCTAAAATTTCACCAAATATAAAATCACACCAAAATTATTTTAAATAAAAAACAAAGCAAATGTCTCTAACCTTGATGATGGTAAGCAGAACATAATTAATTCAGCACTCGACATACTGCCGTAGCAAGGTGTCTAAAAACTAATTTACTAACTATATGTATACTACTATGTATAGGTTTCATTTTAGCTAACTAGCTGACTAAATTTTCTCATGCACTGTGGCAGTGTGTAAGCTTTTTTTATGTTCTGCCTTTATAATACTAATACATAATGACATAATTGATTTGTAAATGTCATTATAAATACTAAAGGCTGAGAGTTTCTTGCGCCGCTTCTTCTCTGCAGCTACTAATTCGTCGAAGCGGTAGTAGGGTTGATTGGGAATATGCATACTTGTGTTTTTTTTACAATTTATTTAGTACATATTGAAATACTATAACTGGGACAATTAGTAAATGCCCGGTTGATACCCAGTAAAATTATGAGTATTGCCTTTATAATTATATTTATTTATTTTCTTATACATATTCCCTGTTGTGACGATTTAAAAGAGCTTAGTAAATAAGTCTATTTAAATAAAGTTATTTTTGACTTTGACTTTGTGAACGATCAAATTTTTATCTAGTAGTCCAACATCACATGCTCAGACTGTTAACCACTAATGAGGACGCGCGATTGGGCTTAATTGTTTGTGATAGTTAATTGATGACAATTCCTGTCTCTAATTAAGTAAAGTAATATCTGTATAATAATGACCAAACAAAGTCTCTAATTAGGTAAAGTAATATGTGTATATTAATGACCAATTATTACTACTGTATTGGTAGTAGTGGTACAAACGGTAATATTTCAGAGAAAAAATTATTAGCATTTTTAAATTAAGTTGCTAAGTAATTTGAGCACTGCAGGTGAAAGCAAATGCTTATCGAGATAACAATTTAAACTTTTATTAATAAGCTGTGAAATTCCTCCTAAAATTGATTCGAATGTAAATCTACTTAAAACTCATTGTCAAACGACAGGTTCGCCATCCATCAGGAACTCCATCTATTAAAAGTAATACGAAGAGAAAAGATAATTCCCATATAAAATTACCATTTCCTTAAAATTCCAATTTTTGATTTTTCAGTAGATTCAGATAGAGTAACGCACGCCGCGATTTGTTTGCGAATATGATTACAAAGCTCTTTGAAGTTCAAGGTCACCTTAGTTTTGTGTGTTATATGGCGATCCATCTTCAACCAGCCATTACAATAAGCTTTGCTCTCGATAATCTGAAATGATATCTATAAAATCAAAGTGCTACTGAGCGAATAAAATGTGTCGAATATAACTCTTTATCAGCTACAATTTATATTTGATGTCGCATACATCAAAGCTTTGTCGTAGTTTTATTCGTCGAGTAGTTTCATATTCTTTCTGACACTCACTTAAGTTTTTCTCAAGTTATCTACGTAGAAGTGAGGGTGGAAAACTTCTGTAAGTCATTATTTCCTTGCGCTCTAGATAGATTGCAAAATATGAAACAAATTTAAAATACTGAACTTTTTAATTATGTTCTTCAAAGGGGTGCACTATCGAATATGAAATTAGATATGAAATACATTTTTGCAAAATGATAAATGTAATGGTATCTTGAAAATAATATTAAATAGACGTGTATCATAATAATTTTATGATACGACCTTCATTTGGGCGATAATTTTTGTCTATTTTGAAAACTGTGTGTCAACAGAATTGTTTGGTATTTTATGAGCACCTTCGTAAAGTTAAATAAATACGATTTTATTATATTTGAATTCCATTATGTAGTCTTCAAGCACCGCAGGCCGAAGGTCAAAAGATATAAAGGGCTAGACTCCATCCGACCTATGTCGATGACACCCAAGGACGCCCGCATACTTTTATATTAGATATTTAATTGATTTTTTTTAAGGAAACTATTCACAAAAATGTTATTTCAGTACAATTTTCGTGTCGTTTTTTAACTAAGTAATAACTGCTTTACATCTAAATTAAAATATATTTATCAAGTAAAAAGTCTATTTAATAAATAAACCAGACTGTTAGAAACTCCTTGGAGTATTGATATGTTTTTATGAAAATTAAGTAAGTATTTTCAGAATTGTTAAAATTTTAGTTGGCTGAAAAATATATTGATTTCGAGCGTACGTAGTATTCTTCGTTATTTGCAAAATTTGTCGATAAAGACAGAACATGGTATATACTATTAAAGATATGGATGGAACACTTTTGTACGTCTTAACTTATGTTTTGTAGCTATATTGCAATAAAGTGTATTTTATCTATCAATTTTATTGACATTTAGTATCAATTGAAGTACCTAAGGCATTAATAACGCATTACCACTCTGCTAAAACAAAAGATAAATAATTTTTTTTAGTAGAAATAGAGTCCCTCTGCCCCCAATATAATACAACAACAGCACCCTTATTGTCTAACTGAATCTATCGCTATCGCTTTCATTTTGACGTACGCCATATATCCATTGACGCTTAACTGATAATCATTGCGACCTCTCGCTCTAGTACGCAGTAATGACTTTCTTCATCTAGAATACTAAATTCGTTTTACTTTAAACCGCACTTCTTTGAATACTTTTATCACATGATCTTTAATCTGCTCCTCATTTGTTATTGCAATATTAGAGAATTCTCTAGAATTATAATGGACTTAGAATTTAAAACAAGACATCACCGCAAGAGACTCATAAATAACACAGACACTTTAATATGCTTGATCGAATATCACAAGCAAGTTTCCACGAGAGATTTATACGATCTCCTAACTTAAGTTTTAACTTTCGCTTTGAAGTGACTATATCATATCGTGATTATAATGTCATTTAACGAGCAAGTAATAAGGAATATCCTATGTAATCGTATTACGGGACTAACTTGTATAATCGGTGTGTTAGTTGTCACTGTATGAACTAGAAAAACATGTGTTATATTGAATAGTTTTAATCAATGAAGTATTGTTTAAGATATCACATGATAAAAAATTTGAAATTTCATATATGGAATATGATCATCAAAATTAAATCAGAGCAAAAATCTCCGATTTCTAAAATCTTTTTTGGTCTGTCTGTAAGCGAACATCTGTAATACTAGTGAACAGATTTTGTTGTTTTATAAATATAAATAAAATTTTAAAGATTTTGTATGAATGTATGTTGGAAACACGAGAAATTTTTGATTGTTGCCGTTATAAATTTCCGTAACGCCTTTACGCAACTGACAAAGTACTCTATCTTGTTGAGTGTAATAAATAATGAGTTAGGCATGCCTGTGATACGCCAATCTTCTCAAGTAAATTGTAATATTATCTTTGAAACTATTGTTGATAATATATTTACTATATCTGTGATAACTATATATTATGTCTATTCAGATTTTCTTCAGCCCAATCACAAATTCTTGATGGATGATGTTGATAATGTAGATAATAATGATATTACCTTTATTAACAGTAATATGAATCGTCCGAACGTATTGAAGTATCTGATATCTGAACTAAGTCTGATGACTATATCTCAGAAATCAATGCGTATATTATTGTTGAAAACCATACAATCTAACGTGTAATAAAATATCAAAAACTAACTTTACACTTAATCAGTTTAATTCCAAATCAATAGTATTATGTAATGATATAAATTTGTCTTTAAAATATAACATTGTCCCTTTAAGAATGTAAAATAATACTGAATGCCTTTCTCCAACTTTGTTAATATCTTTGTTAAAATTTTGTTATCATACTATTGTTAAGTCATGAGAAGAACGCATTTATCCTTGTACAAGTTTATATAAACTCAAATGGATAAGTCCCACATATATTTAAAACAAACATGTATTTAATCTGAATAAATGTATTTGTGTCTGTGTGTGTTTGCGTGTGCATGTGTGTGTGAGAGAGAGAGAGAGCGTAAATTGCGTGTATGTGAGAGTATTTTATAATCTCAGTGTACATATTAGGTGACTCATTACATGGTAATAATTAAATGTAAATTTGAAACCAGCAGAACATACATATCACTCCGAGTTCATTGTATACATTGCTGCAGAGTAAGTCTAATTATTACAATGAAGTTTGGAATAGAAGGAGCGGTTTAACGATCAATTTAATTCGAAGTTCTTTGCCATTACCTTTGGAGTTAGGTAATTGAGAGGCAGTTCTCATGGCTTAATGATTGAAACACTTACCCCTTTCACTAGAGATCATAGTATCTCGCCACAGAATAGAAACATACAAATATCTTTAGAAATCACAAAAGTAAACTAAAAGTGATAGATGTGAAATTACTGGATATTAAAATTGACCAGTTTGTGTTTGGATATATCTTTTTTAAAGTCCATCAATTATCTTTATTGTAATTGATTGTTATTTAACAATTTTTTTTGAGGCATTCCTTCCTCAAACGGCTCTTTTACTCGATAAAATAGGAAATACCTACAAATCTTTGACATTCAACATAATCTTCTTCATATTTCTGTTTCAGTCTAGACTTTTTATCTTATGGTATAACTTGATTTACTGTATAATCATTCTGTGCAGTATCATCAAGAAATATTATATTACACTTTTATTTTTCCACAATAATATCTTTTGTTCAATATTATAATAGTTTGCGACTGAAGGCAATATACCTCTTTGGTGAAATTGATAAGCTATCAACCAATAATAAACAACTACACAAATAACAATCAACTTAGTGACCGTTGTTAATATTGTAAATAATAATATTACCAAGCAAATTATTAAAGAAAGGTTTTATTCCGCACTTGGAATATTGTACAAAATAATAAAAAAAAAATATAAATTGGATAAAGAACTCGTATAGGTCACATTATTTAATTCTCATCTATTAAGTTTAGACATAACACATTAACATATAGACATTTAATTACACTATCAGGTTACAAATTGTTTTTACGTAGCTTACTACTTATCATAAACTCTTATTATCTAAAAATACACAATATTTATCTTATTTTATTTATCTAATATCTCACACATCTTAGTTATATTAATTTACACACATTTAATATTTAATTGTTTTTTTCTATCTATAATTTTAATTTTAAAAAGCCCTCAGGTTGTAGCAGAATATCAGTGCTTTGTTCACATCCCGATGTGAACAAAATTAGTCACTGAGTTGCGACCCTTTTGCACTTCTGCAGTGCACACAAAGGTCTTTAATACCTTTATTATAAAATGTTTGTCTTTTAATCTATGTACTGTCTGGATGGATTGTGTGTGATGTAGAGATGGAAATGTTTTATCTATCTATCTATCTAAGTTCGAAAACTCGAAAATCAATTTAATTTAGTGACCCCTATATGATTTAAAAAGAAACTTATCCCGTTTGTTTTGATTGGTTAGGCTATGATCAAAAAATTAAAAATAAAACAGCTTTTTTAACATATCGTAAGTTGTGCAACTTTTCCCATTTAGCACCGCTTATAATTTATATTTAAATTTTATTTTACACAGCCACCGGCTACACCGATCTGCTCACCACACTGCATTAGATTCAATTAACCGTATAATGATCATCAGCCCACTAATCCGGGTCTTACGGACCGGATAGACAGCGTCCGGTTATCCGGCTCCCTACGCCTATTACCGATCCATGTCAATTTTAACCGTGCTCACTTTGATGCCTTGTTTGTTGTGTATCTTATGGGTGAAGGTTCCGTTTGTACTTAGGAATCCAATAAAGGAGATGATCAACAGAAGCTAAGTACTTGAATAGGCCATCTATTTTAGGGACTAAAAATTAGAGAAATTGAAATTCTTACGTCGTAAATTTTGTCGGTACATCGTAAAATCATAATGTATCATTGAATAAACTCTATTAACAGATAATAAATACATATAGAAAATATTTATTTCGCTATGGAAGCTAATTTGAAATCCTAAAAGAGAGGGGCCAGATGCTAAACTGGTTTTTTTATACCGACTACAAAAAAGGAGGAATTTTATTGATATGTACACTGATTTCTCTGTCCGCAGTGAAGCGATTTTCAGAAATCTCTTTTATTGTTAGAGTATACTCCTGAAATGGACTCATTGTCACTAATTCAGGATGCCATCATTGGATCCCAGACATATCTTAAAATTTTAATGGCACTTATTAAGTTTTTCTTTTTTTATATGGCTCTACGAGAATTTTTAACCAACAGATAGGCAAGTTGAAAATCCTAACGGTCACCCATCTCAAAAACTGAACACTTAAAATTGTAAAATAATTTTTTTAAACAAAACTGAAACCAAAATTAATAACAATAAAGGCAAAGATTTAAATTAAGAAATTATCCAATTGAAAAATGTTCTTTTTTAGTTTCCAGAAACTGAAGTTTGTGTTGTCAAGAAAGTGGTTTAATTTTTGTTATTTCACCTTTTAAATTTAAAAAATTGTATATAATTCTGCAATACGAATGAACTGGCAAATAAACAATATCCTTATGAAGTAAGTAGGTTAGTAATTTGTGTTTAAGAAAACTAAAAGATTTATCGAGCACTTAGAATACTCGCAGTGGTGTAAGACATTAGAATCATTTATATCTATATCTATGGAAGCTATAAATTGATGATGGAGAATGCAATTACATTTTCGTTGAAAGCGGTGTTGGTATAATCAATTGATTTTCATTCAATTAATCATTTTCAATCAGATTAAATAAATCATGATTAAAAGTACTCTTAATCATGATTATTGACGTTACTAATAAACATTAATATTTATAAACCAATGCATAAATAAATGTCAATTTTACGTAAAAGAAATTATATAAAATAATGACATAGATTTATTAAATCATTTTAATTACACCTTGAAGGGAGACCTCATGAATGGTACACCAGTAAATACGCGTCGACTGCTGCGTTACATTGCTTAACAGAACCAATACATATTATCATATTATATAAGGATTGTAATTGGATAACACAATGATGTAGAGATTTTGAAACGGATCATTTGCTATGATGAAAAGTTAATCCCGTATATATCCAGTATTCTCAAAAGGATTGAGACAAGCGCAATGGTTGAACTCTGGAGAATCAGCTAATCTTTCTCCAAGTGAAAATTGACTCAAACATGTGAGTTTTTGGTGCACTAGTGTCAGTTAATTAAAGCCAAAAGAAATCATTATTCAATAATTAAAAACATAGAGGTAAAACTTTCATTTTAATCCGATTTGAAAACGGTAGTTCCGTAAACCATACAGCAAAAAACTGGATTTTGGCTTAGTCTACGAGGCCGCCAATATTCAAAATGAAAAAAAATACGATAATTATAAGTTAAATTATTGAAAAAACCTCAAACAATTATTTCACCGGTAAAATTATCCATATTGTCTACAAAAATACCAGACGCGCAAATCGGCTAATTACGTATTTTTTACATTTTATTATTGCTTTGGTTGAAACGGTGATGGAGATATGGGATTTTTTAGTGCTAGCGAGTACGTTTGTTTTACATGTCAACAAATACCGTGACCTAGATAATTTTCAAGATTATAAATAACTTTCATTATCAAATATTACAGTCATTTTCAAACAATACAGCATACTAAGCGATCAATATCAATAAATGTTACTCCGACCAACCAAAGAGTTCTATAATAATGATTAGACCTTAAACGATCCAATAAAATCGTTGTACGACAATCGAGCTATTTTCCGTCATTTGACAAGTTCGGGTTAACAGCGAATGTCCGCAGTGACGTCTTTTATTCAATTTGTCACCAACTTTATACAAGTGTGAGGTTTTATTCGAGATACCTTTTACTCATATTACACACTAGCTACAAAGACCTATTAAATTGATATTCTAGACGAGACTCAAAATTAACTCGCTCGGATATTATTTTATTCGTTATTAATTAAATTTCTAATGTTATCTCCCAATGAGGGCAACGTCCTTCTTCTCTCTTTTGTATATCCATTCCAGAGAGTTGCCTGGAATAGAGCGCTGTTAGCGATAAGAGCGAATCTTTTATATCGCTATAGTATGTATCAAACACCTTGTATGTAATATAATGGACTTACATAAGTTTCGTAATGAACATTTCACCGTCTGAGATGTAATTTTTATTTTTATTTTTTTAATCATTATTAGCAATTTATATTGTATACTACTTTCTCTTGCTAAAGACCACTTATTTAAAGTTTAAGTTATTTTAAAGTTATTAAGTTATAAATACTGTAACTTTTTCCTAGCTATTTAAATTTTAAATAGAAAATCACTTAAATGGAGCGATCTAAATAAACTTCACCGTAAACTTTTTCTTTATGCGGCGCTAGAAACTATAATTTTATGATCAATTTAGCTTACGAAATCTTTGCAAATACATTTTTACTATAATATAATTGTTTAAATAATTTTGGTAGTACCACTAAGCAACAAATAACGGAAAATTTAAATTTACTGTGTGACAAGTAAAAATTTTGCTATTAACATTTATTTTTATTTGTCAGGGAATAGGTTAGCAGTATGGCCTATTAATTTTCTCTTAATAATTCTCCTATTAACGATACAATAACTGTGCCCACGACTACATTCGCGTGGATTTCGCAAGTTCTAAAAAGTTTTTAATTTCTCCTATTAGTCTATAGCCTTTCTTGAATATTCGTACTCCTTAAACAAGCATCTGCCACTACCGGGATTCGAACCCAGGATCTCTGGCTAAGTAGACAGAGGTCGACCACTTGACCAGACGGCCTTTGTAATTATGACTATCTATGAGGTTCAAGTTTTATTTTTATTAGAATTTTATGGTTTAATATACTTCAAATGTATCATTATACAAGAATAGTAACTTATCTTTTAATACGTACTATATTTTGTATTTTATCTTTTAATAACCTTGGGCCCAATAGCATGGGCGTAACTTGAATGAAGCGTAAATTGCTTCGTCATCACGCCATATAACAAGAGGGTCCGAAAAAATGGCCTTCTTACAACACTAGCGTACAATCACGATGCCCTACACACGTTATTCCGAGAAATAAAACGCTGCAGACGGATATTGCTGAGCCAATTATCCGTCGGCTGGAAGAATTCAGAATGAAACGAAAAATAAACCCGCTAAGAATTTGTTAGTTTTCGTATGTGCGAAGCTTTAAAGAATCATGATGTTACAGAAAATTGAAATTTTAATTTTTAAAAACTCGCTCTTGCTTTTTCTGTTGCTATTGGATATCCCAAAAAAAAAATTAACATATAAGATCTGTTAATATGATAAATTAAATTATATTAAGTGTAAACGTACTATTTTCTCTTGAGTTGGTTAATAATGCTAAAAATTTAGATGTGCGTCAAGACAAAGCCTAGAATGTTTTTATTAAATTATGATGTTATTATTATGCTTTGAACTTTTATTAACACTGGCCCTGATTCTGAATATAACATTCTATATTTAAGTGCCGTGCGGGTCGTTCTCTCTATATGACTAAGAAAAATCCTCATTCACAAAGGTTTTTTAAATGATTGAGGTTATTATAATGTACGTTTTAGAAAGCATCTCCTTGCATGCCATTTAAAATTGTGAATAATTTCTAAAGAAAGCCGTTAAATACCTTATTATTGTGTAGGTTATTGACATTTATTGGTTTATTTTTTATTTTTTTCTACGAGTTATTGTTTAAGTTTATATAAATCACTTTACCCTTTCAATCACTTAATTTACAAAATACAATTTCCTGTATGTGTTGCGAGTAAGTTCGCCGAACTCATCGAAGACGCTTTCTAGCAAAATATCGTCATATCAGTCGTCTGGTACGTATTGATCTGAAAGAATTACTCGATATTTACATTTTTCTTTCTACATATTTCAAATATTTATTGACAATAATTCCGATCCCAACTCAGAAACTCCACGGACGCTCCTCAAAATCTCTTGTGAATTATTCACCCTTTGAAATCGCAACGGTATTTCTTCGTAACCACAATATGTACTTACATATCCAAACATTTACCCCAATATTTGGTTCCCAATATTGATTCAAACACTCATCATTGATTCTGATCCTGATGTTATATTATGAATCTACAAACCAGAATGTTTCAGGGGCAATATAAAACATTCTCCGGGATCATATTGTGACATCAGATGGAAAATGTTTATTCAAAGTCACTGACCCATGGTATCTACTTAGAAAAGATAAGTAGTTTTTAATTTTGTAGCTTCATTATTCAAAATTTACTATATACAAAACTGATCAAATAACTGACCTAAGACAATAAACTTGTCAAGAATCGAAAATATGAAATTTAAAAATGAAAAGAACAAGTCCTATCTTGAATATATAAAACATTGGCCATTTTTAATTTTGCGTTTTTGTGCCTAAGATTTAATAAATTGGTCTGACGCACATATACACAATTGTATTGGAATCAAAACCCAATTGTCTCTTGAAAATCTATTCAATTATGTCATTAAGTCAATGAAAGTTTGGAACCGGTTAAAAGTAGATCAGATACGCATTTAGAGCTTTGTACCACTTTGTTTGCTATAAAAGAAAACGTTTTCAATGATACCCAACTCTAAAAACCTTAAGAGAAATCACACCTATTTTCTTTCTATAGAAACTTATACAGTAGGTATCTAAAGAATAAGTTCCTATCTTGATTAAGCTTTGGAGAGCTTTTGCCAAAATGAAAGTTTTTCCAGAAATAAAGACTGAACAGAGACACCTACTTAATCAATAATGAAACAAAACTCCGGATAAAAATCAATAATTAATAGATGTATTTGATCTGATCATATTTAATGAAATATAATGATATAAAATGAATATTATAAATCAAAAAGTACATGGCAAAGAATAAATAATATTTATCTAGATTTTCAATCCAAAATAAGTTAAAATTTCATCAGGTCTTAATATTAATAAATGTCAACCTAAGATGGCTGACGGTGGTTGAATGTGGTAAGCAAAAGATCCAGCAAGATCCGACGTCCAACACATGCCTCGATTTTCTTAGTGTAAAACACTTATAGCACTACGAGTGATTATGGAGAAACTGATACATTTTGTAGCTAGATAAATTAATTAATATTATCAAATTATTTCTGTAAGAATTGGCGGTTTTTGTATTTTTATATAAACTGTTTAAAGTCTTACCTGTTATAGTACGAAAACTTTACAAAGTGATTGAAAATAAATCATTCAGTATGGAACATATTTAATTAACGTCCTTACCTTAGACGAGAAAATTTAACCACAAAAGGAGGTTCATACTGACATTTTATAGAAATAGTTCAAAAATTCAAGATCCTATTTAAATTCCACATATAAACCAGAGTAACTACGTATAAAGTAAGTTGAGGTAATATATTTTAGGTTCAACCGTCGCAACGAATATATATCACTGGTTCACAGACATCCCGAGATTCGTAGAATATCCACATCAATTTGAACTTTGTCTGGTTCGAAGAATCTGGATGAATCCTAAGTGGATTTAAGGGAAGGGAGGAAATATGAACGGTTAGTGTTACAAATCAATAAATATAAATCTTTCACCATTTTCTGAATATGTCATATGCATTCTGATGTCGGATACAATACGGCAAAAAAGCGAAACCTTGTTACTCATACAAAAGCTTATTCTAACAAAGTCAGTAGCACTTTGTGATATTCCGTTTACCATAGTATATACTAAGTATACATACTATACTAGTATATACATACTAAGTCTAACCAGAGTAAAACGTTTGATATTTATCGTTTATTTATTTTATATTACAAGAACTTAAGATATGAAGTTAGAATTTTTTTTAATAAAGGTGGCGCAGAACCATAGCTTTCGTAAAAGGAAACAAGTAAACCGCCTCAGACTACGTGCGAACAATAATAGCCTACTCTTGCAGGGTTGTCACTTTTATTTGGGCGGATCGATACCGTGAACAATCCATAATAAGAACAATTATTTCTTGGTTTTTTTTACAATCTATCTTTGATCTGCAAAGTAGGTCCTAATAAAACTTATCTCAAATCAATTAACTAGTTCTTAGAACTTTTATGTCACAGTAAGATATGTACCTAAACGTTGTTGTTCAACTTGTAATTATAATATTTTCATAATAAGCCAGCTTTAAACTATGTGTTAATAATTTTGACTGGTAGGCAACAATACAGAGTCCGCGTGGAACGGGTACCGTGCAAGCAACCGCGCCTGGCGCACTTTTAGCACTGATAATTTTGTCATTATCTGTTTACAGCGACGCGTCCAGATTGACATGCATACTAAAAAACCACGGTAGGTGCGTTTGTTCAAAGATACAGCCAACCTGATAGTAAGCCGTTGCCGTAACTAAGCGTGACCGATAATTGCTTGCAACACTTATGATCCACAGATGTTCCGTCCGGTATAAAAAAGTGTTATTTTGACAGCATGGAGATCCATTGACAGGTGGAGGAGGAGACATGTCTTCCTGCTCATATTCTTCATCGATGAGCACTGGAAATCTTATTGTTTATTATCACGGCAAAAACTGATTACAATGTTATTAGTTACTTCTGTGAACTTCTGGAAGGAAGCACCTACATTCTTCTACATTGGAAAGCTATAAATTCAAGTTGGTTATAAGTTTTATAGGTTCAAAATTCTCCTAAACACAAAAAGAGTCAAAATTTATTTAACCTTCCGATTGAATTGTCTCAAAGTGTATAAAATTTAAAACGTTACTTATGTTTAAACATTAAAACGATAGTAACGTTAAATTTCACGAAGCTTAGATAAATTATTTCATGGCTTATCCCTTTCAAAGTTACCTTCGTATAAAATTTTTTAGCCTATATCTCCTTACTACGATCGACAAACCCTATTGTTGTAAATTTAGACACCTTTAAGTTATGATAATGCAATTTTTTCGTTATCAATTAATATTGTCATATCTGTATCGTATTCAAGTACCTACGGCTATAGGTGAACACATTACATTTTACATTACATTTTAGGTACTTAAATAATACTTACATGGCCGAAATATGGGACAAAATACGTATGATTTTCACGAACCTTAAGCCCGCATAACAATTCATAATTAATATTCATAGACTTACAATGTTAGGTATCGGTTTATTATTGTACAAATTATTAAACAATTTACTCTAGTCCTTTGTAATATGGTTAATTTCAGAATGGTGTGCTACGATCGTTTGGTATTGACTGGTATCTATATGCGTAAAATATAGTCTGTGAGATTTAAGAATATTATTTTGATATAAGTTATTAAGTATAAAAAAGCGTGTAGATATGGTTCTGAAAATCGTAACTAAAACAATAAGTAGCTCGTTCTGGGATCATAAATACGTTCAAAAAGATTAAACATTCAATACGGATTCGATGACAATTTCAAACATTTAAATAGCTGAGGAATTTATCTAGACTCGTCTTCGGCGGTTTTACGGTTACTTTATATTATAAGATGTACTTATTTAAGCTATTTAATTTTGTTTTCTGGTTTATCAAAGCCTTTTTTTTTGGACTGACTAATATTGTTGGCAGCAGATGGATAGCTTTATCAAAGCCGTGTGCTTTGACGCCTTTAATCACATGAGACAGATAACACTTTAGACGCACTCGTTAACATCTGGTTGAGTTGTCATTATTTTTAAGATGTAACTGTCAGGTATCAAAATTCCACTTTATCCGGGAGAGTTTGTAATGTTCGATTTCATGCCACACAGAAACCAGTCACGTTACCGTCACCGCCCGCCAATTTTCTTGAGACATCGTCTAAAGAAACTTGAACTTAAAAAAAAACCTGCTTCCGGTTCGCTCCCGCTACCGCTTGAGTGGGTTTAGCTAGTATTCTCTACTTTTACTTCTCCAATATAATATTTAATGATGTCAATCAAAAATTTGTTTTTGAAATGTGAAAGTTTGAAACGTTATTCAAAATAAATAGATAGGTAGAAGGAAGTTCTGTAATCTCCACACGAACATAAAAAAAACAAATTAAAATCAAACACAAAATGGCGGTAGTATCGATAAAAGCAATCCCTACTAGGAAACCATGAATCAGTAATAAATATGTATGAAATATACTTTACATAAATAAAATAACAATGAGAATTAGTTCTCATTGTAATTTTTCGTAAAAAGTTTAGAGGAATTTAAAAAGGAATAGGTATATCTAAAATTTTAGGAAAGTTCTATAACTATTAGATGAAATTTATAAAATGATATTATTACTTTTTCGATTAATAAAATAAATAAGGTTCAAATTTCAAAGGAAATGAAAAAAACAAAATGATTATAGAAGTAAGTTGAATTCACGTAAAACACCCTGAGACATATCTAATGGCTGATGGGAACACGCCATGCGTCGCTATGAATATTCCGTCACTCACTTTAGTGTAACGTAGACACGCTTTGTTCGATCCCTTCCCATTTTGTATTGTAACCAACCCAGCCTTTTATGCGTTTTGACAGAGTCGGCTGGTGAATAAAATAATATTGAGTCAACCATCACATGGGCTAAATTCTTCTCTTTCCAACCCTTTAGAAGTGAAAGAAATAGATATTATAGCTTATTATGCTGTATTGCTTTGAAATTTTCTGTTGAGATCTGTAATAAAATTACAAAGCTGAACGGTTTGTTTGGCTCAACGCGTATCTCAGGAACTTGTGATTCAAATTGAAAAACTAGAGCAGGATTTAAAGATAAAGTACTCGAGGGAAGATGGATAAATAACAATAAATAAATGTCTGACTTCTGGTAGTATTCTAAGTCATTGTATTTTGATTCCTAAAGCTAAGTTATAAAGAGCTTGTATTTAATATAAGTGGAACAAAAATATAAATTTAGAACAAACAATGGAATAAATAAACTGCTCTATTCGTTTCAATTAAGTTGGATACATATATATTTTGTATTTCTTTTTAAAGTACCCACGTTATAGGAAATAAATGTACCAGTAAAGTCCATTATTCTGTTATTTTACAGGGTACCAGGTGGCGACGGTAAATTTAAAACGCCAGCATAGCCTTCCTCGATAAATGTACTACTCAACACAAAATAAATATTTCAATTTAAACCAGTAGTTCCTAAAATAAGCGCGTCTAAACAATCACATATTTCAGCTTGATAAAATTAGTATAGAATAGTATATATAGATAGGAAATACAAAAGAGCTACTTTTGTATCGTTAATACAAGATTAAAATTGAACGAAAATGACGCATAAATTTTCGTGGCGAGGAAGAAAAGATGTACAGGTTGCAATGATGAAACAATCTTACAAAACACTAAATAGCTTTATAGCAATTATAATATATAAAAAAAAACCAGACATGAATATCTACCAATTTGTTTCTTAATGTCGGTACACGAAAATAACTAATAATACAATAAAATGGCTTCTCATTTCTCCATCCTTTAATATGGTTATAAACGATATTGTCGAATATTATTCACAGTATATTAGGGATCTGAATTGTGAATGTTATTCTTTTTCATTACACGTTAAAAGTTTAACAAGAGTCTGAAATTAAAGGAGGTAAACAATAATATTTTTATTAATGTTACTAAAACGTAAAGTTAAATTCATTAATTTATTTCTTTTGTTGTAATATAAAATATACATAATATTAAATGGTTTTCCGTTGTCTAGTATCCATAACAAAACTTACATTGGGCTAGATAATAATTTTAGATAATAAGAATTTAAAAATAATAATAATCACTGAAATTGGCTTCCATCAGGAATTGTAGGGACATTCGTATCTTTTGTCACCTCTTCGATATTCTGTTCAGTCCATCCTATCCCAATGATCTTCGTGAACGTTTCACCTTCTCCGGGTCCCAAGATGTTCCCTGCCGACCACATCTTGGCACTCCTCTTTATAACTCTCCCCACAAAACCGAAATTTATTCCTTTTCCTTCACTGTTCATACGGTGAGATTTTGAAACTCACTATCCTCCATTCGTGATTTGCAAACATTATTACAGTTTAGAACACGAATAAAAGCACATTATTTATGTTTACAGAGAAACTAAATATATATTAGGCGTATATATATCTCGTATTTACTTTTTATTTTCATTTAATTGTATTATATTTTTAATGGTACATGCTCCTCTGCCAATCGTTATCACTTTATCTATGTGTAGGATTGCTGAAAGAGATATGTAATCTAAATAAGAAGTACCTTTGTATAATTTTCTGATATTTAATTATCTTTTTGTGTACATAAATTATTAAATAAATAAATAATGATTGGTTATAATTATTTAATAATATCTATTTTTAGGGAAAGTATAATGCCATGGTGGTGATGAAAATCGTATAGCAATAGATAATATTATGACAGATTAGCAAAAACAAAACAAAAAAAGTAAAAGAAAGACAACAAGGCTAAATAAATAATAATAGGATATAAGGCAAGACTAAGTGATAAATGCTTCATATTTGTCACAGGAATATTAATATTATGTTATATTATAAATATTATAACATCTGTTCTAAATCACTTCCAAATCACTTCTAAATCACTTTCAAATTAAAATACAGTACATTTTCCTGCAGTCCAATTTGTACGATTGAAGTTTATATTTCTATGCTGTGAAATAACTATACTATGGTTATAACGGGGCTCACGGGTGATACTACAGGGATTCGGTTAATTTGTTTCTATGTGTGTGTACATCTATTTTGCATAACAGGCTATTTTTTATTATGTGTTGTATTTTTGTCGATATTTTCACACTGGACACACTATCCTCTTATCTTTTATACATGTTTTATACATTCTTCATTTTAAACATTGAAATATACATTTTTAAACTATGACAGTTTAAAAATGATTTAATTGAAAACTAACTCATACCTTATAAGTTTTCAAAGTGAAACATTAAATTGGAGTCTGATATGAGATTTTAATGTTAACATCTTCTGATGCCATTTCATTTTACGTGACATTGTAAAATAACAAAATGTAATGAAAGGTGATAATTTTTCAACACAAAAGAATATATGCGTCCATTAATTTCGATTCATCCACTTTACACTGCGTTGATATTTTTATTAAAAAATGAACTTCAGAATTATCTTATTTGGTAAATATAAATGACATATGTAATTGACCCCAGAAATTTTCATTTATGTAGCTCTGCAATATCCAGAAGCTCTGTAAAAGTCTGTAAAACTGGTTGGCGTTAAAAACCTCATTCGGGACACTAATCATTGATACCTAGCACCTCACACTAAAGATAACCTCAAAACCTCATCAATTTACACTCAAGAGATTTATTTGATTGATGTGACAGCGAGGATGAAACGACATTTCCTTGAAGGAAAGCGAGAATCGGCTTTCATAAAAGGCTGATGATTACGTAATATTTTCTTTTATTTATTTCAACGCAATAATGTTGAGTGAGGCGAGTGGTTTGTTGGTACAAAATTTGATTGTTTTTTGTAGAACACACAGAGCTATTGCATTCAGTGGAAAATATAATTTAAATTATATTTATTTACTGTTAACATTGCTATGAATGTCGCTTTTGTAATTTAATTTCATCAACGAGGAAAATCTTTGTTGCTTAATTTAACAAAAAATATATTTTCTAAATTACGTACCACGTTTGAGCACGACATAATTAGTCATTCTGTCTTTGTTAATAAACTTTAGCTAAGTCTAAATTTAATTAATATTAATTTAAAGAAATCTGCGGTGCTGATCGCTTTTTGCATTGAAGTGTTTGTCCGTTTTAAGTATATTACGACAAAAAGACGATTTGTTTGGGATTCCGGCAATTTTATGCTAATTGGTAACCTCGTCTTCCTTAGTGTTATTTCAATAGTAGCATGGTATATTTGCTAAGTATTGATTAATTTAAAGAGGGTTTGGGTGTATTTGAGAATCTTTTGTCGAACATTCTCGGCATAACTAGTTTAATAAAATTTGTATAATTTCAATTAAAATACCTTTGTTATGAAATCTATTGATAGTAATATACTCAATAAATTTTTTAGTTATTTTATTAAAAAAACATTACAAAAGTGTTGATGTTTAACGCGATATGGATCTGTATGTAGATTACTATTACTTAGAATAGATAGAGGGTACTACTACAAATTATTTTTTTAAATTTGACTTGCGTTAATTTATATTTGAATTTTGAGTCCATTTTTCATCTTGAGCACAGGTTGAAAGAGTATTATTAAATGCTCAATGCTTTTAAATATTTATTTGAATAACAAAGTAACTTAGTTTCATTTCCAAGAACGTATTAAACCAGACTACACGTTCTGAAATATGTTATTAAGGTTAAAAATGCTTGAGAACTCTAGAGATATGAACAAGTCAAGTAAGGATAGGTTTAGTAAACTCTAAAACATTCGATTACTTTGCTTTATTCAGTATTTTTACAAATCAAAACGAACTTTAACTTTTGGTTGTGAGATAATTAGGCAACGATCAAAGATGTGACAAAATTTATAGACAGTAAACAGAAGTCAGAAGAACGATTCGCTTTTCCAAATTAACGTTATTCCAGAGTGACTTATAATGCGTGCGTTATGGCTTCTATTTTGAAATTGGTTTGCATTACATTTCAACAAAGCCCCAAATACATATTGTTGTCTTTAACACGGTCGTGATAGTTACGTTTTATAATTAATTCTCGCGCTACGTTTTTTCAATGGTATGTTCATATCAACAGTACGGCACCGAATGGAAAAAAAATATTTTTGTTGTATTCATTATAGCATGGACAAGGTTCATTAAATATATTTAATAATTTTAACTGGGAACACTTCTGAGAAGCCGGGCTAGTTACGAATATCAATAGACCCATTCACGATGAACCATAGCGAAAGATAATTTGTTTTCTATATCGAATTAGTTCTCTTAAGTCCTTATACACTAGCGAGTCCCATTAACGGGAATGGTTTAAATATATTCCATAGCCTAGACTCATCAGCATTCAGCTGGTATTAGACAGAACAAACAGTCACGTAGTAGAACAGTGCCATTAAACTGCGATACAGAAAAATGCCTATGGAAGGGGAGAGGAAAGAAACATTATATAACGACCGAGCTCTTGCGGTATATAAGTCATACAGTATGAAGTTATGCTGCGCCCACACTGGAAACATCAGATATGTGGCACATGAATTAACTATAGAGTAATTTTCCATGATTCTACAATTTGTTGCGTATTGCCATATTTAAAGATTTTTGTAAGAAAATTATACTACACATAATAACTTTTCAATGTCCAGCGAACTGCATGAATACTGTTAAGGTTCTACATAACCATGCACCCAAATATATTAATAACTTAAGATTCTGAATCATGTGGAAATAATCTATATACATACATACATACATACACACATGCACATACGCACATACGAATATATATATATATATATATATATATATATATATATATATATATATATATATATATACCACAATAGATGAAAATAATAATTACAATAATAGATAGTAATCTTTGATTAGTCTTCTGAAAATATACTGCAAGTGAGTTTTTTATTTTAACCGGTAATTTTGAAGTATGGGGTCTGATCTACAATGCTATTAACATAATGCCAGCTCTTGATTTTAACAGGGTAGCCATTGCGTGAGTACTACCGAAGGTGTTACGAGCTTAACATCACTATTTAAAAAAGACTGATCAGAATTGATCAGAGACAGATCGGACGGGATAAAGACGGAGTGTACACAACACAACAGTGATGATCGTATTTAAGCTAGGCACTAGTCAATACACTTTGTAAAAATTTTCTTAGTGTACACGAAGCTTTATAAAATCAATGAAAAGTATGTACACATGAAAGTAAACATTCAACGGCGTCATGACATAGGGACGTCATATTACGTCACACGGGTGTGAATAACATGAACAAAATAATTTTAGGATTATAAATAATTCCTAACGATCTACATTTACACGTGGAGCAGATCAATATTGGAAATAATACAGTATTATGGACAAGATTTATTCGTACGTAGATGACTTATAAACAGCCTTCGAGAAGTTTAGTAGAAACGAGCATTATGACAAATTTTGTGCACTATATTCTTACGACATGTAGCAGTTTAGAGCTCAAAGGAAAGTTACTATTTTTGAACTGTCACTTGAAATAGGAATTATTAGAAATTTTAGCAGAGAAAATTTAGCAATGCTTAAATAAAAGTTGTTAGAACAAAACGTAAATATTAAATTCTTAGAAAAAAAAGGAAAAGTTTTTAATTGAGAGATACGTAGAGATCCTGTAAAACCTCTGTCTGATATACTAAGCATCAATGCTTACTTTGAGTCGTCTTTTCTTCTATTCCTCGGCCGCCTTGTTAATTAACAAATATAAATTGCTTTTCGTTAAGTTCGCTACAACTTAACAAAGGCTTGAATAATTTGTGTTCTTTTTTGTTTTAATAGCATTAATTTACGGGCTGTTTACAAACCAGTTAAAAAACAATTATTGAATATTGGTAATATAGTATGGAAAGTCTAGCGTGCTGTTCATTACTATTAATTCTTCCACTTAAATACTTCGAACCACTTTTAATAAATGACATTCGTGGCACACAAAGATAGTAAAGTACTCCAATTTGTTATGATAAAATTTTAAACGTTGTCAAGTATTAACAAATAAATTTTCTAACTTTCTATTTAATTGCCAACATTTTCCTTCTCTATTAAAGTTTTATCTGTTCATCCATCGGCCCTTGTAGAAGCATGACCCACTAACTGCCACTTCATATTTTATTAAAGGCTTAGTATCCCACAGTATCCATTAACTCACTTCTGTCACGGTGATTCGGCACTATGTGCTTGCTGCACAAAGAGCTTCGTAATTTTTGCGATCATCTATCTGTTTGTCACTTTACTGTGACAGATTAGGCTACTGTTTCGACAGGTTTTTTTCACAAAGGTTTTATTTATCAACGGTGATCACCCGGTTTTTATTTATAACCTATTTTAATATTCTGTTACGCAACAGATTTAGTGGTAATGTAAAATCCATTTAATAAAAACTGGTTTATGTGGCGGATTCCTAAGTATGAATTGGTTTTAAATATGTGTTATTAATCTCCAAAACACCCTTTATAATTCAAATTGAAGTATATGGTTCTTTGTATATTTGTATAAAATTAAAAATTAATAAGACTGTTTATGATTTCTTATTTTTAATGGTAAGTTTTGTGAGAATATTACGTATTTCATTCCCCCTCTTTGATAAAGATCAAACGTATAAAAAACATTTGATACTTAATTAAGATAAAGTGATTAGCTAAGCGTAATTTAAATATTGTATATTTATTAACGAAATTATAAATTAAAATAAATGTTCATGAAGTTGGGTTCACGATATTGAACCTCGAAGCTGAATGAAAAAGTTTTCATAGGGAGCTAGCATCATAGGAAGGATTGTATTTCGGAACCACCTTTTAATATAGACGAGATGAAGGCCATTTATACCATTAGTGGTCGAGATATGTACACCTTTAGCACATATTAAATTATTCACACGATATTTTCACCCAGTTCTGGCGAACCGCAAGGAGTGTTATTAATTTTCTCTTCATTATTATTCTAAGTGCGAACTTTTAATGCTTAGTACTGACGCCCACAAAAGGACAACATTGGATTATTTTAGAATAGAATTGAATATAACTTATAACGAATAACGTTATAAATATATATATACATAGGTACTTACTCAATGATAGCATATATACACTATATAATACATAGTAATATAAAAATATATCTACTAAAATACATATAATCACAGACCACTAAGGAGATGTATGATGTATTTTAATACATAATTCTTATCAATTATTCTGTGTTGGTAACATAATAATGAGAATAATCTGTTCTGCGCCCGGCATTGATCTCTTGATTTTGATGCACAACATTCAACATCTTATGACGAAAGATATACCAAGAAAGACACCGATAAATATCAAATAATACTACATTGCAAGGTATTGCAATAATTATATTTTAACAAAAGATAATTAATGAAATAATGGCTTCCTTTCACATCTAATAAAGTAAGACAATAATATTTTTTCGTTTCTACTAATTACGCCGTTGCCGATTTTCATTAGATGGAAAATTAAAAGTGGAAGAATAGAGAAGACTATCAATTTTATTTACTCAAAGCAATCTCAGGAGGGGTTTTACCCCTCACCCCTCAAAGAAAACTTCATCAATACAAGTCTCGAAATCCTTAGTTACTCAAGTTTATTTATAAAGGACGTGTTTTTTTATTCAAGTCAAAACGCTTCAGATCTTTCTTTACCAAATCTCATTCACATGTGTTCATTTAAATGTAATCATGATCCACAAGTCAACACTCGTTTTAAAACACAGCCTTATGTAAGCAAATTAATGAATTTAAGGGCGCGTGGTGAAAGCCAAAATGAATGTGCCCCACCCATCGCTTTGAAACACGTCATGCAGGTGTAAATAACATACTGCTACGGTTATACCCAATTCTAAATCAAAGGGTATTATATTATAATCGTTATATCTTGCTGTGAACATTATTCGTGACTACAATACAAAATTTATCGACTGTGTGTTTTAAGCATTCAGACGTAAAATTAGATATCAAACTAAAAACTTATTCTTTGTCGAATAGTTTGTGGTAAGATCAGTAACTTTGAATACTAATACAAAGATCCTGACTTCAATTCCATTAAAGGCCTATGAAAATTGAACGACAATTTTCTTCTAAATCAAAGTAACGCTAAATAAAACTATATTTCGCACCTCTTCCTCGAGGTTAGTAACTGGAAATAATAATATAATATTGTTTGTAGTTACTAATCTCTTCGGACGAAGGGCTTTGTATAATTATGATAGAACTTCACTTAAGGTAAGTTTATTCAATCATAAAATATAAATTTAAATAAGGCTAGCTTATTAAATTTTCATAAAAGTCTTCAAAAATTGTTCCGTTTCCGAAAGTTTCCACTCTATCATACAAAAAATATTTTCCGCTTATAAAGATCTTCAATCTAGTCTAAATAAGATAGTCTTTACATCTCATTTTAAATGAGTTTGCTTAATTAGTATCACAAATAAAAAAAGAAATAACGAAAAAGTTTAATATTTAACTATATTCAGACGCCGGTCTCATATTATTAAAATCAAACTTGTTTTCTATGACAATTTAAAACGTAATCAATTACATCTACTAATCTCAGAATAAAAAGTATAATCTCAAATAAAAAAAGAAATACGATGAGCGAAAGCTAGTTTTATTTACTTGCTTACTCAACTCGGTGATAAAATTAAATACTTTAACTAAACGAATCTCTGGTATTTGTAAAATAATCGTTTTGATGTTAAAGTGTTTTGACATTTTGAAGGTACAGTTTAGCTTATTAAGAATATTTAGAAGATTTATAGTCTCGGTTTAATAGTCCATAGGTAGTTCAGGGGGTAAAGCAGTTGCCCGGATAGTGAAACAACGTGGCTTCGCTTCTGTGTTCGCACTGAATGACATTTTCTAATTCGTTGTTTTCAGCTGTAGTTTAAATAATATTATATTCAATAGTTTAAATAATATTATATTAATTTCTGACATTTTCTTCCAAGTCTCTCACTATTGGTATTTTTCACTTTTGTGCCTACGCAACACCTTTCATATTGTGTAGAACCAAATTTAATGTACCATAATCTCTTCTGATCCTAATAGGTACATAAAGGAAAACAGTAGAATAAAATAGAAACTGCTTTATGTTTCAATTTCTGAATAACGGAAAGAAATATATTTCGTTTGCCACAAGTAAAGTATAAAGAAAAACACCCCCATTCATCTAATACCCAAATCTTCAGTATCAAGAAAGGGACAAAAACTGTAACTAAATAAGGCTATATTGGAGGAAAAATATATTTAGTATATCACTTTTTAGGGATTTTGCTCACTTTATATGCGGGTCAGAATGGTTTAATAATGCTCTCGATAGCTACTGCCAAAATAACTCGACCAGACTTAAGAAGGCACGCACGTAAGAAACCTTACTAAATTTTCTAACGAATATTTGTAATCAGTGCTCTTAGTGGCAAAAAAATAGGTACCTAGTACTAATTATAGCAGACACAGACTTCTACTTGACTATTCCTTTAGTTTTGTCACCTTTGGATGTTGCTAAAACCAAGTTATTTAAAAATTGAGTTCATTTATAACGATTTAATATTCATCTCCATAAGGATGGTTTTTTGAGTAACTACGATGTATTAAATAGGTATGTATTTAAGAGATCGTAGTTAGGAGGCCGATTATGTCTTCAATGTCATTGTCAATCCTCAAATGAAGTCAGTCCATAGATAGAGAATGAGAATCACTACTATGTGTGTGTAGTAATTTTCAGTAGTTTCTTTATGTTATACATTACTTGTAGGATTTCTTAATATTGTTTAGTTGAATACTGGGCTTATCTGTAGCAGAAACATTTAAATATTAATCACTGATCCAAAATCAGAAAAAAGAAATTAAAATTTTGTTCATATCAAGATTTGAGGCCACGATAAAAATACATGTAAAATCTTCACTTAAACCCAGTTTAAAGATTATTTCTTTGTATCAATAGTCATTACAATAATCAACTACTTATCACGTGACTTTAATCATAGTTTGATTATTATGTTACCCCAACTGTTTCAGCGTCTATCTAGATTATAGCTAAACAAGAACCCCGTTTATTCGCCAATGGCTTAAACAGATGCTGCCTCATTTTCATTCATTAAGAAAGAAAGAGAGGTAAATCAACCAGAGCAAACCAAGTCTAACTTTAGGCCATGTTTCGTAATAAGGTTTTATAAATTTTTGTTTCAGTAAAATAAGTATAAATAAATTTTTAAATATTATTGTGGCCGTAATTTGTTATCCTTATTATTAAATAAAGCTAAGCGTCAATTAAATTATAACATTATTATTAACCTACGAAAAATGTAATTGGGTATTTATAAGTTATCTTCAAACAATTGTCTTTTAAAATAGCTATCACCTTAAATATTGGAATGTACTAAAACAACATAATATTCCATACCTTTCTTTGTTCTCGTTGAATTAATTTACAAATATGTTTCATAGTAAAAATATAGGTATAAATTTTTCTTGAAATTCCTTAGCTATAAATTTCGTAAGTTGTCACGTCATTCTTACCATTTATTTCCATTTATTGATTTAATTCCATTTTGTTTAAATTACTTAAGATATTTAGTTAGTATTAGCTGTCTAAGTTTTGATCAAACTATTAATACTATTAGTATCAGAACTTTTATGTTATGAAAAATAAGTTTTATTGAAATATTTACTTTCAATAATCAAAAATTGTGGAAGTTGAATTTCAAATCAAGCTCCTAAGAAAGAGTTCATCCTTTGAAGTTTGAGAAATTATGTTATCTAAATTGAACAATTCCTCATCACAACAACGTAGCAATGCTTGTAACCAAAAAAAAAACTTACAACCTACCTATTCACAGCACTGAAAAGTTGTCATAACTGCGAGACTCGACTTCGGAAGGAGTTCTGCACACTCTGTATCGTCATACAACTATCCAAGTTCTTCGGAGGACGCTAGTAATGGAGATCAATTAGTTTTGACGCGAGGGGCGAGGGGGGGCCACCTAACGCGACGCGGGCTAATCGGACCACCAAGACCCGTGACTGCGGCGTTCGTGGATCCTACCGCCTCACTTCACCGCGCGCACGCGCCCTAGCACAGACAACACCGTGCACCTGTAATCTTATCTCGATTGCATAAAGCTCAAAATTGTAAACCTAAATCCGTAGCCGTACGCTCACCGCAAATTTTTCTCAATGTCCGTTCAACTAAATTGCAAAACCGCCGACGGAGGCGCGGAACAGCGGAGGGTTCTGTAATCACCTAGAAAACAAGCCGAGAGATAACTAGAGCCACTTTTTTTAATAAGAAAATAAGATAATTTACCCTGTATTTCATTACTCCTAATAGAGGGAATTAGAAAAACTCGGGGCACCGTAATTTAATATGAAGTTATCGGTCCAGAGTACTGGTTAACTTTGTTTCACTGTACCTTGGGGCGGCTTGTGTTATAGTCAGGTGATTAGCGTAAATCTATTGTTTCTGACAAGCCCCTTGGTTACCAACAAGCTGCGAATGACATTTTGATACGACGAATACTTCCTTGAATAAAAAATTTGCTTATACATTTACCTATTTGTTCGTATGCATACTTTAATTTACAGTTATAAAAAAAGTTCCTTTATTTCATGTTGACCTTAATTCTGTTGAGCACCAACTAGAATTCAATTTAAGTTCACTACTTACTTTTTCAATGTAAATCGACGAGAAAAAGACAGACAATCGGTGATGTGATTTTATCTTATTCTAATGCACATAAACTTTGACCGCCTTATTATTAAACGCAATCAAAGTTAAACCTGGTTTAAATCTCATGCTGTCTCTGTCTACCTAAAATAACAATATTAGAATAGCTCAGTTCTAAGCCAAGACTAACTTTAAACCACGTTTTGCAATAAGGTGGTTAGAGTATTTGACTTAGTGTCCCGCATTAAGCCCGATTAAAATATTTGAATATATAAGTCGTCTATGCCGCCTAAGAACTTGACCGTGTAACTTGACCGTCGAAAAAGTTATTTCATCTCTTTTACTATAATAATTTGTGTTTGGCAAATTTTAGTTAAAAAACATACCATCAGAATCGCCAGCATTATACACAAAATGAACTGAAAATTATCTTCTTCTTTTCTATACAAAAATATAGTTTCGCTAAAAGCAAAAATGTCTTGACCTGTTTGAATAATTTATATTGTGTTCAGTGCGTTTCAATTCAGGGCTGGTTAAAAATCAAATTAAAAAAAGCTTAAATATATTATAGTAAATTGGTAATTTAGAATTAAAAGTTGCCTAATGTACTTTTCATAATTGACATTTCTTTTATTCCTAATTTGGATTATTTTTGATAGATATGGTAGAGAAAGATTAAAGATGATACAATGTTTACCGGGTCCACTTATTTGTAATAAAAATACATACATATTCTGGCATGTATTAAAATATTAACAATAAATATGTGAATTCTGAATCCACTGTTACTTTTTTATTTAAAAAAAATGTTAAAGCAGATTTCTTAAACGAGAATTTTGCCTACATTATCTGGCCTATTTTAAAGATACTCCTTGTAATAAAATCAATAACCGATGGGGCTCGACCCATCATTATGTTCCGTTAGTAATTTCATTAATCTATTTATTAATATATCTTATTGTGAGGTTTTACTATCCAAGAATTTATTTCAATATAAAAGATAATTGTCCACTAGTTTGTACAATACCAATATACCCGCAGTAAGGGTTAAAATACTAGCATTTATTTTTTAAAATTAATTAGTTAAATTTTATCTCAAAAACAATAGTAATTAATCGTTAAATTACAGTTAAAAAAAATAATCAAAGTTTAAAAAAAATAATCAAAAACTACAAATATTGTTGTCTTACAACTTTACAAGATTGATGAGGGGACTTAATATGAACTTATTCGAATATGACTTAATAAAAGTCTTTTAACTTTGCCTATTTAAAGTTTATTGATACCTAGACTTGCCAAAAAGTTGCTATAAACAGGTCATCGACATAAAGATTGAGTTTGATATTTGCTAATTTTATAGTCAAGAGAAAGTTCGCAGGCATATAAATTTATATTAAGTTGTTACTTTAACCGTTCTGCTATATTACCAAAGTTTTAGGTGTTAGTAATTAATTAAATAATTTGTCTTCATTTTCGACACCTTGTAAAAAAAAATTAATTCAAATCAATTTCGATTACAATGTGAAATGGTATAGAAAAATGATCCCTTCTGATTATATTTGAAATTGTATAATGACAAACTTATATTCTCTGACGATTGTCAATTTTTTGACCAATAAGTTTATACACCTTGTTTATTTACACAAATTATTAATCACTGATGTAATAAGGTATTTAAGGCTTGTATGTTGCTCTAAGTCATATCCAAAATAAGAAAAAGAATACAACATGAAAGAAAGCATCAAATGTAACAAGAATAATTAAAATTTTAAGATAAAATATATTCAACTTGTAGCTACCGTTTTTAATACAAAATAGTAAGTAAAAAATCTTGATAAGCTTATAAGTATACTGTCTATGCTTACGGTTACTAAGCAACAGTTCAATAAAACAAATATATTAATTTAAAGCATATAAATTACATATTTTTAAATAACAAAAATTATCAATACAAACTTTATATATACTATACTTTACTTGTTGTATACATACAGCAAATAAATTATATTAAAGTAAAATATTCTTGGTTATAAGCAAGCATACTTAAAGCAAGTCTACATAATCGTGTAACCGAACCATTTAGTAAGAAATCAAAACCAAATCAACGGAAAGTATAATGTTGATTAAAACAAGACAAGTACTCCTGCTCTTAATACAACGCACGAACCTTTTCCTAAGCTTTTAATTGGAGTTAAAAGCTCCTCTTTTATATAATCCAACTTGAATCGGGATCTATTTAGGTCATTCACTTCGTAATGGTTTATTCGGAATCCGTTGTATAATCAAAAGGGCAGTTATAAAGAATATATAATATTCTTTATTCTTCTTATCAAATAATATTAAAATTCTTTTAACAAAGTTCACTTTGTCAAAAAGTAAAAAAAATTTTTCAGATTCAAAACTCTGAAATATATTTTCCACTTTTTGACATGGTGAACTTTGTTTTACTTACTGTAACGAACGCCATATATTTACATTAATCCGAAGTAACGATAAACGAAATAGAAATTCTGAATAACATACCAGTTAGACGATTTTACATTTATTAACATTTACACTGTGTACCCCTGTAATTTTTTTAAACCACTCCTAGCGATATAAGCAAAGATTTATGAGAATAAAACTTAGTATATTATTCAAATCGGTTAAGAGGTTTTGAGTTTTATTTAGTACGACTTGATGTAACAATACGCTAGACTTAAAAACTTGGTTATTGGTATAAAAAGTCATAATAAACCACGATACAAACACTAAGACGAGAAGGTCCAGTGCGAGAGAGATAGCAGATCGGTAAGGTGATTCGACAAACATCAGGGAAAGGCTAAAGGCGTGGGTTAGTATTATACGCCTTTAAGTATTTCACCAAGAATTACAAACAGCTATTTATTTATATATAAGAAGAGAAGAAGAAAATATATTTTTTCTTTGAACTTTTTTAAAATCAAATTATTGACGTATATGCAATTGGTGAAAGGAATTCCAATCTCAATTGATTTGTAAAACATCTAGCTAAAACTGATTTCAAAGCACGTCATGACATTTTGAAAAAAAAGCAAAGATATCACACGTAGCAAAGCTAAGTGCTGGTGAAGATATCCAGTCAGAAACCGATAATCCTCCTTTTTTATCTTCAAATTGAGAGAGTACGTTCCACGTCGCTTTTTTCTTGGAAACACGCAAAGTCATTTAAACTAAGAGTGGTAGACTAATTTCTTAAGCAGCAGTACCTACTTAATTTTGTTTTAGGTACGGGTCCTTTTGATTACGAAAGGATCTAAGGTTTACTTCTCTGGTTATAAGCAACTTTTCTTTTTATCAATACATGTCTCTGTAGCTGAATTTTCTTGCGTCGAATGCCAAGCTCAATATTTATTTAGGCCGGCCGCTTTTGCGTTTAGACTGAAATTTTTGTATAATGTTTTCTAGAAGTGTATTTGAATCAAGAAATATAAAATCGTTTTGATAGACTACATTTATTGCAAGTACTCATAATCATCATAATATCATCATCTATAGCATATATTCCTCCCACCGCTGGGCACAACTTTTCCTACATGAGAGAAATATAAAAGAAGTTTGGACCATGACTTCACTACGTTGACACAATGCGGGTTGGTGAAACCAATTTCACCCTCAGGTTTGTCGCTCATGGCTCGAGTGCCCTGGAGACTAAGAGACAGCGGGACACCTCCAATGGAAGTGATGCCTATCGATTAGTACTCTTCAAGAGGCGAATCGCCCTCTAAGACTTAAGGACGCCCCAAGTTGCTTGCTTCCTTAAACCCCGGTAACGCTGTAAAGGCTATCTGCGGCTAAAAGCAATGGTCTGTCCCAAAAATAGGTGAAACCGATTGTCGTTACAATAGGGACCAACGTGCCTTCTAAATATGAATTAGCTCGAGATAAAAATATTCACTGACCCACTCAGGCACCAACCAAGGTGAAAATTCCTTTGTTTTCAATACAGTCAATATTTTTAAATGTAATATTACCCCTAAAGATTTTATAAAATGTTAAGGGTTTAAATAAAAAACATATCCGTAATATAACATTTCGATTTTATGTCTGGTTAACATTAATACATACTCGTGAAGGTCTTTTTAAAGCCTACTCTATAGATACATACTATATTGTTGTGCTGTTAGTTTCTATAATAAAAATAAAAAATAATATGAACTTTAGTGAAGAGGTTATTATTATTTAATTAATTATTAATTTCACTGGTAGAGCATAAATTTCGCAACAAACCTGTAAATAACTAACTACTATAAGTAAAGGTAGAAAACCTTTCCGT
The DNA here is from genome assembly GCA_943193645.1 of Acentria ephemerella. Classification (NCBI taxonomy): domain Eukaryota; kingdom Metazoa; phylum Arthropoda; class Insecta; order Lepidoptera; family Crambidae; genus Acentria; species Acentria ephemerella. Next base: position 10,283,907 of record OW971881.1, on the reverse strand, counting down.
GTGTACTGTCTGATAATTCAACTTGAATTTGAATGTCGTGATCATTTCAATCTAACACACCAAATATACAGACATGGATGAGGTAACAGTTTTTTTGTTTTGATGACAATGAAAAATTTAATGTAAGCTACTTTATAAAATACAGAAAATCAAATAGTTGACTTAAAATAACCTCGAAAACTATCTTGATAAACAAATCCTATTTCTGCTATACGCATAATGTTATTTTGCGATTATTATTTGTGTAGATTGAATTTATGTCACACATTAATAAGCAAAGCCCGCTAAATAAGTGATAAGTAGCGAAATATTTAACAAGGTAACAACCATTTTTTCAATTTAAACCTTATCACAAAAAGGATAAAAATTCTGAAACTAACTTAGTAAATATATGTTTTCTGACGAACGGATCTAAAGCGTAAATCGAGTGGAATCAATGTGGTGAATAACGTTTTTCATACGGACCACCAGAAGGTGACAAACACTGCTGAAGTTTTTATACCATTTAACATTCTAAGGACCGTTTTTGCAATCCTCATATAACTTTTATCTAGAGGAAAATTTGAAAATGGAACAAAATTATTCACTCAATACATAATATAACATGAACATAGGTAAAGTTATAGAGGTATTTTGGATATTGAAACAAATATACAGGAATAGATAGTAGACATATAGGAATGCATATAATAAAAATTAAAAATATTATATTAAAATTTCTTTATATGTTACAATCTGACTTTTTTTGACAAACGTTTCAGTAACCCATAAATGCTGATAGCACTTTAGTTTAGGTTGCGTAATGAAAACAAATGTCTTCTATCGCACTCAATCGCCATGACAGTTTTTAAATTTTAATATAACTATTATATTAGAATTTTATAACCAGTTCTCATAGAATCTTATCTTGATGTTGGGACAGGATTACTCCCGGAGCACGTCGACTCAATGGAATCTTTTGTGCTTAGTTCTCATAGAAGCTTTCGAAAGATCTTGAATACTAGAAACCGTAATATTTACTTTAAAAACAATGAATCTACTTAATTTTTTATTTCATTTATGTTAAATAATAATATAAATTTAAAACTTCTCGTAGAAAAATTGTTGATTCTCATTTGCGATGGCAGCCCAAAGTCCTTGAACATTAAGCGTAATATTTACTTCAAAGGCTGTGATTATTTTATATTTTTAATAACAAAAGTGAACAAAAGTTTTTTACATCTCTGGTGACCTTGGTCGCTGTGAAGCCACTACAACACTTGTAATCTTCTCTCGTAAGTCGAAGTTCGTTGAAACCCGAGTGGGTAATACAAAATAATAGGGCTATTATAATTATATGAACCTATGTTGTTCTTCTGATAGGCAAAGTTCTTTCCCAACTCATTCTTTCCTTCACCATCTCCAAGCAATACTTTTACTGTAGCGTGTAGCTGATCTCGCCATCGGCTTCGGAGATGGCATCTGTATGGATTTATTACACTACCCGTAAACTTTACACAGTAGGTTTTCTTTTGCATGCCTATCAGTAGGTCACTGGTACTCGCTAACGGCCTTGTAAAGAAGAAAATGTCCTTCCATTTTAAACAATATTAAATTGGTTTCATTCAAACTAAAGTCCCATATTTTTCCTATTGTGCGACGTTAAATGTTACAAACTTTTATTTATTTTATTCGAATTCTGAACGCGCGATTGAGCAGAATCAGAAATTAGCACTGTAATCACTACTTCGATAATTTTTTTACTTGCGAGTTCTTGCGGACATTGGATCAGCATAGTTATTTGAAGAGCGTTGTGTTGGTAGCAGAGAGATTTTATGCTATCAAAATTATATTTTCTCTTGTTTGGTTGGCAACGATTGTGTTGTATATAGCCTTGTGTTAGAGATGTCTGACTGGATTGGCTACAAACTGTCATTAATCAGTCCGTATGCTAATGTATAATCCTTGTTACACGTACATGAAACCACTATAAAAAAAAACATTATTTCAATGTTTTTAATGATATAAAATTAACCTTTCAGTCATCTCCAATCCACCGGTTACTATGAAAACTTCATTGCATGCACTACATTCATGCAATAGCCAAAATATGAGTTTTGAAGTCTATTCCATATTAACTTATCCTACTGTTTTCTTAAATAAAAGTAGGATTTCTCTAATAACCTCACATAATATTCATGTTTCCATCATCTTAAACAGTAAAGAGACAATTTAGAAAGACCAAAAGTGGAATGAATATGACTTTTATGGTAAGTATCAACTTGTTTTACTTTCATGGGCTTGAGTTTTTCCCATAGTTTCCCATAGGTTACACACAAATTGACTTTCAAGTTTGTGTGCACCTTAATCGCTTGTAAGAAGAGTCACAATTGTAACGTGTTAAGCTTGATGTGCGGTATTCTCTACGAAAAGTTATGTTATGTTATGTTCTAAAGCAATCACGAACCAAAAAATATTGTTTGCTTGTCTTATAAAATGCTTTGAAAAGCCATGCAAAAGTACGTTGTAAACTTACTAGCCGTAAAACTTGGTTTGGTGTGTGTTAGGTTTTGATGCTTTGAATTTTAATGCTTAGAAGTTATACTAAGTGAAACATTATATTTGATATTATAAACCAGCAAGTCAGTTAGGAATATTTAATTAGAGTTTTTTGGAAAAGTGCAATATAAAAAAAAATCATATTAATATTGGTGCGAGTATTTTTATCAGAAAAAAAAGTAATAAGTCTTATTTCAAATTGTTTTTAAGATTCTTTGATCTTGTTAGTCAACGTTGAAGCAACTTTTTATTTTATTAATTTTGTTTTTCATCGGAATAATTTTAGATCGATTTTTGGTTTCTTTTATTAATTCTAAGTACGTTTAACTTATTATATATGTTCATATATCTACATTCATAATTTAATATATTTTGGCATATTACAGTTTTACATCATAATAATAATGTAACAAATATTACAGATAACGAAAAAATTATTTACAACTCAAAATCAATAAAATTATCTTAATTTAAATGTGTTGTTGATGTCACATTGAACTATTTTGATGTCATGTACGATAGTCAAAACAAATCTATAACATATAAATATATTAATATACATCCTTAGAAATAATGATATTACCTTAATAACATAACAATAACAGAACATAATAATTACATAACAGACACTTATGTTGCATTTGGCTGATCTCGACGTCAAAGCATACTCGCTCTCTGCAAATAATAATGAATATAAGGGGTAAGGCTTTTAATTTAGCTACATATTAAATTCTTAAAAAAATTTTCAAATCTTAAGACATAACAAGAAGGTTATATTATAAAAAAAATTTGGCTATATAACATCTTATTGGCATATAAGCTGAAATTTTGTGCCCAATAAGTATTTAAATTTAATATACACTACTACTTACCTTACATATATGGTGATATTGGTATGAATGAATAAGGATATACGTATGTTTTAATGAAGAGACTTTTAAGACGTAATAGAAAGACTCATTGATTTTTGAAATACTGATGCTAAAACTAAAACCGACTGAATCAGTCTCAGATTTAGCGTCAATAGTTGATTAATCAATAGGGAATTTTTAAAATACCTCTTAATAGTTAATTCATTCATAGTGTATACAGTTCCTTATTTTCGTTGTTTTATAGTCTTTTTATTTAAAATTTATTTCAAGAAGATAATTTAAATGTTATACTTTTTCAAAAAGTCATTTTTTAAATATTACTTAAGATATTTGACCAAAAGAAAATGTCATCACACGTAATTTATTTTAATTTGCATAAATGAATAGTCAGACAAACAAAGTCACCTAAATAGCGACTTATATATTTGGTATATCAAATCATAGAATTTTGTGGTCTTGGGAAAGCAATAATTTCAATTCTTTTTCTTTATAAAAAGCTCAGCAAATACACGACACCAACTGATAACAAGGAGTCCGAATGTAAAGATAGCTAGTGCAGCGTGCGACATACTGACATAGCCACCCTCACCTTGCCATCTTGTATGAAAGAGGGAATATGTGTGCCTGTAAGGAATTCCACACTCTAGCTGTGCGACAGAGAAAGGAGTCACAAAATCTCTTTGTGTGCGAAGTAGATGTGGTGACAGTGAAAAAATTACTCCATAGACCAACATGCGTACTCCTGAGTAGGAAAGGATAGGGAGGGATAAGGTCAAAGAGCTCTTCAGAGCACTCTCCATGGTATAAACGATAAAAGGCACTAAGCGACGCTATGTCGTGTCGCAATTTCAAGAGAGAGACAAAAAATTACGTCAAGAAAATGTTTTTTTTTTTAGATAGTTGAATATTACAATCAATTTGAAAATCAGAATATGCGTCTCATCTTATAAACGTGGATCATTTTTGTCTTAAAGTTAACTTTATAGCTTATATCTTACTATCGATCGAATCAATACGATATTTCCCAAATGGTTCTTTGTCAAGGAAACACTGATGTATATTTCCCTTCTCTGATAATTTTCTACAGTTCTATATTTTTTTCCAATCCTGATTTATTATTGAACATGACAAAGCGAATCGGGTGTCCATACAAAGAACGCGGTTACAAGATCCTAGTACTATTAACAAAATTTTTGTAAATCTTAATAAATCATAATAAATAAATCTAACTCATTACCTAGTATCACATAACATTATACCTCGCTTAAAATATTGCCAAAAGGTCTTTAGCAAAGCTGTGTTCTAAAAAGTGTGATAAATACGAGACGGGAATTCCGCGCATTTTAATACAGCCAGCGGCGATGAATAGTACAAATATTTCAGCTGTAGAACCTTGTCACGTAGAAGGGCCACCTCCCTAGAGGTTCGGGAAAATGCCAAAGCGTGCACGTCTCCGATATGAAATGTTCCGTACGTTGGCTGGGGCGGATGCTGGAAGTGACACTCTGTTGACGTTGGATTATTAGTAAGCTTCGCTTATTTTTTTCTTTATTCTTTCTTGGGAATTTATATAGGTTAAGGTGGATCGTAATATCTTAATAAAAAAATACCAAAGTATTTGCTTAGTTATTAAATTTTCGAGTAGTTATTCAGCCTTTTATCTATTACTTGTATAGGTAAGTAAAGTACACTATTGCCATATTATTAATAATAATATTTATAATTTTCTTTGCAACTAGCTGAAGAAATTAGGACAGGAAGGGCAAATGATTGCGAGGCTTCAGCGGTGGTCTTGCTTGATAATGTCAGGATTGTCCGCCGATTCCTCTATATGTCGTCCTGATCGACTATCTGGTTTCCTCTGCCAAAGGCGTATTTTCTCGTCACTCGAGCCGTCGAAAGACTGGAAGATAACAAATGCTAATCATTTATTATCTTCCCAGTAAATAATAATAACTTAGTTGATCAAGTTACATGACTAATTTTAGTGAAGTTTACCATTTGTTAGTATTCTAAATATATTAGATTGTACTTTAATAGTCAGGTCGGAGGAGCTCACTGGCGATGAGGTTCGAAAGCTCTGGGTTAGATAACGAAAACAAAGCAACTTACGCCATGGTTGGTCCTTGCATAGATAAATCTAATATATTATCGTTCGTGATTGGGAAGACACGTTAAGCCGCTGGTCTCGGGTGTTACGGCAACAGCTTTCACCTACCAATTAAATTTGGTAGTGTTTTACAAACATACATATATAGGCTGGAAATAATGATGGTCACATCTTTGCAATTAAATACGATAATATGAAATCTAACTTCAACATTAAAAGAATTTTCAATATAAACGGATTGTTATAAATGACGCCATACACAATCAGGTCAAATAATAACATTTCTCTATTGAATCTGTTTTGGTACAAAGGCTGGAATGCCAAAATTAAGGAAGTTATTTAATATCTTTGATTCCTTTTTTGCAATTAATATCAGATAATAAAGGCACAACCTTTTTTATAGTATACGGTTATTATAATCTCTTTTATAGTTTTGGTATAACTTTTTTAAGGTTAACAGTTGGAGATTTATCATCATTCAGCCTATATACGTTTCAACGCTAAGCACAGGTTTTCCTACATGGAAGAAGTGCATGAAGGGTTTGGACCAGTACTAATGGTTTCAAAATATGAAGAAGCTTGTGAAAAACTAGTTGGAGTGAACATTTATGGCAAAAATTATCATGTAATCATTCTCCTTTTATTAAAATTTAGTTTTCTTATAACAGGGTACCAAAGTTAATGCTTACGGGAAAATGTTAAATTATCTCTAAGCTTGTAGATAATAATTTGGGAATGTTATTTGCCTTTTCAGTCAATGAACATTCAGTCAACTAATTAATTAACTTATTGAAAGATGTAATTTACATTAGTTATACCTCTTTAGAACAAAATCAGTTTCAAAGTACAAACAAACTACACACAACAAACATCTTCAACGTAATCTAAGACAATTAAATACGCATTACTAGGAAAAATACTAAAACTACTCGTTTGATCTCACACAAAAAAAAACAGGACCACACAACACGCAACAGCTTCCTAATTTAAAAAGAATCAACATAAACGGCACATCCAGTAAATATAACACACGCTTCCTCTTTTTTTGAAATCGTGTAAAAGGTAGTTTTCAATGCTCCACCACTAAGGTATTACGTGTACCGTATACTGTACCGTGTAAGTTATAATCACATTAAGGCGTTTCGATCGTAGTTGCGGATAGCTGTCTAACTCATACAATAAATTGTTTTAATATCTCATATAGAAAAAAACAGGCACTGCTGTCATTTCCATATGATTTGACGGCTCACTCTTTATCGTGTGTTCTAGATAATTCAATTCAGTTGAAATTTACACTAGGGGTACTAAAGTAATCCATTTCTGCTTAGCGCACTAAAAGATATTGTGACTCCTTGCTCTGTCGGACAGGTTCCTTTAAAAGAGGCGAGAAAAACCACTTTTTGGGCCGGCAAGATGAGGGTGGCTAGGGCAGTATGTCGCGTGCTTTACTTGCACACACTGCTTACCATCAGGTGATGTCGAGTCGTTTGCTGAGCTTAATATGATAAAAAAACTTTAACGTCACTAAAATATATTGCCTAGTTACTTAGACATAAATAGGCAATACTACGTGTATATAGAACGGCTATTGGTGTCATTTGCCACATCTTGCTAGATTTGTATCTTCGATTTATAGATGAATATACTTCTCACTGACACGATATAACTACATTGAGGCGTACGATTTTAACGGTGTCATCTCACCTTGCCAGAACGTGGCAGTTATCGGTTGAACTCTCGCATCTTTCCCCTGAATAGTTAAAATAACTTATATTTATATGATTACTTAGTAAGTTTTGGGTTAAATATTTTTGTATCATATATATTTTTCACTGTATTGTTATTTCTTCAAACCCTGTTGATATGATGGTGGTTTGCAAGTTCAACCAAAAATTTTTAATTTTAATCTTCCCAGTTCCTCGACGACAATTATTATTAATATATTACATAATTATGTGTGTGGCACTAATTACCTGTAAGAAATTAAGAGTTTTTAATTAAGCCTGATTTAATATATTTGTTTATTTTAATATCAGAAGTCAAACAATAAGTTCCTGGATGTTCTTTCAATTTTTAAACATTTATTTAATAATTATTTAATACCTGGCTTTCTGTAAATTAAATATTAGCTAGATAGTATTTCAAAGCGAAATTTAATATACACATCTCAAAACTTGACACTTAGGATAATTTCCAGATGGCTATGAACAAACCTCAGCTTGGATGTTGATTTCCTTTGGGATGAAGTTAAAACTATTGAAATAATTATTTGCAGAAAGCTCTCCCAAGGCAGTGTTTACAGATTCCATACAAATGAGAAATTTTGTTAATTTGCGTGTTAGTAGATAATCCTTTTTGGACTCGGAAATTGTCGTAAAAAAATTTACCTACTTTTAAGAACTAATTTTGAGAGGTATTTAGTTTTTAAATAATTTTATTATCTATTTTTAATTCCAATTAATTTGATTTAAAGGACCAAGCAAATATTGTTTTTCAAATTATTTAAAAAAAAAATCCGGCGAGGACCATGCTTATCACCTGGGGCTATAAAAATAGCCAACGATCTATAATCAGACTTACAAAAAAATATACACGACAAATTCATAAGAATCTGACTAGCCATTTCTGAGGAGTTCGTTAACAACGATGAACGAGATTTTTATGTATTTGATTACTGTTTAATGAGATTATATAAAGTAAGTTATAGAAGGTTCTACACTAACTGTCTTAGGATAGTGGGTCAGGGGTAGTCTACTTAAGTTGATAAATTACTTTGGGATAAGCTTATAACTAATGGTTTATTGTGTTCGTAAGGCTCATTTTATTACAAATAGTTTCGTATAATAAAGATTTAACTTTGAGACTCTGATTTAAATGATATCTTTATTACTGATTATTTTATATGTTAAATATTATTAATTGAACTCAGAGTAAGAAATGTTGTAATAATTTTAATAAAAGACAACGATATTCTTAAAGCATGGGTAACAAAAATTTTTTCAGGTATTGATAGATTTTATCAGTACCGTATGTAAAACCAAAGTTGTTGGACTGATTCTGTGAAACAAAAATAAGAGGGCTTTAGCTTCTGTTTTTCAACTTCATTTACCTTGCCAGAACACAAAATCAAATACTACTGCGTCTGAGTATCTCCCATTATTTAATTTCAAAATATTATTCTAATTCTAAATTAATTAACAAAACTAAAATTTGTTTTGGCTTTAGCCATCAAGCCGTTTAAACTCTATAGTCTAAACGGCTATTCACACTCTATAGTGTGTATCTCTATATGTATATCTCTATGTGTATATCTATTATACACTCTATAGTGTGCTAAAGGAATATTAATATTTTTAAATATGTATACTTATATTTGAATAATAATATTAAATATGACACAAATGTTTTTGAGGAATGTGGATCTAAAGTTATATTACTAGGCTTTATTTTTGTTAACCTCCGTCAAATTTACTCAAAAAATTGTGAATAACTGCTTTATAAAACTTTAAACATTATCACATAAGCTAGAAGTTTGAATAGTAAAATATTCAAGGTAATATATAAGGAAAATGGCAAAATTTTCATTTCCTAAATACATTGTTTGAGTCGAGTTCAGACCAAAAAAACAGGCGACATACGGCAGTCGCTCCGGTGCATTGTCAGTTGACCTTAATTCCAACATTTTACGCTGCTCGCTTGCAACGCTGTCTGCAAACACATCTAAAGTAGCAACCATGAACACGAAAACCTCTGTCTTCGTATTCAAACTTTACTTATCATTAAAACATTCCCGCAACTAAGATACTTAGCTGCTCTACATTTCGTAGGTATTCATTTAGCGGGCACAAATAAAAATCTATCTATTTTGTGTTATATCTACACCAAGTACTTTATAGCCTGCCAACCACAGAGAAACTGGCTTGATCTGTGACTACCGAAACAAAGGACGCTATTTCCATTACTATTATGGCGACAGACTGATAAAATAGTTTTTATGCAAGCTGGCATTTAAACGGGAAAAAGCTAGTTAAAAATTGACAAATTCTATTTCAAGTTCAAAACAATAATAACGATTCCCATTGAAAATTAATAAAAATGCTCTGTTAGCAAGATCTACTTGCCGAAGACAGTTATTTATGAAATTTCAGGTCAAGTCCGAAAACAGCTAAACATCTTTTGCATAGATCTCATACAAAGCGGTGGAATCGACCAAAAAATTGCTCGACGTTGCTGAGCATTGACGCGCGTAGATGTATGGGGAAAATTTTGCACCGAAGTGATATATCGGTTAGCGAACGTGTCCAATCTAGTTGATTTACAATGGCAATAATCTGCGTCGTCACACGGCACCCGTCAGGTGTCACGCGGGCGCGTTATTGTCACGTAGAGTAAATCGGGACATACTGGCGAATACCTGTACCAAAACCGCTTCGTAGCTTAAATTTCAGTGACACATTATACCTGCCTATGTTATCAAAATATTTTCACTTATTATGTTAATGAAAAATTAATATAACACATTTATACTAAGGAGTCCTATTTGTATTTAAGGTTAATTCATAATAGTTAATTACATTTCTCCTATTCAATAAGAATTAATTTGCCGTTTTTTTAAACATTACAATATACACTTACTAATATTTTTTTATGACGTCCACTGAATGTGCTACTCAACTGTGGTTCAAAATAATACACAATATTCGACAGTTCATAATAGTTATTTACGATATAACAGAATTTTTATGACATATTTTAAGTTTTAAATTTGACAATTTATAGAAGCCATTTTTGTAAAAGAAAAACCTAGTTCAGTAGTAAAAAAATCCTTTTTGTATATTTTAATCCCATTAATTTCCAAGCTTTGTGGTATTCAGATCATAATACGGTTCCTGGTGAATTCATATGTATAAAATTCTTATAAAAGGCTATTATTGAGTTCGCTTAATAACGTTAGAAGGTATTAAAATGCAGCATAAACCGGATAAACGACATACAATATTTTGACTGAGTACATACTTTAAATTTTAAGTATCGCAATATAATTAAGATTGCGAGAATCTGATTGGTAAGATCAATACTCGCCCCCATGATACTTTAAGCATCAGAGAACTAAACTCCTAAAGATGCTAAGAAAGCTTGGGATGTGGTACTGGAGAATAATGCTGGGGTATCGGGTCAGAATAAAGAACCAATAAGTCTTTTCTGGTCTCCTTCGGCCAGGTAACATGACATAGCAGCGATAGACTTTCTACTATAATTCGACGACCCATCACAAAAGAATAATGTCACACAACATACTAGATTCACAAGCTCTCTACATAGAGTTGTTACGTAATAAAAGTAACATCAAATGATTTTCATATTTTACGATAAGAGTACCTTAATTAAAATTCATGAAACATTACAGAGTCTGCGAGATCTTAAGTAAAACTACATGCACACTTGAACCAAGCACAAGTCTCAAGAAACTTATATGAGTTCTTGCAGAACTATAAGCTCAAAGTACTCGGGAGTAGTCGACACGGTCAGGTGTCAAAACTATCAAAATTTAATAATAACACATATTCCCAAGAGAAAGTTTAGCAAGTCTCGCTTAGTTTAAAGCTCAAATTTTGGTGTTAACCCAAAAATTAAGTCGTTACCTGCACGAACTCAACTCGCTGGCGTTGTAGTTTCATCTCTCTAGTTTGGATTATTAAAACAATGCAACTTCCCAATATAAAGGAATACATAATTGCTATCATTTTTATTTACTTAGTTATGTTGATGGAACCACTATTACGTAACATTAAGGTACAAAATTAGCTGTCTAAAATCTAAGATACGTATAATTAAAATACAATTAAAAGATTAGCCAGAATTTGATAAGTAATTACTGAGCTATCATTTTCTCTGTATCCCTGGAAAAAATACCGGGGTACAGAAGTAGCATCAACACCTCCCGAAAAAAAATATTTAGATTTAGTTACTGGACGTATGCACGTCCTAGTCTTGAGTGTAGGCGATCTGGAGCATTTAGTATAAGTTTATAATATTTTTTTAATATTTATAAAACAGTTTTTAGTGATGCTTAATTTAAGCTACACATGGGTTAGGGTAAGATTTATTATATCAGGTGAATTGTTTCGGCAGAACTCAGATCACCCCCGCAAAAGCAATGGAGTTACTGGGAAATTTTAGTGGGTGTTTTCAGTACGGTTCATTAAGCACAAGGCAAGCCTCAGACATGGTAGACGCGATTAAGCGTCTACATATACATACATTGCGTATACATTCGACTGTGCGAACCTGCAATTTTAAATAACAGTGATTGTTGAATTGACAAGTTTTTTATTAAGTGAAATTAATTGAGTTTTGGTGTAGTATTTATATAAAATACTGATCTATTTAAGAAAATAGATCTGTATTCATTAAGTGAATTATATTTCAAAGAAATCAATATCAACGAAGATGGTTTTAATCAACTAAGTACCCCATCTCGTACAAATATAGGTGCAATGCCACTTGTGGAAGCTCTTGTCTACCTGATAGGTTCCACAAGGTAGACCCTCGATCTTATAAAGGCTGTGGAGATGGCGCTTGTTGAGGGCAGTGTAGCCAATCGGCTTCAAGGTTTTTGGAGAGGCATATATCCAGCATTACGCGACTCACGGCTAGCACTATAATGATCAAGTTGACAATTTGTTAAGGGCAAGTCAAATATATTAAGTAAATGCAATTAGACAACACTGTTTTCAAATTACCGCTTTTCACCACCTTTGAACACATACTAATTAACTTCGTGCTGCTGAAATGCAAAATGCAATCACGTTGTAGCTTCACTTCAGTATTCTTAATGAGAAGAACGTATTTATGCAAGACACGTCATTTCTCTTGAAACTGTCTAGCTTGCATAATCAGTTTTAATCTACGTGTATCAAGAAATTGACTCTGAGTCTAAATATTCTTCTCTGTCGTATTCAAATAATTTGATTTGTATGAAGCATTAATGAGCTTTGCAATTTCTGATTTTCTGCTATAAATTAAAGAACAAAATAATAAATTTGTAACTTACTAAAGTCATAATTCAAAAAGATATAAAGACAGTTGGGCAATGTAACGTTACTATTGTTTATTTTTTTAAGTAACTTGTTATAATACGTTGTGTGGAGCAAATCTAATTTAATTTTGTTTTATTTATTTTTTGTACAAGCAAAGCCCAGCGGATTAGGTTAGCTTGACCATTGTGTCGTAGTCAAAATTAAATTAGTTGCCGGTTCGTGAGGCAATGGTGTGTAACTGGAGACGGCATCTTTGCCAGTTATTAATTTTATTTCAAGCATTTTTTTACGGTTTATTTCATGAATTCCATTTGCTAAATCTGCGATGTCAAACTAGTTTGATTTTATTAATATGTAGCCGTGTAAAATATGTATTCACTGCGAGAGTAAACTGCGTGTATGATCGAACAAAAATTTTTGTTTTTATACATGAGTTGCGGACAAGCAACTATACCAGAATGGTACATATTTTCTATCCTAATTTACTGATTATTACCGATGTTCGCAATAACTAAGTTGCCAGTGATGTTTAAGAAAGCGTTACGCTGGAAACAGGAGGACTTATCTCCTGTGCTGTAAACATAATTTTCACATGATGTAAAGGACTCTTTACTACACTTTGAAAGGCTAATAAATATAGAATGACAATTAGTTACTAAGGGTTGTTTTATCTCTTCAAGAGAGACTGGATTATGATTTTAATAGGGCACGTAAATTGTGTCTTGTGTTTCCATTGTCTAATATACTACGAACGTCTAAAGCTTACGATAACTACTTACTAGTGAGAGGTATGCTTTTCAACCTTGTTGTATTAATAAATAAATAATTCTACGATTAAGTAAAGTTTGACTGCGTCATAATTTTTTTTTCATTTTAATATTATAATTAAATACTGTTTTTTTTTTACGAGGAGAAATCCATTTACGGACCTACCCGCTACTGGCTAAGCGACGGGAATGTGTGGGGCTCACTCAGTACCTCAATAGTGGGGCACTGAGAATACCCACTAAAACTCCCCGGTAACTCCATTGCCCTTCACGGGGGTAACCTGGGTTCTGCGGAGCATTTCACCAGGTCACCTCCAGGCACCCCGCCTTATAACTGGGCTTCGCGCCAATGGAGATTGCCCAGAGTTACGTGGGCAATCCCAGACACACGCAGTCGCGAAATACTGATTTACAATAAAATTAAAATTAAATATTAAATTTAAGATAATACTTTATCTTAAATCTATTCTATTTTACCTTAATTTTATATCCAGATAGGTCTCAAGTCAAATGTACAGTTTTATTCCTTAATCGCGTGCTTTACAAAATGGTTAAGAAGTGTTAAGCTTATTTTTCTTACTCTACGTTCAATGTTTAAGCAACTGTCTTAAATGAGAATAGGAAATTAAGAAGTATCTTTTCCGGTTGAGCGAATCCTCACAATCCTTTTGAATAATGACTCTTAAGAAGATTTGGAAAACGTTTTTTCTTAAATCTTTCTTTACGCTTCTTACGAAATATTTTATATAAGTACATCACAATACTTTTATACAGAGCAATGCAATTAATTTGATTCGAAACTTATTATTAAGAAGTACTTTTTGTTTGCTATTGAAATAAATAATTTGCGTTTTATTTGACAATAACAATAATAATCTGAGTAAGATCTTTTTAAGAGATTTGTTAAATTTACAGTCATGATGAAAGCTGAATATATTTTATACATAACATATTTTATTTTCGAACTACAATGAATTAAATGTATTTTTATATAAATTACAATTGATCATACTATAATTGAAGATTATAACCATATAATTTAAAATAAGTTATTAAACAAAATAATATACTCATTTATATTCATAGAATATAAACAAAAACAAATCCCATAATTGAGTCTTAACCAAAGAATATTTATAATTAATTTTATTTTTTATTTATTACAACAAATAGTTTTAGAATCACTATCCCTCTGATGTAAACTATTGTTCATTTCCCGTAGGCGTAGCGAAACAGATATATCAAGTTTTAACACTTCTAAGGAAGTGAGATGACTTGATACCCTCTTCAGAAAGACGGATGTGGTTAGGTAAGCTTGACAAATGACATTTGAGGAACCATTACGTGACTGATTCCTTGACGACACATTTTGAACTTTTATGGCGATGTGAATGGCATTGATTCAAACTTTTGGAAGAAAAATAGAAAGTTTAGAACTGTCAACTAAATATATTTATGGACTAAAAGTTAATTAAAATATACAGTTAGATAATGCACGCACAAAAACTTAAACTTCTAATGATTATTAGTACGATAGAATAACTCTAAATATAATTATTATATAGTTGGGTAAACATTAAGTAAGTAATATTTCTTAAATTTAGCAATAACGATTAACGTATAATCCATTATTAATTTCCTGATAAATCTACCACTAATTCGATCTACTCTTTCTTCTTATCATTTATTTTACCTTTATTTACTTGGTATTTAAGTTCCAAATCCTTTTTATTAATTTTTTTAACAAAGATTCTACAAGTTTACAATTTACTATATTGCTTGATGTTCATATAAAATATAAAGTGGGTACTTGTACAAAAACTAAACATATTCCAACAGTGGAAATTAATTACCCAAAACAATTAAAATATTAAGATGGGAAGAGGCATACGATATTGTAGAAAATAAAAAGGAGATCTATTTTTTCATTGGAGATGCTTAAAATAATATCATCAATGAAATATAAAATAGACATTCGTCATTATCTTGAAAGGTTTTGTGTACTTTGAAACAAATATCATTTCTTATTAGTGCATATTAAAGTAAATTTAAGTCCTTGGAATATCATGTTCAACGTCCATCTGGTTAAGTGGTCGGTACTCCCATCTAGTTAGCCAAAGTTCCTCGGCTCAAAACTCGATTGGGGCAGACATTTGTATGATAAGAGAAAGTTTGTTTTTTAGGTATAAGGTACAACTAATACTTACAGACATTATCATTAGCATCATTATCATCATTATAACAGACACAAATCTAACTTAAGGACCTCTAAACCGATCGGATTCATATTATCATTATATTTCTCCATCATCTAGTATAGTGAAGATTAGATATAAGGTGAGAAAATTAATTATTATTATTTATCAATGTAATCTAATGTCATAAAATGTTTATAATTTTCTTATGAACATGTTATAGGAAAAATATGGATAAGAATAATAATTTTTCTCACAGTCACGCCTATTATCTAGCCCAATTTAAACTTCATTAAAAGCGTGTTATGGATACTAGAAAACCAGTGAAAAAAAGATGAAAATGCGATATTTGCCCGTCAATGCCATTTATCCTGATTAGTAAAGAAGGGATTGAAAATATTTCAGGTAAGCTCATAGCGCCCATGTACCAAGCAACAACTTAACGTACCAAACAACATTCATCGACACTATAATTGCGAATGTTAAGTAAAAATTACGAAGGCGAGATAATTAATCTACACTCAAGTATTGTAAGAGTTAACGACCCGGAACGCACTTGGGTCCTCGGGAATGTTGTGTTTATAAGCTTATCTGTCCTTTAAGTAAATGGGACTTTGTCAAGAAATTTTTAACACATTTTTGCGACACTTGGCCGCTGCTGAGTTGCTTGTTTCAAGTGTGAATTGTTTTAAGGACTCAACTTTTTCGAAGTTTACAACAGAAGTACGGTTGTATTTAGTTGCCTTCACGTTGTGAAACTTAAACGCGTTCACGCTGTTAAGTGCAACGTTGTTACAATGGGTGATAATAAACTTAAGGCGCTTGTAAATGAAGCTTGCTTTTTGCACTAAATTAAACATAAACTTGTATTCGAGCCAAGCGATAAGAACAACTTGGTTAGTGCACGAAATATGTTTTTTTAAAAAGAATACTATTTTTTTTCTAGAAGTCGTCGTTTCAGGACTTTCAACAGTGACTTGGAATGTGATTTTAAATTCAGTGTTTTGTCATAATGCAAAATTGATTATACATTTTGATACCTTAACCTAATATGTAACACGTTTATTCACATACATATTTGCATATATAAACAGGGCTAAAGCATTCAATAAGAATATCAATAAATTATAATTTGTAATCAGTTTTTTCACAATTTGGACTTAATTTAACTTATTGCAAAAGAATATAATTAAATATATATTTATTGTTCATCATCACTTTACAAAAAAAACTTAAGGAATAATATACCAAAATTTTACGAAGGGCGACCTTATCGTTGAAATCTATCTCTTCCAGGTAAACTTTGGGTGGACAGGATTTAAAAAATAAAGTATACGAGTAAAGAGGCGACGTTTAACGAACACTTTCATGGCATAATATAGTAATAGCTTTCTCAAAAATTCGTTTTTATAATCTTAGTATTAAAATAATTATTAGTTCCAAACCTTTGTTAATCTGTAAATACATCCATAGGTTTTCATGAAAAACTGTTATACGACTTTCATTTCTAAAATTTGAGAGATGTAAAATACTGATCTTGCAAGATTACCTAGATTTCTTGAATATCGCAACTATCGAGATCAAAGTTTTTATTGCACGATTCCATTCCCTAGCCACGTACCAATTGAAGGCAGCTTTGCACCGGAGACTGCGTCTTAGTCATACTTCGCTTTAAACGGTACAATTTTCAATTTCCTCCTGGCTATTCGAATGAGAAAACCGAATACCGTCCTAGCGCAGTTCAATTGAACATGCATTGCTTACGTATTGAAAAGAAAATTTAAAGCTAGTTTTAAAACATTTATTTACCACAGCCTGTATAATGATATAAATGAATCGGTGCTTAACTACAGTAATTAATGTTACGCAATCAAATCATTACACATTGACAGCGCGATATCAACAATCGTATTTATTGGTAAGCGGTACTAAAGTATAACATGTTTCATTATGCAATACATCTCTCGATTTGGCGGATTACATGATGCGTGACACACTGGTGTTAAGGCATTGTAATGTTACAAAAATTTCAACAACGAAAAATAACAATTGCAATACCCTTTAGAACAGAGTTCAATTTTGATAGATATCACAAATAATTGCCAAATAAAATATCTCTAAAAAATCATTATTTTAATCATAAGATCCCGGTAACCTCAAAGTAACTAGAAATTTTCTCCATTCAATTTAAATTACACGACACAGGTTAAGATCTTGTTTTTAATATTTTGATTTTCAATAAAAGTTTAAGTTTAGTACCTACATCAAAGTGTTTCGGCAAAAAAATAAAGTAAAATAATTCTAAATAAACACAAGATATTAGTTATACAATTGTGTTAATGATTATCTTATAAAGTATATTTTACGTACTTACTGACTTGAAGTACGTACGTTGATTCTTTAACCTTCCTTTACCCGTATGTTGGTCTAAAAGACCGAAATGTTCTAACTTCATTATTTTCTTAAAATCGAATGATAATAACGCTATGAGCTGACTAGTATCTACATGATTTGGTTCTAACTTAAATTTAAAGCAGTTTCTTAGTTCATAGACTAAGTGATGAAAAATGATACCAATCTGTCCCTAGGACCAACGAGGATCTATAGTGACTATTAAAAAGTAATAATTTTACTAAATTTTACAATAAAAAATTCAAAGTATCATTTTTCTTACGGCATATAGTTATGCGTAATACCTTTCGATATTTCTGATACTTCATGCCGATGGATATTGCTTAAAGGCTGCGATTATCACTTCCCATCATGTGGGCAGCATTATTGCTACCCTTATCGTATCTAGTCTCACACCGTTTAATTTTTATTATTCCTTAATAATAAGCTACCTAATGCGAATTAGCTTATCAAACTCAGACACAGTGACTTCCACTGTCAAGTACCTACAAACGAATAGTCGACGATCTGGCAATAGGGGCTGACAAATGACGTCCGAATATGAGGCCAGTGGCAGACAATGATAATGTCGCTAGTAACAAATGGCGGGCTGCAGCGAATAGCGGTCCGGTGTGATTTGAGGATTACGATATATTATTGCTCCACGACACTATCGCACGACTGATGACGCGAACGGCATGGCTTGTGTGCCTACTTTCGGATGTGTACGGTATTTTATGAGAGTATGTCACGCGAGCTGTGTTGCTAGTTTTTAATTAACTATAACCGTTTTGTTGGTTGGATTTTTTCACCAAAAATGAGATGGTAATAAGTGTTTATATATATGATGATCTAATTGGAGTAATAAGTTATTTAAATAAGTGTCACAAATTTTATATCTTTTTAAATTGTGGCGCTAAATGAATTGTGGACACGGCGGTGTTGTTATTTCTTTTAATTCAATAGTAATTTCATATGCATTTTCAACTTTTTATTCTCCAAAAATGTTTTACAAAAATGCTGAGCATATAATTTCTCACTTAATATTATCTTTTTGGTTCACTATAACTTTTTATTTCAATAATTATGTTTAGTCTCATCGCTCCACATTTCGCTGAGAAATTGATAAGAATGAATTTTCTAGACTTTCAGTAAAATAAATGTAAAATTCATTTAATCAGTAAAGCAATGAAAATATTGTCTACAACATAAAAAATAAGCAACTTATTCTGTGTTAATTTGTATTATATAAATTAGGCTATTATGTAAAAAACTTCTAAGATACATAAAAATTGTAATTATGAACGATATATTATATATATTCAATGTAGTTTGTTATTTATATAAAAAAAATCATGTTATGTGTTTAGAGATTGTGTTGCTGATTTTAAATAATGAAAAATAAAGTAATACATACAAATAAATATATTTAAATAATTATATCTGTACATACGTCCATCAATTCATACTTAGTGTATAAACATTAAATTATTTTTATAATATGTCATAATAATTGTTATATTTTATTCTTACACTCACATTTAATCGTCTTATCTAGCCCAAAGTAATCATCATTAAAAGCTTGTATTTAAGATGGGTAGGTACATGAAAATAGAATATAAAAATATTGTACGTGTTTTTATATTAGAACATAAAGAATACATATAAATATAGGCCGCTACGAACCAGAAAAAATCCACTAGCTCGCTGTCAAAAAATGATATTCGAATATTAGAAATAATAAATGGCTGATTAAACAATACGGAGATAAATTTAATCTGATTCCTAAAATAATAGATTTATTATCGGTAGAGAATCGAGAATCGTTTACATTTGAAGTGATCGGTCGAGAATGAACTGTGGCAGTTCATCCAGATAGACATCGACGCAAGCGCACTGCGATCAAGCATCACGTGTTCTCGATGCTTATTGTAAGGTAAATTTCAAAAAAATTGTTTGTTTATTTGTTTGCTTGTTAGTTATTACCTGTGGTTTTAGTAACTACCTTCAAATATGAATCTGAGAGGAGTATACCGCTGATATATATGTGTGTGAATAAGATAAAAAAATATACAATATTACAATATCAAAAAATTTAAAACTAGTGTTTTTTTTTTCTATAAATGCAATACGTTAAAAATATATGCAAACCGTTTCAAGTTTTTTATGAATCAAAATGACATGCAAAACAAAATAAAATACTAATTACACTTAAAAAAAACTTAACTAACGGTATTACTATAACTATTCGTTAAAATGTCGTTATCCGAGCTCTTGTAATATCCCGAGGAGTTTACTCAGTTATTGTAGTCTTAAAGGGAATTTCACTGTTTGCTATCTTAACTGCGGGTTTTGAATTTATAAACTTTAAGACAATTCTCACATTAAAAAGCATTATAACAAGTATGATATTTGCCATTTGCAACCTGATAACTCAAAACCATATCAAAGACATAAATTATTCAATATGACTTTGCCATGAATAAGAGCGAGACATTCTTAAAATGCAAGTACTATAATCCCGTAATAATTTTCCCTTTTCCTTCTGCCGTAAAATATTGATGCTACTTTTAAATTACACCAACAATAAATTTTCGCAACGCGTTCAATACAAATTCATTTGCTAAATTAGAAGGAAATTGGTCGAAATTCATTCATCAAGGGCGAGACTTTCTTGTTAGGTTGACGGAGTTGGCGTACTTGAGCAATTGAATATTCTTCAATCAAGAATACTCACATATACTAATTACGAAGTTAAATGAATCGAATTTATGGATTTCGAATTCAATACAAAATTAATTGTGATGTTCATCGCACAAATATTAATAAGTATTTTTTTGGGACAACAATCGTAGTTCAATCATAAATAATGCCGAATTCATTTATAAAATAATTTACTGATTTTTGGCAAAAGTAATATAACCATTATATAGCATCATATAATTAAACATAACTTGTTCAAATTTTATATTTCATAAAAGGTTATTAGAAAACATTGTGTCAAAGTAAAAGGCTTATATTATGATATTTTTACGGCCCTTAGTTAAACATTTTACCCCTTTTCCAACTGAAAAAGAATTAATTTGTCGTAGCTATTTAAGCTAGTGCTACGAACTACGATGTGTCTACGAAAATTCTTAGCTTAATAGCCGTAGCAGATTATAGCTGTATTTTACGTAACTATTAACTATTTAATTTTTTTGGATGTATTTATAATAACAAAACAAGTTCCAGTTTATTGGGAATATCATTAATTATTTTCTTTCATACTAAAGATAACAACAAAGTAACAATTTGAATTCATATTAATATTTCAATTAATATTTTTTGTTGCTCACTAATGAAATGGTTTTACTTAACACTATCAAAAAGACATAGTTCTGAGAACATTCTAATTTCAAATTGGCTAAGCAATTTGCTTTACAATAATTCTTGAAACTTAATTCACCCTATGAGTGTAGGCTCTCAATGACGGCCGGCAGTTTCTCATTAAGAACAGGAAATAGCTCTGTGGATGACTGACTTCAGAACTGTCCCTAATCCCTAATCCCTAATATATAGGACACAGACGATGTCCTGGAAATAGTAGGTCAGGGAAAAAGTTTCTTCGCATATTATCTGAAAATTATTTCAAAGTTAATTGACATTTAATTACAGTATATATGTGCCATTTTGTTCAAAGATTTTCTGTCATCTTGTAGGTAAAGACATGATCCCGTTGCTGTAGAAATTTTGGGACTTTTGATCAAAAAAACGCAACAAGTAGTTTTGGTAGTCTTCTCTTGATGTTAACCTGACATTGCCTAAAGAGTTCTGAAGAGACCGAAACTAGTGAAAATATAAAGATAAAAGTCAGGGCTATATGGCGTATGCATTAGCACCTCCAAGCCAAACTATCTTAATTTTTGATGAGTGGCTAAAGATATATGTAGTCTAGCTTTATCTTGATGTAACACCTCACCCTTTCTATTAATCAATTCCGGCCGCTTTCTCTCAACTTCTTGCTTTAATCTCATCAGTTTTTGGTAGTAGAGATCCGAATCGGTTCGGTCTAGCGGTAAAATCTCATAATGAACAATGCCCTTCCAATCCCGCCATAGACACAACATCACCTTATGGCGAGTCAACCCAGGTTTTACCACAGTCTGTGAAGCCTGATCGACCTTTGACAACGACTTTTATCATACGTTCTTGTTGTACGTGATCCACTTTTCATCACCAGTTATCAATCTCTTCAAAAACGGTTCGGTTTCATTACGTCTCAATTAAGTTAATCAGTCATTAAGTTTCTTTCAGTGAGCTCGTGTGACACCCAAATATCGAACTTTTTTGCGGCCTTCGTTGCAATTTTTCCTTTTTTGTAATAAAATTTTAAAATGAATCTAATTTCTTCATTCGATTCGATTATTTTGACAGAAAGAAAAACAAATGAAAAATATTGGGAAACAAAATTTTCCTGGTTTGATTCTTTTTTTGAATTTTCAGCTTTTTATTGTCATGAAAACCATCCAGACACAATTAGTACAGCCTTAGATATTTTATTACAAGTTTATACATATAAGTTTATATATGCGAAAAGAATTTTTCCCCGACCTAATATATAATTTGTTTTATGTTTCTATACAAATCATTAAAGTGTTTTACTTAAGAGATTTCACATCTTCTAATATTAAAAAGCTTTTTTCTGGATTATTGTTCTTTTTTTCCGGAATAGCGATGTGAGGATCTAATCAAGTAAACGCGTATTGCATCAAACTAAACCCTGCGCGTGAGCAACACCCTCACATTTTACAATTATTTCCAGAAAGGCGATCGCGCACAGGTAACACCACGCACACAGCTCAGCATGTTTAAAATATTAATGTTATAATTATTCGTCTCTTATCTTGTAAATGTTAATGTGTGTACCTCACTAGCTTATCCCTGCCAATTAAAAGGCATCCCTGCTTTTCATAAATCTGATTCATTTTTAAATTGATAATTAAGTTATCTCTGTTGTATGCGTACGTTTTGAGTAAATATATACAAAAATTTTGTGAAAAATAGGATGTTATAGTTGATGGTTTGATGTCTATGGTGAGGAATAAAAATATTCACACCATGAGACTCTGAACTTACTGCCACTCGCACTTCGTTATTTTTAGAAAATATTTTTCTTTTCAAAGCATGAGTTGAAGCATCCATCTAATAAAATACAAGATTCTGTTGTATTTTATTCCATGACGGCATTGTAATCCTTATAACCATTATAAAAGAGTTCTAAAATTGCCTATACTACACAATTTTGAAATCAACCATTATTTTAACAATTTAAGGATCGATTCGTTTAATTCAAATATGTTAGTTTCTTGAATAGACACAGTTTTATATATGTTACCCATTAACATGTTTTGGTATCGATTAACTAGGGGCTTAAAAAATTAGTACGAATGTTATTTAATTTCGCAAATCATATTTTTATTCGACTACACCCAGCCCGCGAGCAAAGCAATCATTCATGGGCACGTCAAAACAAACAGTTGCGACTTCCCGAGTTGTTTGTTATTAAGGCTGGCATGTTTTAACTGAGTCAAGCGCCTAAATCTGAAATATATATTAGTCTAGGCTGTAACCTTATTTCTTGATAGTTGAACCATTAATCTTACTTGACTTTTGTGCGGTTTTGAGGGGAAGTAATAAGTAAGCTTTGGTTCTTCAAAAATAATTGTAGGTGACTTGAATAAAATCACAAAAATGAAATCACTTTATCGTTGAAATTACGTTAAATCAGATGTTACATCACTAGTAGTATGCGGGTGTTTGTGTTCTAGTGGTTAAATAAAAGGTAAAAACTGTCGGTAATCTGTATTGAAGCAATGTATGTAGTAAATAATGTATTGAAGTATTTAAGAAGGTGAAAGTTTAAAAAAACGTTGGCGCCTTATATAGCACCGCCGTCGAGTCCTCGATCCCCGCAACTGGTTCCGGAAATTTATTAGAATTTTATTGCTAACTAAGATTAAAGTTTTTAATACCTATGACTTGAAAGACCTCTGCTTACTCAACATTGAACCATATTACGACACAAAAGTATGTTTTAAGAAAAAAATCTGATTTTTTATCATTATTTTATGTATCATAAATTTTTAAATATTGAAGTTTTTTCTTAATGAAAATGTTATTGAGACTAGTTATGAACTGTTTTGTCATTATTATCATGGAATTAGGGTTACCGAGTTTTTATACTGATACATACAGGAATACTATATAGTCATATATATAATACTATATATAGTCACTAATTCACTGACCTCCACCTTTATTTAACGCACAAAGAGATTTGATGGCTCCTGTCTTTGTTGCTCAGCCAGAGCGCGGAACTCCTTATCGACACACGTACTCCTCCCTTCCTTCAAAGGAGGCATTAATATGTAGTTTTTAGGCAGGCAAGGTAAAGATGTCAGTATGTCGCATACTTCACTAGCTATATGGTTTGCTGAGCTTTTTAAAAAAAAAATCTATTTTTCGACCAGACTATGTCTACGGTCTAGTTGGAGTTGTTCTACCGCTTCATTTTAATTATGAAAATAAATCAACTTTGGCCAATCAAAATTTCATAAACTACGTCATGCGTGGGGTGTTTCGTCACTTCGACTCACCAAGCCTCGTCGGGCTCGCTTTCGTGATTATGTTCTTCTACGCTAAGGACTGTGCCGTAATAGAAACTTTCTAATCAGACGATAATAATTGTAAATATTGAAAAATGATAATTTCAAGCGACGGCAAAGCACAAAAAACCGTATGATACAAAAAATATATTCAATATTTGGCATTCATTCATGGCAAAAGCAATTTAAAAAATACATTTTTATTGGAAAAGCTTTACTTCTTATCATATCATAATGTAACTGGTTCCTGCAACCATTCTCATGGTTGTCCACAAGACAATCCACTTCTTCCGACTAATGAGAAACTGCCGTCTGTCTCGAGTTTTAGGGATAATTGTTAGCAAATTGCTTGGTTCACAATGGAGTATTGGACTGACCCACCGCATTGAAGTTCATTCAAGTATAAGTCTTCAAATATTAGCCTTTGTAAGACCTTTGTGTCACAAGAGAGCTCATCCCTTTGACTTTGTGAGTGTAGGGTAATAATAATATAAGCAGCTTTAGATGTGTTACAAAAGTTTTCAAAGATACTCTCCAAGTAAAAAGTGGCTTGGGTTCAGATACAGAAATTTTTTAAATTCATTCCAATCAGTCCCATTTCCAGTATTATTGTTTTAAAGTTGAAGATAATTAAAAAAAATAAGATCATAATAGTTATTTATAATGTTTATATTAAAGACAATGTTATTCATCGGGATATTAAGGTAGTATGTCGTAACTGAATATAAGTTGGATAATAGCTGGCTACTGAGGAACACTCGCTGAGCTCACTTTGCTTGTGCACTGTACCTACGATACTATCATTCATTTATCTACAATGTATAAAAAAAAATTATAACCTATTTATCACTGTGCTTTAATTAGTTACAATTCTAATAAACATCATATCCAGTTATATCCCAGTATATCCAGATTATTCATATGACATTTACTATAGGAATTAGAATTATCAATAGGTGTTTTACATAGTTTTATATTTAATCTCTTTCTGTTCTTTAATATAGGAAATTAAAGCAATGCAAACCCCACAGATTTATAACAGTCATTTTCCAACACATTTCTAACAAAAACGTTCCCTAGAAAACCCGAAATTGCGATCGAAATTAAATAAACATTCAACTTACATCCCTAAAGATTGGGATAAAGCATATTTTATTACATTTGAATATCAATAACATTACGACAGTGAAAGGTAAATACTTTGAAAATACCCGGTATAATCCAATGCGATTAAATTTGCGAAAAATAAGTATGAAAATCCCCTCTAAAGCATCCAAAAACCATTACCTTTTTAACGGCTTGCGGAAAAACATCGTACAAAACGGGATCAAATGAATAATATAGGGTAAGCGCAATGTAAACATCTTTAGTTACGTATTCTAACAGGTTTTAATGGAAATCACCTTTTTTGTAGACGATTTTAAATTTGGGAGGTGAATATAAAAATACCTAAGTATTTTTTTTTGTTTTAAGGAGCTAATAGATTATAGAATAGAATAGAATATATCTTTATTATATAATAGTTAAAAAGAAAATAGATAGAGAATAGTAATTTTGTACAAAGGGCGACCTTATCGCTAAAAACTATCTCTTCCAGGTAATCTTAGGATGGACAAGATTAAAAATAAAGTCCTCGATGGAAGTTGGCTACTTATAACGAATACATACATGACAAATAATATTACATATAAATTCTAAACATAGAACAGAATTGAATCTCTTTTGAAATGTCAAATTTATACAAAAAATAAAACTATAATCTAGATTTATTTGACAACATAATTTTTCTATACTATAGAGTATACTCTCGACGTGGTCTCATTGTCACAAATATAGGATCTGATGAAAGGATCCCAGAGAAATTGAAGGTAAGCTTGAACTTTAATGCTTTTTAAGTATATAGTTTTCAGAAACGGCAAACAGACTGGCAACTTTGACCTTAAAAACTTAACACTCAAAATTGTTAACATTTGATTCTTATTTGTTAACAGTAACAATAGAAAGCGAAGCACCAACTCCAAAAAATAATTTTAATTTAAAGTACAATAAGAAAGGCAAGTTAAGAAATAAATATTGTCTATTTAAATTATTAAATAATTGTAATGCTGGGAAGGAATCGTCAGTTGATGTTTTAAATATTATAATATTTAGTGGTTTATTTTAGGGACATTATTCATTATGTTTGTAGTATCAGTGAGCATGTCCAATATACGTGCTGTAGTGTTCTAAACTTATATCAAAACAAGATAGCGAATAACTTTAGAATGAAAATTATCACTGCTATGAAAACAACATACATTAAGGACCCTTTTTACGAATTATGGCGAAAAAACCATACTAGTTGCTATTTGATCGAATATATATTTCAAAAGAAAAAAAAAATTAAATATTTGAAAGTCGCGTCCAATTTTAATCGTGTCTAAATATTAAGGATACATAAATAATCAAAGATCAAATGTAGTAAATGTTGGTTTAGCGTGTATAACCTAACTACAATCAAACTACCACCTACAATCATCGCAAATATTTTCAATTTAGCTTTTAGTCAATTTTAAAAGTGGCATTATTAGACATTATACTTGATCTAAGAGTAAAATAAGTTATTATTACACAAAATTTATACCAAAAAATAGCATAACCCCACAGGACAAGAAAAACGTTTGGACATTACGTAGCTTAGGAAATAGTTCGTTTGCGACTTTGATATATTCGTTGGTCAGAATCCTGTGTTGTGTGAAGCCAACTCCATTAATCATAGAGATAGAACGTCGGTTATTTCCTCTCCAAAATCAATACAACCTAATAATATCTGTCTGACGTTCATATTTTTTTCTTTGACTCCGAAAGTGATTGAGCGGAATGCAGGAAGTGGTGTGAAGTTTCTCATTGCTTACGGATCAAGAAATTTTATTAAATAAAATGTATTTTCATATACATCTGAAACTTTTAAGGTTTATTAACTGTACTCTTAGTTAAAACCAGAATTGGAGTTTTTTCGTTACTTACTACGTCTTCATATTTCATGAATATGTGACTTTCAAGAAAGAGCTAATAATTAAATATCCTTTAGGATATATCCCGAGGGCCTACACTCTTCTCTTGTAGATGAATTCTGGGCGTACTTTGGTGTCGATAAATACAGGGCATGCTCGCATGAACAGATTTTAGGCCCATCATTCATCATCATGGTGTTAACATTTCTATTTTTAGAATGTATATAAATATCAGAATTATACTTAATTTTCATATCATCATACAATTGTGATTCTACTAAAAACCTCCGATTGGAAGACAGAGTTTCTTGGTTCGAATCCCGATATAGATCGACAGATATCAGATGTCTTCGATAAAACTATATATTTACCAAAATATATATGTATATATTAACTCCAATATTTTTTAAAGAACAATGTGAAATAAGCAGTATTCTTGTTTTTGCTGATGTCTATTATTAATGGTTAGTGATTACCATCAGACACTATTGTAATCTAAATATAAACGTGAGGATTTATATTTTTACGTTTCGCTTCTCCTGTGTGGCTTGTGCTATGTATATTTTTATATTAATTTTGTGAAACAAAATTTTTTTACTCTTACACTTAACTCAAGTACTATATCTATTTATGCCGAGTTTTTAGTTGTTAAGTTGGAACAGCTTATATTTTCTGACTACATTTCCTGTGGGTTACTAATATGAAGGGAAAGGATATGTTATATTTTTGTATGGAAGCTGGACTACCATTGTACTTGCAGTGGGCAAAGATGAAATTATATTTTTAAATTAAAGTACATAAATTAAAAAGCTTTCGCATAATTTCGCTTAATATTTTTGAGAGGCATGGTGGAATATTAATATTAATTTTAAATCATTATTACTTTTAAAATGTAACAGAAATTCGCAATATATTAATGCTGGTAACACTCGGTTCACATCTCATATCAACCGATTTCTATTATTTTCAGTAAATTCATTCACAAGTTAAAAAAAACTCAAGCAAATAATTCCAATGAGTCGATATCATACCTAAGAATATGACTATTTGAAAGTTAATTTATTATTGTTTTAAAACATTTTAAATAACATAAAGGTCTTTATTAAATCTTTTTGTATGTATATTTATTGATATTATGCTCTGTATTATATTGAAAACTTAAAGTGTAAATCTATCCTAGAGAGCTTTTTGTATCAGAATAACTGTTCTAAATTTTTTTCATATTTCCGTTATATTCAGTAAGGTAGTCCAACATCACAATAGTATCTTTATGTCAAAATCTTTCAAACTAAGTACCCTTCACACACTGACACGTGAATAAATATACCTAGACTTCACATTCCGATCACGTACGTATCATCACTTTTACTGCAAAGCTCTCTGCACATGGGCTTTGAGGCTTTACGACATTTTGATGATTGTAAATTTGGACAATGACCTACGAAAATTTTTAAATTTCGTCTCAAGATTTTCCGATGATATGTATTTTTATACTTTGATAAGATTCTTTTCGATTGAAAGCTAATTTTATTAGTTCTCAGTTTAATGTTAATGTTGATGTGAATTTGATAGAAATTTTATTGAATGAATGATACGAGGAATCTTTGATTTCCTATGGCCAGAAAAAATCGATTAAACAAACCAAACTAGAATATCTTTGTATTAACCTATGTCATTCCACGATGAGTCATGACCTTTTTGTGGTATGATGGTATCCTTGATGTCTATGTTTTAAATAAAGTTTAATATGTGCACAGAAAGATGAATAACTTAATATGTATAATTATTCGAGAATATGTAATGAATAAATTATTATAAAAAAGTACATTATCTTGGCAAATATTCCATATGTATTCATTAGCTGTTACTTATCAGAAATATTACAAGAATGACGTATAATCACAAAATGAAAACAAAACAATTTTAAAATATTTTATATTTAATTCCACCATTTCAACTAAAATTGAGTTTAATCAATTTGTCTTATTAAATATTTAACTTAATATTTATGAATCTGTATATTATGAAAGCAATCGAAAAAAATATTATGCAATTCACATGATGACGGCAGTCCTTCCTTTATTATTCAGATCACGAGTAATTGTACCCTCACGTGAGATTCATGAGCCATCTTCATAATAGGGACGATTTTATTTCTTTTTGATGACTACTGAAAGACAAAGATAGAATCTGTTAAAGAGGCAAGCAATAAACCTGATTTATTTCGGCACTGTATAGTACCACCTAATTTCTTCAATATCTAAAAGGCGATCTCACTAGCGTTGGAAGCAATCGGAATTGCTTTTAATACTGTCTAATAAAGATTAACGAAACGAAAAGTGTTCGTGTTGTTGGTTAATAGTCCAATCTACTAATGGCCGAAGGTTTTTATATGTAGTGCTATAAATTTAATATTGATATCAATAAAATAAGTGCACCGCTACGAATAATTAAGTACAACCAAAATCGAAAAGCTTCACTTTATTAAAAGGAGGTATTAATCTTTGACGGGGCATCATTATTAAATTTATTGTTTCCATATGAAAAATACATTTGGTGTAATAAAAAAAATATTTTTTAGGCTTGGTACATTTTATAGTTAAAGGATTAAATTAATCTCACAGTTACATTATGATCACGTCAATTTAGCAGATAGCCCGCAGGACAAGTATTACGCATTAGTAGTAATTTAGCTCTTATTATAACGGATTGACGTACCCATAAACGTATTTCGCTTGAACTGCAGGCGATGGTAGCGATCACAGATGGTGCAATTCTACTGGCATGCACTTAAATTTTATTAGCCTTTATTTCATTCCAATTCAATGAATAAGGGATAGAATGACTTTAAGGAGTATTAAGTTAGTTCAATTAGACGATACACTGTTGTGATTTTTTTTTGAAGATCTCTACGAATTCTACCTATTTTCCCACTTTTAAATTAATGCCGTGGTGTGCTAATTGATGATGGTGCTAAATATTGTCGCTCTGTCTTTTCTTATATTTTGAATTGGACTTTTCGAGTAGTATTGCGCAATGAAAACAAAGAATTATCGTAAAAACTAAAGCAAAAACAAACTAGAAAAACTACACGAAAAACTACGAATTTAAAAATAAATGTATTTTTGTTCCGCACCGCGTAATCCAAAGAAAAACTTTTATTATTGAATAAGCTTTACAAATGGTGATCTTAAAAAATGGAACAAAATATTTCTGGAACCAAGTTTAGTTCTAAAAGCGGCTATAATTAGATTACATTGGAACGGGTAAATTTTAAAATAGTTTTTATTTAAATGCTCTTTTCTTTTATTTTTCTCATTCTGATCGCAGCTGATGATAAAAATGCAGTTTTAATATTACTACTTATAATTAAAGTATAAACCATTATTGAAACATAAAATTTCAACGCAAAAATTTACCAACATCAAATAGAAGTTCACTGTAAAGTTCTGTTTACAATGTTCGTGAAACACAAGATTGTGTACGTGAGAGAGTGTTATTTCCTGTAACTTTACACCTTATATACAAACAAGACCAGCATAAATAATAGTAGGTAGTTCATATATTTTAGACAGCAAAATAGCGCGATCTTTATCTCTTGTTACCAGGAGTGAGTAGTGGTGTAAGGTTTATCTCTGTAAAGATTTTGATATTTTTATTTGGTAATAAGTTTATGATATTTGAAATTTGAATAACATTAACTTCCCACTAAGTGAGTGATGGTGACCAGCAATTGATAAAATATTATGATTTTAGATATCCAGATTGAGTCTTATTCATTGAACTGTTATTTACTAGCTTCTGCCCGCGGCTGCACCCGCACGGAGTTCAGTCTGTCACAAATTTATAATCTTCCTCAAGATATGAATTATCCGACGCATTAACAATTTTTAAATTTCAATAAGCAGTTTTAGAGATTAACGCGGTCAACAATTTTTGGCTTTATATGCGGAAAAATTTAACAAAGCTTCAACTTATGTATAAATAAATAAATAAAAGCAATTTTATAAAGTTTGGTATTTATAAAACTAGTCTTGAAATAGTTGCGCATTTTGGAATTGCTAATTAACTTAGAAAACTACAGGCGCTCTCTCTCTCTGATCTGATTCAGTGAGGTTTATGGTAGGAAGAATGAAAACGGGACTTAGAGCAAAAGGTGGATGTGAACCGTATCGTTTCTCATGACCCTATAATAAAAAATATGTTATACTAACTTCTTAATCCACTTTCGCTGTCTGTACTGCTCTAAATTGTTAATGAATCTTCCAGTTACATTTCAAACCTTAAGAAGAAATAACACGGAATGTTTCGTCAACAAAATTAGTGAAGTGGAAGGCGTGAAACTCGGTGAAATTGAAGGGTTTTATTAAAACATAATTTAAAAAAATGTGCTCCATGAGCCAAGATAACAAGTTAATAATAATTTATTATGGAATATTATCCATAGACATTAAATAATATATACACATTGATGTAAATGATATTAATTAATTATATTTATATGAAGTTCGATTCAAGGGTTTAACGTGGATAGTAGTCCAGAGTCTTAGAAATATCCCATAGAACCTATCTGCAACAATTTGTAGAATTGGGGCTGGCGCGTATTTACAGCTCTGGAGATCCAACTCGTTTCGGCTTGAGAGCGCTAAAGACGTCAGTGCTCTCTTCCGTGAACAAGAATCATTGTGAAAGCATTATCATATTTTACGTATAGGATGCTGTAGACCTTTTAATATAAGAAATCCACCTGCATATAATAATATTACTGGCAAAATGTTCAGCATAACATCAAGTTAAGACGTCAGTACTGCTTGTTCGTGTAGGAACACAGTCACAAAGTCCACAGTATCATAACAAACTAAGATCAAGAAATCTAGGTTGTCTTTTCACCGTAATCCGTGTCAGATTAACAGAGCAATATACAGTGAAGATAGCTTGAAGACGTAAACTAACACTTGAAGATTAACCCGCCTCGTAGCTTTGTCAGTCAGTTTTGTAGCTATGTTGTCTAAGGCAACATAGCTACAAAACTGACTGCCAAAGGCTCGACTGTTCCACAGTATAAATGATATATATATATATATATATATATATATATATATATATATATATATATATATATATATATATATATGGTAAATGGGGAGTGATAAATAAGAGTTAGTTATATAAGTTTATATTATGAAACCATTCAACAAAGCATTACCGAGAGTACCCACTAGAACTCCCCGGTAACTCCATTGTCCTTCACGAAGTAACTCCGGTTCCACCGAGCAATTCACCAGGTCAACTATAATGATATCAACGTATTATTTATAATCATAAGGTCTGAAATTAATGGATACAAATATTACTGTTATGTTAGGATCGAATATAACAATATTTTTAGACTCATGATAAGATTAAAATAAAAAGTACGGACAGTAGGCATGAAGATAATTTTTCAAGCCAAAATACACACGGCCGCCGTTTAGCCAGTGGCGAGTAAGTCCGTAAACGTATTCTTCCTCGTAAAAGAAAATGTTATCATTAAAATAACACAGTTCGTAAATATAAAATACCTTTTATTATTATATTTTTGTAATATTTGCTATTACCACAGCAAAATAATAACCCCGGGGGGTTAACTCTGGGAGAATCGACATAATTCAAATTTTTATTGTTAATAATCAAATTCTCGCTCCAATTTGAAATCCAGTTCCAAAGTGACATGTACATTTTAAAAATAATAATAAGTTAGATAATAACTTATTTTTGTAAACTTTCTGCATATTCCAAATCTTCCCACAAATTAAGTGACAAAAACTAGAAGTGAAAAAATTCAAATACAGTACTTTGAATTTCTCCGAGAGTGAATCGTTATAGTCAAAGTTTAAGGAAGGTACAAAATTATGAGCTCTTTATGACTCTAACTAGAATAAAGGCTGAATAATTAATTCCAAGACCTTAAAAGTGTTGCCAGTGCCATGAATAATAAGTTTTTATAAGTTAATAAAACATCACACGCGATCTCTTAAGCGGTTCTAAAGAAAATTGTGAGCTTTTGAACGAGACTACTGAATTATGGTACATTAAAAATTAAATCGCCTCTGGAAATGTTACAAATTTATGGAAGCGTATATTTTACACTTAGTTATTATTTTCGAAAGCCATTATTTCTTAAAGACGTCATAAACCAACCTGTATATTGGAACGGCTTGAACGGAATTTTTGGAAAATTTAATTAATTTCCAAAAAAACCTATCCGCCCTCGTACTTTAGATATTATTCTTGCTTAAGTTGAAAATATCAAACAGCTTTTTCAAATAAAGATATTGCTGCTTGTAATGTTTTTGTATTTAACTCTGTACTTGGGTCTTCATTTTCATTTCCTCAGTTTAACAGGGAAATTCAGAAAAAATTCAGATAAAACAACATTTACTAGTGTTGATCTCGGATAGGTTCAAGCCCCCTTTCTCATACCTCAAGCTCCCTCATTTTCGGAAAGTTTGTTGTTAACCCGTATTGGACGAGCGTGGTTATATGGCTCAAACAAGGTCAATTTAGAAGATAAACGACATGTTAAAAAAAAATACTTAAAAATGCATAAGTAAAAGAGGAAATGATACACTATAGTCTGTAACTCGCACCTAGTATCTTGTCATAAGACAAGATAAATAAAAAAATATAAGAAATATAATAAAAATAACAAATTTCACGCATTTGAATCAAAATATGAAAAATGATCATTAATATAACTCAAAAAAGACTTCTGTGAGATTCGAGTATTAATTAAATGTTATGAATATAAATATTTATGAAACTTGGTCAATATAAGTAATAATATAATATTTCTCTCTCACATTTACACTTGTTATTCAGTCCAAATTAAACTACTAGATATAGTTATGGATACTATATAACGTAGATATGTTTTTTTTCTTCATTATCTCATTTGAAAATATGTAATTGCCGTTTATATATAGGAGAAGCAAATCAAAATTCAAATTAAGAAACATTGTTTTAATTAAATAAAATAGTAATTACAGTAGATACTATTTTTATCCGTGCATTTAAGTCTCTTAATAGTGCATAATTAAATGCAGAGTATTTTAGCTATTTTTGCTACATTGTTACTAAATTTATGCTAAACTTGAGTTTTACTATAAACATGTCGCATGGCGTTATTTTTAATTTTTTTAAAGTTTTATAAACTATATTTTTAGAATGTAATATTGGTTAGGTCACGTCACAAGCAAATGGCTTGGATGACAAATTGCGCTCTAGCACGGGAGAGCTACAGTTTGATACGTGTAAATTATTTCATTTCAACGCTGCTAGATTAAAAAAATATAGTATATATAAGGCAGTATAACAGGTTCTAAGTTCAGTGAGAGCATTTTATGGTGATGCTCTATAGTTTTCTGATGCTGCTATTGAGACTTCATAGGAAGCTTTATCGATTAATATTTATATAATGTAAAATCATTTTTGTTACTTTCGCCGTTCAATAATCTTTCTTTATTATTTTGGTATTCAATTACCACTTCTTTGGTTGGCTTTTTTCCAAATGTCATACAGATGGCCTCGTGATCACTTTTAGCCACGCAAAAAGTTCTAAATAAAAATCAATCTCACTCATCTAACCTAATATGAAACACATTTCATTAAATCTTAGAATAGTTTTGCTAGCTTTAGATTTTAGACGGATACAATTTTAAGGTTCATAATCGCTTATCCCGATTCAACACAATATAGCACCAAAGTAAATGATGTATGGCACAAAAATAATTTTCGTTTGTGATGAAGTTAATAAATATAGAATCAAAATTATGGTAAACCAGTCTCTCATTTATAATCTTAAGCTTATCGTAGTAAGGAGACATGTAATATTCTCACAAAAATAATCATAATATTCATGATCGTATAAATTTTGCTACATAGCACCTCAAATGTGCGCGATATCTCACGCTTGCTGACGTCAATGTGTTATTTTTAAAGCAATAACCTACCTTGTATTGCTTGTGAAATTTACGTCACTAATTTATATTTGAAATCAAGTTCCTAAATAAACTCAAGCACACTTTTAATTTGTTTTAACTTTTAATGTAGCTAGAAACCTCTGCTTGTTGAATATTAAAAACTAAGCAGTGTTATTTCTCAAAAGGAGGTAATGTTCTTTGGCAATACTTTATTTTAGAGACGCTGTCAAAATACAAATTAATTTAAACATATAATAACCTTTTAGCATTTCCATGACGAAAGCCATTTAAATGTTAACTGCTATCTTTACGAGGTACGGATAAATAAAACTGATTTCATTATGACTCCCCGAGTAATCTAAATTTGCTTTAAAATTATACTGACGCACTTTGTATATTGTCAAAGAAAAGCACAATACTCATCGATTTTTTAGATTAGAAACTCTTCTGATAGTAATATATTATTTCGATTTTCGGTATCTCTTTGTTATATAATTATACTTCAGGAATCACTTAACGATAAAGTCTACTAGTAAAAGCTTCGTTTTGTTTGTATTTGATTTGATATGATGATAGTTCGTTTGACTAAAAAATGATAAAATTCATAAAAACTCGAAGTTAAAGTATATTTAGAGAACTAATTTATTAAATATTAATTATTCAGTGCCATTCAAAAAATGTATTATGAGATTTTGTCGCTAACATTTTATACTAGATATAATCTCGTTTTGTTTAATATAGTTTTCGATTTGACAACAAATAAAATATGGTAATTTAGTTCGGAAGAACCACGATGATAAATGAGAGACACATTTTCATCCTGCGGCAAAATCATAGTTCTAGCAGACATAAACGCTTATATTAATCGTGCCCACGTCAGGGTCGCATTACACCGTCAGATTCGTGTGTCATCTGAGTGACAAACGGAGTTGTGATGTAGGCCACGTGAGTACCGATAACGTCCGTCGAACGAATGGGGCGCGTCCGGAATATACACTCACGATAATCGCTTTAATATGGAAACATACGTTTTTGTAATCCTTCACATTGAATAATAACTTCTAGAAGAAGTGTACCCAAAAACATTTTTGCTTCTGTTTTCCTACTTCGCTAACTTTACAAGTACTCAAGATCAAATGCTACAATTTTCCATAAGTTCCAATACCTTTAATTTGAAATGTGATTCAAATTTTACGGTTGTGATCATTCACGATCAATACGCTTACATTAATCGGTTTTGATTTCACGTTTA
The DNA here is from genome assembly GCA_943193645.1 of Acentria ephemerella. Taxonomy (NCBI): domain Eukaryota; kingdom Metazoa; phylum Arthropoda; class Insecta; order Lepidoptera; family Crambidae; genus Acentria; species Acentria ephemerella. The sequence continues at coordinate 10,247,141 of OW971881.1, read as the reverse complement.
CTAACACCTGAGTTATTATGGAACTATCCTTATAGAATTAATTATCATATATTTAATCCTATTTTAAGAATTCCAAATTCTGAAAAATCATTTATTTATTTTTTAAGACCAAGACAAGTTGCTACGGTCGTAGCAACAATATACGATACTCGTAATCTACGATATTCGTAACGAAAGACTACGATACATCGTAGCGAAAGCACTATTAAAGCTATCACTTTATTTAATCTGATAAAGACATTTCTACTTTGTTACTTTCATTTGATTTATTCCTATCGGTTAACTGCATTAAAAAATACTAACATATTTATATAAAAAAATCGGGATAGGGCCACCCTTATCACATAGAGGTATAAAAAGTAGTCTATGACATATTCCAAGATCTGCTAAATAAATTTATACATATCATTAAAATCGTTTAATCCGTTTCGGAAGAGTTCGATAACAAACACAGTGACTTGAATTTTTTATATATTTTAAGATAAAATTAAATAGTTTACCAAAACTGTTATATCAACAAAAGCCGACTATACCGATGTATATGTATAATATCTATATGTAATATTTGGGTTATATCACGTATACAAAATATTTTTCTTTAATTTATTTCACTACTTTACAATCTTTTGTTGTGAGTTTTTAATATTATTTTATATATTTAATTATTGATTGCCAAAAGGAAAGTCTTTGGCAGATCATTTCACCGTAGAAACGCGTCGAGCTTGTTCAAGATAAGAATCCGTATATCACAATACTTATGAATCACTCAAAAAGATTCATTCGTGACGTCACGAGGCATCCGTGTAGAAGTCTCCAGAAATTTAACACAATTTCATAATAGACTATCGAATATAATGAAGAAAACGTATAAAAGTGAAAGCTTTTTGATGAAAATATTTGAAGATAGTAAATTATTACTACAGTTTTTATCAGAATTTGAAACATGTAATTGCAGGAACAGAAAATATTTTGCATGAACATCGTAATTGTGGTTTAGATCTGACGAGGGCTGACAAGTCGTCAGACCCACATTCCTACATAATAACAAAACATTTTCACTTGAATAATTCATGGAATATGAACGTTATAAAAAATAACACCATTTTGCTACTTTAGATATAAAATGGAAGTCATTTTACGTAATTTTATGTTTAGATACAGTAATGAAAAGTGTTTAACTGTCATAAAATTTTAAAACAATAACTTTTAAAAAATCTCCTCCTTTTACCCGGGGAAGGTAACAGAGGATGTGTCTCACCCACTAAAACCCAAAGCTATGCACTACCAGACCGCTTTCTGCCGATGCGCGGGATGACGCCCGAAGACATTTCACCGCTATGTCGGCAGGGAAATTTGGCCGTACATTCGGTCCCAGCTGGAGTAAAGACGACGGGAAAAATGGGAAGCCTGTAAGGGCGACCACTCTTCAATCTGCCTCTGTTATTTAAAGTCGGACATGCCGTGCATAGGCACGTCGACTAGGCTGTGCAAGCCGATTCCCTAATTTTCTGCTTAATACTGTCTAGGTAGGAGTGTCTTTTCTAATTCGCCTGACTTCCTTCGCCAACTTACCTAAGTCAGCAACGATAATGCTTACAGCGTTCTTATGTTCCGGCAATTGGAGGAAATGTAGCCAGTTCCTCTATGGTTGAGTTGTCCGAAATTAAAATAAATTAAACCAACAAAAAAAATTTAAAAAGGCTAAAATTTTCCAAATACGGTTTTAATGAAGATTCATTTCCTGGGTCAGAAAAAACTACTCCAACAGTTACTCCGTTAACAATTAAGAAGATCTTTACTTGCACGATTACACAGAGAAAGGATCTTTAGAGCCATGAAGCCTGTAGCTAGCAAAAATTAATATTCGAGATGTAATATAAAATGATAGTGAAGCTAGCTCTGTAAGCGTTTGTCTCCTAGATTAATATACAAAAATATATAACTAATGCTTGGAACTGAAACAGATTGTGTTGTAGGTAAAGAGTTTGTTGAACTTCGTTTTAATGCTCATTACATTTATAATCAGTCGAAACTTTGTAGACACTTCATTTCTCCACCATTTCAAGCTTCATCAAAGTTAGTTTGTTAATAAGCTTGGAAACAATCTGTTTATGTTAATAAATTCAGAGCTGTTTTTCATAGAAAAATAGAAAATGTAATCGCAAACTGATAATCTTATTGAAATATATTAACAGCTAATATATAAGTTGACTTATGGTAATCAGTAATAATACCTATACATGATAATAATGTAAAAATGTTTTGTTGACAAAAAATAAATATGAATGTTTTTGTTGTCAATACGGAGACAAGTCTTCCCTTGTTCAAATATTTTTTTTTTTTACCAACCAGGATGTCAATTGCTTTGATGATGATTTTGGTGATATTAATTATGCCCAATTAGGGTGAATTTTTAATTGTATAGAATAGAAATTTAATGTTAATTCTTTGATACACCTAATCATTGAATATCGCTTTTTCTTCTTAATAAATTTATTGCGGTTTTTATTTTTATCGTCAAAAAGTTCAATACGCAGCCCCGCTTAGGTTAAGTACAGGACATCCCTAGTGTTGCAGCATGTTAGTTTTACGATACACCGAGAATTAAGGCATTCTTTATGGCTTATGAATGCTTAAGGCATTCTCTATAGCTTATGTCGGTGAAAAGTCTTTTCTGCCTTTCTTGGCAGATCTAACACACAAAGAAAACTTTTCACTTCAAAGAATTTTTATTTGAATACGTTTTTCTTTTTTCAGAAGCTGGCAAGCTCTTTTACGAATTGAGCGATCGTGCCGATAAGTGCCAGTTTCATAAGACAGCGGTGTCCAGTTCTCGAATAAGAACTGAACGATTACCTGCAAATCGATTCAACTCGAGATACGAACTGAATATTAGTTTGTAGAGAAACGTGGAAACTGCGAATGTACGTACGTTCACTTTGCGAAATAAGTTTTAAGTCGCGAGCTATGAAATTCAACAACAAAATTCAATTCACATACTTGTGCAGTTCTTAATGCAGTTAGTGGGATAGACGACTAAATTACTGTTAAATTTATATTAAAAAATTAACATTCTAAAAGGCCTTGAACTATACTTGAACAAAAAAGTTACTTTACTCAGCTTTAAAAACAGACAACCTACCTTACTTTGTAGATCAGATTAATGACTGAATAAATGACTGAATGAATATTATAAAGTAGGTTGGTTTTTGTTAACTTTCACTTTATTATCATGAAAAACTTTTGCTCCTTTCGAATGGTGTAATTTCTATAGTTATAAACTACCGTTTTACTTAGTAAACCTGTCTAGGTTTTAGTATGAACAGGCAGCAAGGCAATGTAGTCGAAAGGACATAAAGTGTAAGGACTTACTTCGCATGTAATAGAGGTGGAATTTGTAGGGCACCGTAGAATAAAGAGCAAGGCACGTCTGAGAGGACAAAGATGTGTCAAGTTGAAGTGCACACCAAAATGGCGCGTGTCATGTATATAATGCTGGCTGTTACTCAAGCGAACTCTGTTTAAAAATTTATAGTATGGAAAATATAAGGACGCGACTGACGTCTAAAATGTAAAACAACAATTCTTCTTCAAACACGGGAATATTTGGATTGGCTGGCTGTGCGTAACCATGCGTCCATGCAACAGTTACTCTTAGACAAAGTTAACACTCAAGATTAGAAAAAAGTAATTGTAAGATTCAAAGTGGTCACAAATATCAAAGAGTGTGAGCAACAAGTACATGTCTTTATAAATAACATTTTTAATCAAATTAAAAAAGAGAGGCAGTTCTCAATACGACTGTTTGTTTTTTCGTATAAGATATTTAAAAAAAATACTTTTTAAATTGGATAATTTCTTACATTGAATTTTTCTGTTTATTTATATTTTGATGTCGGTTTTTATTTTTATTTTATAACATGATATAACTGGATATTTATGATCAGTGTCATAACTTTTTTGTCGGAGACGTCGAATGTATTTACGCACTATACCTATAGTACGGTGTGTTAGCGAGACTTTGTATTGCACTTATGTAGCTATGGTTTTGTATGGTTGCTAAGATACATACAATAAATTTATATTCTAGTTCGAATCACAGTTTTGATATTCTTTAATACGTTATAACATAGACCATGTCGGGGACAACTCAAGTTTGCCCGAGAATATTTCACCGCATCCGAGCAGCGCCTGCCCTTGTATCGTTTGAAACCTATCTGTCATCAGAATTGACAACAGACTACTGGTCTTGGTCAAAAAATGGTCATTTCTCACCAGTCCTCCCGAGAAGTATCAAAATCTGCTTCTAATCTAACCTACTTTTTTGTGCATCTAGTTATCCCAAATTAAAACCTATAATAACCCATATTATTAATAATAAATTCTTAAGCATGTCCAGTTTAAATTATTCATTTATAGAGTTACAACACTATATCCATAATTTCCAGTTTAATTCAATAAGCATAGGGCGCATATTTTAAAATGTGTACATACTTAATTAAACCTTTACTATTATTATTATTAAATTTATAACACTTCCCTATCCCTCGACGCCTCTAGGAACGGGGGAATACCCCTTGGCAAAGGCGGACAATCCTGGCGTTATCAAACAAGTATAGTATTATTAGATTATTTTTATCAATACACTATTAAGCTTTTGCTAAAAATGTTAATCTTATCTTTGTATATATTTATTTGCAAATATTTAATTAATTTAAGAACGTTTATGATGTTAACAGCCAACCAATTGTTTTAAAATGCAGTTTTCCATAATTTATAGGTATTGCAGTTGTTGGCCAAACAAAAATTACTTGGATTAACTGAAACGATAAATATTTCGTACGGCGAATTGTTAGAGGGATGTTGCTAGTAAAATCTAAACGCCCCTCTTTTCCCCATTATTGCATAGAACAATATAATAAGTTTTTTGTTTCCATGAGCACAAATTTTGTGTAACTATGGTGAAAGAATCACAGCGTTTATCTCATTAGCCAATCTATTAAAAATATCCTCATTACCAAATTCATCATGCAAAGGACCCTTAATAATCGTTTTTAACAGTTATCAGACTATTAATGGATCATAAAAATGGAGACTCCTACTTAAGTGGCTTAAGTAAACAAGGGTAGAATTTTTTACAGCTTGTGACGAGACCTTAATGTTTGTTGAATTAAAAAGGGAGAAATGCAGCCTTTAATTAATCCATGAAAATGAAATTAAATAAGATTTTTTATATTCTATTGCGACATAATAATAAAATAAAAAATATTCACGATTGATACACTATTGGTATAACCAATAATATATTAATAATATATTATATATATTCTTAGAAAGCTTTCAGTGCTCCAGATGAAACAATAGAGTTTATCCTAAAATCAAATACAGAATCAAAATATTTGAGCTAATTTGTTAAACCTGTAATTTGTTCTGAGTAAGGCTAAGATATTTTGTTTTAGAAACAATTAGCGACTTTTATATCTCATTGTAATCTGAATCCATTGTCTACATAATATGGCTAAGCTACGTCCAGGGTATTCCCTCTGGAGACAATCCAGTGTTGCCTAAAGTTCATTTATACGTTGAATTTATCTTTTCTGGTACCTTATTTCCTGTCCTTTCCTTATTTTAATTGTTGTTGTCTTGGGCACGTGGTATTTTCTACGCGAATGATTTAGTAATCTTAACATGGAATTAACATTCATTCTGGATTTAATTTGTATAATTAATTTAAGAAAAAACTAACGTTTTGCTAGAATTTTGAGACAGTTTTTGATAAAACATATTCACCTTGAAGTTTTTTTTTTAATATTGTTATCTACGTATTGCAAATTCTAGATACAACTGCAGTTGAAGCATCTAATAACAAACACGTGGAATTACAGTTCTTCGGTTGCTACGCCAAATAACCCTGAATTTCAAGTGAATAAGGTTGGCCAAAATTAAACGTCTAACTCGGGAATGGTGTCGATTCTATATTCGAGATGAAAGTGATAATTTGAATTGAGGCAATAGTGTGGAACTACGCATAAATTGCCAGAATTAGCTCAGTTTAGAGGATTTACACCCAACGGTTTGATTGGGAGCGCCCACAGGGAGATTACAATTACCTAGATGTCACAGTGCTCTTAGGTTACGCTTAGCTTGCTTTAGTAATGATTTGGGGAGCTAAAGACACCAGCTTACCAGTCTACTAATAACGTAACTCCAATGAATTTCATCTCAAGTGTACTGTGAAATATTACTAGAGCGTGGAATTCACTATCGGCAACTGTATTCCCTTGGTCATAGAATATGGGTGTAAAAAGGTCTTTGGCCAAAAAAGGCCTGAAGAGGCACTTTTGAGACTGGTTGCGTTGGCTATGGCATTGTGTCGCATGCTATTTTCTCAAATGGACTTCTTCTGCTACTTACTATAAAATTGTACATCCACTACATGCTGTAACTAATTAGCCAGTAAAATTTAGCTGATGACATTTCTATTACTATTTGAATGACTTGATACACTGGAAATTCTAGTAATAAACAAATAAAGATACCAATACAATTTACAATCGACTTAAATCTATCCCATTCATTACAGAGAAATAAGTAAAGGATGGACAATTTCATTTTGAATTGAACGTAGCCTTGTTATTGTATACCCAAAACCAAGGTAATTAAGGGAGGATCGTTTTCTAAATTGATCAGTCTGGGAATTGAAAACTGGCTGCTTTGAAATGAGTTTGCATTTTATTTATACTTAAATAGCATCATTAATTGTTCCTTAAAACTGATAGTATGAGCATGGTCGAAGACATGAAAACGAGTTTAGTTCCGAAGCCTTACCTATTGCAGCTTAAATCAAATATAATTACGAGCTTGTTACGAATGATAAATAACAGAAATCAAAGAAACTATGCTGTATGTCGTGGAATCATTTGGAAAGATTCCAGCCGCTAAGATTTGCCATTTTATAATCCTTCTTGAATTAATTTTGTCTACCATCTTCTGGACGGTTAAACTGCAGTCTGGATTCAACTTTGCTTATCGGTATCCCCCTCGGACAAAATCTTTAGGAAAGTATATTATATTTGTACATTTAAGTTTCATATAAGTTGGTGGGTTAACTGCCATCTGACGGAGTAGTTAGAAACTCCATCTACTTAGCCAGAGGTCCTGGGTTCAAATCGCGGTATGGGCAGATATTTTTATGATGTTTACACATATTTCTTCACAAATCATGCATTTTTGTATTGTTAAGTTAGTATATTTCTAGTATTATAAATATATATATATGTTTCTTCGTTATCTAATATCCATAGTGCAGGCAGCCGTTGCAGCAGCAGGGTTGCCGTTATTATCATCATTATCGGCCTTCAGTTTAGACCATAACACATGATTTAAAGATAGGCATGTCGTACACTGAAAGACTTAATATACTTCCAAAAGTCATACTTTAGTACGATAAACATTACACTTTAACGCAGACGAAACCCTTTCAAAGCCGTCATGCTACTGGAAATGTTATGAGATGTGTGAAATGGTACCCATCTTTCACTTAATGTGGGAAATAGCTGTATCTAATAGCACTACATCGTGCTATGCGTTAATAAACGGTTACCGTTACATTAGTGGTTACGTTTTTAAAGAATTATTTCTCTCGGTTACGTTATTTAAGTTATTACTCATTGCACATGAGCTTCCTGCGGAGGTTTCCATTATCGGATTCTTCAAAAATGGTGTGAATTTTTTTTTACAGGAACGGTAAAGCGCGAGTTACCGTTTCCCCTGCTGTTGCAAGCGTCCATAGGCTACGGTAACTGTTTTCCATTAGGTAGGCCGTATACTTGATTGCCGTCTTAGTGGTTTGAAAAAAAATTGAATGCATCATCTTATTAGTTCCTTAATAAATATATGTATTTTTTTCTAAGTTTTTGAAGTTATCAAATAATGTCATAGTTCACAGTGATAATAGTTTTTGAGATTATGATACCAACACTGTTTACCAAGTTTTAAAATTACCTACACATTTGAAAGTGAAACGTGAAAGTGGAACTTTTCTAGTAACAAGTCATATATCGGCAACCTTTATTCGTACGAGATCTTATTGTAGAAAGCGAAGTTATTTTTGACGCGGGTACTGATTTTTAATCTTGAACTAGTATCGGAGAATAGGATTGAATTCGCAAGCGATTTATGGGTGAATCACACAGATACTACACTTTGTAGCTACAGAAAAGAGAAGAAAATAGAGAAAAAGATGATGGCCTTATTAATCGTAATATATGTATATGTTATTTTTAAATGAGTAACTAAAAATGTGTTCATAAAAACTATTTTGACAGCGATGCTTTATAAAATGAAAGCTGTTTATCAGTTGGGAGGCTTTCCGTAGAAAATACTGCTGCGCCCCTTTAAATTTTACGCATATTTCATTTATAATTACAGTATTTAGTTGTTACTTTGCTCACCAAGTTACTTACCGTCAAATTAACGCCCACAGCCCTTTACGTTTCAGCCCTTTCTAGTGTTAATGAAATTGATAAAGCATATTATTATTTCATTACTGCTGAAAAATGTTTCCAATCTCTGTATTTTACAAGTGTTGCCTTCAGATTGTTCATTTACTCTGCTATGGTTTTTTTAAATATTTTTTGCCATTACATTTACACCTGCTAAAAGTCAAAATTTTGAAGATATTACATGATGCCTTAGCATACGTTTTACATAGACAAGCGATTATTTATTGATATAAAGACGTTAATAAGGTTTATTTTTATTTCACAAAAATGTGTTAGTAGTTCCTTAAATGATTGCTAAGCTGATAGCTTTCGCAAACCTTACAAAGTGTTTATTCAACCTAAAAGTGAGTCTATGTATATATATTTCTGAAATATATTAATTAGACAAACAATTATACATGACTCGTGAACAAATTCATACTCATACAAATATCTGCCTACGAATACAGATTCGAATTCAAGATCTTTGGTTTAGTACGTTGGAGTACTGACCACTCCACTATTCGGTCTTCATTTGGAATCAAACATTATGATTAATCAAATGAATCAAATATTACGATTGATATCTTTAGTTAATTACATTTCGTTGATTAATTACCTACTACTATTTTTTTTCTACTATTTTTTAATATTTTTAAGGCTGCTATAGCCTTCAATGAAGCACCACCACCTTTATAGAAAAAATCATTTGATTGTTATAAAAATCAAGTTACTAAGTAAACACAACCTTAAACAGTGAACGACCTAAGCCTGCAACACGTAAAGTATCGATCAGCGTTTGAGAGGTTTCCGTTGAATGTGGTTCGTTAGTCGTGTTAGTTCGTTCGTTGAGTGCGTGCCCACTTGTTTCATCTGCCAAGGTAATATTAGATCAAATAATATTTGATTAGGGCTCCAGGTGCGAACTTCTGTTTTACTTGGTCCGGAGTTATATCAGCTCTGTGTATTGTACTAACCTCTTCCCGAAGATATAGGAAAGTTTGAATAATATACTTATATCCTATAAAACGTTTTTGTATTATAATTAGTTGATAAAATATTTCTATTAAGTAAACAGTGAGTAAATTAAACAAAATATTTTACTGTTGGTAGAACGTATTTTTAAGTAATCTATTTGTAAATCTATTTGTTTTTTACATAATTTAAATATGACGAGAAACACAAGTAAACCTTGTGGACCAGTCAGTTTAATCTAAAATTATTGCATTTACATAGCATTTTAATTCGTTTTGACAGTAAAATGACAAAACTTGAAACTTATCGTATTATTTTGCATTTAAATTGTAACAAAATTTGATAAAGAAAAACTCATACCAATATTTTGTTTCTATAAATACAATTAATGAGTATCGTGTTTTCTTTGAAAACGACAAATCATTATATTATCGATATCTTCATTTTGTAGTAGATCTTTATTTCATAACAAGAAATCAAAAATTAATATTATAAAACACTCATTTATTCGATCGCAATTCTAGTTAGACAATAAATTTCAGCCAATTCAAATAATGCGCTTTAATGAAACTGTTTTGCACTTACGTGAACGGTACTTTAAGATTATGCATTTAATTGGATTGTGGGGATTAGAAAATAAACTAAAAATTAATTCAATTTACCTACAGTTGACAAATCCCAGTTTAAAACCATTAAAGATGATATACTATATTGTTTTATAATTAGTCAATATGATTAACCGGAGCAGAAATCATAAGAAACTTGACATCAAAAGCACGCTGTAAACCATGGTTTAGGCCCACACTTAACACTATCTGTCTCTATACTTTTTTCAATCGACAAAATTGAAATAAATGATCCGTAAAGTTATTTATTTCATATAAATGTTAATAATCGAGCTAGGCTAAACATTTTTGTCGATTTTCGCTTGTCGGGAGATGAAATATTGCAGTTCTAATGTGATACTCAACTGTGGTCGTATAATTGGATGTGATTTGTAATAGTTTCTGATTTATTTTATAATTCCGCTGTCAATTCACTTGGTATCTATAAGTAGTTACCGTATAAATTGAGGTATATTATGTGAAATAATATTAGACGAAGACTCCAGGTGCTAAAGGAGTTCTTATTTTATTTGGTCCCGAGTCAACAAAGTTTTTGCCTCTTGGAGAAAATTGTATCCGACGTTTTCTAATACGTTGATTTGTAGTTTTTCTCTAACCTAGACGCAAAGGTACCTAAAAGCTGTAATACCAGACAGTATTATCATTAATTCACAACCAAAGACAATGATAAATTCCGAGAATTTATCATTGTCTTTGGATGTGAATTGAATAATCGAATCAAATAAATTTTAATTAAAGAATTCCTTTATCTTAGCTGGAGCCCCCTTAACCTCAGTGTTGGCGTAGTTCCTTATGTTGAACTATGCGGGAACTAACTACCATGAAATAAAACTATTAGTGGACTGTATTAGGCTGGTATAATAAGTAACAAAAGAATAGCCCGACAATAAATACGTATGCGCAGCGCAGCTGCTATGGAGAAGTGCCGGCGCGCGGGGTCTGCGCTGACGCATATATCGGACCTCTCAGGTCCCTCGTCCCGCGCTTACCCCTACACCGGCCCGTGTATCGTTATACGCATCACTATACTCCCGGCCTTGAAGTGTTGTCTTCAACATTGGCTGGTAGAGGGCAAATTGTGTTGTAGGCCCGACGGATGACGCCTCTGCTTGTTTTGATGTCGGCGACCCTCGCAACGCCGTCTGTTCCAGGCAGGATTCGAAGAACGCGGCCCAACGGCCACATCAGTGGTGATGTTTTTTCTTTGATGAGGACCAGTGAACCATTCCGCAACTCTCCTCGTGACGTGTACCATTTAGTCTTCCGCTGAAGCCATAAAATATATTCATTAGTGAAGCGTGTCCAGAAATGTTGCTTCAGTGCCTGTACACGTTCAAAACGCTGTAGCGACGTTATTCGCCTATCGATTAGTTGCGGGCAAGGCAAAGAAACGATCGATCGTCCAATTAGGAAGTGAGCAGGAGTCAAACAGGAAAGATCAGAAGGATCATTAGAGAGAGGAGTTATGGGACGAGAATTTAGTATAGCCTCTATCTGTATCAAGAGAGTAGCCATTTCCTCGTAGTCCAAATGTGCAAGTCCTAACACACGGCGAAGGTGGTGCTTAACAGATTTGACTGCAGACTCCCAAAGACCGCCAAAGTGTGGAGTGTATGCAGGAATAAAAGAAAATTGTATACCTTGGTCTACGAGACTAGAAGATAATGAAGGTTCCCTGAGCAACTTAGACAACTCGTTGAATGTCCCCACAAAAGTAGTTCCGTTGTCAGAGAAAACATTCCGCGGCTTCCCCCGACGCGCTATGAATCTATTCAAAGCTGCAATGAAGGCTTCCTTTGTTAGATTTGAAACAAGCTCCAGATGCATCGCCTTAGTCGCTAAACATATAAAGACACATATGTAAGATTTTATTAATTTGCAGCCTCTTCCTTTACGGTCTGCTATAAGCACTGGCCCGGCATAATCTACGCCTGTTTCGAGAAAAGGATGCTCTAAATGAACTCGATTGGCTGGTAAATTGCCCATCATTGGCTGAACGATTTTACCCGCAAATCGACAGCACTTGGTACAAGAGCGTACTGTACGTTTTGCTAATCGAGTACCTCCCAAAGGCCAATAATTATGTCTTACTGTGGCTAATAATAATTGAGGACCCGAATGAAGATAGGTCTTATGTAAGGATTCAAATATTAGTTGACACAAACGATGTTTACTGCAAAGGAGAATTGGGTGCTTAACGTTATAATCGTAGTGAGAATCACTAAGCCTGCCACCCACTCTAATTATATTATCAGAATCTATAAATGTTGTTAATGAAAGAAGTCGATTCTTGTTAGGCAATTTATCATTATTTATTAATAATTGACGTTCTAAAGGAAATGATTCCATTTGAGAATAAATTATTAGTTTATTGATAGCTACGTTGAGCTCTGACAGTGATAAATGTCCCTTTAATTTAATTATTTTTTGTTGACAATTTTTTATAAATCTCAAAACAAATGCTACGATACGTTGTAATTTAGTTAGGCTAGAATAGTTTTTTATTAATGTAAATAATATGTTAGGTTCTTTTATTTGTGTATTATTAGTAGTGTGAAAAATATTTATTGTTTCAGGAAGGTCATTTATTATTATTTTGTTTTTATTAGACAAAGTAGGCCATTCACAAAAATTTTTTTTTAAAAAAGATGGACCAGACCACCAGAGTGGACAATCCTTTATAGAATCTGCTCGCAAACCACGGGAAACAAGATCTGCTGGATTTTGCTTCGATGGGACATATCGCCAGTGCATTGCATAATCTTGTGTCTCAATGACGCGGTGGCGAACGAACGATTTTAATTTATTGGGAGATGAGGAAAGCCAACCTAAAACGATCATAGAGTCTGTCCAACATGTAACAGAGCTGTACTCGAAGGTAACTGACGAAATGACTTTAGCACACAGTCTCGCTCCCATGAGGGCTCCACAAAGCTCTAGACGTGGAATTGTAGATGTTTTTATGGGGGCAACCTTACTTTTGGATGCTAAAAGTCTAACACCGACTATTCCGTCCTTATCTACACTACGCACATAAACGCAGGCGCCGTATGCCTTCTCAGATGCATCTGTAAATATGTGTAATTGTGTATCGATTGATTTATTAATTTTTACACATCTTGGTATTTTTAAATTGTTTAATTGTAATAAAGAACTTGCGAAGTCTATGTATTGATTTTTGATGTTGATAGGCACCTCTTCGTCCCAAGAGCATTTTAGTATCCACAATTGTTGTATTATTATTTTTGCTTCTACTATGCATGGAGTAATGAGGCCCAGTGGGTCGAATACTTGGGAAATGGTGGACAAAATGTGACGCTTATTTATAGTTTCCATGGATTCTATATTTATTGAAAAATTCAAAGTATCTGAACAGCAAACCCAATTAAGACCTAATGTTTTTGCTGATTCTTTTACGCTAAGGTTCACATGATCTGAAGTTGTAGTTTGACCACATACTGCGTTAAGAATTTCTTGACTATTTGAATGCCATTTCCTTAAATTGAATTTTGCTGACTCTAAAGCGTTAATGACTCCTTTACACAGCTCAATTGTTGCTGACGAAGAGTCTGCTCCTGACAAAAAATCGTCTACGTAGAAGTCATGACATATGGCTCGTTGTAAATCTGGATTAGATGACTCATAGCCTAACTGAGATAGGCATCTAGTGGCCAAAAATGGGGCTGATGCCGTGCCATATGTCACTGTGTTAAGGGTGTAAGTTTTTAAGGGGTGAGAGGGGTCAAACCTCCACAGTATGCATTGCAGCGGACGTTGAGCTTCATCGATGTTTATTTGTCGATACATTTTCTCGACGTCCGCTGAAACAACAAATTGGTGCTCACGAAAGCGTAAGAGGATGGAAATGATGTCATCCTGAATAGTAGGGCCAACACGCTGGATGTCATTAAGAGATTTACCTGAAGACGTGTTGGCCGATGCATCAAACACTGCTCGTAATTTTGTGGTAGAGCTACTCTCCCTATAAACACCATGATGTGGTAGATAGTTATAGGTAATGTTTGGCATGGGTACAATTTCAGTCATGTGACCTAATTCCACATATTCTCTCATGAACCTTCCATATAGTTCCTTCATATGACTGTCCTTCTCTAGCCTGCGTTCAAGAGAGAGAAATCTACGCCTAGCGATGTAATGAGAGTTACCTAAAACATCGGGTGATTCTTTAAGAGGCATTGAAACTACAAACCTACCGTCGCTCTCCCTTCTAGTAGTACTATGAAAGAAGCTTTCACATGCCTGTTCATCTGGTGTAAGTTTATGCTTAGACGGAATTGTATCTAATTCCCAAAATCTTGTTAAATCAGATTGATTGATGTCATTATTATAAGATTGGCTGTTTATAAACATACAAAAATGACTCTTGGGACCCGGCTGGCATATGGCGCCTGAAACCAACCAACCAAATTTGGTTTCATACAAGACCGGTTTGTTTTTACCTAACTGAATGCGATTTGTACCGATCACACTCCAAAAGACATCCGCGCCAACTAGAAGATTGATGGTTGACGGTACGTTGAATGATGGATCGGCTAAGCAAATCCCAGACGGTATAGTTAGATTATTAATATCTATATATGTGCTAGGTAATAAAGATGTGATTTGTGGTAGAACGAAACAGTCAATGTCCGTCCTGTAGCCTCCATTATAAGACTCTAATGTTAGAGAGCAAGACTGGGAGCTGTTAGATATTTGATTATTAATGCCTGTTACCTTAGAGTAAGCTTCATGAGTAGGAAGATGCAGCTGGCTGCATAGATCCTGTGTAACAAAGTTACCGGTACTACCATTATCAAGCAAGATTCTAGCTGGGTGCGGCTTCCCACATCTGTCAATCACCTTGACCAAAGCTGTGGATAGTAATATATTGTTTGCATTAGAAATTTTATTACATTCATACTTGACTGAAAGTACAATACTGTCATGTGAAATAGACTCTTGTGGTGGATCCACATGCAGCAATGTATTGTGTTTTAAATTACAGTATTTGCAGTGAGTCAGTTTACAGCGAGACTCATGGTGACCCGATCTAAGGCAGTTTTGACAGACTTTAAATTCTTTGGTCTTTTGTATACGTGTTTGAATTGGTAACTTTCTAAATGAATCGCATAAATATAATAGATGTTCCTTATGGCACAGTAAACAAGTTTGATTATAGTTTTTAGCTTTGCCAGTTGAAACAATGAAACTTTTTGGTTTTTGAACTGATAAAGTATTATTTGTATTTACCTTGTTACCTTTAGATTCCTCTAAAGTCTCCAGAAGATCGGCCCTGTTAGTCAAAAAGGTTAAAAAAATGTCTAGTGTAGGCGGGTCATTGCGATTATTACGATACTCCTCCCATTCCCTCATTGTTATGCAGTCTAATTTAGTAGCCATCATATAAATGATCAAGGTGTCCCAATACTGTATGGGCTGATCCAGAGTTGCTAAAGCTCGTAGGTTTTTATTAGTGACATCAACTATATATCGCAAAGCTTTACTAGATTCTTTTTGAATGTTATTTATATTAAATAGCGACTGCACATGATTGTTGACTAGTAAGCGTTTGTTGTCGTATCGCTTGCACAATAAGTCCCAAGCTGAAGCATAATTATTGGCTTTGAAATCTAAGCTTTTAATGACTAAGGCGGCACTGCCCTTTAGACAAGCTCTAAGATAGTGATACTTGTTTATATTATCAATATTATTATTTGAATGAATTATGGAAATAAAGGTATCACGGAACTCAAGCCAGTGCTGATAGTTGCCATCAAAGGAAGGTAATTCTATTTTTGGCAACCTTACAAAATTATCTTGTCTTTGAGCGCTTACATCATGAGAGCTTACCTCAGAATCGTTTGACGCGTCGGTGGAAGCCGCAGAAGAAGTAGCGTTGCATCGCGCCTTCGCAAGGCCCACCGCCTGGTAAAATTGGTTTTCAAAGGCTTCCCGCTCCCCATATCTCGCGTCTGGATCGTTGGATAGCTCCTCAATTTCTCCCTGAAGTACGTCAAAATCCGTGTATAAAATTTCCATTTTTTCAAGACGGGTTTTAAGCTCGTTAACAAGAGGAGAATTGAGAATAAGAGTGTTTTCTTTCATAAGATTTACATAATTTGAAAAACTTGTAAGCTTGCTTTTAAGTGTGCCTCTTTTTTTGATTAATTGTGCAAGTTTAGCTTCTGCCATTATAATTAATTTAAATTAGTAATTTTAAAGATTCAAATATGTATTTTGTCAATTTAATGTTTATATTTTAAAAATCTATTATAGTTTAAATATTACGTTAAAGTTATTTTTAAAGGTATTATTCTAAGTGCAGTATAGTTAATAAACTAAGGTACTGATTAGAAATAAAGTTTTAAGCAAATTAATGTGAAGAAAAATACAACTTTAGTTCGTGTGTAGACCTTCCGTCGCGTCCGGTTGCATTCACGGTCGCACAAAGTCGCTAGAAAATACAAGGGCAATATTAGAAAAAAATCTAAATATGTATATATATATATATATATTTTTTTTGTTAAGTAAATACTTAAGCAACTACGTATTACTGCTTTATAATGTTAATACTAATGAATATTGCGAAAAATATATTATTTTTGTTTTTAATTTAATTTCTATGCCGCAAAAAAAAAAAAAACTATATTAATGCAACTACTGTTCTGATTATATAAGCTGAAAGCAATATATTAATTGCTACTATAAGCTGACTACAAATTTGCGAAACTACGAAATGAAGGTACGAAATTATTACACGAGTACCGGCAATATGAAAATGAACTAAAATGTTTCTAATTATTGTTGATACAGATGAATAAGCCAACTAATAATGGGTTAATGGTTGATTGATGAGGATGTGATGAATGTGATGTATGAAAATGTATGGAAGAATGGAAGATAATTGGAATGATCTCACGGTTTCGATACTGTGGCGCAACTTATCCTCTCTTCTTTATCTTGTGACACACTCTGCACTGGGCTGCACTTGACACGCTTTAAATTTTGGTCGGAAGACTATTTCTCAGTTGTTTTTCACTGGTGGACGAATACGTTAAACGATGCACGTCGATTTAAACAGCTGATCGACGACGTCACTCGTAATCCCGTTATTTCCGCTAATTTCTCGGGGAAAAGGACCATATGTTGGCGTAGTTCCTTATGTTGAACTATGCGGGAACTAACTACCATGAAATAAAACTATTAGTGGACTGTATTAGGCTGGTATAATAAGTAACAAAAGAATAGCCCGACAATAAATACGTATGCGCAGCGCAGCTGCTATGGAGAAGTGCCGGCGCGCGGGGTCTGCGCTGACGCATATATCGGACCTCTCAGGTCCCTCGTCCCGCGCTTACCCCTACACCGGCCCGTGTATCGTTATACGCATCACTACTCAGTTACAAAGACTAAGGCTTGCTATCAATGTAGAAATGCTTCATCGAAATCCGTTTGTAGTACACTACCTTGCAGCTTGCATATGACGCCCAACGACAAACAACGCCCTTTCAGCAGGAGCGAGAGTTACAACTACCCAATTGATCTTTAGACGACAAACAGTAGACAGACAGTTTTAATTTACAAGCGTCCGTCACGAGTGATGTTAAGAGAACCGTTGAGGCTTAAAAAGGCACAAATGAACTTTTAAAATCATTTTGATTCTTTTTGATATTTACTAAATTTCATATATGATTCTGTAGTTTTAATTTATTTTAGGTATTCGAAATTTAAATTAAAAATAATCGAGACTTGTAACCACTAAACTACATGTGAGTGAAATCATTTTCTTGTTTTCCTCCACAAGTGGTTTATGTTGGACTTGCATTAATTGGATAATCCATTTTCTACGGTTATAAATAAATAGATCTTCTATTTTGATGCTCATTTACCTTATTTTCTTAAAATCAAAGTTACTACATTATACACTCCTAAATACTCAAAATTGACTTATCTTACCAATTTTGTTAAGATTAAGACTCCCTCATTATTGTCGTTCAATAAATTAACATTAATATGAACAGTTGAATAAATTATGTTGACTGTATCAATTATTTTATACAGATTATGAGGAAGACTAAACCCAGTAGTGGGCAGACTAAGAAGAAATCAACTAAGTTTGTCGAAAGTAAAGAGCCTGAGAAAACTGAGAAATCACCCGTGAAAGTTAATTCATTGGATGACGAGGAACAAGGATTTGGAGGGTGGCTTAAGTATGAACCTATTATTATAATAGATAATAATATTTCTCGGGCTTACACCTATTTTTAGCCCAAATTAAGCATTTTAGATAACGAAGAAATCAAATCAGAAATTTACTAAATTAACAAACTGCCACGACGTGTGAACAAATATTAGTACTCATCATACAAATATCTGCCCATAGTGGGACTCGAACCTAGAGCCTCTGTCTCAGTAGAAGAGGTACTGGCCACTCGACCAGACGGTAGTAAAATTTTTATTTGTTTTATCTTTATAAATAGTAGAAATATATAGCAAATTAAATATTTACTAATGAAGAATTAATTAGTTATATGGACTGCTCTGTGTCGTCGATAATAAAACTAGTTCATCTAAAATGGTGGGAAATATATACTTCAGGAGACTATTACAATGCTTTATTTCAAAAAACAGAATTTTAACATAACTGACATGTCTGTAAAAAAGAAGATAATCCTAAAATGTATAAAAATTACAATTTTTATTTAAAACTATAATTTTATGTTTTAAAGTATAAAGTACTTTTCATTTGAAATGAAACAACTAAGGTTTTACAGAAATATTTATTCTTAATAAACTCAGTAAATTTAGTTAAAAAATACAACTGAAAATTGTACAATATTTTTTCAATTGTATTTTCTTCGTTTCTCTTTGGTGCTCGCATTGCCTACAAGTGGCTTAGGTTTCCATTTTAAATTGTCTATTTTATATTACCAGTTTTATTTAGTTGTTTCAATTTACTTCAATTCTATTTTTAAAGTGCTTTTAAAGTTGTATCTCTAAAATATATTATTGCTTTGTTGTTTTTTAATCTCGTTTAAAGAGTGTTTCAAAAACTACGTATTCATGGTACTAACGACATCTATTAAAGGTAGGAAAGGCAGTTGAAGATATACAAACTAATAATTTTCCTCATTATTTTGTTGTTTAATACGACCTCGTATTAAAGTGAACAGACAAAAATATTTCAAAATCTGGCAAACTTATTAATTTGATTCAATTAAGCAATTTTTTTAATCATAACTGATATGTTTAAATTTCATTTCAGATCCGCAGATGGCATTGAGACTATGAAACTCTTCGTCATCGCAAACACCATAGTGATGCTCACTACTATAGTGTACCCTCATGCTCAGACCGCGTTCCAAATCATATATGATATGATTTATGGTCCTGACTCTCTTTATTGAGTGCGAGCTGGAGTAGTATATCAATTTCGCCTTTGTCACAAGAAAAGAAAGGTTTATTTTTATTTATCCGCCAGCGACGCTTTAGTTATCTCTCGTTAGAGATATATGGCTCAGGAGCACTACAATTTTGTCTTATTTATCTTTCTAGAGACATTTTTCTGAAATTTGTATTTGTACTGGGTAGTTTTGAAAGATTTTACAAACAAACATAAAATTACTTTATAGTTTCAATAACTAAATTCACAGGAAATAAGTTTCATTTTCTAACTGGCAACATTGATGTTATGGACCTAGCTAATTTTTATTAATTAAAGAAAGTGAATTTTCAAATACTTCATCAAAGACAAGCAAACATTTGATTTTGTTACAGACTAAGCGACAAAATCTGGGTACCTATTAGTTTATTCTAAGTAATATCCATTACTGAAAGTAACTTACCAAAACATTTTCCATTTCAAATATCATTAAGTACTTTCAGGAGAAGCTTAACGAATCTATATTTAAGTAAAACAAAGTGTGGATGTATTTTCAGCCCAAGAATTATTAATCGGAAAGTGGCTGAGTATTTAAAGTACTCTGGTATTTAGGATGTTGTTAAATTCTAAATTAAAATGTTAGGTTTATTTTTTAGATTGATTTTCTCTTTAGGAATAATCTTTTGGTATTCTGCGAGTATTTGGAAAATGATAGCTGATTATTTTAACAAGGAATTTCAAAGGCTTTTGTTGAACGAAACTGACAATATTGATCATGCTGAATTATAGTATTTTACACAAGTACACAAGCAGAAAGACTTCAAAAATCTCAGCTATATTCTACTTACAAAATGGCATTTCAATACAAAATAAATTTCATTCTTTCAAAAATTGAAATATATGTAATAATAAATTTACTTAAATTTATATGTTTATAAGTTTAATTCAAAAATGTATTTTACAAAATTGAATTATGTTTTTTTATCTACAGATTTTTTATTTATTGACATTTAATGTTAAATATTTTTTGTTTACAGTATGTGTGAATAACTTAAGTTAAAGCTAATATTTAATAAAAAAAACCTTTTGAATAAGTATTTAGAAGTAAGAATGCATATAGAAAATCCTATTTTTATCATCTAAAGAAAACTTTAACGGGTTGATCTCAACTAGCTTAATAATGTTTCACGGCCGTGTTTGTTAAAATTCTAATAGTATACAGAGCTTAGTGTTTAAATATGTCTTTTTATTCTTAAATGAAACATAAGATTTCTTATATATTTTACCTAGGATAGATATAAATAGTTCATAGATATTTGCCCTTATAACTTTATCAACAATTACTCAGTTCTAATAATTTAAAAAAAGACTACGCTCTCATTTCCAACTCTATGAATAAGAATAAATATAAATTTTTTATTCATATTATGATAATAATAATATTTATTTATTTATTTATTAGGATAACATGATATAGCTAAATACACTTCTCACAGTCTGCAAAACTGTAATTCAGTTTAACAGCATAAATAATATTCTCGTACTGAGTCCATTCAATCCGGCCCAAAATATTTGTGAATTAAAGAAAATAGCTTTTACATATAAAATATAAAATTATGTACCACTTAAATTATAATTTTCTTTGTTATATTGTAAGCTTTCCTAAAAAAATAAAAAATAACTATTTTACACGAAAGTGAATACGGTCGTGTATTAGTTAAAAATTGAGTAATCTTTAGCATTTTAATGTAAATGTCAAAAGCATATTTTATTAAAACATTATTCTATTTCTATGTTTTTCTGCTTTTCTGTCATAAACAACAGGTTTAATTAATGTTCAACCAGTTAGTCAATATTCGAGTACCTACAAAATTACTAAACTTGCCACTGTGAACATTTAGCCTATCATAGTTGAAGTAAATTATTACAAAACACGTGTTATGTATCCGGTAACTAGAGAGTTTAGTTTCAAAGAGAAATTAATTTGCAAAGTTCTTTGAGATAATAATATGATCAAGGCAGTTCACAAAATTGTAACTACGTATGTGTTGACTACGTGTGTTGTATATGTTCTTACTTTAGAATGATCTAAAGTTTTAGGATAATATAACAAAATAAAATGGAATTATATTGGTCTATCGTTGCATTAAATTCACCAAATGTAACAAATAATGTGAAACAAAAACGAAAACCAATATATTTATAGTAAGGTTGGCAGCTGACAAGAAATGTCCGAGAACTTTTATTTATATTCAATTTAGGGCGTACTTCAAACTTTTTGGTACATTGAACTCTATTAGAATCATTATAGAGTTTACGCAATAGCCAAAATAGGCATTTTACCTCTCTAACACAAAAAGGTGCTTTTGATGAACATAAAAAAGAGAAAAATAGCTTTTTACCTGTACTATCTATAATGTATCAAACATATTATATATTTTACTAATTATTATTTGTCAGGAGTGGGTTTGTAACAATACCAGACCACTCTATACCATATACCGTACACAAAATTTAAAAAAGTATGCCTTTAAATATACCAACGCATATAATTCAATGTGAATAAACGTAGCAGGTATTAAAGTTATCGGTTTAAATTAATGTCTACCATCATGTGATAGTCTGAACCGTTGGGTTAAAATACTTTTAATGGCACAAAGGATCCCGAAAATGTTATCTGGTTTGAGATTGGAGTAATTTGTGTCAGTAAAAATTATAAAAAATGAAGTAAATTCAAAATTGTATTTTTATATTCCTTATATAATAAAATACGCGTTCGAGTATTCGTTCCCACCATATTAAATGTGATTTTCGTATTTATTATGATAATTTAGGCTATGGAACCTGCCATGGACTGAATAACCTACAACAAAATTTAATTTTAATTATTTTCTTAAATCTTCATGCTAAGGCTTTGGCATTTTTTATAGTTATCGCAAGTGTATTTATGTTACCGTAATCGCTTACAATAAGTTATAATTACTATAAGTTGTACACTATTAAGGTGGCATTACACTTGCGATAATATTTGCAAAGTTTACAAAATATTTGTGTTTAAATTATAAAGTTAACTGAATATTAGATGAATGTCTCTTTATAGCATCTTTTAATCAATTTACTAGTTAAAAATAATACAATTTATGTTTATCGCTATAATTATTTATAATAATAACTCTAGTGGTACCAGGAGACAAGAGTACAAGAAAAATAAGTTTCGCTAATGGCTGCTGTTGATGTAAGAACTGTGTCACAGTAATTAGCACACACCTCTAGGATAAGCTTTCTAAATGAAAACAAAGTAAAAGATTATTGTGTGTGTGTGTGTGTGCCTGCAAGTGACTATCTAAGTGTGTGAAGAATTTTAATTAATTGCCGTTATGCCTATATTTACATTTAGTGACTTGACCTTTGAAAGCTCGAGCATATTTTAAATACTATTTATAGTAGAATCCCCAAAAAAACTCCGTCTTAGAATATTTCTGTAAGTTTGTTTTACGTTGGATAATCATAATATAACTGCCATTGGTACTTAAAATTTACCATAAAAAGAGTCAAATCTTTTCTTGCACGTTCAAGATAAAAACCAACTTCAGAATTTAATCAACGCTATAGAGTTAAAAACTACTGGTACAGCTATTTATTCTTGGCAAATGTTTGGCTGGTTAGGTAAACGTGTCGGGTCACACGGAATCGATACGCACAGGTTTTCTTACTTGCCGTGGCATGGTGCCAAATGCACTGGCGTTTGTACTCAGTATTTGCAATGTGAATTAGTATGCCGGTTATACTTAACCGGTTACTGATTATTAAGTTCGTCTCCGTAAAAAATTTTGGAACGTTTAATTTTTGGAAAAAAAAATACTTTTAAAAATGTCGTTGGTCACGCTGATTGAGCCCTTTGTTTTCGATGACGGAGTTAAAGCAATCTTTGTCATCAAAATTTGTAAGCTCTTGATTTTTTCGGGAGGCAGGTTAAGTGCTTGTTTTCATTACGCCTGAACCGTCATGTCATAGAAGGCTTTTTCTTTTTTTAACAATAGAAGGTGTAAAACTACTGAATAATAAAAACTGTATGGATATTTTCTCTAGGAACACAGTAAAGTCTTTCTGTACAAACACGCATGTGGTGAGTAGCCTGTTAGTTATAGATCTACATATTAATTAATAATTTTCATTTTTATTAAAATTATATGAAAATTAAACAAATTAAATTATTGAACTAACAATTTGATTTTTCACAAACAACATCATCATAGCATGAATTTGTCAAGGGGAACCAATTTTCCTAATATCATATCATTTTACCTAAATTTTGATTGTTTTTAAACGACCTATGAAAGAGCTCAGATTTGCTAGCTTGATGGCAGGCAATTCTTAGCAAGTGGCAGAGAGCATGGTATTGCAAGGAGGAATAACGGCCGTTGGGGTAGAGAGGTCCTCAAGTGGTGGCCGCGGACTGTGAGACACAGTGTCAGAAGGCATCCCAACGTGGATTGACGATGTGGTAAAATTATATTAACTTTTGTAACAAGGAGAAATCCGGTTTGGAATCACACTACTGGTTAAGATAGCGGTATGAATGAGACTCACCCAATACTTGATCAAGGAGAAACCTCTTTAAATGCATAGTAAGTCCAATCCCTTGCAGGAACAATCTGGCTCCCACCGAAGCAATTCACCATAACAAACACCACCACAGATATTTAATTTCACCAGCGTTTACCTATGTTTGTGTAATTTCTTAGTTAGTTCTTTATTTACTTTTATTACTATTTATTACTTTTTTTATTTCTCAATAAAACCTTGCTGAAAGTATAAGATGGATTAAAAGACCGTGTGTCTATTTCATATGCCTTGTCTTCCAATTGAAGAAGGTTCTCGAAAACACTTTCCGAGAAATCGTAATTTGAATAAGGGTGTTTCTTCTCTCCCTAAGCATCAATATCATTGTACTTATGTGGCTTTTATTACAACGTTGATTTATTTTAAATGATATACACGACTCATACATATACCTGAAGAATGCATTGCTAAGAATTTTCAAAATTATTATTGTCTAAATTCTAATAATTCAACTTTTTTTAAACTGGTTAATTTCGGCAGCAAACTAAGGTCTTTCGCCTTAGTCAAAAAATGATTAATTAAAAAATATGTTTATAAATCGCTTTGACTGACACAAAATTGTGTTAAGGCATTTACGAAATGAATCTCTTACTCAGGAAAATTTCAGTGCAATATTTTTTTATATATTAATACTCGGTTATAGTGTTAGTCTAAATACAATATAACAAATATTTTATTTATTTATTCACATTTCATTTGTGGAAAATGAGAGATATAGACACAAGTTAATAAAGTACTAAGTTTGATATCACAACTCAATTCCGTAATCAGACATTTAATATGAATCACAAACACAGACGGTAATGAGAAACAGAGTACATTTACTTTATTTATTTTATATTTTACATGAAACGTACATGACCTGAACATTTAAACCAGAAAAAATGAAAGTGTTACTTTTTATTTAGAAAAATAACTGAAACTTGTCTATGTAAGTTTTTAAAGTAAAATCCTCAGCTCACAATAACTCAGTGTGTGTCTTGGTACGTTTTCCGTCTTCACTGATATGTAAATTTATTTAACACGGGATTTCGCAAATGTTTTTGTGAAAATGCACGTGAATACAGGAAGTCTAATTTGACTTGGCATAAGATTGAAGCAATAAGCAAAACGAGTAATTGCGAAATGCTTGTTATGTTCTGGCAAGCTAATCACAGAACATAGAAATTAATCAAATAGAGATGCGACTCAAATACAATTATGATGTAAAGTACCGATATAAATAATTTAAAAAGACGAGATGTAGCACATATATAGCTTTTAATATTCGTTGTTTCGTAATTCATATGGAATCATTCCTGCCACTAAAAACTTTGAATGAACAAAGAAATTTTGAAAATTTTATTTACATAATAGAAACAGATTGAATAAACTTTGTATATAAATATTATATAAATGTAGCTGAATATTACATAAAACGGGCTGTATTCTTTCTCTGCACTATTATATAAACAATCTTCTGACGTAGATATGAGACATTCCACAAATTTCCCAACGAGACATACGATGAAAATTGTCTTTCCAGGAATTTAATTTGATCTGTGCAAAGATTGGGGTGAAGATGTTATAACTGGTGATTGAGTAGCGCGAATAGAGTTAATTTGCTAGTCTTGCGGCTTTTGGTTATTTTAGATCTGCTGATTGCCTTTTGGGAGTACGTAATTTTGCGTTTTCTCTGATAAAATTAAGTCATCTGTATAACTATGGCGCTGTATATGCTAGCCTACATATCGTTTGTATAAAAGATAAAATGAAAACAGAAAAGAATTGTTTTTTAATTTCACAAAACAATGATTAATGAATTTATTTCATTATTAATAATATAATAAAAATAAAATTTACTATTTCAAATAATGTTCGGATAATTCGAAATGAACAGCAACTTCAAAAAAAGCTGTTTGCATCAAAGTCAAACACGCATATTGGTACCTCTGCAATACGTCATATTTTTTTCTTTAGTTAAATTTTCTAAAAATAAATTAATACTAAGTATTGTTAGCTGTTGAAACGGCTACGGATCAAATATCTCTTTAAGACTTTTCACAAAAACTTGTTGTTGTAATAGACGTATTTTATTTTTATTTTTAATTCAAAATAAATTACTGGGTGCTATTTCCATACTATTGCGTAACTGAACTTTTTTTAAATCGCTGTGGGAAATATCTTCCCGACGGTCACTTTTACCCGGGGAAGGTAAAAGGGGATGTGTAGGGCTCTCACACGCTAAAATCCACAGCGTTGCACTACCTCACAGCTCATTGCTGACTGGGGGCATGACGCCCGAAGACATTTCGCCATTATGTCGGCAGGACGGTTTAGCCGTAAATTCGGTCCCAGCTGGATGCATAACCTTGTATAACACTACAGTGAGTTGCAATTTTATTCAAATTTGGAATATGAACAAACATTCATAACGGTAATTTTTCTTTCCAATTCCAAAATTTCTCAAAAGATTTTTTTAACTTTAAATTATAAATTCAAAAGGTTAAATTAATAATCTTTATCCGGAACTAGCAACATGTGTAACTTTGTCGTAAATAAACGATGTATCGCATAAACAACGTAACTTAATAACCGCTTTAATCTCGGCTTTTAAAGCTCGCCAACTTACAAAGGCAGATTGGGAAAGTTCTTTCTTGTGAGAGTCCAATTAAAGTTGTTAAAAGCAATTTCCTGTAGTCTAGTGTGTGCCACAACTGGACGGCACGTTTGTAGCCTTGGGTAACGATTTTTTGCTAACCTTATTGGCTGATTCAAACACTGTTTTCCATTATTACTATGTATAAAAGAAAGAATCAAATATGTTTTTAAGAAGTGTTACAAAAAAGCATACCATATAAACTACAATACCTATAGTTACTTCATAAATACATACACTGTAAAAGCGTTATATGCAGACCACAATACAAAAATATCTTTTTTACGTCAAAGTATGCCAATTTCATCTCTTTGTAAGTATTACTAAACATTATCTAAAAACAATAACAAAACAAGGAATTACTACAATCGGATCATGGCCCGGTCTACACTCGTCGCTCTTTACCAGATATAGGCACGTACGTGGGCGCTTCTCTCCTCTACGACATGATTCACTTGAGCTAAGATCCGAGCCCTTTGAGCACTCTCAGGTCTGCGTCTCCCTAGAGAGACAGTAGGACACGTCTCCTGGAAGTACTTCTGTTAGAAAGGTAAGAAAACGCAATAAAAAATGACCGACACATATCAGTTAAAATTTCCTAAATATTTGATTCAAATCCACATTGACCTGTAAACATACCCGATTAATTTAGTGTTTCCTCATTTCGATTATTTTTTTACGCATTTACAGCGGTTATGTTTGTTATTACATTATCTTTGGCTATGGTTGCCAGTTGATCGTCATTTTAATATTGTTAAATCGTAGCGAAGACTATATTCCATTGTCATTAACCCCTAATTTAAAACGGTACTTATCAATATAACATCATTAAAATGTTTAATCAACATCACAAAAATATAACTTTATAATATAAATATAAAGTACCTTTTAATAAATACCCTTTTCTCTTACCCAATAGGAGCCGTCAAAAATCTGTGCAAAGTTTCAGCCCAGGAGTTGTAGAGATAACAGCTGAAATCCGTTTTAAACACTTTTGTTAAAGCTCTACTAAAATTTTTAGGGTTTCGCATACTTTACAGATTCAGGTAAACTGTAGTTTTTATGACTCTTACAAAAATTGTTTAGTTGTTAAATGCAAGTGATTCTAAAAAACATCCCCAGCAAGCAAAATGGTGATGGTTACTAGAGGAGATAATTATAGGGGTACGGGCTGGGTAGCCTCCTCGCGTGTTGGAACCGTTGGAGGACCGCTTAATACACTTGATGACCTCCCCATTCAGTGTAAAGTATGTTTCACCAATGGATTCAGCTGTTTGTACCATGGACGGGCATGAAACAACTACCGGAATAGAACCAGTAGTGGTTTCGTGGTCGGCTAATCTCCAGCGAAAAGGCTTTATTCGTGGCCGCCTAGCAAGTCTCCAGGCATTTCTCAGGACTGCGGAGTGGACTGGGAGACTGTAGTATGCGGCTTTATTACCAACTAGGCAGCTAGGACCCGTTTGTGGTCGGGGATTATGTGCCTCCTAGGTCCACGACAGGTTGTGGCGCTAGTCCACTTTGGTAGTGTCAAGGGGAAAGCGCAACCGTGACCATCCTAGATTGTGGTGCCCTTACGTTTACGTTGGAGTACGGTGGTGACCGGTCTCCAAGGCCGACGGTCTTTTGTTGATTACAATGACGGTCAGATTCTATACGGTACACGGGAGGGCCCGCAAGAGCAGGCGCAAGCGGCTACCCGGTGTAATGTTTTCGGACGAGCCCTAGTCGTCACCAACATGCGCTATGGCGATCAACTAAGAGAGGATGTTTCGTGGGTAGTACCCCGAGTCCCACATACCCCTACAGTTGGTACCGTACTGTAGGGATAATGCGTAAATGCATTCGACTTTTCCGACAAAAAAAGGAAATAATTATATACGTAAATAAAACAGGTTTTGCACCTTAATAATTTTTGATTTGCACCAACCCTAGTTTAAGTAGCTCGTTACGTCAAATATTACGCACGCAAAGGACCGATTCATAAAATTGAGTGACTGGCCCGGTCGGGTGCTTGAGATATGAAGATGGATTCCATTTGAGCAATTGAGGAATATGAATATTGTTGATGCCAGCGAGTCATTGGATGCAAATCCTATATTCTTGAATATTCCGAAATTCACTGCGGCACCTATGTTCGAAAGCTTAATTAACAGCTTCGAGAAATTTACTGAGAATATAAACAATAAATCCAGGAAACAATTTCGCTCGCAAGGAGTAAATGTGCTTTCGTTTTAAACGTTATTTATTATTAAGATTTTGTATACAGTTAAACGTGAATATAGACAACATTTTGTAACATAAAAGTGTTGTAATATTAATAAGGCTTAACAAAGCGATTTTAAAGCCATCTATTCTGGTAACATACGTTCTTATTAATCATTAATATTTGCTTGTTCTAGTTGTCTTTTTATATACTCCTTCAAAGAAAAAATAGGAACACAGTGTGTATTCTTATTAATACTCTTGTTGTCTATAAATAAATTTAAACCTGTGATTAAACCCTAGGTTTACCACGTGTGGACAAAAGTGTCCACAATGTACTTTTAATTAAAATATCTAAAAAATTTCTCGGATTAAAATTCTGAAAAATTTCCCCATTATTAATAGAATTTCACAAACACATTTAAGTCAAAAACAAAAAGATTAAATGTATAATTTTTTAGATATTTTAATTTAAAGTACATTGTGGACACTTTTGTCCACACGTGGTAAACCTAGGGTTATTATTGAATTTATTTGCGACGAAATTATGTAAGAAAGCTTAAAAATTAAGCTATATGAAATCTAAATGATACTCAAGCGTGGCAATAAATTGCTAAATGACAATTAACCATAATTAAAAACGCAATAATATTAATAATTTTGAAACGTAACAGCAAAATTTGTAAATGTCATTAACAATTTTTAAAAGCTGAGGAGTTTCTTGCGGCGCTTCTTCTTAAAAGAAAAAGTAAGTAAGTAAGCACGTTTTTGACTATTGAAAACAAATTATTAAGATCTTTTTGATTTTGATACTTTTGATTGTCAAACCGCTATTACTTCAATGATTATATCCAAATGAATAATTTAGTTGAGAACGAAATAAGAGAAGCAGAAACCATGATTAAAAATGATTAAAAAATAAACATACTCACAGTCCATCAAAATACAACTACTCAATTATAATACATAACTAACACGACTATGTACATATTATACCATAAGTATATAATATATTCTTCTTCTTAACAATGAATTGATGTTCGTTAGTTTCGCTAAAACATAATAACGGCTTCACCAATTTAAATAACTTTTGTTGAACTTTTGTTGATTCGGTTTATTTCAGGGATGATTTTAAAAAAATAACGGCAAAAATCTTAAAGCTGAAAAATATACAACTGAAAATTATTGTAAAACAAGTATGGAAAATTATCTGACTGACATGCTAAACATTAAAACTGTCATTCCTCCCATCCCTGCTTAGGGTTTCATTTAATATATGGCGTTAGTGGTAATTTGAATTTGATACAAAGTTCACCGGGTTGACAAATTGTGCCGTCATAGGTATTATCGCTTATTATCACTGCAGTAACTTTACGAGTGGTTTGCCAAAAACGTTTGAGCAGAATTATCATATATTTTTTCAATGTAAAATTTGAAAATGTTTAATAATTCGTAAAAAAAACTGTAAAACTACTGTGGTCTTATTAATATTTTTACCGCATTATGTTTAACTCGATATAAAAGTTATTCGGTATACAAATATACACATACACATAATTTTTTTATAATAACACCTCTCATGTACCTCATAGTTACATTAAGAGCAATGGATACTAAATAACGGAGAAATATAGATAGTAATATGTTATTACATATTAGAAATATACGAATCAAATGAAAACAATCCATAACTCGTGTATAATCATCGTAATTCGTACTCATCGTAATCGAACGTGGGACCTCTGTCTAAGAAGACTGGTACTGATCCTTCAACCCGCCTGCTTAAATCTATTAAGAAATTATAGTGTGTAATGTCATAGGACCTATTATAATCCTGAAGCTAAGGTGCACTCATTGATTACTCACAATCTTACTCGTATTTCCTGGAGATGAGGTATGATATTTCTTGAAGAAATATTTATGAATTTGGTCGCCGCTATAATAAAAAAGTGAGTATTAGATAGTACTTAAGTAAATAAGGAGTCTTTATATTAATCATTATTTTAAATTATGTACAGCTTAATACCCAAATATAACAAAAATTAATCGTAACTTCGTCAAAAAAGTTCAACATTTTTCTAAAACTTTGATTCGTTATGAGAAAAATATAAATTTAATTTGTTAACAAAGGCTTTCGCCCACGAAGTTTTTCATAAGAAATCTAGGTACCTCCGCTAATTATTTAATTCGTCACTCACCAGCCGAATGGCTCAGGGGAAATAAAAAAACTTGTTCTTTGTCTTTAAAAAAAGAGTAAAAAAAGTATATTACACCTTCATTATTCAACAAAAGTCTGAAAACAAATAAATTATTGAATTTGAAAATTTTTATTGTGTGTATATTTTTTGAAAACTCTCCCTGTAATATTCGTGAATATTTTTCATTACATACAGTCCCATCTCTAATAATAAAATTACTTCTTATTGTAACATGGTTCTTAAGTGTAAATCTATTTCTATTTCCGTCAGTACTTACAGCCTGCCTAGAGGTAAATGTATTTATTTCTGTTAAATATTCACATGTCTAAAATCAAAAATAATTATTTTTATTTACTATTTTGGAAGTGCACGATTATGTACAGATCTTTATTTTCCTGTTTTAATAGAACAAAGAAATAAATTACAAAATGCAGAAACATCGTATCAAACTTACATTGACTTTAGTTTACTAAATTATTTATACAAATAAATAATTTAACTAGTTGTACTAGCTTGTAGAGTTGGATTCATAAAATGCAAAATAGTCCATCTTTAGTCAATTTCTATATTAAATTAAAGTCATTTATAAAAAATACTAGTTGATCCGATGAATTTTGTATCACCTACCAACTACTAACGCCATCTATGAAAAGCAACCCGAAATAGCGATGGAAGATATTATAGTTTTACATGTCAATTACGCGATTATCGTCCATTTTTCATTTGGATAATTTTAAACTTTTTTGTAGGATTTTTCCAGTTTCTTTTTTATTTTAAACTAACCTGAATAAAACCGAATAAAAAATATTCAAATAGTTCAGGCCGTTCTTGAGTTACAGCGAGACTAACGCACATCAATTCCTTTTTATATATAAGATTATATACGCCTTTGAAATTTGTTCCCAGCAGTATTCTAAAATATTATAGTAAGCAGTAATACTTAGTAATAAATAATGCACCGATTCTATATGCATACCATATGTAAAGAAGATTCATAACGTTATAAACAAAGTTGCTTCGGAACTATTGATATATTCATGTGAACAAATTGAAAATGATGAGTTGAATATTCTAGAGCTCGAGGCAGCCATTCATTTAGATTTCTATTTTGTTGATATCAGCACTAGTTTCGTTATTCTTTTGCAGATTTTCTGAACACAATTTTTGTGACCGTTCAAAGCTGCAATATCACAGAGGGGTAACTTGTACGAAAAGAGCTATTTATATCAGTTATATTGCTATTGACAACATCAAACTTGAAAGCTTTTTGCATTTTGAGGTTCTAAGAACTTTTCACGAATATGGGTGCCAAATAAAATTTCATGACTGTTTAATAAGAATATTTCTGTATTTCTGATGTACGTTTTGTATTTTTCTTGATATGATTAGATGCGTATGATATAATTTGGATTTTCTATTAAAGGGGGTGTATTACGAACTTTTATTCCTCGTATTCATAAACTCATATTTCTGTAATCCCATAGTGAAAATAAAAGCGCATAAAACGAGCCCAATCGAGTCTCTCGGAGTAACCGTGTTGTGTTAATGGGTCAAATGGCACAGGTTTATAATAACGCCAGATAATAATCTAGCTTGTGAAAGGTATAAACGCAATAAGATTCCTCCTCGAAAATAAAAGGTAAGTATGATGTTAAAATAAAGACTACTTATAATATGACTCAGAGAACATGGCTGAATAGAATATTATTTTCGATTCCTTTACCTTTCCTTTTATAGGAATAATTATAAAAAAATTGTATGCATCATTAAGAATTCATTCATTCAGAATTTAGTTATCTCCCAAGTGTTATTAATAAAAGTCATTTTAGGACGTGAAATACTTCCTTTAAGCGATTCAATTAATGATTTTGAGTAGTAAAATGTTTGTGTATCAAAGTTGCGGATTGGTAAGGTTTTAATCTAAGTCGCATCAGTGCCAATTCCTTCAAGCAAAGCCTCTATATAAGCAAATTGAAAATGATGAGTCGTTCCCGATTGAACTCTTTAGTAATCCATTTTGTAATCCACTCAGTGGGTGCAACAAACGATCCCTGTATTGTAGGGAGTAATTTTGTAAATTAATTTTCAACAGACTTCCTCGTAAAGTGAGCTTTATTACATCACTATTAGGGTCATAAACCGACCTATAATACACACGTGCGTAATAATATTACACACTTGTATGTAATATAATTATAACAACAAAATTAAATAAGTACCATACTGTTAGTAATATGTGAGTAAGCAGAGCATTCTCCATTTTCCCGGGATTTTAGTAACAAAAATAGTTATATGTCACTGAAACATCGTATTACATTTTTGAAATAATTAATGTGTTCGTTCTTAAATCTGTCAAAGAAATTTTCATTATTTTCAAATTATTCCTTATTCCCAATTATTTGTTCTAATATATTTTATTATGTGAAATTTATCACTTAAAATTATAATTTTCATGAGGCCGTACTTGGTTAATAATTACTAATTTGTGTTACCTTTTGATTTAAAAATGATTTAAAAAATAAATAAAAAGTTATTTCGTTCGATCGTTTTTTGTTTCATACGATAAAAAAATTGATCGATTATAAAAATAGAAACGTGGGAATATAATAAATTTAATATAATATAATAAAATGAGAACATTTTCTTACCACATGCTTAAAATTTACATATTCCATGTCAAGTAAACTCACCTTAAAGTTGGACATTCTACTAAGCCTTTACCAGGCAGGGACAGAATGTTATACTGAGTTACATTCTTTCTCTTGGGATGGAATTAAATTTGTATTTGGAACACCAAAATAATACAAATGTTGATTGAAACCTCTCTGAGATTGTTCAAATAATTATGACTAGTTGACAACATACGTTCAAAAATCCATGGAGTCACCAAAAATAGTAGCTTATCATAAAAAAAAATTCAGCAGAGAAATAAAGGAATCGAAGACTTTATATTTATTTATTTTTATTTCTTTTTCTTATTATTATATATTATCTACTACTAACGATCAGACGTTCTCCAGTTTTTGCGGTGCTAATAGAAAAATGTTATAACGTTACTATATAATGGAAATGACCCATATTTTATGAAGGAGAGAATATGTATTTAAGGAAATCCACGCTATATAGCGTGAAAATAAAGAGAAAAGAATAGAGAATTTATATATATTCTCTATTCTTTTATCTTTATTTTATGTAATATGATTTATTCTGATATTTACTAACGTTATTTTAAATTTCTTCTTATTTAATCACAATTTATATGAATCGGTTGGGAAAAAGCAGTTTTATGTATTGGGTGCGCTTTAATCTCTCGCTACGCTCAGGATTTCATTCATTGACACCTTCCCTGCAATCTCAAGTTCACTAACGAGTCGTTGGTTACACTCGCGATTTAAGTCTGCCCCCGTGAGATAACACACTGCTTTACTCCTTTGGTAACCTAAATACATCCAATTGTTATTAATAGTACACAAGGAAGTAATGTCAATATGAAACGAATACTGCACTAAATCGTATGACTATAAAGTATCCTTAAACTCTGCTTAGTAGCGAAAGTAATATGTTTTAAAAACATAAATGCACCATACGTGTCTAATGAAGAGACTAACAAAATGTATTAAGATATGATCAGATTTTTTTTTCACTTTATACGCTTACATTATCAATTTTTAATTCTTATTATCTTTATTTATTTCTCATTTCTCGCAAAACCACTAAATAAATCTTTTAAACGAAAAATACCAATAAAACATTTTCTTCAATATGCTAATAAACGTATATAAGTAAAGATTGTTTTGAATAGCAAATGGTATGCTATTAAAATTAAACCTATATATTGAGAAACTATACTCAGTGAGTTTCCCACTCATGTGTATGTCAAGTGCAGTTTAATCAAACTTACTGAAAATGTTTGCTTAGGGACCGGGGACCCTTATATGGAAACTATAGCGCGCACTATCATCGGTTTTGACTCATTGACAAGCTTAAATTACAATTACTGGATAATATTTACCGAAGCCAAGACAGACAAAAATTGGAATTAGTGATGTCTTTAATTAAATATTTACATCTTATTAAGTTATTTTAACTACAAAGTATCTTTATGCAAGGAAAGTGAAACATTCAATAATAAAATTAAATTAATAAGTTTGGCAAAACAACAACCAACAACCTACAATTGAAATTTCAATATATGAAATAGACATATAAAAAGTATTTCTATAAAAACACTTTAACATCTCTGGTATTAGGTTTCCCCGTGCTATAAGATAGAAATTTCTCTTTGTGAATTCATCTTTACATAATGTTGCTTTTCGTTATTCTCATGGTAACCTAAAAACAATTCCATAATCACCATCTACAGCCTTTATGCTGAGTACTGGACTTTCTACACATGAGCAGTTTCGGGTATAACTCAACTACGTTGAATCAATGCGGGTTAGTGGTTGAGATTGCCGGAACAACCGATACTAATAGTTTTTAAGATAACATTTTTAATTTTTATCTATATATTATTACCATGATTGTTACCTATATATACAACACACCAATAGCGAAAGTTGATTTGTTTTTTTATATTTTACTTAAAAAACGTAAAATTACCACGCCAGCGAGCTTCTCTAACAGCATGACCGATTTCAGTATTTGTCCATTGCTATAATTAAGCCGTGACTTTAAAAAAAAATGTGATAGACCTAAAGAAGAAAAAGTAAAAAAATATAGCTTATTGTGAATTTAGTATGTAGAAAGTTATTTCGGAGCGGTCCAATAAATGTTAAAGAGGAGTTCCTTCATCAATGTGGTGGCTTTGTTGGACCGGAAATCCCTTTAATGATTTCTTGGAAAGCTGACGAAACTGTTCTCTGAATTTCCAAATGGAACGTCCACTCTCTGAAAATCAAGTTTACAACTTTTCTTCTTATTTATTGGAACATAGAGTTCTTTTTTTAATTTAATGAATACGAAATTCTAATACAAATGTAAACTGTAAATTAGGAACCACTTTTAAATAGAGGACGTTCATCCATCGAACGACACTTACACACAGCTGCCCCACATAATTAAACACCAATGTGTCTTATATTTGAAGCTTCAAATACTTTCAACAGCTATACAAGTCCTACTGATGAGACCAGGCATTTCTTTGAAGAAGAAACGCAATACTCTTTAAAAAAAATTACAATGTATTCTGGTTACAAATACCGTTGGTCCTGGTTATTGTAACAACTTTATTCTAGTTTGTAAGAAATGTCGAATTCATTTCCTCGTAAACCGGTGCGATTCCAACATCAGTACCCACTAAATATCCTTTGCGGGCTGTCCAATCGTATGTCGCTATCCTTGAGGGCCCTGCCGTGCGGTTTAAAACCAATCCATCATTGAAATCGACAACGGATTGATGATGTTTGGAAACCGATCACCAACGAAATCAAGCTTGCAACTGCACAATCGTGTATTCAAATTACATTGATTACACACAAAATAAAAGTAAAATTATGAAACCCAACAATGTTAAGTTGAGTTGAGAGACATGCGGAATAAAGTAAAATTAATGTTTAGTCCGTTTCAATCTCACCCACCAACATTTACACCATTCCGTATTGAACCACCGTGGTAATGGCCAATGACCTAAGCTCTTTATGTGTTTTCTCAAGGTTGTAAGGCCCGTGCCCACTAGTGGGACGTATATTTATCTGTCATTATCTAGATTATTAAATATGCTGTCCATTTATTGAAATGTAAAAACTAAATTTTAGAAAATTTGTAATCGGTCCTATTCGTACTCTAAATTTTGTCTATGTCCTACACACTTCAACTTGCAAATAATTTGAGCTACACCAGTGACTTTCAGTACTCCTACGGGTTCGTTTAATGGTTGGTATAGATATCTTGAAACCAATTCCTCAGAGAAAAAATATTTATAAAATACTAATCCCTTCGTAATATTATAAAATGCATTCATTTTAGAGTTTAATTCTAATTGAAAATAAAACTTCTGTTTGTCAATTCAGAGCACAAATTCGCATAATATTAGCAGATATCTTTTGAGAAAATTCTCTGATTTATTTGTTGGTCTTTAATATACAAAACAGGCATTATTAAAACTCCACCAAATGGAATTTAACAGAAACATGCATAGACTATTGCATATTATCCACATTCCGCAGCAGACGTATTTATTTATCAGTGAAAATGGACGATTCATTGTATCGGTTGTCCAATTTTATTGCTCTCTATAAATTGTCAGGACAGTAATGACTTACTTGAATTGTATCCGCAGTATGTGAATTTGTCAGGAATAAATTAAAAACTAAATTAATTCCATTACACTCACCAGCTGTGCGGATCCTGCCGTCCTATTTTTTATCATACTTTTACTAAAACTATATACCTGTCTTTTATATGCTATATTATTAATAAATAACAGTAAAATATGTATTTCAATTTCAATAATTTTTATTAACATTTTGTAAATATTAGATCTGATTCTGAAAAAAGAATTAACATTCTTAATAATTACAATTTTATTAAATAAGGACGAATATGTTAAAGATCCTCTAACTACAACTTTGCTAATATGATAAATTTGGTTGTGGCTGTCGTTTACTTACCTATATAGAGTGCTACATCCATCTGATAACGAAAGTTACCAACCTTTCATAATATTCAACATATTTTTTTTAATGAAGTATCAGCATAAACTGTGTCATCATTGAGACGTTATTCTTAATTTTTACAATGACACAAAGACTTAACGCAAAGAAATCTGTTAGAAGTCTTCGTTCTATTTATCAAAAAGTTTGTTGACCATTTGTAATTTTGTACCAAAACTTTTGAATTGTATTTATCTAAGCCCAGAATCACTTTGAGTCGTTGCCAAATCTTCCAAAGTGCCTTTTAATTATGTCTTGGTAAAGACTATTCAGGTTCCAAGTAAAATTTTATTGTTAGCTTCTTACGTTCTATTACATTACCTGAAACATAGTGACCCTATTATCGAAATTTTGTAAGGAAATTTTGTAAATTTTGAAAGGCTTGTAAGATTGATAAAAAGTCTTGAAACAACTTTGTATAATTAACACTACTGTGTGTGAGGTACTCGTAAGCGTGTGAAGGTCTTTGGACTTTCGCTATATTTGTTACCGGGATGGGTCATCAACCTTTCCATCGCCTTTTATTTGTCGGAGAGGTCTGATGCATTTACACAGTAGATTAACAAACGAAAAAGTATTTGGGACTCGCGGAAAAGGCGTTCCCTCACTACCCACTTAACATCCTCTCCGGCTGAGCACCATAGCGTATGTTCGTGACAACTCGGGCTCGCCCTAGAACACCGGGTTGCCGCCAGCAACCTTCATGTCCCTGGTTATATCAGTAACGAGAGAGGCCGCTTTTAAAAATTTAAAATTATTATTTATATCTGTTAATTTTGTATGGAAAATCTTCTTAATGACGTATTTTCTTCAGATACATAATTTTTCATAGATGGCTTTTGTGGCAGATTATAGGTAAAATGAAGT
The DNA here is from genome assembly GCA_943193645.1 of Acentria ephemerella. Taxonomy (NCBI): domain Eukaryota; kingdom Metazoa; phylum Arthropoda; class Insecta; order Lepidoptera; family Crambidae; genus Acentria; species Acentria ephemerella. The sequence continues at coordinate 10,208,491 of OW971881.1, read as the reverse complement.
TTATTAGTGAAATAGTGCATAAATAAAGTTACTTAATTAAAATGATCAGGTAAATTCTTTGGGACCTACATGATAGTGACACTGGAATCATCATGTGACCAATCTTAACATATCGAATGGTTAATTTTAGGAAGCCATTTCGCAACAATATTGAGTCATCAAAACACACTGTAAATAGTTTGTTCAATGTACTGTAAAACGCTATCGACAGCAGTACACGCCTCATAAGCCAAACTTTCCAAAACGATTTTATTTTTTACGTGAGATTTTGCTTTGTATAAAAAGTTATATCAACTGTAACGTCGACAACAAAAGTAGTTCGTCGACTGCGAAATTCGAGAGCGTTGAATTCACTATTCTATTTTTAATTGAAACATTTTTTCGTTTGTAAGTGCTTTCGTTGCAAAAAAGATTGAAGTGATTTCTCATTCGTTTCCTCTTTTGCCGCATAATGTTCTAGCCATTAATTGCTATAATTCCTTTTGTAATTTATAAAGGAATAATTAAGAAGCATTAAAACGTAGTTAAGTACTTTAATAATATTTATTTCAATGTCCAGTTCTAATTAACACCAGGCCCACTTTATTTTATTTTAAATGTAAATATAACGTAAACGTATAGAATTTTTAATAAGATCCTGCGAGTAAAACTTATGCGAACGTATAAGTTTATGTTATTATGCACGTATTATTAGGTTATGCATTAAGATGCTATATATGGACCATCTGGGCTGAATCTCGATCGTAGGAACTGGTTCCCTGAGTGTGGTTTGGTGAATTGCCTCGACAGAACTAAGGTTACTTCTGAGGAAGTCGGTGGACAGATTGAGGAGTTGGAGCCGGTATTCCCAGAACCGTTATGACGAGCCACTAGGCGATTCCCGCAGAAGGACGTCGGCGCCACATAGTACAGAGTGCTATGTGGACTTTAATATCAAGATAATACATTATAATCGGAAAAGTACCTCAACCAATCACATGGGTTCCTTTAAAAGAGGCGTGAAAAAGCATTTTTGGGCCGGCAAGATGAGGGTGGCTAGGGCAGTATGTCGCATGCTTCACTAGCTATCTTCACATTTGGACTCCTCTACTGCTTATCATCAGGTGGGGCCGAGTCATTTGCTGAGCTTAATATAAAATAAAAAGATAAAATGCGTCATTTGTTTAAGAATTTTAAGGCTCCGTGAAAATGTATAAAGTATAAAGTGGAGGTTTGTACCACCGTTAGTATAAAGTGGAAAAAGGTTTTTTTCTCTCTTTTGGCAAACGGCATACGTAATGTTAATTGGAAATCAGAAACCCGTCTACAAAGTCGTTGCTACAATAAAAACATATAACATTTTGTTAGTAGGTATATAGTTTTATTGCGTGACTTGTTGATACGACTGTACTGGTCCCTTTGGACTAAACCGAACAAACATTGTGCTTCTTTGATCAGATATACAACTTTGTACTGGGCTCGTCGAGGACTAGGCATTATTTGTTATACTCACTTGAGATTTAGCCAAGAAATGTTTAAATTTGTTTTTGCTGACTGCTTATTTGATTACAGATTTTAGCTTACTAACGGGAGTATCTTAAATCACATCCATTCATAACAGCATGCTAAATTACCAGACCGACTACTCTCACACAATAGTAAATATTTTGTGACTGATTTTTAGACACGACTAGTTTATTATTAAGCTTATTTATGAAGGCAAGGTTGCTTTTCTAAATTACGTGCGATTAGACAAAATTTAAAATAATACCTCAAGCTATATACACTCATATTAACTATCAGGTGTCTTTGTGAAAGTTTAGCATTTACTAATAAAATAAAATAATATATTGTAATTGTTTTCTTTATATAACTTATGTGATTTTAGTAGTGAAGTAGTTAAGGTAATAATTATGTAATTTATGTAACTAGACATTGGTCACATTATACTCATATAACAATTATTATTTATTTACTAAAAACATCAATGAACTTAACCTTAACAAAGTTTAGAAGTATTTTACCAAGCGACTGTCCTCCGTGTTTGGAAAATATTTATTTTATGAGAGTACAACTTTATATAATTTTAGACTTTTAGGCGCTTAAAAATACCTTCATGTTTTCCCCAACTTCAAGGAAAAAACTAACTTTGATTATTCTCACCTTTTTCTATTCAAATGAATTTAAACAGCTGTATTTTTTCCACAAAATTTCAATAATAAAAGATATTGTGTTTAAGAAGTGAAAGTTTTGTCGGTTTGAATTATAAGAAATTGTTACTTTAACTAAAATCAAGTACAGTTTTTTGCCCTACATGAATATTGTTTTCATTGTCAATATTAGGCTATATTTCCCAACCATTATGCACGGGCGTTTCTGAATAGGAAAGAATGGATAAAAAATAAATATGTATTAATAAAGGCTTCGTTATCTATAACGTCTTTTACGATGTCCGTCATACGTACACGTCAGGACTTTTTACTGATTTAATTCATCAGTTTAAAAAACACATTTGTAAATTAACAATATTATGTTAATATATAAATCATAATTACTTATATTTTCAATTTAGAATTTCCCCTTTTTTTATTATCACAAAGTAATATGTGCAAGCCATGTGAAGATATATCGCTTTTTTAAAAGCAGATCTGAATAGTTATCCCTTTAAAATGTTAACGTCCAATTACTTTTCTATTTTGCCAATGTTGATTGAAAAATAGAAAAATCAAGAACAGTAGCAAATGGTCACAATAATGGTAGTTATTTATCTACCATTGGATCTTATGAACTCATCTATATATTTTATACATAAAATACAAAATCAAATCAAGACTCTCCTGATTTCTCTGGAACCGATTAAGAATCAGTAAAATTTCAAAATCAATTTTTCTATCAAATTACGGGTTTTGTCCGTTTGAAGAAATTTCGTCAATTTGTCTTACTAATCAAACTCCTTGAAGATTTGGTTAAGTAAGAGAAGTATTTCAATTAATTTAAACAGATCGGATTAAGTAGAAACACTAAAAACCAGCATTATTTATTTTATTTAACTTTATGATATTACCTTAGAGGAAATGAGAAAAGTTCTAGTTTATGTACAAATATCAAATTATTACGTACGACCAACTCATGAAAACTTTGACTAGATTTTTTGTTTGCTTCTATATCAACGGCGTTGAGTTAATAGATTTAGATACAATATTATTCTATCATAAAAACAGGCGATTATCATACATTTTTGTTTATATTTATTTAGTTGGAACCATGCTTATTACAGTACAATATCTATATGTGATAGAGTTCTACTGGACACCTCATTTTATGTCAGCATAATATACAATAATATTTCTGCAATATGCTTGTGAAAAATTAAATTTCATCATCTTCATAATTAATTTATCTAAAACAAAGTTTAAACTCCATCTAGCCGATGCTGAAGAACTGTTAAAAATATGAAACTCAAAATTAGGAAATTCTAAGAAAAACAACCTTTAAATTGGGCAGCGTTGACTGTGACGATTTCTGCAAATAGAACGCGTAATGTTTTTACTTTATGCACAAGACCAATACTGTATAAATTAAATTATAAAATATTTCTTAAAGTAGGTAATCAGTGAAACAAGTTTGTACAGTGTTCAACAGAGACGAACAAACGATCTAGACATAATTCAATCGATTGGTCTTTCTGTGCGCCAACTTTCCTCGATTAATCAAATCTCAAAGTCGTTCGGGTACCAACCGAGAGTTTAATTTCTGGAAACAGTATTTGGGAAATGAACTGCGTACTAAACTTTCTACTCTAACTTTATTAGATTTACAGTGCATAATTAGTCTATAGAATTGTCAGAGTACGTAAACACAAGCCCGATTCTTGTCCTGATTTTTATATATTACTACAAGAACTTACACATAAAATTTACGACAAGTAAATGATAACAGAAAATGTAAGACAAATAATCATACTACTACTTATAACTTTATATAATTTAATTTTTTGATTATATTTTCTTTTAAAATGTTCATTTATTTTCCTTACAAGTTAATTAATATGTAATAAGACAGTTTTTTAGTAATATTTTTAAATACACGTTAATCTATAGACTGAATGTTTTTTATTCTTAATTTTTACAAATACTGAATTCAAGCATCTGTTTCAAACTAAAGATAAGGTTTTCGTATTGAAATAGAGTAAATATACTGTCCAATATTTCAAACTTCTGACAGGACACCCGACCATACCAGGATTTGTTTTGCAAATTGATATGAAATGCTAGTACAAACATATCTTCCACCCTTATAAATTATCTGCGGTCCATAACACTTAAGACTATAAAGCTGGGACGATGAATTTCTTAAGAAAGAAGGGCCCAAATGTACCGATATAACGAGTAAAGGCTAACCGACCGTAAATGTTTCCTCAAGTCGAATCGACCATGTTTTAGATTTGATGTAATGTTGACCCGTGTGTGCTGGCTGGTTGCTTTTGTTATATTTTGTTTTTTTTTATAAAAAGCACTGTTAGCAAAAGACTCGATCCAGACTCATACCATACAGTAAGAATCTATCTTTCTATCTAGCAAAGATAGCTACTGCAGCATGCGACATACTGCCTACCTCTATCTATCTATCTATCCAGTCTAACAAGTGCATTTAACGCTCAGGAACCCATGTTATATGAAGGAATTTCATACAGTGCCTGTGCTAAAAAGTAGGGAGTCACGAAATATCTTTTTGAGCAAAGTACAGCGATTGACTTTCCCCATAGACGCTGGTCTATGGCACGGGAACGCGTGCTCCTAAGTACGAAGGAAGAAAGAGGGATAAAGATAAAAAGATCTTCAGAGCACTCTCCGTGGTACAACCATTAATAAACCCATAACGACTCTAAGTTGCGACACAATTACAGAAGCTCTAGGGTGTAAGTTACCTCAGCATGGCCAACACACAGTGCGATGCTATAATCTATCCAGAGCATCGAGAGGTAGTGAGTCAAATGTGGTAGGTATAAATCAGTAAAAAAGAAATAACTAAATCTACACCTTCAGTTTACTAAAGTAAAACATAAAAAATTATAGGTTTCTAAAATAACAATTAATACAGTCTACATAGGTCACTATTACAGCTTTTACCCTACAGTTCCAATGTACTAAGCGAACATTTCTCGTAGGTGTAATAGAGTACAGTCGAGATTAATTGAAGTAGAAATGTATCAGGAGTGCAGAGCCAACGGTGGCGCAAAGCTACGCAGGCGCGGTGCGTGCGTCTAATCGCAGTAGCTTTCTCACCGACGCAACGGTAGCTCGTAGCACTCGCGCAAAAGACTACAGACCGATCGCCGTAAAAAAGTAAAATGCCAAAGACGCGTGCGGTCTTAACCTTCCCCGCCAAAAGTTACGTTCCAAATTCAAAAGATAAAGAATAAAAAGAGTGACTGGCCACTTTCTATTGTTTTTTCATTTTCTTTGCCAAGACTTGTCTATTGTTTTGCGATGTGCATTGTTCTTTGTGATGATCAATTTTAACGGAGGAAAGGACAAAAAGTTATCTTGATGACTTTAAAATAATAAAAGGCTATTTTGCTGTGACTGTTCTGCAAGAAAAATACTTTGACATAGATAATTTGTATTGTTATGGATTCATGGGCATTTTATTCTTAGGTAAGTATTAATATTATTTACGCAACTTCACTAATCCTGTCAGTAGGTAATTATCATAGTTCTGTTTTTTTTGTTAAGTAAGTCTAGTTCCCTTTAAACGCCATGGCAATTTTTAAATAAGATGGCACTAAGTTTTGTTTGTTTCTTATTAAAATTTGCTTGTAACTTTTACGTATTATATTTTTCACTTTACCGTAACCTTTAAGAGTTATAAAGGCTTAAAGAGGCATAAAATTTAATGAGAAAATACACAAGTAGATTAACAAGTAGGTGTGAACATTAATTCACAAAAATATTACTCTGTAACTATTAAATCAAATAAAAAGTACTTACAATGAAACAATTATGAATTTTATTTCCAACAATTAAGCTTAATTTAATTTGAATTCTAATTAAAAACTAAATTTTTTACAAAGTATATTTGAGTGTGTAAAAAGATGTACACCAAATCCTTAAAATATGTAAATATTAGCTTTATGATAGTAGTAATAAGTTGTATACATATATTTAAATCCCTAAATGTAAACTTACTGAAATAATTACAGTCAAAAGTAATTATTTATCATTCGTATGCATATGCTCTACGCAGATATGATGTACCGATATGATGTATGTATAATATCATATATATCATATTAATTATTATTACATTAAATAAGGCAATGACAGCTAAATGCTTAATGATAGCTAAGTGCCAAAAATCTTTTACTTTTGTTGTAGGTTTATAAATAAATAAATAATGTCTTACAAAATACCGAAATAAATACATATCGCGTATTTTAATCAAACTTGTTATTTTTTCATCAAAACTAAACATCAAACTTTGGCTTACATTTATTTTAATTGATTATATAATTGAGTCATTTCTAAGCAAATTACTACCGCGAACAATAAAATGTTGTTTATGAACTTTATTTGGAGATATATAAGGTTTTGTTTTCGTTCAACGTTATTCTTCATTCTATTTTCCTACACATTAAATTTCAATTAAGTATTAATAGCTTTCTAAAAAGTTATTTATAACTATTTTACTCCTTAATTATTTACACAAAATGTAAAGTTCCTGGACCACCTATTTATAATATTTAAGCCTTTTGGCTACCTTATGTCATACAGGCATTAGCAAAGAGCTTTGCGTTGATAACGGTAAAGGTCTAAGCTAATTTGTTAGCATCATGTATTTAATTTTGTGACGATCGTGCCATAACATTTTTACAAGTCAAAATGGTTTCAAATAGCCAAATATTATTTTCTGGCAAGCCTTGCATAACTGCAAGGCTTCGATAATTACCATAGAACGCAATCATTATTTCACAGGATATACTTTAGTGGAAATTTTAAAGTGATTTCTTTCACTAATTCCCGCAACTTCTTTGATTTTTATACGCCCTCGTGTCATTATAAAGATATTATCCGACTTGGAACATGTAAAATATAATTTACTCGTATTTTTCGCATATTGACAGTGAAAGCTTGAAATCAAATCAATCGTGAACGAGAAAGCCTATATCAAGTGTATATCTATCATTATTTTAAATAAAAATTACAACAAACAACTTAATCTTCCTGATGGTAAGCATTTGATTAGTTGAGTCACTATATACTCTAGACATCTTCGAGACAATTAATATATATTTGTGTATGGATTGCACGGCTTGAATTGACAGGCTTAGAGGAATTCATATGTAGAGATATCTAATGCATACAGCCCTAGCCCCCTCGATCTTGGCAGCAGTAGATAAAACGTGAGCTGGTGAAGATTTTCATCACCTGAATGAGCAATTCAGAAACAAGTCATTAAATCTTTTTATGCGTTCCCTTTTTCCATATCTGATTGGAGTAGTTAATTAATCAAGATCATTCGTACTCACCCCATTACTAAATTAAACTCCTAAACTGTAAGATCACTCGGACCATGAATAAAATATACACTGCTAAACTTTTTTCTTGCACACGCAATTCTTCCTAATCACGTTGGAATGAATTAATATATATACTTTCGTAATTACGCTCGCTTTTGTAGGTCAAGCTCCCTGATTTTGATTTACAAAAACAAAGTCACATTCGCCATAGTCTGTTCCTGGATGCGTCAATAATAATTTGTTATCTCGACCTTAGGAGCTCTAAGTAAATGTTAGGGCAATCACTTTCACTTACCAAATCGAATTGGACTATATGTTATGCCCGAACTCCTTGTGTGTTTCTACTGCTTAAAAGGTTATGTCCATCAGTGGCATGGTGGTGACTTTAATGACTTAGAAATAATATCAACAATAAGAATCTTTATTTTACCAGCAAAATTTAAATGGATATTACACCAATAATTGCTTAAACATTTTATTGAGATCTAAGATTATCTGTTGCTTAACTAGGCTGAAGCTTGTATTTCAGCATACAGCGACTCTATCTTCGGATAAATCAAAAATAAAAATTTTAAACAACATATAATATTTCATAGAATTTAGTTACAAATGTAGCAATAACAGTTTTAAATGTTTTATGTTATAAGATAATAATGAAATCAATGCACTATTGTTATTATAACATACACACAATTTTATTTTTTATATCACAAGTTTGAGTTTCGTATTTTCATGACACATGTGCTCGTTCATACTTCCTGGAAATACTCCTCTTGCCACTTCGTCGAGCTGTGTATTAGAAAAGGAAAGAAAGCTGTGCATTATTAAGTAAGTTTTACTAGTAACTTATACCCTTTGTATGATTAAAATCACTTTCTTTGCATAAATTATCATGGTATGACGTAAAAAGAAATTAAGCAAGTTTGATCCTTATTGATAAGATTAAGATTTTCTTTTATTATGAATCAAAACCCAAATCCGCTTAGTGATAAAATCATACTTAAAAAGTTATATTTACATAAATACCCTAAAATAGATTAAGCTAAAGCTTACCAAACTGGAGCAGTTCTTTGATTTGATATAAGTAGGTGATTATAATCAATTTTTTACCTGTATATTTCATCTGTCAAAAAGTTTTTTATAGACATAATATTCTTACATATATACCTAAATGAGACTCATTTACAAAGTAAAAAACAATTATGAAAGTACAAACGCATATATAGTAGCATTTATATAATTTTTCTGGAATAAAATTTTGTGTAAAGTCATTTTATGATATTCATTTATATTTGTATTTAATTTCTGAAAATCACTACTTCTGATGTTTATAGAAATAATGCTAATGAAATAGCTTTAATTATTATTTTAAATAAAATTATAAATTACACACACGCTCAAAAAATGCTCAATTCATTTAGAAAAAGTAATTTTTGCTTTTATTATAAATGTCAATTCAATGCTGACAATGACGATTCGGCTATAATAAACATGTAAGTTGACGCTGTTGACGATATAGAGTGTACGTAAGATATGTTACTTTAACATCACAAGATAATATTCATTATTTACTGAAAATTGGTGGGTCTATATTATGTTACCAATTAATGAAACCAAGGGGAGTCATTTTGATTTGAAAATCAAAAGACGTGAAAGTTAGCAAGTCTCCGACGTAATTTGATCGATTTGGTAATTGAACAAACAAAATTATATGACACGATGGACTTTTCTATTTTTTTCCATATAGTTCTTTGACTCTACCTCCTATACCTATGTAATTATTAATCGGTAAATCACATTTTATTTAATATTTGAATGTGCTCAATCGTTTGTTGAGATTTAGATCCTTATATCTAAACACAATTTGGCAGCCAATCACGTGATATGGCAATCACTGATTTCTAATCTGTCTAATGAGCAGTTCCACAGTAAACCACATGATCAAAGGGACAGTAGGAGAAGAACTTGCCGTGAATACGTAAACGTGATTTGACGGCCGTCTGATCTTGGTAGGAGCATATGTTTGTCTCATCATTTGTTTGAATGTAATGATCGCGAGTCATGGATGTTTGTAAATTTATTTGGTATATATCCAATATTTATAGTCATATTACTGTCTATTTTTCTCTAGTATCCATAGCACAAGCTTTTAATGATATTTAATTTAGGCTAGCCTTTCACTCTCACACCAATTGTCTAAATAATTGGTATGAGAGTGATAAATTATATAAATATAAATTAAGTTACAAAATAATCAATAAAATGAAACTTCAATACTAGAACCATGTATCCCCTCGTCTCAGCCACTAACTCGTATTCCAATTGAAACAGCACTAGTCACACACACTTCCTAGATCGCAAGTAATAAACAACGGAGATTTACACACAAAATGTCAAATACATGCTCATTGCAAATGCAGTTGTAAATCGTCGCTGCTTCCATTGAGACTGAAATAGCCTAGTAAACCGTTTATAGACTTGCTTTCTAGTAAATGGAAATCGTAAAACAGGTCCATTTCGTTAATTTTACTTAAAAATTAGGATTTAGTTTTTAAAAGCTGAAGATTATGTCACCGTTCTCTAACAAATATCATGACAGTGCTTGATATCGTAGTAATGGTCCTTGTTAAGCAAGATATTACCTGATATCGAATGATCTAAAAATAGTTCAAAAATTACACACATTGGAATATGGAACCTCTTATCTTTGAAATATAATATAATATATAAACTACTAGGCCACACTAATTAAATTTTTATAGGACCCGCGAAGATAACGATTCCGCAACGACCAAAAAAGAATCAAGTAAATCGGAACAGAAATCTTGGCGATGTATGTACACCGATTACGGTATACACACATAAAAAATATATACCATCCAGATTGAGAACCTCCTCCTTTTTGAAGAGGGTTAAAATAAAAATAGTTAGATTTATCTTGTTCAACGGCCGGTAGTCGTCGCGATTGAAAAGAAAATGTAATAATAATTATATTATATTTTTCCACTTTCCCTATTATCTTATTATGAAGTCATTAAGATATTGTTCTAATAAAATACTAATAAAATTATACGTATTAAAAACTTTGAATTAATAAATACAATACAACCAAGAACTGAAAACACACACACACGGTACACATATTCCCTCCTTCATACAACATGGGTTCCTTTAAAAGAGGCGTGAAAAAGCACTTTTGGGACCTGCAAGGTAGAGGTGGATAGTATGTCGCATGCTGCACTAGTTATCTTCACATACGGACTCCTTTACTGCTTATCATCAGGTGTTGTGGATAGCTTTGCTGAGCTTTTTATAAAAAAAACAAATATTCATGTTGACGTCATCGTGCAAATATACGTGCAAGTGAGCTTCTACATAATTATATTTTATTTCGAGTGTCGATATATCATTCAATAGAAATACTGATTACTGATTTACTGCAAATAAAGAAAACGCCGGTACTTATTATGTTTCTTGTAATGCATCACACTGACAAGTAATTGTTCAATTGATTCCTAGCATTCACTACACGCTTAGTAAAATTCTGGATGAACAGCATTTTGTGGAGTATGTGGTAAAGGAAAATGTTGTGATCATTCTCTTTAAGAAGCAAGCCTGTCTCCTCACTTAGCATAAAATGCTTTATTAGATGGTTTCCAGTCTTTTTTCCTGGTATATTACTCATTCAGCCTTATTCCAACCAAATTTAAGTATAATTGAAATATTTTTAGGCGTTATCACTACTTTTTGCACCAACTAATTGCCTATGCTAAATGTCTATTTAAGACCATCGCTATTATAAGGATTAGTGGTCTAACGGCCTAAGTGTCGAGATCCGCACCAAACAACCCTTAAACGGTCATTAGAGGAAAAGTATCCGGCCTATTTTTCACGGGTCGTGGTAAAGTGGGTATTCTAATCTCCAATAAATTATTATTAAGCTTTTTTGACGTATCTTTTTTTATGTAAACACAGCGCTACGTAATTGAGGATGACCGTGCTTCGAGTGAATCGGAGCTTTAGATTTTGTATGAAAGAAGCTATATTTGTTGTAACAATGTATTCAATAAAACCGAATCGTTTCGGCATTTTTGAGTCTTTCTATTAGGTTCTTTTGAAAAGTTCAACCTCCAAAGTTCTACACGGTAGAAGATCGAACTTGTTTTTATTTGACAAGATAATTCATTTTATAACTCCACTATTAAAATAACTATTTGACAATTAATTATGTAATAAACATTCTATATTTATATTTTTAACGACAAGGACGTAAAATAAAGGTACGCAGGAGTTGCACTTAATGTTAAAAGTTTAAGCGACTTAATAGTTATCCCAGACAGTGTTGACATAATGAATCTAATAAACTAAAATAACTTTTTAAATTAAATTAAATTAAATTTGAAATTTTATTATATTAAGACAGATAACAGCATTCATTCTCAAGATAAACCAGTTAAGCAATTACTAAATGCTAATAACATTCTATCACAACTAGTTATGAGATATCACCTGTCTATTGGGATAATTTTGGTAATTAGATAATTTATATAATAGTATTGCTATATTATTTTAGTAACAATGAATTTAAATAAATGTTTCTCTTTTGTATTCACACTGCGTAGGTATGAAGCTTAAATTAGACGAGCAACGTCTTAAAACCCTAGTCTTGATATAAGGCCTTGATATCTCAAAAACTTCAATTAATTCGCATAATTGGTTTAGATTAAAGCCAAATTCGTAAAACAAAAGCTCTTTGTTGTGGCACGAACTAAGGAAAATGTGGGTATTGAAGTTTTAGCTAATAGCTTTATTTTACGATTAATTGCCATTATTAGTAATCTGATTGTACAATTACCTACCCCTCATTAATGAATTTGCCTTTTATGTAAATTGATTTTGAGTAAAAAATTCTTTCTATAAGTAATTAAAATACTTCGATCACGTTGTCGTTGTGGTACATGCGTTAACATCATAATCTAAATAGTAATTATTTTTAGTCATAATTAGTTAAAAGTTTGTCCGAAGTTCTAAATTATTCAATAAACTGTCATCCATTGCGGACTAACTACCTTTGCTACCACTGGCTAAGCGACGAGCATGTGTAAGGCTCACCCAGAGCCTGTTTAAACAACTGGGAATACTCACATGAACTCCCCGGTAACTCTATTGGCCTTCTCGATAGTATCCTGGTACTACCGTAGCAATACAACAGACCTCCACGAGATATACGTTTCCTGCAGTTTGATGAATTTACACACAAAATAATGGAATTTTCTTCATAAATTGCAATTGAATTCTTGCAGGGATGTAGGATGAGGAGATCTTTCCCTCTCCTTTTAAATTTGTGTAGACAATTTTAGTATAATCTACCTCCTTTCAATATCTGCGAGTGTAGGCATCAATGCCACAGTCACATATTTAAAAAATACTTCCATTAACCTATCCTATTCTAAATTTACAAAGCTGAAGAGTTTGTTTTGTTAAACGAGCTTATATCAGGAACTTCTGGTTGAAATTACAAAATTCTTTTGTTTTAGATAGCTCAAAGGAGGCTTTAGGCTATATAATATCACGTTACGTTACGCAACGACACAATGTTGCCAAAACGGTAAAAAATATTCCTTTTCAAAGAAAGTATTGAAAAGGAATATTTTTAAGAGCATGTTACATGCATAGCACATGCAACGAAAGTATACGTATGTAACTGTATTTCAACTATCAAAGTTACGCAAAAATTATGTAGGCCGGAATTGTTTAAGTAGTAGATCTAGTAATCGATCTTTTAAACAAATTAAAAGATCTAAAAAAGGCAATGACAGTAGATCTATTTTTTAAGTTTGACCCAAAATTAACTTTTTTTTTGGTAACAAATCTGATCTTTAATAATGCTTTATCTGCGAAGGTGTTTTTTATAAACATGATATTATTCTTTAACCAAATAAAGACACAAGTGTATGAAGTCGTAGCACAGCTAGTCATAAATATTCCTGAGGAACATTTTCAATCAATTCAATGAAATTCCCGGGTCTATATATCTGTATTGAGGCAACTTCCCTTGCACAAACTTCAATAGGATTGTGAATGTCTTTGTAATGCAAATGTTTGTTACAAGATCATCTGATTTCATTGTATTCACTGTGGATATATAAAGCAAACAGCATTTAATTCATGTTTTATAAAATAAATAATCGCTTTTGTGATATAATTCGTTGTATAGATTTAGAAATCGAATTAGTCAAGTAAGTTGTCTCCTAAAACTTCTAGGAATGTAAATATTGATGAAAAACTTATAATATAAATAATCATAATTTCTCGTGTTTATTAATTTCATTAGAATTTTAACTATTAAGTGTGATGTGTAAATTTTTTTTATGTAAATACACTTATGGTTGTGTAATATCAAACCACTCAATAACAAAGTTACTGTTTATATTATAGTTTACTTCTCTGTACACAAAATTATAACTTCAGCTAGATTTGTTAACAGATTGAGAGCCCGAAAGAGAATGGCTCCTCGACATTGGTATCGCAGACTAGGTAACTGCTATTTTAACCGCTAAAGGTGGCGTGATTGTTTCGCAGGATAACGATACCAAATCAAGTTGGTAACTATTTCTTTTAAATAAAGCATATATCTATACAATTATTTAAGAATAAACTATATAAACATAAATATGATTTATCAATATTTTGAAGAATAGTTATTGTATAAAAATAAAGTAACAGATTTAAAGACAATCAACGTCATTATGACAGCATACATTTTACATTTATAACAAGACTCATTAGATGTAAACTTATTCAAACACATACTTACTTTAATATTCTTTATTTAAATTCTTTATATTAATTCTATTTTATTTTATTTTTTGTAATGATTATTAATTATGTTTGCTTACAAAAGATAGTAATCTCAAATAGGAGTAGATGTCGAATTTAAATTTCGTCGTACAGTACTAAGGTATAATACCAAAGGTATTATTTTGATAAGCCTATCCATATAAATACTAAAAGGAGCAATAATTCGTCTTTATAATAATATTACAACAAACAATGTTTTTTGTTGTAATATTATTTTTAACACAAAACCACAAACTTCTATTGTATTTGTGTGTGAGCACAAGCACAAATGCTAGATAGAAAGCAGCAAAATGCATGCAAAGATTCAGCGCGAGCACCAAGAGGTGCAAAATAGTATATTTTATCTAAACTTGTGACTTGCACGCCTTTTATTTACATTACTTAGGAACATTCCGGGCCATTTATCTTCGCTTGGATCCAGGTGCAATCTTTAACGTCTTTCATGTAAATTCATACTAAAACTTTAAAAGAATGTCAGTTCAAAGTTCTCGTAAAAAAGGGTAAAATCATTCGTCAAACTAATGAAAACGTGGTTACAATATCACAGCAATTTTTTTAAATTAATAACATTCACAATTTCATTCGACGGATATTGACCCGACTGTATACGAACATTTTGTTTGATTGAATTTCGAACTGGTTACATAATTCAATTAGATACTTGCTTACATTCGAATTGTTTTTATATTGCCTGTTATTATGAATCACAGACACAGTGAATCAAGAAGTGTTTAAAAATATACATTTGAAAATTAATGTTTTAGTATTGAAAAACGTCTAACTCACATACTAAAAATTAAAAGTATAATTTCTCCAATCTATATTAAAAGAAACCCAAAGTAGAGGGTTTTGTTTTAAATATATGGCGTTTGTGTTAGTTTGTTGGTGATACTGGATCAACTAGTCTTATTTATAAAAATATATAGCTGTTCGTAAGTCCCGCTAAAATTCGAAACGGCTTGACCGATTTGAATAATTCTGATAGATTCAGTTTTGTCTTCTATCGCTACTTCAGGTTTCTTTTACTATTAAAAGAAACCTGAAGTAGCGCAAGTAAAAGTACCTGTTTCACCGACAAATAGATAGACTCCATATAGATGGAGTTAGTGGTAGTTTGTCGGTGAAACAAAGTTCACCGGGGTAACTAGTTTCAAAATAAAAATGTATCTGATCATAGACACACTCAATCTATATCTTTATTTTTTCATAATAATCAGGTGTGTATAAGCGTCATTATAAGGAAAAGTACACACAAAAGGCCGAAAGTAATGCTCGAAATGGCGGAAATAAAGTCCAAATGGGCCACTTCTAGGCACCTCCCTACTAAGGGGTTGACATTGAGGCTACTTTCCAGCCAAGTAATGACTTAGTACATAGAGTGGACGTCGATGTTTGCTTTGTTCGGATCTTGGCATACCGTTAAAAGAACCCCTCTCGCGAAACTGGGAACGTTCCAGAACTGTTCGATATGTACAAAGCACGTATGTTTGTAAGGTCATATTGATTGTTAAAATCTATAAGGTTTTTGACTCTGAACGTGTGGAATCTTGTTTGCGCAGGGTTTTAGTTAACCTTGTAAGTCCAAGATACTGTAAATTGCTAGCATTGTATTTTTTTAAGCTCCTAACGGTAACACTTCACGGCTTTGTTTGAAACGAGTGAAGAATTTTATTCATATTACAAGTGTAATACTTCTACATATCCAACACTCCTTTGATTATTTTTGGCAACCTTACTTACCGCAGAAAAACAACTAAGTGCGGCAGTCTTATTTGGCTGCGATAAAACCTTTCACAATACCATTATGCCGTATCTTTTACTTTGTGACGTCTCCATATATAAGAAACCAAATATTTTTTATATGTGATACCTGCGGACTGATATGGTATGGAGCCTTAATACACCAGAAGGAACATACTATTACTTCCTGGAGTATGTCAAATTATATAAGTGGAATAACAAAATAATGACTTACTATAGCCATTATATCCGTTGTATAATTGTATCGGTCATACAGATATATTAATTAAATTTAGCGTAGCCAATTTACAGAAAATTTAACCTTTCCTATAATTACTGTAATTCTCAACAACTATGCAAATTACACCACTTATTATTCCGAAATAAACGCTGAAATTAAGAAGGGTCTTTTATGATTGTATTAAAATTATGACTCATTCTGTACTTTGCATTTTAGGAAAGGCAGCGCCCATAAAATTGGCAGCATAAATTTTTCACTGTTCTCGCGATACGAAAAGCTGATGCCAGCAAAATTGTTTACTAATAATTAGCGCTAAAAACTTGCATTGAAACTTGTGTGGGGTCACAAAGACCCGAACACAAGTGGGCTGAAAGTTTAATTGAACAACAATTTTATGACAATCAACTTTACTAAGCTTTAAGTAGGTAACATTTTAATGTAAATAAGTTTATTAACTTTAAGTAAATCAATTCATACCAAAATTTACGTTTTTCAATCGATCTTGAGTAAATTTCACATCATAATTTAATTTTTGGCAATGTTAAAAGCTCGTAAAAGTAGTAGCAAAAGATTTATTTACTATCTATTATCATGTCTAAATCTTCAAAAGAAAGGCTACAATTGTCAGGGTTGCTTCTTTTCTCATCATTCCATAATAGAAATATATTATCTACTATATACACACCTCAACGTATTGCATGAAATAGGTGAATATAAGTAACTATAAACTTCAAAACTGTAATGTGTTAGTATTTCAGAATTACCGAAAATATACTAAAAAAATAATGTATTTTAAATTTAATAAAAGAAGCGAAAAAAAAAACGCTCAAGACGGGCCGAAGTTACACCAGCACTATCACGGAGATGAAATCACTCGCCGCCACTATTTACCGATAAATGGCGTTAGGCGCCTGTGAATTAGGAAACTATCTGACCTAATACGCTAACTTAAAAGCTGTAAAATTTTTATGATTGAAAATGCACGCTAGGTTGACGCTTGACGTGAATCACATTAGTAAGGGTCAAAGAAAAAATAGTGGTTTAATATTTGTAATTTAAAACTAATTATCAATATTGCTAGCAGTAACAATTATATAAACTTAAAGTGAAATACGTGCATGACACTCTTTGACCTTTATTTCATTCTTAAGTCCACGCCATAGGGTTTCAAATAAGAGTGCAATAATAAACTTGAATTTACAAACCATAAATTTATTTAAAATCAGAGTGTACATTTTCTGTGTAAGCTTGGTTCAATGTCGACCTCATTCTGACCTTTTGGTTAGATTGAAGTTATGAGCGTACGTAACGTACTAATAATGTATGTAAGAAATGGTTTTGTGTTGACATTTTGTATTATTCTCCGGAGCTCCTATTGAACAGAACCAATCATAGTACTCTGGGCTAGTTGCGATGCCTTTGGCTAACAGTACTGAGCAAGATTTAAATTTTAATAACGAAAGCAACTTTACTATATTTGATAATATAAGGGTAATTAGAAATATTGAGATATAGTTTAAGTGAATGCTTCTGGTTATTGCTGCAAACGATTTCTGTTACCGGATCCCAGAATTTTCCTAAAAAAATATCTAGTACTTAAAAAAAACAGTGGATAAATTCGTCCATATTTTTCTAGACTTAGCACGGACAATCAGTTTCTTTTTCTTCAGAAGTAATAATTATTACTTCTGCCAACTACTATGTCTGAGAAAAATAATATTCTCATGTCAATTAGACTGAAACGGGCTGTAGCCAACTAATGTTATTATAATGAAGGCATTTAACTTGTAATGTGTAAAAATAATAAAGTGTAAGCTGTTCATTTTGATGAGAAGACTGTCTGTAATCAAAAATAAACATAATATACACCTCTATGTATTGTTTGAAATAGATGAATATTTAAAACGAAAACCTTCTTGCTCTTAAAATAGCAATGTTCATAACAATGTGTCAGTATTTCATGATTATTTATTATAGTATAAAAATAATGTGTTTTAAATTTTATAAACGTTAAAAAAACTGCATTTTAGCTCACGAGGGGTCAAAATTAAACCAGTACTATCACGGAAACGAAACCACTCGCCACCATTATTAATTATTTAATAATATAAAATAATGAATAGCGACATCGGCTATTGTTTTCGATTTGTGATATGAACTTAATGTCAGCATTAAATTCATTTCACAAATCGAAAACATCTTCTAAAGTAAGTTTAATATATTGTCAGCAATATATTAAACTTACTTTCGAAAATGACAGGGTAATGAAGAAAAGTAACATTAAAATTTATTTCAGTAAGTTACTTATATTTTAAGTCCTGAATTGTAAGTATTTTAATTTTATTATTAATTTTTTTATACTTATTTTTTTTTATTTAAGTTGTTATAAAAGCTATCGCTCTTATCTGATTTCTACACAAAAGTACTTCTACTTATCTTCTTAAAACGCGCATAACTTTATCAAACTCTGGCTACAAAAAAAAATAATTTACTAAAGTAACAAAGGATTAATATAACATAATAAGACACTAACTTCATAGAACTGAAAATAGATTAAATAAAAATTAATTTGACAATTTATTCTATGTATAGACCTTAATGTATTTTAAAACACACGGCATTTTAAATAACTAAATCTAATAAATTTGATGAAATTTTTAACCAAAATAGCAATGATAATGCGACTACCGTCGTTGCATCGCGAACTACCTCTTCTATCGCCAGTGTTGCCATATTGCGAACTGATTCTGAAGGCACGTAGCAAACAAAGTCAACTAAAAGGAAAAAAAATATGTTTCCTAGGTAGTTCATATGAAAAGTTGATTCAGATGTCGCTTCAACTTCAATCGAATATGAATTCAAAATATATCCCTAATACCATGCCATGAATATAAATATAAAATGTATGCCAAACACAAAGTTGCAGTGAATAACGTAACTTAAGTTTGCGCCAGTGCAAAGTCACTTTCACCTCATTATCGTAACACAGAGTTACGTACGAACTTTAACCGCCAGCTTCGTTAAGTGGTCAGCATTTTTATCTACTAAACTACAGAATTTATTAACAGGTTTTAATGTAAAAGTAAGAAAGATATGCTGTTAGGTATTACCCCAATTATTGCTCGTTATTCTTGTGAAAAGAACTACACCTTCTCCTACCTTTTTTGATAAGGTTTTATTTAACTTACAATATTACACACTATTAAATAAACATAATTTAATAAAGGGGCTTATAAATTTCTTTGCTAATAACAAAAGCTGGAAAATGCTGTGTCTGTGTGGAATCCCATATGTGGTAAATATTTAGTTTCATTTGAGTCCGCAAAGAATCTATTTTTGAAACAAATCTACTATAAAAAGTTATCATATTAAATCATCATATGACTTGTTACCAGCTCAATATAATCTATTAACACTAAAATCAAGATGTAGCCTGCTTAAGACAATGAACGAGACATGATACGATTGCACTAAGCTTAATAACAAAATATGTTATAAAGTACCTTATGGGACATCTATTAAAAGCACGCATTTTATTTGTTACATTACTTCGGCGTATTAAAGCTGGAGAACGATCTGCATTAAATTGAATTATTAATTGAAATAACATCGATATTCTTTCTTTACGAATTGGGCAGTTTCAAAAGTTAAATATCACAAATACTTACTTAGATTAAAATGATCAAAGAGTTCTCCTTGATATGATATAATGTTGTGCAAAAAATTTTTCAAACAATTTGTTATTAATATGTCGTTAATGTTATTATTAGTTACACAATGAAATATTTACAATTTATGATAATTATAAGATTATGTTCAATCGTTTTTTGTTTTAGAAATAAAGAGGAATAAAGTAATTAAATGTGTAGGTATTTAAAAGTCAAACACTCATTTGTATTATAGTCTGCTATTATAATTAGTTTAGCTGTATTATAATTTGCTGGAAGGTTTGGAATTGTGTAATTAAAACTGATATTTTATTGTATTAATATTTACGTAGTTTAATTATTATTTTATTCTTAATATTCTTCAATCTACATTTTCATTAGATTATATAATGGTTTTATGATGTATGTATATATTGTGCCAATGTTGAATAAAAGTATTTTGACTTTGGCTTGTCTTGGTGAAAAACGAACAACTAATACAAAGATGTTCGATTTTCAAATTTTTCCACTGAGCTTTTGAGCTAAAAATTTATTAATTTGTTTTGCTTATTCTTTGCAAGACAACTGTAAAAAATAAATTTCATGACGATAATTTATTGGGTGAAACAATTAATTTCTAAATTTTATTCAGATGTTTGGAATGAGTTAAAGTTGCGTATGCATAACAACATCAAGCCTTAATGATTCAATTAAAAACTTGAAACATTTGCTTTTTGATGAAGAAGTTTATGAAAGTTGTTTATGTTGTTAACCATTGTGAAGGTTTAATTTAATCGAAGAAAATAAACACATGATATTAATGAACCAAAACAGGCACTTAATGCAGTCCCTTTATGGATTATACCTATTAACTCTCAAACTCACGAAACAGTTTACCTTATAGAAATAAATATTGGATAATGGATTTCATTTTAATATATCACAGATTTCATACCTTAACATAGAAATTGAGAAATATAATTTATTGCAGCCATAAAATTTATTAAATTAAATCAATCTCTTTTTTTCGTCTATTATGCGTAAAAAGTTACTCATTTGTAATTTGTTCTACTTGTACACGACCAGGGTTCTTGCCCAAGAACTTGAATAAACAACAGTATTTGTGGCATGGCTTTGTATGCCGGGTACAGCTAGTATAGCTAGCTAGCAACACAGACTTTATTATGTCTACTTAACATTATTTTAATAAAATGATTACCTCTATTAAAATAATCTAATTATGTCATCTCGATGTTGTAAATTAAGTTAAAGTGACCTCTTGCGAGAGATTGGCAAGCTGTTGTATATTTATTTCTTATAAATTTTACACTTTTTAATAGTTTTTATACGATATAATAATATCAGTCAAAGCCCAAAAGGTTTTTTTATTTAAATTCCTACCTTATTGTTTCCAGGGTATTTGGGGAGTCAATTAATAAGTTTCATAGAACCCCGGCAATTGTAAGCTTATTTTTATGCACTAAACTTTGATTAAAAAGAAAATGTGAAAGTTTTCGTAATAAACCGCGATACTGTGTCAATAATTTACGCACGTATACCATTCTATTCTATGGCATATGGCGGCGATCACGTTGTACAATCAGGTAGAAGCGATAACACAATAACCCAATATCACACAGTCTACATTGACCTTTGACCAATTAGTACGATCCGGAAACATGGAACCGAAGCATCCATCATCACCAATGAATACATCCATACGTGTAAGAAGAAGTACTTGTATATTTTTGTTGTACACGTATCTTCATTATCACCAATTTCATGTCACTATAAATGAAACATCAAACAAAATCGAAAAACTTTTGTAGAAGTATGCGCTATTGCTAAATCTTTATAATTTATAACATTTACAGTGATAAAACCTTTGTATTGGATTAGCTCTTATATCAGTGATAAAAACCACAATTATTATGTCTACAAAATGATTCGGGTTTTTATTGATTAAATAGAGCCACAGAAAAATATATTTTTTATATATAGTTCAGTTTATCCGGACTGAAGGTATTTGCAAAAAAATATTCCATGGTATAGAGAGGTCACGTTTTATTCGATAATAAACCTGATATATAAGGTAAATAATTTCAATAGTTTTTATTTGTCAAATATTAAAACCAAATGGGTGGCTTATAAGCTGAAGTTAATGTTGCTTCGAACGTGCTGTAAGTTTACTGGTTAACTTTCCGTTAACACTAACAAACAGCGAGTTGCTTCACAGCAGCAAAGGATAACGCCATGGTACGTACGGAGCTACCCGTGTATCTCTGTAATCTGTTTATGAACCTGACCTCCCCACTGGCTATACGGTGGGCGTGTAGGGCTCATCTAGTGCTTAATTTCACTGGAAATACCGACTTAAACTCCGCTGCCCTCACGATGGGTGACCAGGGTACTGCCGAAGCAATTCACCTGGCCGACCATTTCGCAAAATCTACCTAGTTGATTCCTTTGACAGTTATGAGTTACTCGTTTTTACTTATTGTTCCCAATAATTGTGGAAACCTATCATATAGGCTTTTTTTTTTTAAAATTAAGAACAATTATGAAATTTTTGATGCCAACCGTGCTGAAAGATTCTTTGATTGCGGTTTCCCATGCACAGCGTTTGAATCCCTATGCCTATGAACAACTATATTAATTCTTTAATAAAAATATAATATTGTAAATAACCCGAAACCTTCACTGTATGGCAAGGTTGCAAAATATATTGGCCGCTTTATAGTAACTTGAATAAAAAAGTATTTGTTACTCAAATATTAAATTACGTTTTATTACTTACTATATAATTAAGAAAATTTTATTGCCCACCGACAACAAAAATAAACACAAGAAATACCACTATTTTGTAAGTGTAAGTCACTATGTTTTTTGTCGTCAATAATTAGTTAAATGTACCTGTTCTCTGATTACTACCTTTTATAAAATGAAACAGAAACTACTCAGTCATTTATATTTTTATTAAATTTAAACATAGTTAAATAAATTTTAATAGTAAATTAATTTCGAAATTATTAGTATAAAAGTGGTAGCTATAATAAATTGGCCTACAATCACGTATTTGCAATTATCTGTCTATATATTCATTTATGTTTTAAAAATACACTCTGTGGATTACTAATTATAAGAATAAAGATGTCCGTATTAACAGCTGCTAATATCAGGCAATGTTTTGCCTTGACAATGACTGCGCCAACCATACCAAGCCATGAAACCATGGCGTTTGAAGATCTTCTTCGCACAAGTAGAAGCCTTTGTGATGTCATCTTTCAACAGTTCTGTAAACAAATAAATTCGATTACTGTTATGTTATGTTTACGAACATAAGGATTTTTAGTACAACTTCACCATTTTATAAGTGTCATAAAATTTACGTGAAACCGTTCGATTCTAATCTAACTCCCAAGTTTATGAACTATGTAGAAATATCAGTCAATATCTGACTATTAAAAACCGTCAAATTATGAACTGGTATCAAAGTTGCATCCAACGGCATTCCGTCGGAGTAAAAGGTCAATGGACTTTGTACGCCTACTTAACGTTATATTTTGCTAAGAGACCAATCTATCATGGTTCACAATTTTACGGTCTATCAGAACTTGGGCATTTTGTGAACTGTCAAATTCATAACGTAACTGTTTGCAATAATCAAATGATAAAATAAATAAAAATGTAGGTTAAATTGTAAACTGTGAGTTTTTGTTCACAATATTCCGATATTTTATAACTTTTTTGCAATATTACGATTACATAAAACATGAAAGGTAACAAAAAACGATCGGCTAGTCTTAAAAAAAGCAGTTAATATAACTTCTAAATACTGTAGAACTTTGTGAACTACTGACGGTGTTACCTACCCTGTAATTTTTAGGAGAAGGCGCTGTCTTATTGCTAATCATATTTAAAAAATTGCTTCATAGACAATTAATTTTAATATTAAAAATTAAGTCACCTTTATCGATTAAACGTAATACTACTTTTTGCGATTCATTAAATCATGTTTCATAATTTAAAATTTGGTTAAGGTCAACATTTTATTGTCAAGTATAAGATTATAATTATCGCGGGGTTACCAAGTCATCACTCTTTTAATTCATTTTCAAAATAGAAGCAGCTTAATTTTGTTTTCTTTATCATTAATAAGACTGTTACACTTATTGTATGAATATAATATCTTTTGTTGTCGACCAATATTTCAATAACTTCAAATTATTTAATCGCATGGCTATGTGTAAAATATGACTTTTTATTCTTGTATGAGGCTATAACTTCCTGTGTTGACAAACTATAACTATAAACTCATTAACCTTATCAAAATTCATTTGTATCCAGCTTATATTCTATAAAATGTAACTTAGATGAATACTAAAATATTACGCAAATTATATAATATAAAAGAAGTGAATCTTGGATATATATTCCTAATGATAAACACCCTATTATTTTTATTTATAATATTTTAGATGTAAAATCTGGGTCGTTAGCCAGATTCATTTGCATTATAAGTTCAAACATATTATTAAAAAATTTAAATTTGCATTATTTTGTGATAAGAACCAATTTATAGCTGATGTGTTTTGATTGATATGTGACCGCCTGTACTATTTTATAATTATTCTTGCACTATCTGATAATTGCTGCATATGTCAAAAAAATCATTATTTAAATTTTATGAAGTGTTTCATAGCGTGTGTGCGTCTCCTTAATACTTTCTACTCATTTTCTTCTTGTAAACTTTCTACTAATAGTGTTTGATATTGTTTATGTGAAACCAACCTGCACAAGTGACGTTGCAGTCCTTGCCAGCCTTGTCAGTGTTGCTGCACCAGAATTTATCGTTGATCTGGAACAATCCGTAATCGTAGGATCCGTTTTTGTTTCTCCTGCCCATTTTATCCGTGACTCTGCCACTCTCATTTTCTACTAGGCATACCCCTGTAAAAATAAATAATATATATATACAATATATTATTTATTATAATATATAAATTTATACTAGTAATGTACATAAATCTACTTGCAAAGTTACCAGAAATATTTCAAAATTATCTGAATTAAAGCTAATTTGTACTTTCTAATATTGTATTTGTTTCATAATTTTAACTATATTAAATGTTAGTGATCAAACCACTAACTAATTTTTATAAAATATATTAGTATTGAAGTCTGTTTTGGTAACCATGACAACAAGAAAATAACTTACTTATTGCCACAAAATTCGTTTTTATAGGATGCTTTTGATACTCTTATACTAAAATTAGATTATTGTTTTATCACGTCTTTTCCTGGAATATCATATTCCAGGAAAAGACATTCTATTTTTCACCGAATTGCACACAACTATGAGGAGCATTATCGTTAGGTTGATATTTTATTTTGGACTTCTAAATCGATTTATAAAATAATTCTTGAATATACTGCCTGTATTTGAGATTCAATAAACAGAGCTGTCCATGTCACAACTCACACACAGATGACCATATAAACATTTCCACTCTTATTTATAATTGAAATGAATCCGATTAGCTATGAATATGAATCAAGTGTTTATTGTTTAACAAATTTTCTCATTGGATGTTCGAGATTTATATATATATATAAAATAAGCGTAAATAATTTGTTAAATAAAATAAGCGATAGCATTTATTTATTCATAAAAAATACAAGCAACCTAATCAATAGGTCTTCTATCGACTTTCTGGATTGGTATTAAAAGTTATTTCATGTAGAGCAACAGAAGCTTTCATTAGGAATTATAATATAAATTTAAAAAACTTACAATCTTTCATTTTATCTTCAGGAAATCCTTGTCTTCTTAACGCAGTGACTAATTCACATCTCGAAAAACGCACGGCACTGCATGAGTTAAGGACGGCTAGAGAAAAAATGGCAAATAAAAACAACTTGGCCATTTTAACTTTTTAGTAATAAATTACAATTATATTTTAACAAGTAGCCTCGACAGAAATCAAGAGTAGACTGATAATTTTACAGATCTCTGAGACTCTTAAATAGTCATCGATATATTTGTTTATGAATCAAAGAGTACTATCGAAACACATTCAGCGTAAAAGGGGAATCCTATTGAGTTAAGGAAAGAGGAAACAATTATTGTCCATATCTTAAGGCGTGTTTGATTTGCACTTAGGACATGGTGCTTCCCTGTAGTTATTTACAAGCTATAGAAATATCAACTCAATGTAGCTGGACTTATGACCTTTTTTGGATAAGATTATCTTCAGCTGATGTTGTGATGAAAAATTAACATTTATCCGCAAAGTTTTTACTTACTGCAAGATAAAAAGAATTGGGTAGTTTACCCAATTCTTTTTATATTGCAGTAAGTTATATATATAGAAGTACATAACTGCTCTGTTTAGCAAAAAAAGTATTTAGCTTTGCTAAGTGAAGTAAGACTTGAAATTATTATAAATGAAACGTATTCAATCGTACAAACATTGTTTACAAGTGAAATTTAAGTATCTCCGTTCTTTGTATATTTAACTAAAATTTGTCTAAAAGAAAACATTTAAAAATCTATTGTATTATGTACGATACTTTTATTATTTTAAAAGGTTTTTTGTGACAATATTACTTTTCTTCATACTTTATCAAGGTATATTGCATAATGAAGCTTAACTTATAATAGATCATAAAGATAATAACTAATTAACTGGCTAAGAATAATCTTAATATTATATTTATTAAAGACATTTTAAATAAAAATAAGTTCTGTAACTAAGGTCATTCGATTCTGTGCATTACTTTGGTGAAACATAGTTCGCGATATTGAACCTTAAAGTCTTCGCCGCAGAGTTCTATCGATAGACGGAGTTTTTTTTAGTTTTTTACCAACGATAGTTGAATTATATATAGGTAATCACCTATTAATAAAAGTCATAATCAGCAATTTAAAAATAATTAAAGGTGAATACTTAGCTAAGAAAAAAATAAAAATAAAAATAGTGTGTGCATTTAGTAGATTGGTGTATTATTTTTGTCTGTGAGTTATGTAATTAAAACTATTGTACCTAATAATATATTATAAAATATTTCTCTGGCACCCAAATCGATATAATATCCATAACCGTTATGACATAATTTGGTGATTAAAATAATAGTCCCAGTTAAGAAATAGGTTTTTAATGTTATCATTTAGGTATATGAGCTATCACTAAAATCATTTGTCACCTTCTTTTCTCTAATAGTAACACGAGATAACATGTGATGTCTCTATGTGCAATCATCTGTATTCTACAGATATAAACTTATTAAAAACTAGAATTGAAGAGGTCAGAATAGTTTTTTTTATCAATAGTTTTAATACATTGATTTTTTTATTTCAAATACTTTGCTTTGTTTTTTATTTTTAATTGAACATTCAATTTGAAAGAATACCTTAATTGATAGTGTAAAATAAACAAGTCAGTTATCCTGTATTTTTAGTTTTATAATACATTTGATGTGTCGCCTCAGTGCAAAACAACCTATAGAAGTATGATTGACCGCCATTGTTAGACGGGAAAGAACTTGTAATGTAATGAATCAATGACCCCTAGCTCATGACTCATTGATAAGACCTCATTTGCAGTCACAATAATATTGGCGCGTGCAAAATTTTTTTTAAACTGTTTATACATAAATATTTTGTTTTTTAAAGGCGTACTATAATTTTTTTAAATAAAAGACTCCGTGCTGTCCAATGGTAAGCAGTAAGGTGAGTTTACATGTGAAGAATATATTTGAAGTGGCTTTAAATTTATTCCAATGACGAATGTAGACTTAATGAACAGTGAATTTTTTTGACGACCGTCTGCTCGAGTGGTTATTACCCCTGTTTACTTAGCCAGAGGTTTGAATCCCGGTAGGGGCAGATATTTGTATGATAAGTACGAATATTTATTCACAATTTATGAAAATTATACCTATCTTTATTCTTTTGTCCATAACACAAGCATTTAATTATGCTAGATTTATATTAGATAATAGGTGTGAGTATGAAAAATATTAATATTAATTATATCAATAAGTATTATTTGTATAATTTTTGATGCGTATTTTATTTTTACTATAAAAACAAAAAATAACTTTTTGTGATATATACTTATCTTATTATTTAAACCACTGAAATAAACAATTTTGATCGCATTAGCATTGAGAGTCGTGTCAAGTATGAAAATTTATGATGCCAATTTTATGGGACATTTTATATTTTAAATGCAAAGATCAGCGAAATGGGTCGTAAAATTTCATAATTCTATATTTAGCGTATATTTAAGAATAGAAATTATTAGCATGATTTATATAGCCGTTCAATTTTTATTTTCGTTTGACTGCCAATTTTCCCATTATGTTATATCTGTACTAATTAGCGAAAAAATTAACTTGACTACATTTAATGTGTGCTGGTAAATAGTAAGTAAAAACTTATAATTTATCATCTTTTTAAGAAAAGGTATGATACATTTAGTGAGTGGTTACTAAATAGCACATCCAAAAATAATTTTTGTTTAAACGGATCAAAAAATAAAAAAATATTTGATATAAATTTTATAAAATTTTTATTTTATTAAAAACTTGAATTCTAAATTCAAATACAACAAATAATTATGGTTATTACAGTGATAAAAAAGAGTTCAGACGTAAATAGAAATAGCAGTCTTTGCCGTTCTCGACTTGTAGTAGTAAAGCAATAAAGTGCTCTATGAGATGTAATAAATGTTGACATCTCAGGGCCGTGGAAAGGATATCTAAGAGAGCACTTAGATTGAACGCCATGTTGCTAGCTAACAGCTTAGTAATGGATGTATAAAACTAGTTATATGACAGTTAGAAGTGAATTTCTTATATTTTTCTTTCTTTTCCTTTGTTAAGTTTTGTCAGCTTTTATAAGGGCCTTACTTATTTGAAGAAATTTGTTTGAGTATGAAATAACTTTCAGATCTTGTCATTCACTAGCGATAATAGGGTATTTAACAGCTCTATGTATTTTTATTAATAGTGTTCTATAGTTACATATAATAAATCTGTAAAAGTTGCGTGTCTGTACATTGAATATAATGACAAAAAAGTACTACATACTATTAAGTCAGGGCAATGAAAAAAGAGGGTAGGAGAAAAAAACACAATTTTTAATGTTCTTTTCTGTCTATCTGTACACGATGGTCTACGAAACTACCCAAGGTAGTGTTAAACATATTAAGCTTTAAGATTATAATACAATAAAGTTAATAGAAGAAAAGAAACAAAAACAAGATATCACTATTGATATGTTATAATAAATATCGCACATTAATTTTTGGCAATAAAATGTGAAACTATAAATATAAAATGCACTAAATATAAATTATATTTTTAATGTATAGAGCACAACTATAAGAAAAGGCTGAAATAGTGACTAAAAAAATTACTTTGAAAAAAACGGGGAACAGACCACCTCTTTGGATTTTATCACAGTTTTGACTTGTAAATGATGCTTTGTCCTTAGCAACATTTAGGCTTTGATATTTTAGAGCTACACTATATTTTGTTAGAAACAAGAATTGTTTATTAAGTTTATGCATAGTTGACGGAAAAATTTCGATACGTTTACTTTAACGCCAAGTACAAATATACTGAAGTGACCCATGATCTGTTGTAGCGCCATTATTTTTGGTAAAAACATATTTAATTATTTTTTTAATTGACACGTCAGAAGTATTTTCATTATTGTAATTGGAATTGGAGTTCTAAATGTAAATTAAAGGTGACTAATCTCTCTTCACATCTCTTTTAAATGGTGAACCTTTTTCATTTCATTGTAACTTATTTTCAGTTGTATACACATTTGATAAAAACAAGTTCCAATAAATAATGCAAACATCAATATTTTCGAACCGATTTCTTTACTTCTTAATTTGATATGGATATTGTTCAATACAGGCTGATTATTTAATGTAAACTTTATATAAGTTCAATTTTGTTACATGTTTTATATATGTTTGTTTTTTATTGTTTATTTAGTTTGTTGTGTTTATCATCTCTTTTAAATTGGCTTATGTACAATGAAGGAAAACATTGATTAGAAAATAGTACAATAGGTGTTATACTAAAAGATATCTCCTCCAACCCACCTGGTGATTGGAGACGTGCTGAGAGATGTAAATGTAGCGTGTACTAGTAAGTCAGTAATATTTCAATTTAAAGTTTGCATTAAAATGTACTTTGGTTCCTACCTTAAAACCAGATTTAGCAGAATTTTATCATACTTTCATGAGTTCGTTAGGGTAATGAGTCAAACGCTCTGTAACCCGAGTGCGAGTTTTAATCGTAGTTGCAGTCAGCTGATGATTGCATATATAAAATACTTCACAATAAAAGTTTTGTTGTCGTTTTGATAAAATTTGACAGCTGACGACAAATACGATTGAGATGGTTCAATCCGATTAAAACTCACAATTTTCTTACCCCTAGGGGTTCGTACCCCTAGTGTGATTTTTTATTTAGTAATGAAAACCAAGCAACTTTTGCTATGGTAATTCCTTCGAAATTGGGTCAGACGAAGCAGCCACTTTCACTCACCAAATCCCATTCGGTCTGCGTGGCGGTGTAATGGCGTACACTCCTGATATGTTCCTCCCATGGGTCTGTGCTTAGAAGTAGAATGTATATAAATTGTTGATCATTATGATAATGAATTTCATTGGCTTATATAATAATTGATAAAACAATTCATTTGAGCTTAATTGTAACTGCAGTTATATCAATACAGTAATGCAGTAATATCAATATATTAATATGATAACTAACCTTTTCATGCAGCAACAGATAGATAATTAACATGAAAAGAAACATAAAACCATTAGTAATTATTCTGCTTCATCATCAACAGGTTAATATGGCCCACTGGTGCCTTCTATAAGGGAGAACCTGCCACACTGGTCTACTGCGGATTGGTGGGTGATAGCAGTTGCTCAACAACAGATCAACGGTTTAACGTCCCTTCTAAAGGATGGAGACGATCAAGATCACCAATTTTGATCGAACCCTCTAGAGACTGACCATGGCGAATGTTAGTTTGTTCTCTTTATCGAAATCAGAGTGCTAGAACTACTACAGGCGTAGTGGTTCTAGCACAAGCTCCTCGTAAGTCACACTGTAAAAATAGTTGTGAACGAGAGTATTCTTATCTAATGAACAAAATATGTGTGAATCTTAAAATAAGGCGCATTTTCCTTGTATCAATAGTTATTTGCAAAGAAGATGCATCTTCTTTTCTTTCTTAATATACTGAAGTATATAAATTCTGATGATTGCAGACTTCATTGTTCTTCTATAATAAAGCAACTGATTTTATTACTCACTTGCACGAGTAATTTAGGTACTTACAACGGAAATCATACTGACATTTTTATTGATTGCAAAACTTATTTATACTAAAAGACATATTTTATTCGTTGTATTACATAAGAATGGGACAGCCTGTAGTTTAATTGCTATCGTCACACCATATACGTAAAATTAATATTTAATATACATAGACGGTATAATATTATACATATAATGCATAACTGAAAAAGACAAAAACTATATTCATCTTTCGCAAAATGTTTGCTAGTTTAATTGTATTTTGACAATTTAATTTATTATTATGGCTTGTAATAAATGTTATGAAGTGTTGAATATGCCAATAATAATACGTTGTATGTGCCATTTTCACAGGTGCAGAATATTGATGATAACTATTAAAAATAAAAATAAAATATTTATGAAAATATTTTTTTAATCGATGATTCCATAAGAAAGTGATTTATCTCTTGTTCGGGGCAAAGGTAATGATGCAGGGGTTGCGTTTAAAGAATAGGTTTGATGAGATGCACAATTATTTTAATTAAATATTAACAAATTTATGCTAATGACACATTGCTGGTGACGCGTTACAAAATGTAAGGAATGAATGTTCGTCGTCGGTCGTTCTTGTCTGTGTGGCACAGATAAAGTTGCTCAGCCGTTGTTGCATGTGTGGGTGTGGTGACTCGCACAGATGCAAGGCGTCAACAAGATGCCGCCCCGGAAACAAGGATTGTAGGTTAAAGTGCTGGAACATCAGGCTTCTGTATTAAAGCGCTGTCTTGTGCAGCAGAATCAGGTTGGTGAAGTATTGGAAGAGGGCAGAGTCTGTTGTAAGCTCGTCTTAAAGTACCAGACGATGTCCTCACGTCAGCTACCCGGGCAACGCCATCGGAACCTGGGTACACACTAGTTACTCTCCCCAGCAGCCATTTGTTTGGAGGTAACCTGTCATCCTTCAAGAGAACCATTTCTCCGATTTTAAGTTGTCCCTTGTCTGTGCACCATTTCTGTCGCTTCTGGAGGTCTGAAATATATTCTTTGTAAAATCTCTTCCAGAAGTGTGCTTTGAGCTGTACAACTCTCATATAACGGGAGAGAGTGCATAATTTTGTTGTATCTAGCTCAGGAGGAGAAGGCAAAACTGTTAACGTCCGTCCAATAAGGAAATGTGACGGGGTAAGGGCAGTAAGATCTGATGGATCAGAAGACAAGGGAGTTAGAGGCCTTGAATTTAAGATAGCCTCAATCTGTGTAAGGACTGTGTTCATTTCCTCGTATGTGAGGTTTGCATAACTATTTATTCGTTTTAAATGATATTTCACAGATTTTACAGCACCCTCAGCTAACCCATTAAAGTGGCAATTCGTTACATGCGCCTACGAAGCACAAACCGTTGTCCGAGAATACATTGTCAGGTTTCCCTCGGCGGGCAATAAATCTGCTGAAGGCAGAAATAAACGTTTCAGAGCTTAGATCGGTTACGAGTTCTATATGTATTGCTCTGACAGCCAAACACACAAAAATGCATATGTATGCCTTTATTAATTTACTGCCTCTACCTTTTCGATTTAATATCATGACTGGCCCTGCACAGTGTACTGCAGTATTAGTAAAGAGATGACCAGCATGCAATAGTAACTTATGATAATGTTTAAAAATTAGTGTTGTAATGTGGTGAGTTGCATGTAACAATATAGGGTGCTTAGTATCATAGTCATAATGGGAGTTGGAAAGTCTACCACCAACTCTTAAAAGACCGTCTGAGTCTAGAAAGGGATTAAGAATAAGTAATTTATTTTTATGGGGTAAATGCCCTTTATTTTTTAATGACATATATTCAAGTTTAAATGAATCTAATTGTGATAACTTACATAATGTGATCAAAGATAAATTAAGTTCATGTAAATATAGATAATTTGTACATTTATTTTGTGGAGACTGACAATTAATAATGAATCTTCTCATATTCTTCTCTTTCTTTTCTCTCTTCTTCTCTCTTCTTTAATGAAATATTGATTATTATTATTATATTCTGTATATTGATTTTTAAAAGATGGATCACGCTTGAACCTACGTTCTAAAGATATGAACCTAGATAATGCTTGTTCATAAGAATCACCTAACTGTTGAGGGGATTCTCTTAAAGGGATTGATACTACAAACCGACCATCATCTTCACGAGTTGTAGTCTGTATGAAGTTATGCTCACACTCTTCTTCTTCCTTGGAAGTAGGCTTGTGGGACGCAACGGTTTCTAGCTCAAAAAACTGACTAAGTTGCTCTTGAAGTTGGTCGTCGTATTGTGTAATGGTATGATTGCAATGGACTGTATTTTTGTTATGTAAAGATTGTATAGGTCCGGATATTAACCATCCAAGTTTTGTCTCACATAATGTCGGTTTGTTTTTACCGAGTGAGATATTGTTAGAACACAATATACTCCAAAATAAGTCCGCTCCGAGTAACATGTCTACTTGAGACGGTGTGTGGAATGAAGGATCCGCTAATGTAATATTTTGGGGTATGTGTAATGTTGTGTAATCGACCTTTGCACTAGGCAGCAATTGTGTTATACATGGTACAACAAAACAATTAATGTTTTTAGAATAAAGATTGTTGTGTGATGATGATATAAAGACATCACAACGTTTAGTAATGCATGAAGATTGACAGTTTAAGCCTTCAACTAATGTAGACGTTGAGGAGGTTGGCAATCTAAGTTTGGCACATAAACTCTCTGTAATGAAGCTTGATGTGCTTCCATTATCTAACAACACACGTACTGTATGTTTATGACCATTCCAGTCGTCGACTTCAATTAAAGCAGTCGACAACAACACGATGCTAGAGTGCTTATGAATAGAAGACAGAACTACATTGTCTTTAGGTAAACAAGAAGTGGAATGATCTTTAGGTTGCACAGCACAAAGTACAACACTGTTGGCGCTAGTGGTTGGTGGCATGGATGTCATAGGTAAATCTGTATGGCTAGATTGTAAAGGAGGCTGTTGATTGTTAAGTGATTCACCTATATGTAGTAATGTGTTGTGTGGCTTCTGACAAATTCTACATGGACCCAATCTACAAACATTTGCAGTATGACCCTGACGTAAGCAATTAAGGCATAACCTAAGTGTTTTTACTCGTTGAATTCGCATTTCAATAGGTAATGATCTGAACCTTGTGCACTGATAAATAGCATGATTATTTTTACATAAAGGACAACAGTAAGCCTGTTTCGATGGTGGAGAATATGTTTTGACAGTAAAGGTTTTCTGCCTTAAATGAGTATTGTCACTATGTCTTCGTCGTGTACTGCTGCTTTGAGCTTCTTCCATAGTCTCTAATAAATCTGCTCGATTTTTTATAAATTCACGAAAATCAGTAAGTGTGGGTAGCGCCTTTAATGAGTTGCGGAAAGTCTCCCACTCACGGCTAGTTACTGAGTCCAATTTATTTGAGACCATGTGAATAATGAGCACATCCCAACTGTCAGTAGGTAAACCCAATGTTTTTAAAGCTCTCAAGTTACGATTAACTGTATCAATTGTGTCGCGTAATGATTTAGAGGATTCTTTCATTATGGTTTCAATGCTAAAAATCGCTTGAATGTGGTTATTGACCAGAAGGCGCTCATTGTTGTAACGGTCACATAATAATTCCCATGCAACATTATAGTTCTCATTGGAGAAGTCAAGAGAATGAATGATTAAAGCAGCACTATCCTTTAAAGCAGCACGTAAATAATGAAATTTGCTAATATTAGGAATAGTGCTATCCGAATGTATGAGAGATGTAAATGTGTCACGAAATTCTAGCCAGTCATGATAATTCCCCGAAAAGGTAGGTAAATGTATAGTTGGAAGTTTTACTCTTGGCCCACCTTGCTTTCCAGAGACAATACCAGAACCCACATCCGATCCAAAGTCTGCAGAGGTCTGCTGCCTGTTTAACAGCTCTCGGGCAGCAGCAATGGCTCCAAAGTACTGGCTCTCAAATATTTCACGCTCTTTATACTGTTCATCTGGAATTTCACATAAATTTTCTATTTCAGATTGTATGGAATCAAAGTCAGAATAAAGCTCTTCTATTTTTATTAATCTTATGTTTAATTCGTTGCTTTGCAATGTACTTAAGGAAACACAACTCAAAATAACCTCTAAATATGATTTAAATTGAGTAAGCCTAGCTTTAAAGCTGCCACGTTTTTTAATTAATGCCTTATAATCCATTATACAATGTATTCTCACCAATTATGTGCATAAATATATTTCTGTAATAAACTTTTTTATTAATTAAAGCGTGTCAAATTAATAAATTTATACTTAAATTTTATAATGAAGGTGCAGTGAGGGTGCGTGCAAAAACATGTGTTATGTAAGCTTGCAGATGAGATATGTATTTTATATTGCGCGTCGCATAATAGCACTGGCAATCCACAACATTCACAGCGCGTAGCTTATTATTATCGTATTTCTGAAATTTAAATAACACCGTCAATAAAGTAGCAATGAACACACTTCACACAGCACAGGCAATCTCAACCTATTCAAAGCCTGAAGTCAGATTTAAATTAATGATTTAATGCTATAGAAAGCTAGATTAATATGAATAATGATTAAAACGTTTTCCAAATTTAAAGATAAAGAAATAAGGAAATGTTTTGTATAATATAAAGGGACGTATTGGAACGAACTCACAGTTTGCACTCCATGTTAATGTAAATCGTAATGCACTCGATTTTATATCCAAATTATGCTTCATGTATTTTATCCAGTTCAGGCTGCTTTGTTTTTAATCTTCGACTTCAATATTGAGAAGTAATGCTTCGATCACGTAATGGCGGCGGACCGTGCGCAACGCATCAGTATTCCCTTTGTTCAAGGCGTAGTCGCTAATCGCATATTTGTTGTTATCCGGCTTTGAAGGAACATGTTCGGGGCAAAGGTAATGATGCAGGGGTTGCGTTTAAAGAATAGGTTTGATGAGATGCACAATTATTTTAATTAAATATTAACAAATTTATGCTAATGACACATTGCTGGTGACGCGTTACAAAATGTAAGGAATGAATGTTCGTCGTCGGTCGTTCTTGTCTGTGTGGCACAGATAAAGTTGCTCAGCCGTTGTTGCATGTGTGGGTGTGGTGACTCGCACAGATGCAAGGCGTCAACATCTCTAATACTTGTAATTTGAAAATTTTGCCATAAAATAGGTTTCAATCTACAAGTATTTAGTGGAAACTAAACCTTTTTTATATTAAACCTTTTTTAACTAAGATAACTTGGCCTTATTGGCCTTTATCTCACCTTATGGTTACTGAAAATAAGGCCGAATAATGGAAGCGAACTACATCTGACTTCTTTAATTATAGAGGTACTGGCTATCTTATATGTTTCTAAACCTTAAGCAGATGTTCATATTTTTTATTGCATTTCATAAATTAACATTACTATCAACAAATTTAGCTCAAAGCCATTGAAGATTTTTGATAATAATTTTACGGGGTATTGCCTCTGGTGAGGATAAATGGAGAAATATAATAGAAATATAATAAATGGAGAAATATAATCACAAGATGCACAATAGTTGATTTTATAGACAAAAGTGTATTATACAATATTCAGTCGTTCTACTATTCTGATTATAACGAGATTTAAGGGGTTTGGGGTTCTTTTGTATAGACAAAAGAACCCCAAACCCCTTAAATCTATCTATCTATCTATTGGATAGCCAATAGAAATTGATCATTTTCATCTAAATATATTTAAGGTGCTTGATCGTAATCACACCAACTGCGTTATTTACCTAAGCGCATCTAATAAGTAATATAATGAACAGATAACAATATTTATCCTGCACTTGTCCTACACCGTCGTGTCATGTTACTCGAGTTAAAACTTCAACTCCCATGCAATGACCTGAGACAAATGATTTTTCAGTGTAGACAAAATTTATTTCAGTTCCTTGTGCTACGCATGCTGGCAGACTAATTGCAACTCTAGTCGCTCAGAATAGAATTTATAATCGCATTTTTTTTATTAATGTAATGATAATTATCTTCCCCAAAATAAACCGTAATAAGTAACCATGATGGATCATTACGTAGCTATAACACCGTAGAAAAAGCGCGTACACAAAATTGGGGCGCACATGTTTCCCTCCATTAAACAATGGTTCCATTACGATTCCACTGCGAAGGAAATGAAACAATTTGTCGGCAACGTTACTGGTGTAAACAAGACAGATTGCTCCCGGAGGCTATACATCATAGTTGTGGTCCTCGGAACTCACCTTTGGCACAAACAAATGGCTAATTTATCACATTTAATATTTTATTTCTAATCGCATTAAGCCGTGAATAGACAAACAACACTATAAGCTGGATTTCAAATTGTAACGCATTGTATTCTCATCACCAAAGAGTCTTCTTTTTGAACATTTTACTCTTTTGGTATTTTATTTAAAAACTATTTGGTACATACAGAACATAACATTAAATACATCACGAAAGAGTCCTCTTTGTGAAAATTTTACTCTTCAAGTGTCAGTGGTCTTAAGAGAGACACTTTTTCTTAAAAATGGTTTTTAAATAAATTATATTGGAGAATCTCGCTGGCACACTTATCTCAGCGCTGTAGTTTCAATTATGGAGTGATTTTCGTCATGGCTTATTAAATTAAATATTGTTAATAATAAATAATTATTGTTTAAAACTACAAAATTAATGTCACAGTTGAATAAAATATGTACATATAATACAGATTTCCACTGGTAAAACTTCTTACAATATATGAGAAAAGTTAATTGATTCATTAAGGCTTTATGTTGTTTTTCACACACAACTTTGGAGTTACTTGATAAATGTTTAAGAATTTTGTTTAAGCCAATTAAAGTTCATTGACTTCCAAGCTTTTTCGATCTCGTGGTGAAATGTTTTAAAAATTTCATATCTTGAATAGTTAAAGACATGATTTTATTATCCTCAACCGCTCATATACTTCCATTATGAGTTTGGGACATAACATCACCACGCAATAGTCTTTATATATATATATATAGAAAATAATAGAATAGAATATATCTTTATTGTACATTAGCCAATTCAAGAAATACTCACAAAAACTTTTAAATAATTTTGTACAAATGCCTCCTCTGTCGAGGGGTATTCTCCCACCCCTCAAGCCGTCGAGGGATTGGGAAGAGTTGAAGTTGATTTCTAAATAATAATATATATTTTGTAATTATATATACACATCCTATAGCTGAGTAGTGATAAAAATTCATAATAAGAAATGCTCTATATCGTAAAAACGCCAGTTTTTTAATAGTCAGACTATGCCCAACAACTAATTTAAACATTTTAACACAGTTTATCATTGGCTATCTCAATTCTGAAGCTGGTAAATTCCCCGCACGGGGAAGTTTCTGAATTTTGTACTAAATTTTGTTTTGTCCAGTCCACCTTCTAGCTTTCACCGTTTTTTCTTAGTCTGACATTTTAGTGTTCCGACAATAGGAGGTAAGATAGCCAGTTCCTCTGTAGTGGAGGAATTTGGGTGGTATTCGCTTCCATTTGCTGCCTTATAAACATTTACCATTAGGTAAAATAAAGACCAACAGTGGACTATCAAGTTGTCAAAATTATTTTCGCGATAAAATTTAACTAAGTACTGAAACTCTAAGAAATGTCAAGTAGTAATAATAATAATGGGTTATTTCATAAAAAAAAACTGTTGTTTACATGTGACTCAATTAATAGACAAGTTCAACAAAAAGTAAACTTGGGATATTAATAAATTAACTTAAATTGAGTTTGTTTCTTCTAACAAGTCGCGAAATTCTAATATTAGCTTAGGACTGCTTAATCTAGTGACAGAGAACATTAGCTTCGAACTTAATGAAGTGGAAGTCACTGTTACTTACGATAACGAGGCGGTGATTACTTCGTATTAAGGCACATAGTTAATATTTATATTTTCCAGTTTTCCTAGTACCTCGCTTAAACAAATGCTGGTAGCCAGCCTTTGTATAGGTGTATATAATCGAAGTTTCTTAGGGGATTTTATGGCGAATGAGCCTAAAGGATTCGATTCGAATCAGGGACAGTAAAGTATGAAAAGACCTGGTGACATCGATGCTATTAATAATTTATAAAAGAAAAACCTGTTTTCATTAATTCATTAAATAAAGCAGTAAAGCATGTTATTACCATAGTTTCGAACATACCTTGTTTATTTCTCGCTTGCGCTTGCTGTCGTTACTTTGGCCTCGCCTCTTCAAAACATTTCGATTTCATTACGTCACAATAAATAATCGCAAATGAGTACACGATTCATTAGGTTTCTTTAAGTGAGCTCGTGTGGCACCCAAATATCGAGCTTTTTTGTGTACCCAGCAATTTTCATATGGGTCAAAACTGTTTTGTGTTCCCAGTTCTTCAGCTTGCTCCTCTTTTTCTACAATAGCGTCTATATTATCCGTAATAGGACGACCAGAGCGAGATGCATCTTTGACATCAAACTTCCCGGATTGAAAACACCTAATCCCAAATTTGTGCTACTGTTACTGACAAGTTAGGTTTTTTGTAATAAAGCTTTAAAATTTCTTCATTTCATTCCCTCATTTATGACAGAAAATAAAACAAATGAAAAATAGTTGGAAAGAAAAAGATAATCAAATTAGGAATAATTTATTAGCCAGATACTAATAGTACAGCCAAAGATATTTTATTATAGGCTTATACATACTATATGCCAAAAGATCTAATATATAAATTAAAACATGAATATAGTATATAAATTAATGTCTTATATATTACTATATATTTAGATACCTCAAATTTAAAAATTTATATTCTTTATTTGACTTATAATTAAAAATTATAATAATAAATAAATTACATATTTACTACTACAATGCTCGTGATTTTTAGACAAAAACAAAAAAATAATTAATCGTTACATTTATGCTAGCTTTTTCGGTGTAGTAGTTATATCTGAATCATGGCTACTAAGTGACATACTGTAGTTGGAATTATTCGACATGCATTATGCGGTTATTCAAAGGGACCATAATTATTTATTTAGCTGGGGATTGAAAAACGGGAACTTAATTTATATTCTTCAAAAAGTACAGTCATCGTATTAAGTTGTAACCTAAAAACAGTAAAAGTACTCTCATTCATAGAAAACTATGCATGACTTTGGTGTACTGTATGGCTGTAAGTTACTATTCGATGAGCGTATATGTAGTATAATATCAATAGCTTCAATAATTCTAGATTTTCTTATACGGTCTGTAAAAAATAAAGGTCTGGGTTAAGATATTACTGTCCCTATTACGTTAAAATACTCTACTCTACATTAGTCCGTAGAGACATGGAGTACGCCTCTCAAATATGGAACCCTAGATATACCACATATGTTGGAGAATACACAAAAAAGTATACATAAGTGACTCATCAATCGGAAAACTTCATTTGGATACTTAAAAATATAATTTTATGAAACTTAAAAATTTAAATTTAATCAAAGTCAAAATATCTTTATTTAAATAGACTCATTTACTAGGTTCTTTTAAATTGTTAAATTTATGTTATTTTTCTATAGAAAAAAGCACAATTGTCTGTCCCGGGATGCTGAGTCTTTTATAAAAATTAAATATCTCTAATATATATATATATATATATAAATACATAATTTTAATCCAATGTTTGTCCCACTTTCAAACACCAACTTTAGCAAAATACATATTTACTGCAAGCCGGCAGATTTCTCTTCAATGTGGCGGACTTGACAACCACATTTTCAACTAAAGTCCTATTTCTTTGTATCGCTTTATTAATAGCACGTTTTTCGCTTTAATAGATATGTTCTTTATAAATTTTCAATCAACTGTACCTGCACGCTTATTATTTTAACTTTTGAGTCTTAAAATTGATGTGTTAATTCATTTAATGTATGAACTCATACATCAAAGTATGTTCAACATTACAAATTTTGTATTTTACTTTGTATTAGTGTGGGTCTATCATTGGTTTAGTAACAACAACTTAAATTATGATTTTATTTAATATTTAAACTAACTGATCTGTCAATAAAATAAATGTAATTTATAACAAGCAAGGTGCAACATTCTTAATATCTTATTTTAACAAAATTTGTCTATTGTTGTCTCAATTTGTCATATGTGTACGCTTGTCTGACCTCTCTTTCTGATCTTGAAGACGTTTTCTCTGAAGTTACTAAAGCGAGAGGTCGATGACAGATTTTTGCTTCAGACAAGTATCAAGTATATCCACCACCTTGCTGCCTTGCAAGACATTATAATGTCTTTGTCCTAAATTATCATTTATTATTCTTAGTTGCAGCAACTTATATCAGGTAATTCTTTTCCACGGCAGAAGTCACGCCAACCGTACCAAGCTTTGAAACCATGACGCTTGTAGATCTTCTTTGCACACGTGGAAGCTTTCGTTATATCGTCAGTCATAACATCTGCAAATATACACGTACAAAGTTAAGAACCACTTAATTTTCTAAACAAGTGGTTGAGACAGCCTATCACAGGTAATAGTCTGGGGCTCAATGCCCTATATGGGTAGACAATTTCTGGTTGGATGAGTTGGTTATAAAGCTATTTCTTAGTACGCCTTTTTTTAACCGGTGGTAACCGTTATTCCTTAATCTGCCGCTATAACTTTGATGTAAGCATTATTGTTTAGCTGTAGTATTAAGGAGTTCAGATAGTCTCTCTATAGCTATGGAATCTTAGTGTAGCTTGTTTCTATCTTCGGCCTCATTAGCAGATACCAACATGTGAGGATATGATTTTTCTAGCATTTTTCTTTGTACGACATATGTGGAAAACGAGTGTTTGCACTATTCACAGCACAGTGGTCAGATCAGTTTGTGATTAGTCACAGGTGTTTCTCCAACCTCAAGACATTAGTTAACAAGTTATAATATCTTTCAAACATTGAAATTTAAAATTAAAATTCAATAAATTCTTTGAGTGATTTGGAACTCACCTGCACAAGTGACTTTGCAGTCTTTACCAGGTTTCTTTGAATTGCTACACCAGTATTTATCATTGATTTGGAATAAACCGTAATCGTAAGACTTATTTTTGTTTCTCTTGCTCTTTATATTCGTATTCCTATTACTTTCGTGCTCTATCAAGCAAATCCCTGTAATGAAATAAATATACATTTTGTATAAAGTCACTAATATAATAACTTTAGGAGAATGATTATGAATATGAAAACTTGGTAGAAGAACCAGTTTATATTACCTGTATATAAACGATTATTTTATTAAAAGCCTTGTAATTCGTGCAGTACTCATAGGCCAGTCCAAGACATTCTATTTACTAGTAGACATGAATACCATATAAAAGAATAATAGTTTTATAATCTCGATCACCTATTCAATGTCGATGTAAATTTTCGAATGTCGAATGTAATTGAATAATACATAAAAATAACAAAATTATCCAATGAATGAAAAGCTGTAATTTTAATTAGCTTACTTACAGTCCCTCATTTGGTTTTCTGGAAAACCTTGGCATCTCAACTCGGAGACTAACTCACATCTTGTGAATTGTTTGGCGGTGCAATATGAGTGTAAAACTACAAGAAAAAAAATCGTTATAGTTAAAACTCGCGCCATTTTCGTTTCAATCAAACAAATTAGAGACAAGGGGCCTCACGAAGAATATAATGGTGGTTCCAATTTCTCGAAGCAGCTTAAATATGTCTCGATGTTTGTTCATGACGCGTCCACATCTGCAAAAGTTTTATAGTTACGTAAATATTTGTGAAGTTTACTTTGCATATA
This sequence comes from Acentria ephemerella, assembly GCA_943193645.1. Lineage (NCBI taxonomy): Eukaryota > Metazoa > Arthropoda > Insecta > Lepidoptera > Crambidae > Acentria > Acentria ephemerella. The sequence continues at coordinate 10,165,318 of OW971881.1, read as the reverse complement.
CATATTGTTGTTATTTTTATTTCGGTCTGTATCACCTATAAATCATTGAAGTAAAACAGTGTTCTATAAGTACTATATTAGGAACTCAATATATAATCAAATTATCGCGTAATAAAAGAGTTTTAAGTGTAATTATAGTCTATTTTAATTACGTTCAAGTTGGTAATTTCAAATATACTCCTTTCTAATGAACTATTCTGCAAATAAACATTCCCGTACATGAATCTATCTCTTATTATTATCGCTTTCGTCCACTCCACAATTTTCGAATTTACGTAAACTCTGATACAAATATTATAAGTATGCGCAAGGCATTAATGATATTATCATATTCAACAATGAGTACAATGAGTTTCTACGGAATAATAACAACAAGTGGTTAAAATTTATGATAAAAATGCGTGTACATTAAAGGTTCTGTATTAATATCTAAAACGTATCTCGTAAATATATGGCATATAATAGAAAAAAAAATATCTTTACCAATTCAAAACGTAATAAAAATAAAATATATTAGGTTTTTATTATTCGAAAATCGATTATAAAATATATATTATAAAATAATGGGAAGCAGTTCATTATATAACGCTTGATCCACTAGGCAGGTGGTCAAGACCCTGTGTACTAAGCCAGAGAACCAGGTTCTGTATGTTAATTTCATATAGTTTTGATATTTATATTTTTGTGAAATTGTTCCCCTATGAGCTCTGGCTACCTAACATACTTAAAGATTTTAACCAATATCACTCCGGAATGTTTTTGAATAACGAAGTAGTGAAATACAAAGCTAAAACGACGATGAATATATAAATAAAAACATAAATAACATTAGTGAAATAAACGCAAGATCATGGCTTCCTATTTCACACTAGTACATGCACTTATAATGTATGGAAACACCCTTAATTTTAGTCAAAATTTTGGAAAATTATCTAGAGTTATTAGGTGGTATGCTAGATTTCCAAATTCTATTTAATATATTAAATTTTATAACTGGGACAATTTGTAAATAACCGGTCAGTAACCATTTAAAGTTATAACTAATACCTTTAATTACATTTTATTTATTTTTTCTGATAAATATTCCCTGTTATGACGATTTAAAGGCACTTAGAAAAAGAGTCTACTTAAATAATCATATTTTGGCTTTGACTTTGTCTTAATACATAATACATACATAATCCTATGCTTCACATACAACGTGTTTCGTGACATAAGTATGTGTTACATGTATGTACGTGTGGACCGTAGTGTGATAACTTTTTAAATTAAAAAATGTTGTAAGATAACTCTATATCCGACTAGAGACAAAGAAAGTTGCTTTTAAGTGTGACACTGCCTTGTTTTGTAAAGCACAGCTTTCTGACGCTAGCTTGGCTTAGTCTCCAAGAAAACGGAACGGTAAATCTTAAAGGTATCTAAACCTCAATAGTCTGGAATAGCCATTTTATGCAAAAGGAAAGCTTTCAACTATATCTATCTTAATACGGTCAAAGGAAATTTAAGAGTGAGGAATCCAATTTTCTTTGCTTTCATTCATGTCTCCTTGAAACAAAACAGCTGTGTAAATAATAAATATATGTAATCATAAATCAGCTTCTAGATATACATATATTATTTGTATACACTGTAATTAAATATAAAGTTAATTTTCATTTAACTACAGCATATGTATGCCATTTTGTTCGTAGATCGCGTGGCTGTAAAAATTTTGGGACTCTTGATCAAAAAATCGCAACGGATAGTTTTAGCAGTCCTCTCTTGATGTTAACCTGACACTGCCTAAAGAATTCTGAAGAGAAAGAAACAGGAGAAAATCTGGTAGTGCAAGGTCAGGGCTATATGGCGGAAGCATTAACACTGGGAGGTGTTAGTAGTGTAGCCAAACTCTCTTAATATATATTTTATAACACATATTAAAGTGTTTGATATTTAAGGGTAACAGTTTGACATTTCTTAATTTGATACGGTAAAAATAATAACGTAATATAAAGAGCACATATGCCCTTTATTTTATTAATAATTAACTATTTTCAAAACAGCTGCAAAGCTCTAAAAAACTCGCTTAAAACCAAAAACACGGTCGTTATGATCCTTTCAACCTTTTAAAATTGTGTTCACCCAACCTTTTGGTGTTTATAAGCTTCGAGCATAAAGTTACAAAAATAATAATATTAACTGAATCCGCAATCTAAAAAAACATCGTCATGATAAACTTTCATCAACTCAACAATTTTAAGATAGTGAAACTGCCTAAATCTATTGGCATCAACTGTGTTATAATACACACTTGACATTGCCATCATTAAAATCTTAATTTCCACGAAACCGTCTTCATCGATCAAAAAATTTAAACTTATTTAATTGAGAGATCCATGCCAGCACTGACGGAAAATATAAGAGTCATAATTAATAGGATGACTTTTTATAACGTCAAGTTTAATTACTTTAGACATTTCCTTGACTTTCGCAGGTATTAATTATAGTTATTAGACAAAAAGTTTTGATACGGCTTCTTTAATATGGTGCCATCAATCAAAAAACAAACAGTTTAACAAAATTAAGTTTCTTACTCCCGCTTTTTTCAAAATTAAAGATAATTATTTAAATCACTTTACTGGTGATACGAGTACAGAATAATATGGCTGTGGCTTACTGAAGACGAGAATAATTACGATTTCTTTTGAAACTCTCTTTCCACGAAAAAAAGATGAATTTATGTTTTATCAAGTTTTTAGCTTTGTACCAAATGTTGTAAATAACACGAGTATATTTCTTCAAGTCGTAACTAGTACATATTTGTTTTAATTAATTTCTAAAAATATAATAGTATCAATATCACATTAAAAAGATAACGTTATGTAATACTAGAACACCATTGAAAATTGATTTGGGCGATTGAAAATTTATATCTCTTCGTCGTTTTTATTATTATTGACTTCCATCACCAACAGGATTTAATAGAAGTCCTAGTTTACATAAAGGATTAGGATGGATTGGGTAATAACTCTACCATGGCGGCTCAATACGGGTTGGGTGGTAGTGGTTGCAAGATCAACGAGGACTTATACCAAATCACGAACCATATTATTTGAAATCATTCAAATAAGTATGTTAGCAAGCTTCCCAATATTCTAAATTAGAAAAAAATTAATTCAAATAATAATGACTCGATTTACAATCTTTATTCAAGATCGCATATAATAAGACTTAAGCCTTCATAGTCCATTGCCTCTCGAGGTGCCACCTCAAAAATGCCTTTTACGAAATTGTTGTAAACTTTTAAACTGTCGCTTTGTTACTCAACGCAAGTTCGCAGAGTTCAGTTGGTTCTCTGTTGTTTTCTTACTAAACTTTGAACTCTGTTGGAGTACTTTTAGTATTGATTTTAACGACTACTTCAGATATACAGTTTTAAGAGGTAGTTGATAATCTGCAACAACTACTTCATATTTATTTTTACTTGAGTTCAGTAGTAAATTATAAAAAAATACACTCATATCAATTAACTTACCCAAATTTTATGAAATATATATATTAATATTATCAACTATCTTATTATTATATATATTAAATACCGTGTGACTAAATGTTATCGTATTATTTAAATCAGTTCTGAGTAAATAAATTTCAATTTAGTATTGTTAATAATGTTCGCTGGATTTACATTCATAATTGGGTATTAAATATGTAAAACTCAATTTAAAAAATTAAAAATAAACAGTCAAAGATAAAACACAATGAAACCTTCGTAATTTGAAAACATCAAAACAGCTGAAAAGCTGTAAAAAACTCGCTTAAAACCAAAAACACGGTCGTTATGATCCTTTCAACCTTTTAAAATTGTGTTCACCCAACCTTTTGGTGTTTATAAGCTTCGAGCATAAAGTTACAAAAATAATAATATTAACTGAATCCGCAATCTAAAAAAACATCGTCATGATAAACTTTCATCAAAACCTACGTTTCCAAAAGTCGGCCGTTATCGCCCGCTCTCCCGTTGATTAGTTTCTTTTATTCGGAGCTAGCCTAAGGCTGGAAAGGGTTTCTTTGAGGGGTTATTAACGCACTCTTTGTTTCAGGAGCCGAGATCCCTCCCCCTGGGGGAGCGCGGGCGTGAGATGCCGCGGCCTAGGAGCGTAGTCTACCTTTTTACAGTACATTTTCTCTCGTGCATTATTGGTGAGTTACATCTTCTAGAACTTCATAACTAAGCTGAAGTCTTTAGTAAGGTCCAAATTGATGCATGCGTTCCAATTATTTATTAGCCTTTGTTATTTTTGTCAGAGGGTAAACTCGCAGTTTGATCAAAATACTTATTATAATTAAGTTATATTCACCATTATCAAAACGTATTATAATAACGCATATAAATAGTTCATAATACGACATACTTGCATAAAGATGTTACTTTTGTAGGATCAATCGCCTTAAATCTATTTTATTAATCACTACAACTTTTATAAGAATGTTCTAAACCCTTATAAGACCCTTGATACTATAACTTTGTATTTAAGTATTGTATTTCAGATGAAGTATTGAAAAATAATATTTGAAACCATTTACTATATACATACCGACCGCGTTGTCAAACGTGTAGTGTAAAACCAATTTCTGTCAGCTTACAGATCAAAATTATACTTATGCGGCGCATCGCATACGTAAGATAAAATTAATACTTTAAATCGAATATCTGAATTAAATGTATCGGAAATACTTAGACACAGTACATGCAATAAGCAAAGTCGGAAAACAGAGGTCAAATGGTCAATTTTTTTCTGTGTCTCCCTTGTGGTGTGGTTACTCGAAATAAATTTGTGAAAAAAACTGTTTTTAAAATATAAAAGAACATTAGAAATAAATAACTTAAATTGAAAATCGAATGGAATCATGGTGATGATAGCCAAGTGCACGTGTCATTAAAGTCAATAATTCTATCTAAATATATACCCTGAGATTTTCACAAACAGTTTAGCGATTTAGCTTTGTGTTTGAGAAATTCTTGTTAATTTTCTCCTGTTACTTCGAACCGAGTCAGCTTGCACATAAAATTTATCTTTTGTTCGCAAACTTCCTTTTACGCGTTGAAACAGGCATTCATCAACATACTACAGATATAATCAAATTAGCTTTGACTCGCCCCTTTAGTTGCACGAGTGCAGAAGTTTAAAATTATGAGTAAAGTACTGAAAAGTGGTAATGACTTTTTATATTAATTTCTCGAGTACCTACACTTAGTGTTAATTTAATAAAAAACCCGTAAAAGTTAGGCTTAGTTATTTTGTCTTTTGACTTTGAAAATAATTATCAGAAACTTACAAGAAGTATTTTACGATTAATTTAGTTTTATATGTAATATTTGTGAAGTAATCGAAAGAATTGATTTATAATAAACACGCATCATCGTCAGGTATCTATATACATCCCACTGCTAGGAACAGATCTCTGTATGTGAGAAAAATATCAAAAAATTACCATGACGCAATCCTGGTGATCCAATGCGGGTTGTCATATTTCATAATAAGCATAATGCAAACATAGGAAATGAAAAATTATGACTTGATGATCTTTGATTAACATTTCATGGTGAACCGGCTGATGATACACATCTATTAGAAGAGTCACCAAAGATAGTTGATTCGGTATGAACATATCTCAACTGATCTTGTGTCTCGTGAAGAAGTCAAACTAGGGAGAATATGTGACTGTTGTGCGTCATGTTGAGGGAATTATATGCAAGAGTAAAGACAGGAGAATACAGATAAATTTTAGACGAGAGTACTGAAAGAATCGTTTCCTTGGCGCAAATATGGAGGCTCTATGCTGTTTGTGACTTCTATGTCTTCAATTACACGGATTGCAGTATGTCGTTGTAATATTTCCCAGTTAGTATATCGACGACATTCTTAGCAGGCACATTAGACAAGAGCAAGTAATGTTACATGCAAGTTATAAATATATTTTATTATATAAGATGCCCAATATTGGTTTATTAAAAGTTAATTGAGTGCGAAAATATTTCCTATTTACTCAAAACAAACAAAGCGAAAAATTTGTTGATGCGACGTGAAACGGCTAGCAGATTAATGATCGCCAAGCGATCACTTTAAAAATTAATCGTGTTATCGCATAAAGACCTGTGGAAAGAAATGGAGTAGAAAATGGAACGTCCCAACGGAGACATAAATCTTGATTGTCAGCCGAAGCTTGATTAAGTATTAAATTTTAAATTATGAGCCCTGGGTCAATGGAATTTTACAGCTGTTTTATTTGACGACCTGTTTGCAGTACGCAGTTAAAATTTTAGGTCTATTACGTGAGGTGAATGCTACCTAAATTATAATAAAGTTGGAGTTTCCATAAATATTTTGCGCTGCCCTGGTAGTTAAAAGGTAATTCACATATATAAATATATTTTAGTCTGAGGCCATTTTTATTTTAGCCAGACTATCTTTCTTTACTGTCCTGACGTAAATATAACTTACATAAAGTTTCAGAATAAGAGAGACTTAACTTCTACAATAAAAGACTTGACATGATAAAGTTAGGAGTGTTTAAAATTAAAACTTATGTAAAGTCGTTGTAATAAAATATTTTGATTTAGGTAAAAATTTCGAAGATTTTGCTTCGGAAGAGATACAGTCAAAGATAAAGAAGTAAAAATTATTTTCAGAAAATTAACAAGGTGAAATCAAGCTAAAGAATCAGATATTTCATAAATTTGAGATGTCTAGGCGTTGCTGTTTTGTAAGGGTTACCTTAGATATTAAAGGATTCAAGTTTCATATTAAAAGTTGGTTAATTTGAGCAATGGATAAATGTGACGTATAAACAATTTTTTGAGTCAGAAATCTACACTGATATAAAATTAAATGTATGCGAAAGTGTCAGCAACAACTGTTGACACTTCAACTTGGAGATCATATGAACTTTAACAAAATAAGAAAATCTTAAACTAATGACCAGTATCTCCTTTTAAGCTTTATTAATCTGTGTCAGGAGGCATTACTCTTCCTTAAAAAACATAATTACATCTGATATAAAATTAAAAACTGAAATCGATTCAACAGCATAACGTGCCGTCGGTTACACGGCGAGCTCACAATTTTGCTAACCCATCCAACAGATTATTCGATAAATCGTTTTGACAGCTGAAGTGATGTCATTGAGTTATTTGCAATGACTTGAAAAGCAGCAATGAATAAGCGATGGGCTCGCTGTAAAAAACCGCACGTCCCATAACAAATCGAGAAACATTTTCTAAAGTACACAACACTACCAGAAAATTTCCCAATATCAATAGAAATTCCGAAGTTAACACTAACAAATGTCTCAACTGGTGACAGTAACATGATCAATTATTGGAAAACGAAATGTAGGTCTGCTAACAACACCTATTTCACTATTCAGAGAACCATCAACATTTCATTGGTTCAAATAAAATATTACCAGGTTTCTCGATAAATAAATGGAAGAAAATCTCGATAGTACAACGACGTTTTTTGACCAAATCTTTGCTTCAATTGGTATTACTAGTCGGTTTTAATAGTGACTCTCACAGTTTTTTCATGAAACGAATATCGTTTGAAGCTATGATGAAAACTTATGCTGTATTTGAAGGGACCTAGAAAAATTGCTGACCAGTTGACATTTTTGGATACTTACGCTTAGTTTTTCAATTTATAAAATTAGTAACGTATTACACGTGATAACTACAAGAGAATATAGACACAAACAAATATTTATTATAATTGAATATTACTCGAAAGAATATAGAACAAACAACAATTCAAATGAATACAATATAAATTTTAATTCTTATTTGAGATCAATAGCAAATATATCAAAGTCTTTAATTTCCAAAAGATGTTAATATTGGAATTAAGGTTTGCATATTATTATTCATATTTAAATGCTTTAAAAATGTCTATAAACAAAAATAGTATGAGATAACAAACATTTTGATCAAACCAACTTTATCTAGAACACAATTTTAATATACTTTATTGTTTAATAAACAATTGTAAAACACGAGATACTATATTGTGATTTTAAAACTAATCAGTAATCCATTACCGACATGTTAAGGATATCAAAAATACAGGCTTCAAAAATATCATAATACGATAATAGTTTTAAGTCTATATATAGCACCAACTTAGAGATCTCGATAGTAAAATAATATAGGCACTGTGTTAATTATTTAATATTATCGATTCATCTCTAAATAAAATTATGGGAATGTCATCAAAATATTTATTTTCCTTTACATAATTATTACAGTTTATTTGAATATAAAGAAATTGTTTTTATTTCATTTTTAAATTTTAAACTTGGCCGCACAATGTCGGTTAGATATATCTTGGTGTGGATAAAATGGGCGTGTTTTACATAAATGTTAAAAATCCCGCGTTAGGGTACGGTACGGTATCTACGCGTTATTATGAGTAAAGAAGCGTGACATTGATATCAGAGGTTATAAAGAAATATTAAGTGTTAGTTAAAAGATTGTGTACATTAAAAGTAAAATATCAAAAAGAAGTTATATATAGGAATTGACACACCTATTTCATTTCAAACTAAGAATATCGTTTTTTTTTGTTTTCAGAATAGTAATTGACATAAATTTAGTAAGAGTGTAATTAGTTAACTTAAAATTAAAATAATCTCTGTTTTCAGTGCAACACGAAGTAGTTAATTTTATTAACTTTTTATAATCCTCTTGGAGTGCAAAATAAATTTAATTATATACATTCTTAATAATGCTTGTTGACTTAAATAATGCTCTAAGCGCCAAAGTTTACAACAAAATTAATAAGATCAGGCACATATACTCATAACCCAAAGTTGAAGCTTAACGCAGGATCGAGGAATACTTACTGTCACTCATCTATAAACAAACAGAAACTCTAATAAATAATACACGCATACACAGTTACCCACACTCACACATGGACACCACACGATCAACACACACCACGCTCACAGCGCACACCACTCGCATCACAAACATGTATTTATTATTGGCCTTGTCTTTACACCTATTCCACGCCATTTATTTTACAATTATATATTAAGAATGAGATAAAAAAATTAAGAAGTTTTATTGTAAATCCTAAATAACCTGAAAATAACAATAAACTTAATTAACAACAGACAAAAGTCAGTCATGACTCGAATTTTTAATTTAGCTGAATTAATTAGCTGCTGCATAAATTATTCCGGTACAGTTTTAATAAAAATTACCTTCCGATCTAGAAAATTGGTTCATTAATTTAACTTAGATAGAATTTTGTATCTATTGTTTTTAAAATACTTTTTAATTATCTAAACATCATTTTCACTAAAATATAAAAATCATCATTTTGAACAATACCATTAGTTTTAGATGACAGAATGAAAATTGTTTACAAATAAAAAATGTAATGTTTAATGTTACGTACCTTACGCTCTAACTATAATAATACTTATTAACATAATTTTACTCTAGACATAATATGATTAATATGATTTTACTCTAGACCGTTCCTTTTCCGTTCAACAGTCTGATTGTGAAATACTGTCCTTAAGACTCAAGTCTCGATGGCTTCAAAGAAGTCTTTGTAATTTTAGCACCAATACTAAAGTTAATAATATTAAAGTTTATCCATAAATAATATCATCTCCCATTGGAGGAACTTGGGCTACCTATCAGCATTGACCTGAGACTTCGGAATACCTAGCAACGTCTAATAAAAATGATATTTAACTAAACTACATTTATGTAGTTGTAATGTTTTCTTCCAGTTTGCCGTCAAGAAAGCGGAAATAGTCGTTCCCGGGACCAAAGCACAGTATCGGAGTCTTCCAGGAGGTTCCGCACGGAGTTCCTCGAAGACTGGCCTCAGACTCCCGGGGCACCGTACTTCGATCCGAGCACTCCCGACAACGTGACCGGTCTCGTTGGACACCCGGTCACGCTGCTGTGTAAAGTCAAGAACTTACAGAATAGAACAGTGAGTACCTTTATTGGTGGATATTTTGGATGTTTACGTATTTCAGATATTATATTTTGTATTTTCTTTGAACGCTCGCCTGATCGAGCGTTTCGTACGAGGGGATTCGAAACATTTGTTCACCAGTTTTTATTTATTTTAAAAATATTATTTACATTGCTTAGTTTAATCTATTTTGGCGCTATATGAAGTTTAAGAATTTTTCTAGTAGTACATTTTACCGTATAAACCAACGATTAACTTTACATTGATCACGATTCGGTCGTGCATAGAATTTAGTCCTTGCAAAAAAAATTAGTTTATATTACTTTCATTTCAATTTTTTTATTAATTTCATTACAAACCAACCACAAAGAGATAGGCATTTGATATTTCTAAAATAACGGCTTCCAAGCATATATTATGTGCCTTGTTTTAACGTGAAACATGAAACATACTGATTAAATTATTTCTAAGTTTCAACTAACTTGACATTCCTAAAAGTCATTCTATCTCTTTCATATTGAATGAGAATGAAAGAGGATTGGAACAAATTACAATTGTCAGGCTACCCGAAAATAACGTCTTTTTTATGTAAACAATGTGCTGCAGACTTTTCTATCATTTTTATTTTTATTAAAAACATTGGTATTATTAATTCAGTTTTAAATTAAGTTTTATCGAATACAGTTAAATTCTTTATCATCATTTTTCAAAATACCATAATTATAATGTAAATTGCGATTCATTATGACGATAATCTACAAATATAGATACTAAACTTATCTATTATCGTTATCGCATTCAACGCTTCATGAATAGATTTTTTATTCTGAAATGTAATATAAATTAAATTAAAGTGGTTTACCTATTTTCATTTTAAATATAGATGGAAATTCAATGTTTTCAAAAGCAGCGATAAAATATATAAAATACTTATGAGAAAAAAGGCCATCTTAAGCGATTGTAAACACACGCGCCAGATACTTATGACGCTCTGTAATTGATAAATAAAGATGTTGAGGATATAATGAAATATACTAAAAATGAAAATGAAACATAGAAAAATAACAAGGAAACGCTCAGAATGCGTAAGATTAAATGAAGATGATTATAATTTGAACAAGTATTATGTAAAAAAGGCAATTTCAAACCCTAACAGTAAATCTGAGAATAATTGAAAATATCAAGAAGTTTAAAAGATAATATCATTTGAACACGTTAAAAATGAAGAAAAATACTATTCCAAAGCCTAAGCAGAAACAGTAAAGGAAACAGTAAAGCTAAGAGGAATTGATAAGGCATACGAAAGAATAGTCGAAATTGACACTATCAACGAAAAGTGTGATCATGAAGGAAGAAAAATCGTTCCTTCAGATAAAGAAGGGAAGAATTAAAAAGGATGGAATAGCGATGTTAATCATGGCGCTGCAGGATACTTCGTCAATGTTGTTGTGAGGCTTGTTTCGTGTCTTATTTGCTTTCACGCACATAATTAAATAACTGCAGAACAATGTTATTTTGGCTATGATCTATAATAATCACATATAGATTATAGTCAAAATAGTTCGGTAATGTGTTGTGACAGTCGGTTTGCATTATTGGAGTAAATTATCGATAAAGTAAGTTAATCCAATAGAATCTTAAAACAAATTTTCACTCTTTCCTTAGTGTAACAAGGAAAGAATAATTATTGGTTTTATTTCATATAGTGGCTCTTCAAGCTATTTTTCAAATAAAAGTTACGGTCAGATTTGACAAACGACAAAACGTATGATAGCCATTAAGGATTAAGGGTTTAGAGTGACGTTGTTTGCCAACCATAAAAAATAAGTATGGAAATGCTCAACGCAAAAAGTAACCGAAATTCTTGCCGGCTTACAGAATTGGATCCGATCCAATTTCATTAACGCAATTCGTAGTGCTCTTGTTGCTTAGAAGAGACTCTGCATAAAGCCGACAAATTGGACAAAACCGAAAAAGTAATACAAATTACCATTAGATTGTTCAGTCAACATTGTTGCAATTTACGATTCAAAGTTTTCAGTATGGCAGCATCTCAACAACTGGTTCGAAAAAGTCCACAAGGTTTTATTTTCATGATACAATTTAATCTAGAAATTGGCCAAAGTTGGCGTGTTATAGCCAAAACTCCTAATGTGTTTCTCCCATGTTGGAAGATCTCTGCCAATGATGAGCAGATGATGATTATCGGCCATGATCAACGAAAGAAACGTGACTCACATTGTATACCTTAAACAATGACAATCTGTTTTTCCCCGACTTCAATAAAGAAGAAAATTCGATATTCCACTGTGTTTATATTTTTTGTTTATCCACCTCAAATTTTATGATAAAATACATTCTAGAACGCAATATATATTTATTTTTAGCGACTAATAAATATGTGAATTGATAATACTGACCTCCAGCTAAGTAGACAGGGTACTGAACAGTCAACCAGATGGTTGTACATGGCAATAGTATAAATTATACAATGCAATAACTTATCTAAATTAATATTATTTTTTGGAACCGGTTCTTCGTTTTTTATCAATTTAAGATAATTTTTCCCTTATAAGTCGGTTTTTAGACTTGTTTTTTTTGCTTGCTATTGCTGACATAGTCTAAGACATAGGTCTCCAAACTTTGAAGCCTTCGGGCCATAATGATTCCTCAATTTGTTCCAAGGGCCAAACCAGTTTTAATTTTTCTGCCCTTAACTATATTTCTAGACTAGAATAGTTGCAAAGTGCGCGACCTAAGCAAACATATGCTTTTTTTGCATTTCAATTATTAAAAAACTAAATTACAAACTTTGGCCGGTGTGCCAAATCCAGCCCACGGGCCGTAATTTGGAGCTAGCTGTTCTATGATATTAAATTCCTTATATTGATGGAAAAATGAAACAACATTTTATTTCATACTTTTACAGAGACAGACATTGTAAGGTATTTCTATTGTTGTCATTTAAAAGAAATCGGAGAACTATCTAATAAGGGTGCTTTTCACGTCGTGCGCTTAAAGAATTCAAAAATGAAACTTTGTCAAATTTTATTACACAGGTTCATTTCGTTGTATCGCTACCTCTGCTAACAAACTGGTAACAAACTTACAACATTGTAAGTTCGTGCCAAGATAAAACACAAACTATTCTTAGCAGTAACTCTACGGCATAGTGTTTACAAGTGTATTAAACTTAAGGGGGGGTGTAAGTAATCATGAAAATAGTTTATTTTTTGGAGATTTTTAAGGGAAAACGAGACAATATAGTAAATAGATTAGTTATTACTTAGAAAGAACTTTCTTATGATCAATACTGTTTATTACTTACTGTAATAAAGGGAGCTTTACGCTGGTCCATGACAATGCGCTCTTTTTAAAAAATACTCATGTCATTCTGAAAATCTTTGCTAGATTTTTTTCCATCGTTGGAAGTATTTTAAAGGAAGTTGAATCTGTTTAGTTCTACTTAGGAACATATTGAATAGGCTTCGCTGTTTTCATTCTAAGCTTTTCTAATATTGCAAATGTTAATATTGCAAACATCAAATGTATTTTTTTTTGCATTTCAATGCAAAATTCTTAACAAGAATTTCTTTATAATTGTCGATAATATAAGTAAATTGCAATATTATATTTGATTACTGCAATGGCGGTTTGACCTGTGCATTCGTCGTCATGAAGATAATTACGTCTACGTTAAATTGACTGAACGCATCATGGAGCTACAATTGGGGCTCCCACAGGGAAAGTTTGCGTCAAATAATACTCACAAAATTTTAAGTCAGATTTGATAATTGCTTTTCTATTTATTCAATTATAAGTCGCAGGTTACAGAAACAGTACGCGCCTCTTACTGTATGCATGTTTTGTTAAGTAATTCGTATTTTTTCAATAAATTATTCGTTGTGAAGGTTGGATTCATTAATTTGATTTCAATTAAATTTTTGTTTTTATCCGATAATTGCCAGATCGCCTTCTTTTTCAATGTCACAACAAATACATAACATCTCACAACATAAATGTAATAAATAGTTTAGGAATTTGATTCTGTAAACCAGTTTACAAGTTGGACTTTGTCCAATTTCATTAGCGCAGTTCGTACCGTCGTCACGTTTTAGTCCAACACAAACTTGCAGCACGGCAAGGACAAAAACACAAGGTATTTAACACAAATAGTGGCTCTTAACTGTTTTGGAATACCTTCTTATATAGAAGGATTAGGAGGAGAATTTGCAAATACCAGGTTAATGACCAATAAAAGTTATCACTTTAAAAGATTCTTTTAAAAGATCTTAGTAATTGAGTATATATAAATAAAGATATTTTGATACTGTGCGAATTTTATTATTATTTATGTGGAAACAATTTCGATTTAGGCTAGCTCTGTAGGCACGCTTTGCCATACTCACTCACTTTCCAGTCCTCGCTCAACATACCTAATGTAAACAAGACTCAATGGACCGTATATACGCCGAAGCTAGTGATGCAAACAGTATAGTAATTCCTAGTACAGATTTTCAGAGCTAATGTAAATCACACACAGTTAATGGTGAATTCTGGTGCTTAACATGACAACAGATGCATTCCATTTTTATTAGAAATTTATTTTTCATTCACTGCTCCATCAAATTCGAAAAAAAACATTCAAGCGAATGTGTACACTATTTTCTTATAAAAGAACATAAAATGCGATGTAATAATCCTTATCAAAGACTTATTGAATCGCACAAAACAATCTTGTTTACGTAAACCTCGTTGTTTGAATTGCGCAATAAATATTACATAAAACGCGGACAAACGAAGTTCCTTTGAATAGAAACTTCCCCGACGCATAAGGATTCTGCCTTAAAAGAATTGAAATATAATCAAAAACAATAAAAGTTTCAAACTATTCTCGAGGAAATCCTTGCAGATAATAACGACACTTCTTGTTCAATCTGATTTTGTGTATAAGTTAGTAGTTTAAAAATGAACTGTTTTGAAACTACTAAAAACGCTCGAGTTCGATACGAACTCTGGGCGCTTATTTGTGAAGTTTTATTTTGAGGCATTTGCTTTGACATGTGCAAAGATTTTTGTAATGTTAGATACTATTATTTTTGAACCAAAAGATTTTTACTTTCATTATCTAAAAGTCTAATTAGCTTACAAGGTGGAAAAATACCACCTTTCATAGCAAATCTAATTGTTTAATGATATCTATATGACATATTTGTTGTAGATTGGTTGGGCCAGCATAAATGAGGTATTCAAATAAGTTTTTAATAACATAAAAACAATTTAAAAAACGACATTAATATGCTGGTCTTTCTGGGGACTATATATTTGAGCGATTGGGGTCAGAGATTGGGACCTTAGGGTCATGGAACTCATTATTTCTAGGGACATTACTGAACGGTTATGTAAAACTCATAAGTGACAATAAGGCTGACATATACTTTAGTATTTAATTGTTAGTTAATATATAATACAAATTTTCTAAATCTTTTCTCATCTTATATTTAAATCAATATTAGTATTTAAGTATTTGTGATTTCATTATTTTGAACAGGTATCATGGGTCCGTCACCGAGACATTCACCTGCTAACAGTGGGGCGATACACATACACATCGGACCAACGATTCGAGGCACAACATAAGCCACGTTCCGAAGAGTGGGCGCTACGTATACGAAGCCCGCAACGCCGTGACTCCGGCCAGTACGAATGTCAAATATCCACCACTCCACCCATAGGACACGCTGTATATCTTAGCATAGTCGGTAAGAATTAATTTCCTTTCTTATTGCAGCGATTTAACAATTTGTCATAAAATATGTGAAAGCAGAACAAATCTAATATTTTGAATTGCAGTAATAGGATTTTATATCTACAAGTAGGGACTTGTAAGATTACTAAAATATGCAAGTTCTTATATCCACACATCATCTTAAGCAAACTGTTGACTTTACCAAGTAGCAAAGGACTGTGAATTTGTTGAAATTGTCAATGAATGCTGGGTATAACCCTACAAAATTATCTTTTGTAGTGGTATACTTCCTGGGCATTCACATCTTTCGTCTTTAGTAGAATGTAATACTAAACCATATTTTCCTTTTTTATTCATTTTATTTATTTTATTTTATTTTACCCTTGTACATTCTCTCCGTTTAACTATACACTTCTGTGTATCTACATAAGTTGTCAAAAAAAATGTACATATTTCAGATCTCTATCAACATTATCTCCAAAATGAGTGTCATAGATTTTATTTTCTGGAAACATATTTCTCCCGTTATGCGGTACTAGAAAATTTACATCACGATAGCAAAGTTGAGTAAGCGCTGGCACGAAAAGCCTTTTATACCATTTGTTGAATTTAGTAGATCTGTATTTTATGGAGTATTGTTTCATTTTATTATTTAATTCAACTTTGGTATATTCGATGGTATTGGCCAATTATCAATAACGAAAAACCGTTTCGATCCCTCTTTTGTTCTGTTATGTGATACAGTTAGTCTCTTACTGTGTAATGGACTTTAATTATGTTAATCAATCGTAGTACATGCCATGATTTGGATTGGATAATTGCTCACTAAATTATACTTATAGACGCTTACCAGGCTTTAAAAGTTTTATACTTATAAACTTTAACTTTTTGTATAAAATTTACTAAACCATATTTTCTGTTTTACTTTTTTATTCATTTAATTTTTTTATTTTATTTTATATTCAGTTGTAGTTCATTCATTTTATATTCAGCAGAAGCTATATCATCTATCTCTATTTTTGAATCATCAATAAACAATCTTCCCGTTTTATTAAATTACCATCTTGTACCTTTTTAGATCCGTCGGTCCAAACAGGGAGATTGATCAAATCCATTAAATACTTCTACGTACAATACACGACGTATCGGTTTTGTGTCAGACGTTGCCAGTATTTGCAGCAGCTTGCTGTAAACTCAAATTCTATATGTTGTCACCCATTTTGGTGTTACACTGAATATCTTCATTTCCGTTTGATTTCATTTCGTTGCACAGTATCGATATTTACTACACTGGCTGATGAGTGATATTCAATCGGTGAGCTAGATTCATTTCATTTCTTTTATATTCTTCCTTTCAGCTTCGTAAGTCTTAACACGAAGGATGATAAGTAATTTTAGTTTTTAGACTACGTAATAAAATGAAGTACTCACGAAAACTCCATACCATTGCAGGCTTGCTTCTCAGGTAATGAAAAAACGAAGCAACTTCCCAATTAATGCCCGTCTTCATGTTTCAGATGCATTTATTAAGCAATTTTTTTCTGGAATTCACCTTTTCCTAATTGCTCCAAAATAAAGTTTTCGAAGGTATAATATCGATTTCATTAACTAGTTTAGAAAATAAATTTGTTAACGCATTTTAAATGGGAACTGAACAGATGGCAAAATAACTGTAAATCGTCTAAGTTTACGCGTCAACATTGTCACTAACATTTCAGAGGCCAAGTTAAATAGGATTCCATCCCGCAACTATTGTTTGCGAGCCTCCAGCTCACAATGTAACCGATAAACAAGCTTTGTACTTACCGTGTTTGCTCGCATTCTATTTAAGATAGCTAATTCGATAGCAAGTTTCTGCATGTTTGACTTCACTTAGTGAGCCTCTTAGACGTCCAAAACATATTTAGTTTCTTGGATTTATTTTTAGAATTATAACATTGTACCAGATTCAGAGTATGCAAAAATAAATGTATCTACTATTCAAAGTATAAAAGTATTTAAAAACAATATTTATTTTCTTTTCTTGTCTTTAAAGGCTTAAAATTTGGTTTAAATTTTGTCTCTTGTGGTTTCTCAATCATTGATTTCATTTATTATTATGATGTCAATTTTGTACCTGCACCTTATTAAAAATGAATCTATAAGAAAAAATAGTTAGAGTATATCATTTCATGGTTAGTGCATGTAACTGAACAAAGTTATAAATATTGCACTAATAAGGACGGAGAGTTTTCTAGTCGTTCTAGTTCAATATTATATTAAATGGTACTACCCTTTCAATTCTTGTCCATTAAACAGCGGTACTTAGATATAACAATCGTTCGAGAGACAATCGAATGACTTTACGCCAATGGTTTCGATGATTGGTTGAATCTTTAGGAAATGCTTTGCTAAGGTTAATTCCTGATTAGAAATTTTATGAGCATTCGTTATTTTGAAGTATGCTTATTATAAATTAAATAGTGTGAGCGTCAGCCAGTTTGATAAATGTCAAGAGGTGAAGCTTTTCTTCGTTAAAACGCTGCGCTGAAGCCTCTTCAACCATAGCATCATTATTTTTGTCTCTGATTTGTAAGTGGGTACTTCAATTTATGCAACACTTGCTACACTACATTAATGACTTTGTCGTAAAAGAAAATATATGTTTCTATAGCTCAAATTTTAAGTTTTATTCTACAGAACCAGAGACGGAGATACTCGGTGGTCCAGACCTCTTCATATATGCGGGTTCTACCATAAACCTGACATGTATTGTTCGGCATACGCCGGAGCCTCCGAATACTATCAATTGGACGCACAGAAGCAAGGTATGTTATCAGCTCGTTATAAACTATATCATAGGGTACACACGATAATACAAAGTAGGAATCACGTCAAGCATAAACTATACCTATCACGGTGGAGTAAGTTCTTTCTTAATCAAAAGTGATGTTCATACTATGCTTTTAAGAGGGTAAAAATTAAAGGTATAAATACACCTACGTTACTATAGAATGCCTAATACACTACATAAATATAAATGAATCTTCTGAAAGTTTTCAAAAACATGGTCTCTGTCATCTAGTCAAGTGGTCAGTAGCCCAGTCTACTTAGCCAAAGGTCTCGGATTCGAATCTTTGTAGGAACAGATATTTGTATGCTGAGAATGAATTATGGATCATGGAGGTTCGTATGTTTCTTAGAATATTTCTGATATTTTATACATGTTACTATTTATCTTTCTCCATTATCTGGTATCCCTAACACAAACTCTCAGTGATACTGAATTTTGGCTAAGTAATAGATGTGAGGACGAGAAATAACAACAGAGTCAGAAAGAAAATGTATATGAATATTGTGGGTACCAAAATTAGCTTCCACAAAGTTATAGAGTGAATACTTTTGTTATAATGGGGTAAATCTTTTGTAAGAATGGAAGTAATTTAGTATATTACGTATTGCTTTTGAACTTCAATGGCAAGGAATAGTTATAGCATCAAAAATATACTCTAATAGACAATAATTTTAATTTATTAACTGCGTAAAGCTGATAATTGTAATTGATAGTAAAAAATGGCATTTCGAACAACATCAGCTGTGTAAAAATATAAAATTGCTAAAACTTAATAAGTCAAAAACGAATAACAAAAAATAAGGCCGACTTCTTACTGAAGGTGTGATACTAAGGCCTTTCCCACTCCCGGGGAGGAGAAACATTAGATATTCTGTTCCGCCCAATCCTGGTATTGCCACGTCGACAAGTCGGTATCGCGGAGAGCAGGCAAATAGTTCAAAACGTATTACAGTCCAGTACAAAGTGAAAAATGCAATCAGTTTCGGGTTGGTCTCAGAATTTTATTTGACATTGAGAATTGGAATAAATAAGTGAAAATGTTATTTGACAAACAGACAAAAGCGGGCGATGGACGTACGAGAGTTTAAATAGGTTTAGCATACTATTACTTGTTGAGCGAGGTTGTACGAGGAGCTCATTGGCGTATTGGTTCGAACGTTCTGGTTTCAATTACGAAAACCAATACAAGTTAACAAACGATGAAATGTATTTGTTTTAGGCGTCTGAAGTTAAAGTTAGCAAGGAAGCGTACGAATCGCCTGGTGGTGTACTGATGTAAGCAATTACTATTGTAACATTTTGTTTGGACATGGACTTTCACTCTATTTTATGCTTATGTAATGACAATGAAATAAAACGGATTGCAAATTTTACAAAATTATCCAATCATTATAAATAATTCTCTGCAACGAACCTAATATTTTCCAATTTCAAAATTATTCCTAAATGCATACTTGGTGATTTAAGTAAGTAGTTCTACTTGTATAATGCAAGTACTGCTTAGTGTACTACATGTGTATGCATATCTAATATATACATTTTTATTCTGTCAAATGTAACATTTTGTGTATTCATGGCTGAACGTAAAAACCGTTTCTATAGTAACACAAATTTATAGGAACAAATTTTTAGGAACAATGCACTTCGCCAAAAGATTATTGCAGCATAACAACAAAACAATAAAATCTTTTACCTCAACCAGTTTTTAAGTAAGATATAAAGAAATATAGATAAAGAAACTTCTCACCTCAGAGCTATTAAATCTGAAGCCAGTTATTATGTACTCGTAATATAGTCGCTCTAGCTCGAACCGCTCAAACATTCGCGCTGCGCTATACTAACGTCACATAACTTATGTCAAAAGGTGTTTGAATAGAGCGATCACGCCAGAGACCCGCATAGTGAAGTCGAGCTTTTCGCGTTCCAACTCGAGCGTGAATATTAGTTCTTCTCGCTTTCTATATACCCTAGTGTTTTGATCAAGAACACCAATAGTGTGATCATTTTTATGATGCAACGTAAAATTTTAAATCTGAAACGCTTCTAAAAATCATTCATCCTTTTGATTGAAGAGAGAGAAAAATTTTGTCTTCCGTTTGTATTAAAAACTCAAAGTCAAGTGGCCATCAACCATAGATAACACGACCCATCTAATGATAAGTAGTTACTGCAGCTATTTAAATGCTACTGAACGCTCATAGGCAGTCAAGGCAGTAAATTTAAACAGAGATTTCCGCTGTTCAGTAGTTATGGGTCATAGTTGGTGGCTCGTTTGTGTTGAGCCTTACTGTTTATCATCACGGATAATCTTAATTATATTATAACGGTTTTTTTGATACTTAGAACCAATTTTTTGAATGAATATTAAGTAATGTAACACGCAGTAAACTCGGCCGTGCAGTTCAGAATTAAGATTCCATTTCACTGGATTTCAGACAGCAATTCAATTTAGATTACCTAGGTAAATCGTATAAAAATAAATCAAGTAAATACAAGTAAAAATTGTATCAAGTACCATAGGCATTACTCGATTACAACACACTCAAAAATGCTCCAAAAATAATTTTAGTACTTTTATCTGATTTAAAAGTATTTTGGAGTCAGTGCTCCACTTTCTATTGTTCTGGAAATAGCTTAGCACTTGTTGACTGACTTAAAGTCAATAATTCGTAATATTTGAAGTCGATTAAAAGCATACTGTTGCAGCATAGGTAACGAAATCTCTATAATGAAACATTTTTAATAATTTATCATCAATTTTATTTTTACCATTTTCACAAAGCACGTTTTATTGATATAATGTAACATATATTGTACCCATATAAACGATTTGATTTGATACCACCGATTCGTATGATTTATACCCTTTTGAAATCAAACTGAAATTCATTAAAATGACATATTCTGTAAAAATTTTGTATAAAAACAGTAAAAGACAATCAGCATCCTCTTCGGGCTGACCGCCATAGCGCGTGTTGGCGATGACTCTGCCTCACCCGAAAACATTTCACCGGGTCGCCGCCTGCGCCTGCCCTTACGGGCCCCACCATACTAATAAAATCTGTCCGTCATCGGAATTGACAATCGTTCATGGAGACCGGCCACCACCGAGAGCAATACCACACCACTAAACCACTACCAGTTCTATTCCGGTAGTTGTTTCGTGCCCGCCCAGGGTACGCGGGCTGGATTAAAATGAGGAGGAAAAGTACATTCTTAGCCAGTTAGGTTGACGTTGAGGAACTAGTTATTTTCGCATATGGACTAATCACCATTTATTTTTATCAAAATCATATGAAGCAGTCAATATTGATTAACACACACACACATTGATTGAATTTGGATATGTCAATTCAGCAGCTTGACTTTTGGTCAACAAACTTCAAAAATTTATTGGTTACCTAATTATTATATTATATTGATCTATTTTTGGTATAGGTTATATTAAGCAATAACGACAAATTTATGGAAATTCAATTTTGAGTGGAATTCTGATTAGAAACAAAAGAGCGTTCTTTATGAATTTGCCAATATATTGATTTCGTTATGTATCAGCAAGCTATGGCTATAAGCTGATAAAAGAAGTCCCGTATTCCAAGTATTTTTGTATTACTTTATAGGAACATTTATATTCATCTAAACTGCTTTATGATTCATCTTCTTAAAATTGTCTGATCCCAATAATTAGTTTTAACATAATCATAGGTAACCTTTACTATTTTTGTTCCCTAGACGATAAACTTCGATTCAACGCGTGGAGGCATATCGCTGGTGACGGAGAAGGGACTCCACAGTAGTAGTAGGCTCCTTGTGCAGTCAGCTAGGACTTCAGATGCGGGCGCTTATCAGTGCGCGCCTGATAACGCCCAGATTGCCACAGCGCGCGTACATGTACTTACAGGTAACTCATTACGTATATTTTAAAATGATTCTTCTATAAATATGAAACGTACTATGGTAATGTGTTATAAAATAGAATCAGAAAAATCTTAATGATCAAAAATATTAATGAGTGGTAATCGTCCTAAATTCTGAAGATATACATTGTATTGGGAGCTCGTTGACATAATAGTTTGAGCGTTTATGAAAACCAAACATCCCATGGGTGATGGGTAAGGAAAGTCAAAATTGGTATCCCGAGCTACACGGTGCTCTGAACTCAGTTTCTGCAACCAATGCGCTAATCAATTTCTTATTCTTATACACATAGCTGTTAAATACCAATAATGGTACGTACCTCACACATATTGCAGAAAGATCATATTTAGATATAAGGACCACGGTTTCGAATTTCGAAGATAAAAAACGAGTTCAGTTTAATGTTACAGAGATAGCACCAACGACGTGTAATGAATAAACTTTCTAGCATTTTTCTTAGAGATTTTTTTTTTCATTTTTCAATCTCCGAGGTTTAGAAGAGTGAAGTCATCATATAGCAATAGCATTTGCAAATTTTTCACTTAGTATGCCTCGACCAAGCCACGTATGTTACGTGACCATTAGAAAAATTTTTTGAAGGGGGAAAAAATGGCAAGTCCGTAATGTTTTTACAAAATATGCAACTAAATTAATTCTTACTCAAAATTACGGAATAATGTCATTAATTCGCCGTTCGTGACCAAAACTCGTAAAGTGCTACTAATTTCCCTTCTCTTAGCGTTAATTATGCCTGTGTTCTAATTATTCATTATGACTATTTATACGTTTGATTCCGGCCCATTACTGTTATGGGTCTTTTCTTATATTTATAGCTCTTGGTAATTAGAATTAACTGGATACAATTTACTTAACATTCGTCAAGGTTGAAAATTATGACCATATTTTCGGAGAGAATGGAAGAAACTCCGTTTACCCGTCGAAAAGCTATAATTTTGATCAAATTTGTGGGTTGCTTACTTTCTATCAATTTATAAAAAAATATTGCAACTAAAACAATTATTGTTGTTTGTTGTATTAATATTGTTATTTATTGTAGTTGTTTGTTTGTTACTTTGCGCAAAAAAAACATATTTTATGTATGGCTTTTATTATGGCACTCAAAAATAGTTTCCTGTACTATTTTTCATATTCATATAAGGATTTTACATAGAGTGATTTATTCATTGCAGGGGAAACACCAGCGGCCATGCAAGGCAGTGCCCAATGGACTAGTAGCTTGAGTTTGCCAACGTTATTACTCTTTGCAAGTGTTATAAGTGTCCTATAAACGAAACTGTGACAAAAGTGTTGTTAAACAAATTGTAAATAAAACATTAGTAAGAAGTGAATTTGGAACATCTATAAACGATTGTGTTTTGTTGATACACCACGAATCGTTGAAAACGTTAAAACATATATGTGAATATTATATCCTAACCAGGGTAACTTATTGTTAAGATTCATAAATGTGGTTCGTTGTGAAGTGTCACGTTTATTGAGTTGGTTTAAATATTAATTTGACTCCATGAAGTGTCTCATGTTCAGTTTACACATAGATTAACGTGCTTTCCGAGGTGTTTTGAGACTTAGAAACTTAAACCAATGGACGCACGTATAAGATCTACTTAGATCTACCTAGAGTACATGGGATTTTCGGAAATATTTATAGATTATAATATTTAATTTATATAACAGGTATCTAATTGAATGGCTACTTCGTTACATAAACTCATTATTTTACGGGGAGGTCAAATTTCATTCAATTATTAAATTTATGTAAATTTAATAATTGAATTCCATACAATTCTTTTAAAATAATAAAAATGCCATTTATGCATAAAAAAGTGAAATATATGTAAATATATCGAATAATATATAAAAAACGGTAATGGTTCTATGCAAATGTACCTAAGTACCATACGTTTGGTCATTTTATATCCCCAAAATAGACTTATTGACAGACAACTCAAATTATATAAAAGTTAGTTTCAAAGACAAGAAAAAAGACTGTTCTATATTTTAATTTTTGCAGGAGCAGATGGCGCCGAATATTATGATGATTGAAAGGGACCGATAGAGTCAGATTTCGAAGTTATGTTACTTTTCTATTTTAAATTTTATAATTTATTTAATCTAAAGACACCTCACTTTTGAAAATGGTCCAACGGTTGGTCGTTTAAAATATTTTGGGGTTGAGGAGGTCATAATGAAATAGACATACAAACACAAAGATAGATACGCGCGTACAACTTACCGTCTTTCTGGGAAGATCGGGTAAAAAAGATACTATTAATATTGAACCAGCCCGTATTTTAAATATCGAATCGTATCTATCAAATTATCAGGTAATATATTCCAGTGTCAATTTACGTGGTATAGTCTCAAAGATCCAGAGAAATATGTCACGCGTCATTTTATCTTTAAACGGTTATGTACTGTACATACTTATCCAATAACAAAGTCGTGACACTTCATAATGTAACTTTAGTGTCCTTTGAATTCATTCCACATAATAAAACGGGTAACAAGCAAAATTTGTAGAAAACGATATTATAGTATCTATAGAAGAAAATGTTTTCTCTTTAATTTTTTTGGGAGTCGGTTACATTAAAAGACAGTTTTATAAAATATTTGCATTGTTTTATTCATATTACCTAATTTTGCTATTTTTTGTCATTCATAATTATGCTAAGAAAACGTAAGCTTATTGCATTATTTTCAACATAGCATCGCTGACTATTAATTTAATGTTATTACTAATATAACAATATTTTAAATATAATTTGGTGGTCCATTGAATTATAAGGACTGAAATATGTTGTGATATTGTTGTTTTTATATATTTAATATAATGTGTGCGATAAGCTTAACCAAACTGATATCATATAGCTTTACTAAGGTGAGTTTTTTCGATCTTATTGTTCACCTCATTTCTTTAAATAAAATTAGAAATAAATTTAAGTTTTAAAGAATATTCTCCGCGCCTTGCCAACATTATCTTTAAATCAAACACGCCCAAGTATTTGAAACAAAGATTCCTGTATCTGGGTGCATCTCATTCCCGCCACCCACGTTCCTACGAAGAATTCCACCTCCATACTCACGCCTATCGTACGGATTTTTCTTGCACCTTCTTATATTCGAAAAGCAGTAAGCTAAATCTAATTAAAAATAATGATTCGTGATTATTAGTTAAAGACTGACAATGTCTTATAATCTTATTTATTATATTACCTTTATTCAATTTATATTTATTATTGTTAATGTGTCGTATTTCTTTCATTTGTTTCTGATTTTTTTCCCTTACTTTCAATCACCATACATGCATTTTTTTACTATTTCGACTAGTTGGTAGAAAAGAGCCTTATCCATTAATTTCGCCTATGGTGATTTTGTGAAATAAATAAATATAACCGTAAAAGCTTTAGCTTTTTCAATCAAGTAAAATAATTCCAAATGAACCAATCAAAATACGTATCCCAGATTGCTTTAATCGCCTTTTGCTATAGAATCGTGCAAAGCTTTTCATCTCTTTTCTAAAATGTTCACCAAACCTTTTCAGTGTGAAACTATTTGGCGGTTTTCTAACGTTTTACGTGCACGTTGTGCACAAAAGTACAGTGACTACTTACACTCTACATGCGACCGAAAGGATTTAATCGACAGTGAGCACTTGTGAAAGAACTATATTTACTAACGGGAGAATACGAAATAGAACTTTATAGCGATGACGTTTAGGAATATTTTACTTTACCCTTACGTTGTCATTAGGTAATATGCATAAAAATATCAATAATAAAAATAAGAATTTAAGTTAATTATACGGCTTACCTCACGACGCATTACAATAAAATAGCAAGTGACCATTTTTATTTGTATCACACTAAAAATAGTTAGCTTTAATACTGAAACCACTGTTTGGTGTGTTACGCAGGTAACATACGTTCTCTTTACTGATTAAATAAAATAGAATAGAATAGAACCAAAAAAAAACACACACAAAACCAAAATACACACAAATACTGCAAAAAAAACAAAAACAAACTGCAAATACTGCACTTTATACACAAAAGTTTTCCTATTTCCTCCCTCTTTTCGCACCCTCTATTAAATTAATTACTGCTAGTTAATCAGATTTGACGACTGGGGTTTGAAAGAGATAAAACTGCATTTATATTTCTTTAAAACTCGTAACTTAAGACGATGAAGCAGTAGAAAATGGATTTAAAAGATTTAAGTGACAATTAAAACTTATCACTAAATTTTATGAACTTAACAATAACAAAGCAAAACAAATGCTAATTTCGCTAGCTCAGTAAAATATCAATTTATTTCAAAGGATGAGAACTGAGTGTTTATTTTATTCCACGTTCTAATAATATAAAACTAGTGAACTGTTAACTTGAGATATTGAAAGCCGAAACTCAACAACTTTTGAAGATGCCGTCTCAGACTTGCGTTCACCAATATGTAAAACAAACGACATAATTAACCGCGAGATTTGGCATTACTTGCATAAAATAAAAGTCAAAATATGATAATTAAATAAAAATCACCTGATCAAGTGCTACTAAACAGTTTTAGCATTCAAAACATTGTCAAAGTCAAGCAATTTAGCAAAAATGCAAACAATTTGACGTCAAATTAAACATTAGGAAACCCTATGCTACAGTAACCGAATACCATCAAGTGAGACAGAGATTCATATACACCATTCATGTCGTTTTGAATAATGATGAAATAATGAAAAGTTCTGATGAAAATTTAGTTACAATGAAAAACTATTTTAACTCGTCAAGCCATGTAATCCACTCACTATTGTATTTAAATATCTTAAGGATCCCAGGAGAAGTTATATCTCAATATTGTTATTTTAAGAATTTTCTGTTCTATGAAGATGCTACTAAAGACGTTTATTCAACGAAGTTATTATTATTTCAATATCATTTATACAGTTCACATTTCTATCATTAAAACGCAGAGAATATTTTTTTGTCAGTCTATTTCTCTTTAACATGAATATTAATACATATTAAACTAATAATAATATCAAAAACGGCTAAAAAATAAAAAATAATTTAAAGTTCGTTCTTTAGAAGACATTCCCAGCTAACCTTTACCTTGGACCCTCAATTGACGATGAATCTTCGGAGACCTCACAAGGTTTGTATCTGCGTCCCCTGTCGACTTATCGTATCGAAGCGTCATTTTTATTATATAGGTTCGGTGATTTATAATAAGATCAACAAAATTTTAAATATCTACCCAATGACATTACGTGACTGTAAATCTCACACTGCGGATTGGCTTAAAGGTTTGACCTACAATGATACCGAAGAGTTCTTCAGTAGTTGCTTATAAAGTATTTTACTCCTTCACACACACAGACACACACGCACGCACGCACGCACGCACACACACACACACACACACACACACACACACGCACGCACACACACACACGCACACACACACACACGCACGCACACACACACACACACGCACACACACACACACACACACACACACACACACACACACACACACACACACACACGTATACACTTAGTGATCCATACTTCACAGGCTCACTCTCACACTTATATCATAAGTTGTTTATAAATTGTGCAAACTTTGATACTGGGACTCTGTATTCTTTTTACTGGAGGTGGGCGGTAATGTCTGCGACACAGTTTTATTTTAAACTAATGTAGCCATTATCGTTTACTTTTTTATGTATGCCTATTTTTTTGTTCCAATAAATAAATAAAAAAAAAAAAAAATTAGAAGACCCTCCTAACGGCAGTTTGCAGCATTACTAACCGGTTGTGTCAAAGTCAAAGTCAAGTCTTAATTTAAATGGACTCGTTTACTAAGTTCTTTTAAATCGTCATAACAAGGAATATATATGAGAAAAATAAATATATAAAATAAAAAGTAAAAGTAAAAGTAAAAGTCTAGTGTATTTAAAAATAGTCCCAGTCTTAAAATTTAATTAACTGTTGAATTAATTATTTTAAAATTAAAACTAAGCATTCAGAAAATCTCTGATAGATAAAAGAAGTGTATCTTATACATAAGTTTAATTCATCAAAAGCTTACTCGAATTTGACTGGTCACTTTAAAAATCATACATTAGTCAGTTACGAGTCAATTATCTCACTAACCTATTAAGAGCAATTTTATTTAACTATTTTATACATCGTAAAAGATAGGAAAAATACATGATATTATCACAAAAATGGCATCATTTTGAAAAAAGTAATTTATATAAAATAATAATTAAAATATTGGAGAACAATGAAAACAACTTACAAATGAAATTGGTGTTATATCGTACGGGCCAATTTGATCTGAAATTTATAAATCCATAGTTATTACATTTGAGTTTTAAAAACAATTTTTTCTCTTTCGTTGTTAATATTACACAATGGAAAACATAAAATACCTCTTTATTTACGAGAACTCGTACTAGAAGAACTCGTTCTAACGTATGTTTGGCGATGGTGTCGCCAAAAAAACCACAGTACGTTTTGGATTCCTACTTCGTCCTCTAGAACAAGCCTAGTGGAGGACCGGAGACCAAACCGGATAGTGAAGAATTAAAGGCTATTGTGTAACGCCATTTCATATATAAGGACCTAATAATAAGGACCTTAATTTGACATGTATAGTGCGTATCTGGGATAAAGGCCAAATCTTTAAAACTTGTCTTTAGGGAACTTAATGATAAGAATACAATTAATATCCCTAGAGTACCAAGTCCACAGCGTTCTTTAGCGTAAACATCTCATATAATGAACCTATCACTCATAATTATTAAGCCACCAACAGACGGTCCAACAGATCCAATTTTGAAACTTCCACTCTCATATTTTATCTCTGTGACATGAAAATGAGAAACGTGTCGCAACTAATGACATCTACATCATTTGAACTGGGAATTATCTATGGACTTATCTGACTTTCGGAAATGTTTTCGCATCACTGTTTCATCCCTTTCAAGAATACCGTTCGTAACATCAAAGGTCTTAAATCTTTTCAAGGCAACAAAATTTTATTGGTACTTTGTTTGCAAAGATTTCATTGCGTCGCTAAGCATCAAAAATAAACTTTTAACAATTATACTGTTATTGTTTCGTAGATTCGAATAATGTTAGACCATAAATATAACGTTTTTCATAGCTTTAGCTGATTTTTTTACTTCTTAAAACAAAATAATAATCAGAACTCTATTTCTGTTCTCGTAAATTCTGTTTCCTCTTAATTCTAAAATTTGGATAACCCTTTATACAAATAATAGTTACAAAAAGCGATCCCAATCTTCATTTAAGCGAACATAATCTATACTCAGTTATTAACTATAACAAAATTGGTAAAATAAAATTACTAAGGGACCGATATGTCCAACCCCCGTTACAATGTATTGTCCAAGTATTTAATTACTTCAGGGCTAAAAGCTGAAATTGGGATCACATCATTAAATTTAATCTATATTCTAAACCATTTAGTCTGGCCTACGAGCGTTTGCTCTGGGATTATCCGGGATTAAAGCTAAGTGGTGCTAATTTAGCAGCTACCCTTTCATTTGACACTGACATTGGATGATAGCGTATTGAAATTGAATTACATTGACTTAATCAAGGCCTCGTGAAGGCGTCGTTATCAGTCTCCATCGGTGTTATTCTGGTTGACACTCAAATCCGCCCGTCACTGTCAATTTAATCCCATTTTCTTGTAGTAACTTACTCGTAGAGTGTAGCTTTGTATTTTTCAAATACAACAGCTCAACCGATAGGCCGAAACAAAAAGCCAAAGTTTACTTGCGAGCATGCTCTCTGCTTTAATTTGACATTGTTATCTGAAACATTTACTTAATTAAACCTTTCGGAAACGTTGTTATTGTTATTGGCTTACAGTGATTTCTTTAGCCATTCATTGCACGATCCTATTCTGTGTTAAGATTGATCAAAGCGAACTGTTTAATGAGATTCACTATTGGTAGTTGCCGTATTAACATAAGTTCGTTAGTGAGAGATAATTCAAGTCAACTGCGTAATTATGCTGTAGGCTAATTACGTCACATTATTATTAATGGTGATCTTATTCATATAAATTATAAATAGCCAGATCAATACGTATTATCAAACCATTTAAAGAAGACAATTGAATAGTATTCGGGTCTCAGGAAATCACGTTACCTATGTAACCGTTAACAGGAGTCAAAAAATTTCTTCTAAAGGTTTGACATATAGTGTATAGACGACAATACGACATCAAAATAGACCGTTGGCTGCATTAGCTCATAGAAATCTTACGCAATTTATAATTGGATTTAATAGATATTTGAAAAATTTTGTTAGCACTAGTAGCAAATTTTTAGTCTAATTTTATCTCCATGTCTACTAAGAACTACTGGTAAGTACGTCATTTAGTTTAGTGCTATCAAAAATATCACCAACTAATTATGTCTGATTTTACGTTAAATCTACCTTCGTGAAATAAATTGTGATTTATTGTTTCGCAATCCGACCCAAAACAAGTTTTTCGTGTGTTCTATATAATCCTTAATACAAGGAAAAACATTTTTACCTCAATAAATACAATCAAATGTCACTCCAGTATGATATAAACAACTGATTTGATAAACAGGGCGTCGTATGTATTGAGTTCATTGTAACTTTGTTAGAAGTACTTCCCCTGGGCTCTTTGCTCTGCATACTTAATCAGCTCTTAGGATGGCATTGATTTTATGGTCCAAATGTTGTAAGCGACCGATTAATTTTGGTTTCTCACTTAAGAAGGTGGTTACTGTCATAATCGACAATTTAAATTTACTGTTGATATACATAAAATATCACGGATGTATTATACAAACTGATTAGCTCTTTTTAAATACTTTTTATTGTATACTTTTTAAATACAAGCATTATCAGTAAAAAGTGCTGTAAATAAAGATTGACATCATTAAATCGCCTATTAACATAGTCATGCGCCATTGTTTCTGAGATCCTTTCAAGATAATTAAAAACAAAAACTTCAAAGTTTAAATTATAAAATTTATTTTGATATTCTTGGTTACATAACTAATAAATAAACATAATTAATATGAGTAGTATATTTATCTTACAATAGCAACTAAAAAAAAACAAATTTAGAATACTTCAGGCTCCATAAATTTACTCAAATTAACTTGAAGAATAGTTTTCACTTTAGGACTCTCCTACGTACAGTTAAGGTTGATTATTCTTTAGGACATTGGACATAAAAAATAGAATAGATTGTTTGACAAATACGCTTATTTATTTGTTCTTTATTTGTTTAGACGGTGTACCATCCCAAGATTTTTACTTTAAAATCAACCCATACATGGCAAATACGAACCATTTAAATCCCTTGATCAATGATTGAAACCAATTGTATTACAAAAAAACTCTGAGAGGGTTTTAAGGAAATCCTTAAAATGTTGTTAAAATTTACGGAGTCAGAGTCATAAATTCAGGGAGTCACGGGCAATAAACAATTCTTCAATAATAAAAAGTACATCAAAAGGACTCTACGTAGATTAGATTGTAATAAAAAATATCGGCGGTACTTATTCAGCACTTTCCCATTTAAAATCGACTAAATTTATATCGGCTATCAAAGCATTGTGATAATATCAAAATCCGAACCAATGCAAGTCAGACTCGCCCACCGTGGGTGCTATACACACCTGTAGTTATATTAGCGAAAATTATAGAATACCCACCAATTATAGGTTTTTCCACCAAATGTGGTAGGCCAAACTCCCCCGCCCTCCTTTAGCTGTATCGAAATCCCTTAAAAAAATTTTCATGGTCAATGAGATGTTTATATTGTGCAATTGAAGACTGTAGCCCTAACCGTTTGGCTGTAGAATTTGTGAGACTGACGACAGATGGAAAGACGGACTCGGGAGTGACAGCAATATAGCAAAGGGTCCAAACGGAACCCCCGTTTAGACCCTTTGCTACAGAACTAAAATTAGTTATTAATAAAGAATGGATCTTTATTGAAGCTTATCAGCTACATCAAATTTATGCTTATAACAATATTTGTTACAGAAGGGGCCATCATATATTAATTTAATTCGCCATTATTTATGAGCTAATTTAATAAGCTGGACACTATGGCATGATCAATTGATAAAACTATAATTAAACCTTTCAAATTTCGTTAAAATCATATTTTAGGAATTTCACTGTCTGATGGTATGAGTGCTCTGGTTTAAGTCAATCAAGATTTGCAATCATTAGCTTAATCTTACTTCTAAAGGCAACCCCCCTTTAAACCCTCCCCCCCCCGTATTTTACCGCCGTTGGTTTCATAGGTACTACAATGAAATTAAAGTACAACCTGTATGAGACTGGCCTCATTCGATTCTTCTTTTGGTAGAAATTTATCCCCAAGAGTGGCACACATAAAATTTTTAAGATGACGACCTTAAAAAAATTATGGTTTGATAACAATAATCGAGTGTCATTCCCTTAAACGGGCAGTCAGTATTCTGATTACCCTTCTCAATTACAACTGTATCAACAGAACATTAATTAAATTTTTAATTAGGTTGACAAAGGATTTGCCCCTAAGACAATCTTTGTCCAATTTCTAACTTTATACGATACGTAATAACAAACTCTGAATGAGTCAAATTTCCTTCATTTTCCACGTTCATAACAAAGTAAAGATAAACGGAATGCTTATTAGCTCACAACACGCTCTCCAGTAATAAGACTAAAAAAGATGTTCCCGGATAGCATGCGATAAGCAAATCAGCAGTTTAGCTAATTATATCTATGAGCAGTGGTTTGTAAACGATTCTGTAAGAATATAACGAATTTAGTGTTTGCTCCATGATTTTTCATCTCAGAGACGCCTCCAGTGTCTACGTTTATGTTCTTTGACACTTGATATTCAATTTCTTTTAAGATTTTCTATTCTGTTGTATCTAACATGTTTCTTGCTAACGCTTTCTCTTAGGGGTTGGTCAACTCTGTGTATGTCAGAAGTCGTGAGAAAAATATCTCAGGAACTATTACCTGAAAAAGAAGAGAGAGATTGAAAGCTATAGTTTAATTTAATTATTACCAACAACGGTTTTGAAGTTAGTAGAACGAAGGAACCATAGCAGAAGGAGGGAGTATATGGAACTATTGATTTTAGAGCAATCAAAACATATATGAACGGTAGTACCCTTATCAAGACCACATTCACAAATAGAGACTTTTTCTTTAAAAACAAGTTTATCTTATAGAAACATAGCCTAATGTATGTCTGCAAATGGTGGAGGTTACTCTTTTGTTAGCGGTAGGAAATTTAAAAATTTAGCGGTAGGTTTGTGGCGAATTAAATTCTGTGAGTCAAATATACTTAAAAGCTTAGAAATATAATATTAGTAGATCAGTTAAATTAACAATATTAAGTTTTACATTGTTAATAAAGGCCAAATAGTAATTTTTAGTTATAAATCACATATTTCGGGGAATCCTTAGAAATCTTTCATTTTATAAAAGAAACGAAATAGCTTTATGAATAAATAATAATTCAGAATAGCAGAATAAGTTGAAATAACGATCAAATTTCTAAGAAAATGGATATAACTTCGGCAAAAACTCAAGTAAAACTACAATTAAACTTCTTTGGATTTAATATTTCGAGGCTTAAAAGCTAGTCCTTAAATGCGTTTAAGTTATTAAAATAAATTGATTTAAATTTGGAATATTAGAGACTTATAAATATTAACCAATTAGATTTCATTTTTGTAATGAGCCGCATATTGGCAGATATTAATTCAACGTTGCACGAGTGACAGCTTATTGAAAATATATCATTAGGTAGTGAGAACGTCATAGAGTATCGACCATACTCAGAAATACTCAAATTAAATAGCTCTCACACTGTTAAAGCCCGAATAATAAGTTGTAAAAGAGAAAATATAATAATTTAAATATTGTAAAATAGCTTTATAACGCAAAAACTGTATTTGAGTTGAATTTTTTCTATGCTTACATATCATTTTTTTTTATCTCAAATCTCAAGTAACTAAGTTTGAGTAGAATGGTATATTTCCACCTAAGAACATTTTCGCCTGCAGTCAGATAATTTCCTTGATAAAATCTGTAATCTATTTATTCAGCAGCACTCAGAACATGCACATTGTTACATTAAGTGGAATTGCGCTGGTCAGGATAGATGATGATCTGATAAAGAAGGTTTTCTATGAAGACTATATTTAACAGATGTAAAGATATCGATCTTCCTAATATGTGATGAGGGCTGGACTAATAAGGAAAGCGAACGATTTCACCACAATATCTGTATTAGCAACATGCAGCAGTGGATTGCAATATGCTGATATAATTATGACGACGTTTAAATTTAAGTTAAATTTAACACGACTGTATATATTATTTCACTACATGGGGAAAAAATCTAAAATATGTTTTAACTTTATAGCATCTAGCGTCTTAGCATTTATATTCGATGAGACTATTTGCCCAAACTACATACTTAAACTTTGGAGAAACCCTAATAATATTTCCCTTAACAAACACGTAATAATAACCTTTTGACTTGCCAAATAAATTCATACAATACGTGGAATTTACTACACTGGGTTTCTAAATAATGGCTTATCAGATAATGCTTTATCGCCCCTCCCTGGTTTCCAACGAGCTGCTAATTCAGTAGATTATCATTCGGGTAAATAATGCGTGCTGGGGGACCGGCTATTGGGGTTTAGACACGTGATAAGTAAAGCTCAGGTTATTATACCGTTTATTTGTGGCGCTCTTTTTATTTCACTATCGATGATGTTGCACAAAAGTCAAAGAAAGGAGTTTAAATAAAGTGAGTTTAATTATATAAATTTGTTTTTTATAATTTTCATTTTTAAATATTGTCATCATTCAGTTATAATGTACCTACAGCTACCTCAGAAGCATATGATTTCACTTCTGTAGGATTGTGACACCAGCTAATATGTATATAGTAATAGTTACAACTGAATTTTGTTCATGCGCCATCGTTAGGGTTACATCGTAAAAGCCGATTATATAACGGACTAGAGCTGCTGGAAGTAAAATTGGTATAACGTCCATGTAATAAAAAGAATTGACTCATACGTTAAATAGTGACATAATTAACTTTAGTTAAACAAAAGAAATCCGGAATTAGAAGAATTTTAAATCGAAATCGAGTATCGAAAACACGAAAAACGTATGATTTTTATCCTACAGTGCGTTCCCAGATATCTAAATTATTTTATATTCAAGGCGGCAGCGGAGGCGTTTAGTTATTGCAAGTAATTTAATTAAAATACTAGAGATATGTTCACAAGAAATTTCTTGAAGTGTCTTTGACAAAAACTTCGATTTTTCAACATAACATTCAACATGAATAACAAAAACGTACGGAATTTGTAATAGTACTGTATTTTATTCTACTGTGACTTCAATTCAAAGTCGTTGAAATAACATTATTTCAAAACATTTGTATTGTATTTTTGGTTTAAATTATTAATACAATCAAGGTCGCTCTTTTACGGTAGCGTATAATTAGTTGTGTACATTATGTTCCAAGCCCTATATTCAGTATGAACGAGAACAGTTTTTACAAGAGGAAGGTTGTATTTCTACAACTCTTCCGAAAATAACTTTTTCATCAACAATTGAGGGGTATACTATCTTTACCTGTGGCATTGGACCTATTTTTGTACTTATAACGTGACTTTCATTACATGTATGTGAATTTCGGATTTGATAAAAGTTGAAACGATTTCGTTACCACTAAAAATTCTGATTCAAACTCACAATGATAAAGTGTGTTGCATAGCTATTGGCTAACATATAACACAGGTAGCTAACATTTAACTATTTTACCACATCATAAGTGAGGAATTCTTTACAATATAGTCAACTTTAGAATAAAGCACTTTATTATATTAATTAATTTTTAAAATACCAAATTATTTTCACAAAAATAATTGATTCAACGATGAACATCGAATACGTTTCTAGCAAAGAATTTACGTTATTCATAATTCAATTATGGTAGACCATTATAAATTGACTAAAGAAGTTAATTAAAAATACGTTTCAGTGCACTTCAGTCAGCTCCATTGAAACTGGTTAATGAAAAAATAATGGAATTTATATTATTTCCATATCTACATCCAATCCAATTTAAAACGCGTTAATAGAAAAATGATTAAATAAATTACGTTTCATTATTAATTTTATGTATTATTCATCAATGGCTTACTATAATTACTATGGTAAACATTTTATTACTATGATAAATTACAAGGATATTACTACGATCTTCCTTTCACTAAAATATCACTCAAATCCCTTGACCAGCACGCATTCAACATTCGGCGTGCTCTTTTATTACAATTCAGAAACATAATTGGTGAAAGTTGTTAATAATAAATATTATTTAATATAAATAATGATACAATTACAGTATTTATCCGCCTCCATGGTCTAGTGGCTGAGTCTGAGGATCTGGAGGTCTGGGGTTTAATTCGCTATGGGGCAGATATTCTCTGCTTGATTTGGTTGGCGGTAGAGCTTTTTCTAAGTGCCATCTTACCGTTTTCATTTTTTTACAAAAAGAAATCAGTTACAAACGTATCCGCTACTAAAAGGTGGGCGTGTGTGGGGCTCACCCAGTGCCTCCTAAGAGTGGCACTAGGAACGCCCACAGAAACTCCTCGGTAACTTCATTTTCCAATATTAACGTAATGACATGTAGAGTATTCCTATTTTTTTAAAGTAGCAAGCTTATGATCTACCTGATATAATGATATAAGAGTAACCAAAAGGATAACTAAATTAATGTAATGCTTAAAAAATATAATATTAAATTTCTCTTGAAAAATGAAATATGAAAATATTTTTTGGCTCTGACTATTCCCTACATATTGGTATATGTGTCGGATCTTCAATCTACTTCTTTACTCTTCTGTCCTCATAGTGACATTGTTACCAAGCAACAGATATGCCATTGGATTGGTAGTACTACTTCTTTCTTTTCATGCTAAAGAGATTTTCTCTAAAATCATCAAGTCTGTTTAAGGTAGGAATACACTACAAGAAGTTCGGCTGATAATGTATTCTCTCCACCACAAATGCCTAGTAATCTCATATAACATATATATGACGACAAAATAGTACGCATAATTCAACTCCACAAAGCGCCACTGAAATCTATTTCGCATATTTGTGCGATATAAAAACGCGCTAGTATTTAACAATGGGCGAGCGGAAACAAAAGACGAAAATAATCATCTCCAACAAATGAAGATAAGCAAAGTATTGTAAAGACTATTTTTGTCTAGACTTCACATTTAGCATTTTGTCGCGTTTAAAGAAAAGATATATGAAGAAAAATATTTGTAAGAGAACAAAATTCAGAATGGCACGTTATATTCATTGGCATATTAAAATGGAAATAAACAGTTGGAGTTGAAATATAAATTACAAAAGTTACAATAGCTACCTACAACTTAATTAACCTAAAGCGCCCTAAATTATATCACTTTATAAAATTACTTTTAATTTATTTCATTTTTTAATCATTTTTAAAAAAAGTAGAGTAGTAAATAGATAGTAATAGTAGTAGAGTAGTAATAGTAGTAAGTAGTTTAACAGTTCAATAGTTTAGTTTTAGTTTTTAGTTAGTAAAACTATTTCTTATAAACGGATAAAAAAAACATAATTATTTATTATGAATAAGTAGGACAGGTTACTTTGTTCCTAATACAGAAACAAAAGCGCTTCTAAACGAAGTACTATTTAGTTCAATGGTATAATTGTTACAATACAAATGGTTAATAGAAACATCTTTATTGTCATCTGCTTATTATTGACTAGAGAACCGACAAAGGCTGTTATTATTACTTCAATTAGCAATTATAACAATGGCACTGTAGACAGGATATTACAATTCTCACTAACAAAATCATTCTGATTTCTCTCCCGGAATATTATCTGAAAATGATTATTACATTAGCTTATTACAGAGACATTTGGTAACAATAGATAATTACAGATTATATACAGATTATAATTATTAATTGTTAGAGTAGGTTCTCTGGTAGATACCAGCGCAATAATAGTAATGGACTTTGATTTTTTATTTTATTAAATGATATTCTAATAAATAGGACTGCAACTCCTTGAGGTCTTATAACACACCATGTTTTAGAGATATTGAACTATATTTTGAGTGAAGAATCGTCCTTGCCGTTCAATGACGTAGTATTGCTATCAACCTGGTACATTTATTGATGGAGAAGATTCAAGATCTCTTTGATAATTTCTAGTTAAGGAATAATAAATTAATAAATAATCTATTCTATTAAAATCCAAGCGTCGTTTTAGTTGTTGTGTTCTTATTAGTACCATTGAATATCGAAAACAGAAGTAATTCGAAGCTTAAAGCGCATCATAGTGCATATAATAAGCACCATATTGAAACTTGCATAATACAACATAATTTTTCACGAATCGTTGCTATTCCAAAACGTATTTGATTGGAACACAAAAAAGAATTCATAGGCCCGGCTCAATAACCTTTTCTTTCACTTGCTTGAGTTATTCAAAATTTAACGAACCGTGTTTATGACACGAAATTTTATTATGTTACCTTTATGAACCATTCGCAATATTTTCAAAAAGTTAAGGTAAAACGGTTATCTCAATCTAAATAAATGAAACAAAAGTCGGGTCACACCATTTAAATCAGAAACAGCTGGAGCAATTTTGATGTTTTTATTAGATGGGTTCATCTGCGCCCTGAATAGCAGATCAAATATTAGCAAAATTTGCAGAAAAAAAATAAATTCATAGAGAAAATTTGTTTTTTAATATATAATTAGGCTTGTAATTCCATTATCTGTCTCAATTAACAGCTGTATGTGTATATAATAGAGGGTATGAAATAGTCAGAGTCACTCAATCTTCAATATTATTTAAAAAGTATTGACAATCATTTATTGTGTGTACTTACTTGTAAATTATTGTTAACAAAAAGATCAAAAATTATTTTTCTGACAGACTTTGCACAACTAAAGTGAACAGACCATTAACTTCTTTAGTTAATAACAACTTCACTATGATTACTTTTTTTTTAAATAGTTATGATTTATCATTTATTTCTTGCAAAAATTCAACACAATTTTCTCAAGCTATTAAGCAGAATGTAAATTTTAACTGGTGGCGAGGAAGATTGTTCAGAATCATGTGTTTGTGGGCAAAATTCAATGAACGGGAACGAAATTCAGGAAATGCAACCCTGATGGCCGGATCTGTTTGATTTGTGACTTCAGAATAATATAGTTCCTTAGTAAATTCACTTTGTTTCCTGATTTATAAATTTGGGTCTATTGTAGGCGAGAATAGAGTAGTTCCGAGTTTGGAAAAGCCAGGGATCTTATGCTCAGAACTTGACTTTCAGGCAATAGGAATACATTTCTCAACTATCTTCTTTTGATAAAAATGTTGCATGACCTGAACGCTACCTTAAGATACGTCGGTCTCATTAGCAACTTCAACAACACTAAAGTATTGTTCTACGATCTTGTATGCTTAGTATCGATATTTGTAAGTGACAAGCTATTCGGAGTTCTTAAATGGAGTAAATCTCTCCTAAAACTTTAGCTTTAAGACCGTCTGTAGTCCATTTCAAGGAGATTTCCATAGGGTAGAAGTTTGTATGATGTAAATAAATATTTAATCATGAATTTGGTGTTTATTAATTAGTTATATAATAACTTATCACTCATCAAACCGCATTTGTCAAGCATGGCGTGGAATATTGCCCAAACTGTTAATGTTTCTCCCACGTAAAAATGTAGTAACCGCCCACTAGTGAGATGTTTATATTGATGATAATATACATTATTACTATATATTATATTTCTGTTATCTAGTGTAATATTACACGTGTGTGGTGTAGATAATAGATGTCGACGAGAAAATGATGTGAGCGTAAGGGACATTAATGATAAAAAACATATATTATTTTTATTCTTTTATTCCATCGCTAACTTTTGATTTGATATTTTTTTAATACATCGGGCCTTATTTATAGCTGTTCTTTTTAGCGTTGTATAGTGACACAGTTTTTGTCATAATAGTTCGAATAACATTTTGGATACGAACAAAAGAATAATATAACAATAGTTATAACTAAAGCTGGTAATATATTTCTACCTATTTAATACTTATTTAAACACCAAATTATCTACTATAAAGAGAAAATATTATTTACCAAAAAGGAAATTTATAATCATTTCTAGAAATATACTGTCAATTACCCAAATTTTACAGGTATGTCATTAGAAGAGTCTCTTTGAAAAAGTATATTTATTTTAGTTTAATAATTTATATTTATTTCTATTTCAGATTTCATAAGGTAAACCCTATTTTTTTGAAACAATTTTTGTGGTTTAGAAAACGCATACGACAGGGGAAATCACTTAAAATACTTAAAATAATAAATTTCCACTCTTACGTCTCAACATACGGTCGTCTGCATAACGAAGTGACGAAGACTCACCCAAGGGATCCTTTTACCTTCGTAAGGATTTTTTGTCGAAATAAACCTTTATCGTACATCCTTTTAGATTCTTTTTTATATACCTATGTTTTACACTGACTGAAATAGGGTTCGGAAATCTTACTAAAATGTTATTATATGAAACCATATTACAATGGATCAAAAACCTTTTTTTAGAAAATATGAGCTCCAGACAAGAGTATACATCGGCTAGATCCATTGTAAAAAATAAACATTAATAATTAAGGTGGTGAATTAGACCTGGATTCCCAGAGAGGTCAATATTGACCCCTTAGGGTCGAAATCGGTTTACCACGACATTTGCGAAAACTGACTATGATTTTAAATTTTTAAGTAATTTGTATCAACAGGAAGAAAACTAGAGATATTAAAAGTAATTTAGCTTTGCGGTTTTAAGGTATCAATTTATTATAGAAAAGGGTTCTCTGGCCCAAATAGTTACGGAATTCCTGATATAGACCATCAAACTGAACAACTTTCTCTATTAGGCCAAAATCTTAATCGACCGAAATTTATGGAACAGCTGTTTAGCGATTGCGATTTTTTTATACTTGATTTAAAACAGCCTTCATCTCATCTAATTATAAGTGAAAATAAGATTGACAATGTGAACGACCTACACTACAACCACAAAGCAACTGGTTACCTTTCCTTCAACTGCCGGTACACAATGCTGTTAACATTTTTGTTATGGTGGCATGCATAGGTAAGATTTCTCATCCCACTGGTAATCGAACCCCGGACCTCCAGATCTGGATAGGTGGTCTTTACCACTAGACCACAAAATTAATGTTGGCATCAAAGAGAAATTTGTTTAGTCTAATACACACCCTTTAGTTTTAGTGCTCTTTTTTACTTTCTGTATGTTAATAAACTACTTATAGTATTTGATTTATGAATAATTATAAAAAAACTCAAAGGTTGTCAAAATCTCGTTTAAGTTTGCTTAAAAGTTTTTGGTCAAACTAAACGCAAACTTATTAAAGTTCGTTTGATTTCTATGACGTCACTATTTGCAAGCAGCTTGATCCTACTAGTCTTAATCTGCTCACATAGTATGTATGAACATTACATATATAACGCTTAGAGCTTTTAAAACAAGCAAAGGATATTATAAAATATAAAAATACACGATACAAGAACAATACTTCCAAAAAAGTATTGTCAACAGATAAAGCGATTCATGATGAAAGTTTATAACAACGTATAGCTTGTAATTTGTTAATTTCGCCAGGTCAGTGTGTATAGTATAATTAATATGTAGCATGCACCGCTGATTCAGTGGGAAAACGAAATACGCAAACGAAGTATTGTATTTTCACAGCTTTCCAAGCAATTTATATAGAAGGCCCTCAGGGCACTTCCATTTTCAAATTTCATAATTGGTTTTTTATTTCTTTTTTTTATAAGTCGCCAGTTCCAGCAACATTGCTCTAAAGGAGGCGTCATCGCCACGAAACGTTGAAACGTAACGGAAACGGAGGCATCTTGGAAATAAAGTTAGCTTTCAGTATGCCGTTCATACCATACATACAACTGCATGACAACTCGGAAATGATGCACTCCAGTAATAGTAACTGGTTTACGATAACGCAAATTTTTTGAATGAATACCGTAAATAGGAGAAAGAATAAATAAATTGCTTTGTACTGAAATACTGTTCTTATTTACAGCTACCCTGTGGTGAGTAAACTTGACTTAAGGTGCATGAAGAAGAAATGCGTTAAAGACTTGTTTTCTATGTTGTAGTGTAAACAAAATGCGTATCTGCTTACTTATTACGTTTTTTCAATGGTGGTCGCAATCGGATTTAGTTAAATATTATTTCCATTGTATTATCGCGTACCAACCATAATTAATACAATTACGTTTTAAAAAAACACCACTTGATTTACAATAAACTTAAATGTAGTTATTGCTGTATACTTCTTTATTACAACAAAATAAACAAAGCTAATTTCTTCAAGTATAACTTTAACCGGTAAATGGAAAAAAAGCCAACCGAATCGGTAACTATTCGAAATTAAACGCCGGTTCAGAAGCATTCAGAAGTCACTCTGGGCGAAACAGCGTGGAGAGATATAAATGAAAAAAAAAAACACAACGACCATTATGAAGTGAATGGTCCCTGACGAGCTAAAACGCCTATTGAAATGCTGTGGACGTGGTGGACAAGCGAAAAAAATATTTTATACAGTCTTTTACCACAGTCAAATTCAATCAGTAAAACATGATATCTTTGTTTATAACAATATTTTTATTATGAAATCGTCGTAGCTATCAAGGCTTTAATATATGTTATTATATATGTAATATTTCGTAGTCTATATTTAATTTAAAATGATACATTATTTGGAAAGAATATCTTGTGTATCGGGTGTACTTTTTTATTATTCAAAAATCTTAGAATGAAGTATTTTTTAAATGATAATTACTGAAAAGAGACTATATTAAGTCTCTTTTCAGTTAACTTATCTCGAATATTTAAGATACTTTCCATTCATGTAGTTTTGATGCAGTTTTGAAACTTTATGTTATATACAGCATAGTGACTTGAAATTCTCTCTTTCTGTTCGTTTCATATATTAATTGTTGAACATCATACCTTTGTTGTGCGATATGTTTGGATTTATATATTGAGTTATTAAACAAATATTTTATACACAATGATTATACAAACAATTCGTATAGTTGTATAACTTTTTTGTTGTTTGAGAAACATAAAACATATTTATACTTCAAGTCTTTTAGTTTTAGCAAGGTATATAATAATAAGCCATATGTGGCAATTCGTTTTGTTAAACGTACCTACAAGTTCAATACTGTACTGTGATGTACACTATGATAAAGTTAGATAAATTCATAAAAGAACGAATTGATATATAGGACTCTATGTACTAATTTAAAAGTGCTTGAACATATAAAGATTTTTAGTGTAGAATAATAATATAATAGAATAATAATAATATTTATAATTTAACACATGACATGTGTGTGTTTTTTTCATGATGCTAGAATTATTTTTTATAATCATCACCAATAATACATCGGTAGCTATATCATCATTATTTTTTTCTGTAAATTTTTTAGTTATTGTTTTTCCTGTTAATGAAAATATTTCTGTAGAACGATGTCCTAGCATATGATATTCATATGTAGGTTATAATGTTGATATGATGTTGTTTTTATGCTTATTGAACGA
This sequence comes from Acentria ephemerella, assembly GCA_943193645.1. Taxonomy (NCBI): domain Eukaryota; kingdom Metazoa; phylum Arthropoda; class Insecta; order Lepidoptera; family Crambidae; genus Acentria; species Acentria ephemerella. The sequence goes on along the minus strand of OW971881.1, from coordinate 10,121,027 downwards.
CACGAGTGTTGATATCGAAAGATTAATTGTCACAGAATATAAATACATTATTATGATGTTAATTTACAGACTCAGCGAAATATAAGTAATGTAGGAGCTCGCTCGTACAGTTTCAAATATAATAATTAATGTAAATTCTCTTTATCAAAATAAGGTCAAGTGACAAAGCATATTTCATTCCTTAGCACCCTTAGAGGTTTACTTAAAAATTTAAAAAAAAAACAATAACGATGAGTTCCGTAATCAATATCCAATATATCTCGGCCATAAAAATCTTATCGGGAATTGATATCTACGTATTATGCACATCTCATTTAACTTTTATGGAGAAATGTTTATATTAAAAGTTTCAATTCTCCACTTTTGAGATGATATAATGGATATTTAATGTTAATTGTTTGTCCTACACACAATGGAAGACGGTCTATTGAATTAATTTTGTTTATAAAAGTATTGTTCTATTTGAGCAACTGTATTTAGTGTTTGAATACTTTCGAATAAATAAACCCATTCAATACTCACGAATCATATTACTGTCGTTAAAGTAGTTACTATTTTGTATTTATATAAACTGAAACGTAGCACTGTAGATACTGTTTTAGTTTAAACAAAAAGATCATAAAAAAGAAGTGAAACATGGGATAGTTTTTATCATGTTTTTGTAATTCAATTTTTCCGTAACATTACAGCAGAGGTTATGTTTAATTGTATTTATTTTTCCAATCGGAAAATGAAGGTATTTTTTACTTTTTGTTGACTTTGGAAAATTATCCTATCCTCTTTGGCTTTGTTAAAGTCGTAATACAGTCGCGAGGTAAAGCTAGTCAACTTCTTACAGTTGAAATAAATAGTTGTTATGTCTGTCAAACTCAACCGGTTCCAATAATTTCTTCATTGTTTTGTCACCTTTAATACACGTATCAAATATGTAAAAGTAATTTCGAATATAATGAAAAGGCGACTAACTGACATGTGATCAAAACCATCATTTATTCCATTGCTACTTAGAATAACTTTCACTGATGGCTTTCTTGGTAGTTTACCAAGTCAATTAGTACTTAATATTTAAAGAAGGCATATCTTATACCATCCGTAAACTTCTTATGTAGATATGAACACTAAGCTAATCTAGTTTATCCATTAGTAACTAAGGCTTTTCCTAAAGGAGACAGCTGTCTGACGCGGCAACAGAAGCTCATTATTTTTACGCTACATTATTCATCGTGTCTTGGTTGATAACGTACAACGTACAATATTTGCTCGATGTGTTTGGTTAGGGAAGGAATTCTCCCAAATATTTCCCAGAAAATATCGCTTAAATTAAGTCTTAACTCTCGGAAGATCTTTTATAAAAGTTTCCTTCTGTCTATATTATTAAATTCATTTATAATAACATAATGCAATAGTAATATGACGATAAAACACTTCGATGTATCATATTCTACAAACTAATTGTTCAGTGTTCGATATGATCCAAAAAATTTCGATATATTTCTTATAAACTTTTAAAGTTAGTAATAAAATTATTGATTATAATAAACAAACGATGTTATTAATTACGTTTTAAATAAATTAAATCAGAAAAATAATACATATTGTACATTTCAGAGAAACATGGAATTCTATTTAAAATTCCTCCTACGTACGATACTGTCCTCTGTTAAGTAGTCTCAACAGTGGATTGTATCTATAAAAGAGAAAGACCTGAGAGGTTTAGACTATATATATTTTTTTTTTATAGGCATACATGAAAAAGTAAACGATAATGGCTACATTAGTTTAAAATAAAACTGTGTCGCAGACACTAACGCCCACCTCCAGTAAAAAGAATACAGAGTCCCAGCATCAAAGTTTGCACAATTTATAAACAACTTATGAGAAAACATAAAATAAAAATAGTAAGTGTAAGAGTGAGCCTGTGAAGTATGGATTACTAAGTGTATACATGTGTGTGTGTGTCTGAATACTTAGCTGGTGTATTGGAGCTTGATCGACGATAGTAGCTCAAGAAACACACTAAGGGAACTAACGACTCAAGTTTGCAAATTCTGATTAGCCTTTAATAACATTAACAACCGGTTTCTAGATTGAGAATTCGGAGCTAAGCACGCTTCAATCTATACTTAATGAAGATATTTCATACAAAATGTCACATAAAGTTTAGATTGAAACATGCTTAGAACAGATTCTCAATTCAGAAACTGGCAGTAACTAAGCTGGGCACTGGCTTTTCAAAATAAATATGATATAAATAAAATTATAAATGAATTTGATAAATAATGAATTGAATAAAAGGAAAGCTTAATAAAAATAAGCTTTCCTATAGAAATTGTATTAAAAAAAGGGATACTAGTCAGTACATTTTATTTATATTTTTTATAAAAATTCAAAAAATATATTTCGAACACAAAAGTTTGAAGACAAGTGACTTTATTTTGCCAATAACCAACAACGAGTTTCATATCAAATTTGCTTTTCATTTAAGTGTACGCTTGGAGAAAAGGCCAGAAATATCATGTGTAACTTGGTTAATGGGGCCGAGGAGTCCCATTTAATTACATGGTGGCCACGGTTTGGTAGTGAGCCAAAAAGCGATCCGTAAATACCTACTCTATCCCGCTTTGGCCAACTTGCAATAAAGTACTTAGTTAATAGAACGCACAAATATGCTACCTTGGAGAGATATTTGAAATAAGCTTACATATACAAACATACAGACTTAAAGGCAAAACGAATATAAAATGTATTACACACAGTTAAAAAAGGTAACATAACGTTATTGTTAATATGCTCGTAACACCTTGGGGAAGTAATTATGCTCACCTATTTTATTTTAGAGTTTTCAGAGTTTAAAAAAACAATAACCGTCTAATATTGACAATAATCAATATATTTTAAAGATTCCTTTACAATATAAATAATTCAGGAGAATCATAATGCATTTCTTGCTATTATTCACATATCAAAAAGCAAAAGAATCATTTTTTATGAGTAAAGCCATGGAGTACGTTAAAATAATGAATATAAATAGAAACATTTCAAAATTTTGGATGTAGAATGAAACCTTCGAAAACAGTCGCCTGATTTTTAAGTCCGTCTAAATATTTATAATGGTTATACGGTGCAGTATTATCTTCGTGAAAGGGAAACCACGAGAATACACCTATTATATAAAATTCATATATTATAAACACTCAATTACTTGAGAATTCAAATTTTTATGTTTCATTCTTTTTTTAAATCTATTGTTCTTAATATTTGAAATTAGAATACTGTTTCTGTTCCCATACAATCATAAATATAATCAGAACATCGATAGCCAGTACTGAAAATAATTCCTGCACTTATTCTCTGCCAAACTAAGTCGACACGAAAGAAGATGCACAGTAAACTTTCTTGGCGAATTGCTTCGTTTAGCTTGGCTTCAAATGTTCCAATATGGCGAATATTTTATCTTTATTTAGTTTTAAGAACAGGCGATCCCTGTAGATTAAGAGAAGGATACCGGTTTTGAGATTTGGATGAAAAGATATTCTCGTTATTAATAAAATGTTGGCTAAATTTAAGAATAACTTGAAGATATCAAATTACTTTCAATGAGTTTCCAATTGAATAAAAAGTACAATAAATACTTATTTACATATTTTGAACGACTAATTTAAAAATCCCAATTAACATAAATTAGATTTAAAAACCAAATGCAAGTTTATTAATTGAACTAATCGCTTAATGTTTGAGTCCCTATAAAGTACTAATTAGCATCGTCACAAAGTGCTCTCAGAAAAATCGAAAGAGATTTAAAGAAACAAACATATTTAATTATGAAAGGTGGTTAAAACCTGATTCATATTCTATGGTATAACTTTAAACTTGCCACTTGCAAGAAACATAAACTTTATTAGTTAAGAGGTGAAGGTGTAAAATCAATTGCAGTTTATTTTTAAATTAGGGTATAAAAATTTTACTTATTTATTTTTGTTTTGATGTTTGGTTTTATTGTTTTTTCTTTCTTAAATTGCCAATGACGACGCCAAAGCTTAGACACTTAATATAAATTGATTTGGCATTATCGAACGTTGAAATATTATCAACTGGGCTCCGCATATTTTCATGACCAGGAAAGTATAGTCAATCCTAGCGTTAATTTCTTTGAGATTTGATTAATCAGCACTGCTCGCCCTCATTCCAGTAAGAGGCCAATTCGCCAAAACTGTCTCATTTTTTAAATGGAGCGTCGTTTAGCAATGCCTTTCATTTTTAATTGGGTGAGTGACGGAGTTAAATGGCTCGCTTAAAAATGTATTTCTCTAAAGCTGGGACTTGTTAGAAAGATCTTAGAGGATAAGCTTAAGAATTATACGAAAAACTTATATTTCACAAAATTTTATGTATATGTAATTTTGGTTCCGGCTTAAACAATGATTTCAGCTAGCGACCGTCTACGATTGTCGCTAAAAGATGTTATAGCGTCTGAGCAACTTTAGAAATTAAATCGGCTTTAGTAAGAGATGCTCTATTTTCTAGTAGAAAACATTTTCATGATATTTCATGAAAACTACCCGCAGACTAAAATTAGACTGTTTTACTTGACGGTTTTCATTTACTGGCCTAATGCTACTTGGTGGGTGAAAGCAGTTACCGTAACAACTAGAACCAACAGCTTTACGTGCTTTCCGAGCCACGGAGGAATTGGAGATAAGAAATTTGATTGACCCATCCAGGCACCAACCATGGCGAAGTTCCTTTGATTTCGTTATCGAAACTAGAGCGTTCTATCCACTACCCTAGCGAGCCCAAAGGAAATTACATCAGTTCTTTACACACCAGACTTTTAACAATAACGTAACCTTTAATGTCAATGCCAGGTACTACATATGGAGTAGGTATGCTTATTTAACATGAGACTGTTTTTATATTTCATATTATATATTTTTCTTATTATTAGATACCTATTTTTGCAACTCTAGCAATGGGAGGTCAAAGTCAAAGTTTTTAAGTAGCTATACACACGTTTCATAAAAATTCTGTTTCTACACAATATATGCGTGAACGCAATAAATTTTTACATACAAAATGAAATCGGTGGGGACTAATACAAAACACAAAAATAACGTGAGGAGGGTAGAAATATGTATCTGTCGATAGCAGTTATCAGTATTATGACCGGGTTTCCGCACTTTTACCGTGACCACGTTCCATGTAATTGAAACGAAATATGGACAAAATTTCATCGTGATTTGGTCTCGCGTATGGATTTAATAGTAACATCATCTTTACTTATTATGAACTCTTTTTATTCTTGTTTTTTTATTTAAAATAAAAATAGATTTGTTTATTTAGATATGATTGTTTTAATGTAAACTGTTTTGATAACATGCGCCTAAACCTTTTTATGAAAAAGAAACAATGCTATGATTGCAATTTACTTTTCTTTCCATATTAGTTTTATATCTTCGCTACAAATATGCCGTTTATTCATATTTTACATATATGTAAAATACGGAGCTGAAATTAGGATTGTTTTATCTTTGAAAAATATTTCACATAAATTATAAATGTTTTTATGATATTAAGGAAACAATAATGACCCCCAATAAAACTATCTAAGCATATTACTATTATTATGGAAGATGTGGCATCGTATGATATTAATGAACAGAACTACCTACATCAACATCAATCTAGTATGTTGGAACGAAAGTTATGTTTGAAATTTTGCAGTATAATGCTCCGTTTAAACCTATATATAGACATTATAGTCATATTTTAACATTGTTTAAATATGACGTAATAAAAAAATTGAAAAATAAATTTAGAACATAAATGTAGATAAGTGGGGCAATGATCACAATAATTCAAAAATACAACAATATTTCAAATTTTTAAATTCCCAATTTTCTACACTGGTTGACTCTTAGCATAAGCTCAAAATTGATATTGTTATTCCAAAGACTCATAAAGCAGCGAGTGATGAAAGCTCTGTCATGGAACAAACGAGAGAAAACTATAACGATACATTATTTCGGAATTCTGCCGGTCATGCCAGTATTAGGGGCACATTAAACTTTGCGTACAATGCTATACAAAGATGAATAGAGTTCCTATACAATACTGAAGTCTTTTAGCAGAATGTTAGCTGAAAGTCATTATCAAAATTTACATGGTGACACTTTTTAGTGGACGGAAATTTAATTTGCGGGCTTATGGAGTCACTGCATTGTGTTGTTAACTAATATTAAAGATTTTTAAAATTTAAAGTGCCCATTTACAAATACCCGGTTAATAATCACTTAGTTATCACTATTGCTAGTGCCACCTTTAATTTTATTAATAATTTTTCTTATACATATTCCCTGTTAAAAGAACTAAGTAAATTAATTTACTGAAATCAAAATATTTTGACTTTGATTTTGAATGATATTAATACAAATCGTTATGGAGTATACTTTAGGTGGCTAAAGTATACTCCATAACGATCCAAACTTCATAGTAACAGTACGTATTTCCAAAAAGTATTTAACACTACCTCGGAAGATCTATATGGTGAAGTAAAATATTTACCCTATATAGTGACAGTAATGCACAATAGAACTTCTAAATGTACACTGTATTTGTGCATTTAACATCTACAGAAATAAAAGACGATTAAATTTTACTCGAGCGAGATACTAATACTCAAAAGTCCAAAACAATGGAACTTACCAAGTATAACTGCAATTCCGCTTCGTCAAGAACTAAGTAAGTACTAGTAAGTACAAAACTTTAGAGAATTTACAGTTTTCCTAGCACGAACATTTTTAAATTTAGTACAAAAGCTAACGTATGTATGCGATAGTTATTCGATTGTTTCAAAAATTTCTTGCTGTTCTGTACACGAATACAGACTGAGGAAATTCTATTGCATTAAATTCACAAAGGTGGTAAGTAATCGCTGTAACTCAGGCGTCGCCTTTTTGAGATACTGTTTCGGCTTGCAACTACTTTTCTATATAGAAAATGGCACGATTCCAAACCAACGTGGTCCCAAAAGAGAGATAATGCTCGGCGGAATTATGCAAAAGTTTCACGTATACTGCTTGCCCGACATACAAGAGCATGCCTCTGCCGGACATATTTTAAAAAGGTGACACCTTTTTTTCTGAACCCTCGCACGCAAATAATTCTGACGAGGCTGTTGAAAGCATGATATTGTTATGTTTTTTCATTTATTTGAGCCCGGAGCCATTAGGGCCCGGAGGGTGTAAATGGCAGGTCATTTTTAATTAGTGTGGCCTAAAAAAGAAATCTGCAGTTTGTGCGGAATTCGGGTGTTGATTTGAATATATCTGTTTCATGTGGGAAGATATTTGTGAAAGATACGCTTTATTCATTTGAAGTCGTAAAAAACACTGTTTTCAAAGTCAAAGTTTAGGAATCAAAAGTATTATTTTTATATGACAAGGCTGGCAATCGAGACAGATAAGCAGGAATTATAAATTATCACCGTAGCCTAAAGATGCTTGAAGCAATTTGCCGATGGCATATTTCGCTTGCTACCATAACTTTAGTAGAAGTAGGGTTTTTTTTTAACGTCAGAAAATCCTTTATGGATACCATAAACCCTTTATAGGTTACCATAAGTGTGGTAGGAAATAAATTATAATTTAATTACTTATATCAATATATTGGTACGGAGACGTATAGTTTAAATCAAGCTATTACATTCTCCATTATAACCAATATAACCAACCATCTCTTCATGCAGTAGCCAATTAGATTTTCATCAGGAAGCCGTTTTACTTTAAGACTCAAGCTGGTTTTAAATATTAGTGATCTAAATAAAAATAAAAACGAATTCATATTTATTGCTATAAGAAAATCAGGATAAAATGGTACTTATCCAGCTTAGGGTAACCCGATTAAAAGGGAATAATTCTGCTTCTTGAAAGTTTCACATCAGGATATTAGACGTTCCATTAATTCTAGGCGTTCACAACACGCTCTAAAAGGCTGTGTTAGAGAGACTTTCTGTGACGCATATGTTTACCTAATGTCCGAGTGGTCTAAAGACATTACCGTTACCTTATACAACTTTGCTCTAATTCTATTAAAATAGCACTTAATACCTAATTTAAAACAACGATCGGTAAACTGCGAGTAGATAAACGAAACAGTCTACACAAAGAACTTTAACATAAATTGACAAGGGTCCAATTATTAATTTTATAAGCTTGGTATTGTCTGATAACGATGTACAACATTAATAAAATTAAACGATCACCTCAGGAGCTTCATTATACAATCGGGACTCATAGGCTCCAATTTGTGAAACACCGTGAATTCCAGTAAGTAATTTTTGCTTATACAACTTATGGCTTCGCATACCAATTATTAGTGTCGTTTATTTTGTTTATTAAACATTAACTATTCAGGTCGTGTGAGATATGCGGGGATTTATTTTATTCAACGTTTATGATAATATGATATATTATCTGCGTCAATCAAGTCTCATTGAGAAAAGTTTTGTTTATTTATTTATAAAAATCTTTATTGTACAATTCCAAATAAAAAACAATATGGCGGACAATTAATATGTCGCTAACTTATTGCTTAGAACGATTATAAGCACACAAGCTTTGGACGAAAAGGACCATTCTTTACAGTGACTAAAGATGATGCAATGATTTAGATTAATTAAGTTGTACCAAAACATGTGTATACAGAATATAAATAATGTATAATTAAATGTTCTAATGCTTGCTATCCTTTTCCTTTACATAACGAGAGAATGTGATAAACTGACTTAAATTTATATTAAGAGTGTGCCGTAGAACCAAAGTAATACTATCTTAGATTTTATGTTCCTAGTCTGTGGAACCCAAATTGTGCACATACTTATTTAGTACCGCACTAATAACTAGCGTTACGACTGTTCCGCTCGTTTTCGGCTATATATTCACTCAGTAATTGTATCTAGCACTCTATTGAATTTCATCTGTGTAATTTGATTTGGTTTAGATATAATTTGTATTAGAAAACGTGGTTTCGTTGGTAACATCTGGATATTTATATCTAGATTTCGTATAGCGAATAAATAATAAGTTGCATTTAGTTAAATAAAATATGATTTTTTTGCACAAATACCAATATTAATAAATACCAAATGCAACATTTGTGTGTAAAGATTTATAGAATAGATATTAGATATAGCCTTGGTTAACGTAAATATGGATTTTTGATGTCAATAATTTTTATCTTAATATTTTACTTTAGCGTTTTCTTTATAATCCCTCTCCTCAGCCTCAGTTCAGATAGATAATGAATTTCAATGAAACCTCTTTTAGCGCTAATCTTTGACTTGAGACCCATTTGCCCATTACTAACTTGAAAATATATTTTTAAAAATGGATACTGCTACAAGATATCAAGTACAGTTTGCAAGCACCAATCTCATAAGCCAAAATAAATCCTCGAACACTCAGTTCATACTTTGTACTGGTTCAAATGGGTTGAATTACGTGACTCATGAGTGAGAAAGCCTTTGAAGACAAAGATTTTGAGCTGGAAGAGAACAAATAAATATAATAATTCTCAAAGTAATGTTATTTTATTTACACAAACTTGTTTAATCAACTCCAAACAAGCAGAAATATTATTGTTTGCTTGATTGTATAACAGAAGTTACTACAGATAAAATAAATTATTACCTACTTATATTATCAAGTACCTCCCAGTAAAAAACTGTCATTTTTAGTAATTACGTGAATATTCCTTAATTTTCAAATGTAATGTAAATTCTATTTTTTACAATACCCAATTGTATAAGGATAAGCTGTGACAATTTTTACATAAAATAAAATAAAATTATGTAGTGTATATATGCTCTCATTTAGTAAGTACCTATTTATGTACATATTTAGTTTTTGTAGGTTATAGTATTTGGCATGAATCTTTATACACCATCTTCCCTCGATTACTTCATTTTTTATGCAGTCCGTCCTACGATTGCCTGAAAGAGATCTTTTTATACGCTAAGATCGGCCTTTCTACAAAAATATAAATTAATTATTATATATCTCTTTTCGATTTAATTGATGTAAAAAAATATTTATTTACAATATCTATCAACATCATAAAAAAACATTATATCACCAAAGACGGATCAATTGAAACAACGTGTGTTCTCTATATCTTCGTCAAATGCAAAAAAGAACATTTTTATAGAAATAAAAGAAAATTGTTAAGACACATGTCGCGAGATTATTCTTTAGAATAAAATACACTGTTATGTTTTATTTCACTTTACATGCAATACATTATTTAAAGCTTACTAAAGTCATTTTGTGTCATTGTTGAATAATATTGGTGTTAAATTTCATCACCTTTCTATTATTCTGTATACATATTCCATCGGTAATCAAACCCGTTACCATAATATCAATAAGTTTAACACACTGTTATAAGCTACAAGTGTCAATACGTAAACCGAAGCTACTACGAAACTACGATTCATTCCAAAGGGGTTTTTCAAAAACAAGCTTACTGGTATAAAGTGACATTTCACAAAAATATCACTATATTTGATTACTGTTATTGTATCGTCTATGAAATTTAGAGTCGATTTTAATGAAAGCAATCTCTTGTTATATTTCATTGCAAATGCTTATAAATTCTAGGCCAATATACACCTCAGGCTGTAAACAGAAGCAGTCGACACGGAAAATCGAAATAAAAATGTACAGTCCGATGTGTGGCATGATGCCCAAGATGTCTTGGCAGTTGAATCTATGTGGATGGCCAAGCGATAAGTTGTTTGTTCAGCAACCCTGTAGATAGTGTAGTCAACAGAATAAATGCCATGTGCTCTGTCAATCTGTTGAGATTATGGCGTTATGAATGATGCTGTTTTTCTTTTCTCAGATATCTTTGGTTATTTTCTTTAGTATTGACCTCTTGAAATAATCCCTAAGCATACGAATACGTTGTTACAATAGGGGTCACTTATTAAAAACTATTAATACAAATTTCAATACTGATTGAAAATGTTTAACTTGTCCGAAACTATTAATTTATCATTAAAAGTTGATTTAGTACCATAATTTAATATGACTGATTCGACATTTTCCCATAACATATTTTTACATACACAAAATATTTTTTTTCTCTCATTCTTCAGTGTGAAATAATATTTATTTTCTCATGTCATGCAAATTTCTTTTCGTATTTCATACGTAACACTCGCATTGAATAACACAATATCGTTTTCATAAAATATTCATATCTTATATACTTTCAGCCGTGTAAATATATCCTATAGTTATATGGGATTTAAGGAAAAACCTTTTTTGGGACTTACGGTTCTTTCTTATGTCATCTATCGATAAACCAATACTTTATTCTACGAATGTAGTCTATTCTAATGCATAGGAAAACGTTTAAAATAATTTTCTCTATAACTGATAGAGTAATTAGACCCTGAGTTGTTTTGAACAGAAAAGATTCTCGATTTTCATTGCTGCCTTTTAGAATTAGTCGATAAGCCTTATTTGGATTTCATTAAATTTATTCGGGAGATTTTCACACTGGCATTTCAAAGTATTCAGTTCGTTAGAACTTATTTAATTGAATAATTCAGAATAATTCATTTCTTTTTCATATTTTCTTCGAAATGTAACTATATATATATATGTTACTATTTATTTAGAATTTAAAAAAATAGTACCTTTGTAGTAGTAATTTGTAATAGATAAAACAAAATGTATATATGGCCCGGAAACTATGGGCAGTAAACTTTAAATCATTCGTGAGGTCGACGAATGGCCGAAACATTTTTACGACAAGGATTTTATGACTCGCCGTAGCATAAGGCATATTATGTCTTGTGTTACTAGTGCTCAATATCCTATACTAGTAGTTAAGTCTATGATAAAGGTACATGTTGTAGAAGGTACCTACTTTATTAAGTAGGTATCTTCTTCACCATTAAGAGAACTTTAATAATATGTACTGCAAATATGGTATTAAAATTAGAAAAAAAAATAGACAAGCTATGGAAAGGTTTTTCTTATAATTAGAAGCTATGATTGTCTCTTGACATTTTATTTTATATCTTCATAAGAAATTTCTTATTTAAAGAAATAAGAAATATTTGGAATGATATTGCTAACGAACCAAATCGTTTGTGTGATACAAATGTGAAGGTATTAAAAACTCAAGAAAAAATCTCCCAATTAAGTATCCTTTATAAACTGCAACATAAAAATGCGAGAAAGGACCCGCAACAGGAAAATTTAAAGTATTGTGGGTAGATAACAATACTTTATCCACTTTATATGTTAGCTTCTTATCTATATTCTCTCCATATCTATATCTATATTTATCTCCATATCTATATTCAAAATCAGTAGATTATCGCCTAATTGACATATAAATTGTCCTTTGAAGTCCTTTCAAAAGAAAACTAGTAATCCAAAGGGAAGGAAACAGTTAATCCGAGTTACCTTAAGAAATAGTCTATATATGTTTAGTATGTAAACGCATCCAAAATAAAAGTGAATTAGTTATTAATGATAAATTTCCCAAATACTGCTATTTTATATTTAAACAGCAGTATTTGGAAAAACTAAAACACATAAAACAACCATAAGAAATAATAGAATCAAAACTTTAACAACTTACACATATACCGTGTACACAGACACCATAAACATCCGTTGAAAAATTGCCAAAAAATGAGATTAGGTATGAGATGGCATGAGATTAAATAAAGGGTTTTAGTCGGATTAAAAATAACTAAATTTGTTCCGACGTATTCACAATTTTCAAACTTGGTTTGAAAATAATACGGAAAAAGTAAGATGTCACAAAATAAACAAATATTTTCTAAAATGTTCTATTTTAGAAAATATTTGTTTATTTTGTGACATCTTAGTTATACATATATGCAGCTTGTGTTAAAAGTGATTACCTACATTATACCTGCTTGGCGCAGACTCTTTTTCTTCGCTTACCGTCCAAATAGAAAGCTGCATATTGAAAATATATATTGTAATGTTGTTATGTTAAAAAACAACGTTGAAGTATTAATTTTCTACGTTATATATATTATACTGTCACATACGATAAATAAAATCTGAGTTAATGTTTTTTACTTCTAATAAATTATATATGAAGACTCTTTTTTTCACATTAACACTGCATGTACAACCCGCGCCCGCGCATATCAGCTTAAGAGCGCGAACATCCCGAAGTAGGAGTTCTGAATCGCGATATCACTATGATTAGATTGATAGGTTATGATTGCTTTGGAACTTCAAAAATTTTTTACTAAAGAGGAAATATTTCAGATCGAATTAGTGTTTACCACAAAACGCTTTAAGGACCTTATATTTGTTAAAAAAGATTTTTTTCTTTTTCGATATGTAGCAAACTATTTAAATAAATCATAATAAATAGTAAGCGATGATAAATTTAGTCATTGTGTGTGTGCTGAAATACGTAGATATTGATTCGCACACATACAAGCCGTGGTCGGTACGTTTGTATTAAGTGGTAGTTCCTTTTACTTTAGTCTAACATGAGTATTATGAAAATCGTCTTAGTTTTAAAACATAAATCAAATTTAAAATTTTGATAATCAGCTGCCCAAAGGGTCAATCTAGCTACATGCTGTCACAACTATACATTTATTTAGCATCATGCTTACTTTGAGTTAGTAATTTAAGTTTCACTCATTTGAAATTTTTTTATATTTTAAAATTTAATTTAATTTAATCTACGAATGCTGATACATAAAAAGGAAGGTTGGTCCCATTTCTAGGTTTATATTTGTTTGTTGGTTGCAATGTTGAAATCAGCATACAAATACGGTGAATATTCCCGACTAACGCGCGCATAATTCACAACTGTCTAGTTTCGAATCAGACTTATTCATCAAATATTTTCCCTTCTTCATGTGTTAGAATACAATAGAAAACACTAGATTAATACAAGAACTTTTATTCATAGTATTCATGGATTAAGTAAATATTTGATATGCTGTATTCTGGCGCAGTTACTTATTATTTTTCTAACTCTCTACTGTGTCGTTACCTACACCCTCATTAATCGAATCCTCGTTCGACCTAGTAGATTACGTGACTTTCAATCCCCAGAATGCACGATAATCCTTTGTTCGTGGCCCGAAGGTGTCGAAGGTCGTTAAGCCCCGTGAGAGCACTCAAGTGTAGATTAGACTACTCCTCACCTACTAGACTACTAATTACTCGATTTGTTTTTTCTTGAATCTTGTTTCGTAGTATTGCTCAGTTTATTTTGATTGCGATCATAAAGCCCCACTTAAGTTTAGACATGTTGAAGACGAACGATTGAGATTAATATCCAAAATAAAACTCCAGCTTCACTTTTAGACCTTTTATCCCAATTTCCTTACATTGACAGCAATATAAAAAAGACAATACACATATCAAAATATATTAAAAAATAAAGACAACAAATATCAAAGAGATCTTAATTAAATCATTCAGCAACACATGCATTACAGCATGCTATTTAAAATGAAACTTGTTGAATCGCCTCTGTGTATACATCCTATGTAACTGTGATGCTCTTGCCAGGAAAAGAATATGTCTCTTTGGACTGAGCTAACCCAGTATTGAACATATAAGGCTGCTGACTCCGGGTGTATTTAGTAAGTACATCTTTGAGTTGTTCCAGGACAACGGCCATTACGTTTGGGGAAGCACAAAAGACCATTGGGTCGACGTGCTCCGGTAATAATCCAAGCCCTACATCAAGATAAGATAAGTTTAAACATCTAGACTATCTAGATAGTATAATAAATTATAAAAATCCTCTATCAATTATTACAATGGACAATAGAGCGATTAGCGTAGATACCTTTGAGCGAAATTTTCATTATTTGTTAAAAACGTATTATTTGACACAGTGCCAATGAATCACGGAACTATCACCATTTAAAAATGCAGATCGAATTGTGATATGTTGTAGTTTGATAATGATGAATGTGATATGTCTCTGTAGGATAGATGTACGGACCTACTCGGAGTGAACAACTAACTAGCAATCTCACGCTTATTGTAACAAGTATCGGATAAGGATACACAAGAGAATAATAAGGCTTTGGAGGGTTCTATTTCTTCCAGGATTAAAGTTTTAACCATTAGGCATATTGTGAAAGCACACTGTAAATATCGTCTTTGTCTTTATTTTCCCATCGAAATTTTAATTTAAATTGGATTTTTTTATTTTAACTTAGGTATGAATTATATTCATATAGTATATTTGTTGCTTGTTATTATTATAAAGTAACAAATACCACATAACTGTATTAACTTTAAATTGATTGTCAATTTTCCCGCAGTTCGTTGAAAGTAGGCGGGAACTGGCTGAATTATTCAACGCTATATGCTCGTGCTTTATTAATTACTCGGAAAGCGTATGCAGTCACATTATGATATTTTATCACATTATAGTTCAGGAATTATCTGATCGATAAGCACACGTGCGATGTTCAGACCGATAAGCATCACTGGCGTAGATATTTTAAACAAAGTATGTTTTAAAAATTAATCTTTTTGTCTGCTTATTAATGGAGTTAACTTCCGTTAACGATGTTTCGTCATTTGTGCGTTCCAATTTTTTTGAAATTGTAAACAGGAATTTCAATTCATTACGCTTGCTTGCGTAATTTGGCTCCTCATCATGAGTTTGGATATTGACAAATTTTAGAAAAATCTGAATTTTATGTATAACGGGCCTCATTAGGGAGTTTTTGTAAATCTTTTACAGTTCTACCATTATTGACATCCTTTGGCTACTGATAATATCATAATCATAAAATTTTATGCAAAGCCTCTTTTATCTCCATCTTTAGAAGTTTTTCTTTTAACCTCTTTGATGTTAACCCTTATTCTTTTATAGACAAATATTACGTGTGTTTGTAATTTGAACATTTTTGCACTTCGTTTGTTTTTAGAACACCAAGGGATGTAACCGTTACCAATTACGTTCCTAGATTCAAAAAATATTTCAAATAATATATTTTCTTATTTGATGTAATATATAAAATATAAAGATGATCAAACAGTTGTAGCAAAGAGACTCTTGTTATACAAAAACTTGGAGTTTACACATGGATAACTTACACTTTCATTAGATGGCATATTACAGTTTTGATAGCTCATTGTTATTTACCAATGACAATTTGTAATATTGTAATACGACTTTTTAGTTTGAATTTATTTTTTGAAATCTTTCAACTGGCGTACGTGCTATACCAACGCTGATAAATATTATTTTACACGAAACGAATATTGCAAACATTAGCCTTTCACTATACCGTTGATGCATTTCCCTGACTTGTAAAAAGTTTAGACAGTCAAGTTTGGCTGTATATGCCACTAAATTTTTTCTCTATACATATTTCCACTAAAGCATAAATTATTTTATCTAAAACAAATAACAAAATGTGGCGTAATAAAATTAGATACATTGTAATATTCTTCTTCAACTAATAATACAACTAAACATTCCGTAGCCATTTGAACTTATCCCTTTCTCACAATCACTCAACAAATAAATATACTTGATATTTTATTTCAGTTTCATTATGTGCGTTTCCATACCAGACGTCAACGGAATATTTTTTCATCAGCAAATTTTAAGTTGAATCCCCTTTCAGCGCTCATACGCACTTCATATCACTCAGGGATCATTTTGCCGGGTATTCACGTGAGAATCTGAGATTATTTACATACTTATATCTCAATTTGGCTGATATTTTTTAAAGAAATTCAGTGTAATCAGATTTAGATTATTAATACTTTATTTTATTAAGATGATATTGTACCGCTTGACAGGTTAAAAGTGTTTTATCACAACCTTATGATTAACAATTAATAGTTTAATACAACTTCATGAACTCAAAATTATATTCCACCGATCATTACTTTTATACGAGAGTAGTACGTGTAATGATTTAGTAAAGTGCTACAGTATACGAATTAACTGTGAGCTTAAATTGAAATCATAGGCTTCATCAGTGTCCTACGTCACGGAAAGTTTTCCTATGCAGAATTCATAGGACAAAATATGCTACAACCATTAGTGTTCACCTCAATGACGATTCGCAGTCTTTCTACTACATCATATTATAAGTAAAAGATATTTTGTTAGTATTTACTGGGGGATGGCAATTGAGGAAATCGAATAGAGAGAAAACAAAACCAAGTTTGATCAATGTTTAATCAAATAGAGGAGCCACCAAAATGTGGGCGCGTTGACATAGTTATTGAGATATTTATAATTCATATTTTAATTACACGGAAAAACAATTTTTTACCCGTCAGCAATATTCCATTAGTTTTTGAAGTGACGCGTTAAAAAATTACATCAAAGATAAATATTATTATAGGAACAGATCGGAAGTTAAAATCGTTTCATTCTTAAATGAATCGGGTTATAGAAATAAATATTACAAAACCGCTTCATAGGCGAGAATACTTCTACATATTATACCGGAGAATAAGACATTTCCCTTAGGTACCAAGCAAATATGACAAAGAACTTGTCGGCGAAGGTAAAGTTACACAAAAAGGAGTGATGGAAAAATTCCAAAGCGACAGTAAATACGAAAGTTACTAAGAATAGATATAAGAAAATATTTTGATAAGGATACTAAGTAAGTCCACAAAACATGCTCTACAATACTGTAGGCATTCCATAGAAAAAATCCAACTTTTTCTAACGATTTATCAAATGAATAATAAGCAAAATTTGAAATATATATCAGGTTATTTAATTATAATATTCTTACCCTCACTCTTTTTTATAATTAAGTCCATAGTAAATATCAAAACTATTTTTAATAATATTTATTAAAAATATACCTTATTTTATAATATTAATTTAATATTGCCAATATGGTGCTGCGCTGGCTGATTAAGTCTGTACTACTCTGGTAGCCGGTAGTTCAAGATGGATTAAATATATTATTTTATTTCAATATAAATTTAGTAAAACCTTCTTATTCAACTTTTTCTCCAAAGATAAAGTATACGCCGAAGCCGTGATAGGGTTTGATTTTGATGATTCGAAAAAAATTAGTAATTAAGTCTATTCAAATAAAGATTATTTTGATTTGATTTATTAGTCTAAATGAATACTTTAAGATTTTTCTTTGCTAAATTACTTAGTTCTCTTATATTTACTATTATAAAATTTTAGATTTCTGCTAGAGAACGCAAGACTGATCGTTTTGGAGAAACTTGGGGGAGGCTTTTATCCATCATAGGGCGCCTCCAGGCTGATATAATGATGATTTATGTTTATATTCAATTGAAAGGAAATTATAGCGTTTATAATATATTAATATTATTAAACATAATATGTTCAATATTATTCCACGGTAATCTTTTTCAATATGACTTATTTTTTCATATCAATAATTTAAAACAGCCTCAATTATTTAACTTGTCGCTAAATGAATGAACAATGAATGTATAGAGAATTATAGAGATTTAAGGAGTATTTGTTAAATAATATTTAAAAAATATATAAGTAAATATAATAAGTTATATACCAATAAGTTCTATTTGAAATATGTCAATTTAGAATGCACCTTATAGTTGAAAAAGTCTACCTTTATTTTATTCACGCAGGCAGACGCTATTTCTAACCTGACTGATACCAATAAATAACTAACTCAAGCTAATTGAGTAAAAATAAAAAATGTATTCTGACTGTTTTTAGTTAACCATACTCATACATACAAAAGTAATCATACTAAATATAGATTATATAATAACTAATTATAAGTTAAAAAACCATATCAATCTTGTGAAACAGGAATTGGACCAATAAGGCTGGTAGCATTAACTCGCTGAATAAACTAATTCGTTCTGCGCAATATATGCCAGCTTATTGTCATACAACCATTCGGTAATGTCCATACAATGTCGATGTGCTTCTGTACACCAAGGTCACACACAACGGTCTCAACCCGAAAAGGTTCAAACATATTGCCGTAGATATTATCAGGGGACTTTATATTTCAGATAGTCCAGCATATTTGCGTCTCATAATATGTATCTATTTAGGTCATGTCATTTATAAATATTGTGTTAAATATGGTTAACTAAACAGGTTTATTAAATTTATAGGCATTTGTACGCTGAAAATTTTGTAGAAAGGATACTTGTTTTCAGAAAAATTGGATATAAGACATAATGTTCATAAGCTGTGGGCCATTAAAATAATATTTAACAGATTATAAGAAAAACTTATTGAATGAACTCATACGTAGTTCATAATAGTAAAAATTCTAAACTTTTACTAGAGTATATCATTAAAAATACTGAAAATTGCTTCAGCAAAGTCGTGGAAAAAGGCAATGTAGTACTTATATTTAATAAGCAAATATTGTTCACCTCCTGATGGTTAACATAAGGACTTCCTAGCCAGCTCTACTTAATCGTCCATAAATGACGCCCATTCGGTCTTTTTTAAAGTAACCTATCATAATAATGAAGCGGAGATATGTGCATTTAAATAGTTCCATTCTCAAGATATGTCATTTTAAATGCCTTTTTACTAATATATCCCTGAAAATAAATTTAATTTAATTTAATTCGTAATAATTTCAAGTCCTGAATTTTGCCAAAACTAAATAGATGATTATAATCCGTTAAAAGAATCAGTTTTATAAATGATTTAAATTTTTCAAAACTAAAACTTCTTTTATCCGTGTCGTTAATTCATGTTAAAATTTCAATAATGCTATTAGGGTTACGCTTACCGTCAGACGAACGGTATGTTCCCGTTTTCCGCAATCAATCTTTAACTAGAATAAATATCCTTTCTCTTTTCTTTACAATATTCAGAAGAAATCGTTAACTTTGAGCAAACGATGGAATTTATGATTTATAAGGAAAAAACACTTAAGTTTTTGTAAAAATACATTCATTAGCTTCTTTACGCTACTTAGAGCACTTTCAACGGTATATTTATACTTAAAACACTTTCAGAAGTCAGCTTCAAACTCAAACGAAGTTATTTTGCTTTTATTTATTCATCACCACTTAAGTACAAAGAATAACGCAAATGTGTATAATGGTTGGTGCGGTAGAAAAATATTTATGGTTTCAACGAAATAACTGGAATGAAAGGAAAATATTATTACTTTTTCCTACCAAGCTATATCTTCACCTGCATTTAAGGTAAATAAAGTACAGACTTTATATTGAAGCAGTCTGTAATGACTGAAAGAGTAAATGAAAGTTAAATCAAAAATGAAATGTTATTGTTATGTTATGTTGTTAATGTTGCTGAATTCAAAGTTAAAGTTCCTAAAAATATTCCTATCTCTTTCCTGTTGAAGTGTTGAATTAAAGTGAAATGGAACACAAATAATTTTAAAATAAATTAAAAAAACACAACTACAATCTTTTTTTAAATTATCTTCCTCCACTTTCCTTTCCTTTTTTCAGAAACGTCTGTTTTTTATTCTTCTGTATTATTTTATCCCTGCTTTTAAATTCAGCTGAATATTATAATTCCTAAGGAACAAAACTTCATCTATTCAAAATACGATTCTTACCTTGTGTTTGTATTAATTCATTGTTAAAACTAAATATTTACTTATATGGGTAAAAACATAATTCATCTATTTAAAAATTGAGCTTAAACCCGTTTCCCGTGGACGTAATAGCGTGGTACTTGTATGTCCTATTCTAGAGAGCATTTTAAAAATCCTTTAAAGAAGGTGTCTTTAACCACTCGCGAAGCGTTTATTTGATGATTAAGAACATTATATTGTGCACATCAGACTAAACTAAGAAATAATCTCTCGCGATATTAATATAAATGCAAACAATACGGACGTGCAGCGGAAACCTCAGCAGTTATGCAAATAAAACGCGTGGCCGAAACCGGGGATTAACTAACGTTATGCTAATCAAAAGTCGCTGACTTGGTAGCGCTAGAGCTGCTTGAAAGTGTGATTTAATGTATTGGGTTAGATTTTAGTTTATTTAATACCTAGGCAACAAAGTTCAAAATAAAATCCTCTTTATTTTACCATTCATTAAGGTGTTGCACCAATTTCTAAATGGAGTTGACTTTGTCTAGATCAAAAATGCTCCTATGTGCGACACTTTTTTAGAATTATTATTTATTACTAGTTATTTAACATAATCATTAATACAGTGGACTTTGAATTACCTTGTTACATAAAAAGCAAGTTTTCGAAGTACTTTGCTGCTACCATTTCTACTGATTTTCTTGTGGCGATTTCTCAGAGATCTGATTCTGTCAATTGATTTTACAACCAACAAGTACTACTCATAATTATGCCGTAAGTTCTAACAACTGCTAAATAAATTTGACTACACAAATTTATCGCCTTGATAATATGTAAAATATTTGTGACGGATTTAAATATAAGAATTCGTCTTAAATAGTTTTTTCTAAACAACAATTGACTCAACAGCGCCGCCTCATGGTAAGCAGTAAGAGAAGTCCATAATAGACTTTAGACGGTATAGGATTTATTTCTATTAAACCAAATATCTTCATGCTTGCCCTGACTAATAAGCATATTTTACTTTACGACGCTCAAACTAGAATCCCTTAGTATTTCGGAAACCATAATATAATCTAGTTTTGGGCCGGTTGGGCTTTACGCGGTTTTAGAAGCTTATTATTTAGTTGCTTGAGTTTTGATGAGCATTTAATTGCTTACCTTCGGTTAAGTCTCGTTAACGTTTATGACTCATTATAACTAAGGCCTTCGCCGTTTATGGACCCTTGTTACTGCGTTGTCTCTGAACTTTAGAGATTCTATGATACAATGTTATTTGGGATTTCACTCTGATTTCCACTAGCATCAGTAATAATAATATTATTTGATTGGTCATTCACCTTATCGTATTAAATAGATTTGCTTGATTTAACTACTACCATCAGAATATAGTGGACAGTGTATATAGTTATATTATTGATAGTTTAAATAGAGTATTAGCTATTTCATCGATACTACAACAGATGGCGTGGTTCACGTCAAAACAAATTACGTACTACAATAGTATGAATAGTATTAACTATCATCATAGTGGGCCTAGATACGATCCACTGATGGTTACATGGGAGATTTACACGAGGATTTTGGGCCATAGCACTACCATACTAGAACTCGAGATAATAAACTTTGATTAACCTATCCAGTGTCTAACCATGGTGAAAGTGGCATTGTAGGAGTTAAGGTGCTACATCAGAATAATTGAAAATATTGAGAATTTTACTGATATACTTTTATTGTCACACATTAATATATGATGATATGTATGCGAGTCGCGAGTTGTTGGCGAACGACTGGCGGCCCGCGCTCCGGTTTCGATGCATTTGCGGAAAAGTGCTGCATCGACAATGTGCGGTGTTTTGTACCGTACAGGCATTTTTTCGTTATCGAAACCAGAACGCTCGAACCTCTACGCCAACGAGCTCTTCGAATTGATAATATTAGATATTATTTGTGACAACACTATCGAGAGTATCGATTTTATCTTTAGTATTGTTTCTCACAGACAAGTTCTTAGAATACGATTATTTTAGATCACAATCGTTAAACAAATTTTGAGATCATTACGTGACCGTGATGCTATATTTCTAGGTAATATTGTATTGTTCTTCAAACTTCAGGTTGCTGTTATTGAGGTAACTAAGATTTGTAATCCAAGTTTTGAAGCCAATAAAATAGTTTATAGTGATTGTCGAACTGTTATGAATTAATTAATACAATTAATTGGATCCAAAGTTCCCTGCAATATTGATTTGTCGTTCTAAACAGAATTGTATAGCTGTGACCTGACAATATAATTATCCTGGTGCAGTAGGCAATACCCTGACTATACTTCTATATATACAAATAGCTTAATTGCAAATTAAACAGACAAAATTTGTTCAAAACCCATCACTTATTATATCTGTGTATGGGAATGGTCCACTCTATATAAATAAAATGAATTACTGATATGTACGTCCGCAGATAACTAACGAGTGCACCAAAGTTCACAATTATTTTAAAAAAACTTAGCATTTAAACAGCAACACCGCCTAATAGTAAACTATCGGAGGAGATTATTTGAAGATCGCTAATGGAGCATGTGACATGCTGTCCTAGCTTCCTTAACCTTCTCACGCCTAGTTTGAAGGGTTACATAGGAATGTAGGATGAAGGAGGAAATGCTCGACTAATCGATAAAGAAATAAGTCACGAAATCTCTTTGTGCGTGAAGTTGAATAATTGACAGTGAATACGAATTCTTGTCAATTATCTTTTGTTTTCTTTTGGCTTGTCAATGTTTCTAGTTATGTTACTTTTATTGGGCAGGCTTGCCAGTTTGAAACGAAAAAATGCTAAGTAAATAAAAAACCGTCTTTCATTCTCATTTCTAAATGCTGATGAGACTGTCCATAAACTTCTTTCGCTACCGGGGCTAGCTTTATTTAAGAGTCGTAACTCTTGAGATTTGTGATCCTTTATACCACATTAAACGGCCTTTTTGTAAATATCTTTGAAATATTTAATCTGCAAGTCTTCAATAAAAGTTTGATGCCGCCTTTAATAAACCTTGCCGCAAGTTGTATAAAAAGTATGCATATTTAGAGATAGTTAATTCACTCTAAATAAATAGCTTTAAACTAACATTAAATAATATAATTTATAACTCTTTGATCTAAGTCTCAAAAGTAACTATCAAAGTTTAAACGAGCAAAGTAAAAAGAGTAATTGTTTTGTGTAATATCTTACCAAAATGAAGTCTTATTCTATCGTGGTAGCTTTAAAAAGTCTTACGTACTTTGACTTTTACACTGTTTTGAAAATAAGAAAATAAATAAAATAAGATGAATATATTTAAACGTTGGATGAAGTTCAATAAGCCACATTTTATATTGTTGATAAACAACTAACGCCACAAATCTTCAGATATATCTTCCAACAAATAAATGTCCATTTTCTCACCGTGGATATTGACTACGACACAATAATTTACAAACATTCCTTTTGTAAATTTATCTTCGTGGCCTAGAAAATGAGGTCTTGCGCTTAAAAAGTACCTTTAAAATAAGGTACTGTAAGCATCTAGGCTTTAGATCTACATCAAATTCCAGAAAACCTTATTTTCTTATCTTCTTCTTCTACTTCTCCTTCTTATCTTCTTATTCTTCTTTTAATAGTTTCTGTTTGGCTTTAGAGTAACAAACATGTAAATTTAACAGATTATCATTTTTAGATCAGGATTTTAAGGTCAGGTTATGCAATGAAAAGAAATAAAAAAGGTTTACTACCGATTGCATCATCAGCGGCCTACGTACTTTCATCTACTCGGCAAAGGCCTTTCGATTGTAAAATACTTGAAGTGTTGCCACAATACCACCAAGAACTGTGCTAGCGTCAGAATTCTTGACGAGTAAGAGCGGTTGCCTTAACATGCTGCCGAAGCACGGAAAGTCTCATAATTAGACATTTAGATTAACCCATCAAGTTGCGGAATTGTCTTGGTTCAATAATCAAAATAATAGTTTTTGTACCATTACACCATCGAGGTTCTTATTACTCATTAGAGATATGTAAAGGATAAAATAGGCATTGAAAATGTGTTAACTCTTTCGCTTTTAAAAAAAATACTGTTTGCACACGGGTTGCTATATAATAATATTTTATCGAATCTGTATACGAGTATGAAGTTGTTGCAATAAATAAGCGCGCAATTTGCATGTTCCCAGTGGTTGTCAGAAGATAAAGAACTTGGTTTTGCGCTATAAGAGATATTTGAAATTCATGAGGCCGTCGTTCGATTTGGTAGAGAGCAATATTTATGTACATTACTTGTTTAACTTCGTTTTAATGTTGTTCATCAATCATTGTTGACACAAGGTTCATTTTGCGCCACTTCAATTTAAAATAGAGAGCTAATTCGAAATTCACGCCATTTTGTTTTAGAGTTCGGTGGCATGCTTGATTACATTTTCCTGGCTCTCAAAATAGATTTTATTATTTCCTTCCAATCTTTGACTTAGTTTTAAGTGTTTGACTAATCGCCTGCGTAGTAACATATTCAGTGCAATAGAAATACAAATAGTGCTTTAAATTCATTAATGTTTTTTTATATATACAAAGCACAGCAAATGACTCGACACCACCTGATGATAAGCAGTAGAGGAGTCCATATGTGAAGATAGCTAGTGAAGCTTACGACATACTGCCCTTGTCACCCTCACCTTGCCGACCCAAAAAGTGCTTTTTAAGGCTTTTAAAGGAACCCATGTAAAAATGTATTGTATTGTATTATTAATGTATTTTGTTGTATCGAGAAAAACACAAAATGATAATTACCGCAAAAGATAATGTAACAAATATTGTATGGTTGATTAGAAATCTTAGATTAATAAACGTATATGTATCGAATACGGTAATGCCGAGCTCATTAAATACACATTTAACACCATGATACAGGGTCTTATCGTTTTAACCGCAGCAATAAATCAATTTACTGCTCTAATTAATTCATGTATTGAAAATTCAACACCTGAACTGACTTAATTAATGCTGCGAAAATATTTTTAATTAACATCAGGGGAATCTTTGCAATATTGTACTTGTTTCTTTTATTAATATTATCACTAATGAATACAATACGTTGAAGGGTTTAAAATTTTTATTAAATATATTTATCAGAATTACATTGTCCTTCTAGTGTGATGGCGTTGTATGGAACGCAACTGCCACGATTGGGCGTATATCAGCAAAGATACGAGGTTCTGCTTTCTAGTAAAAGTTTGACTAAGGTAACACTATCCAAATCACCGACCAAACCTTAATGAACTAGCATGTCTCATCTGCCAATATTTGAAGAACAGAACTGTGCTCAGCAAATGAACATATTATATTTCATTTGGCTGTTATGAAACTCGATAATTCGATTAATGGGTATTGCACAACCTTACGGAAATTCATATCAATGGTCATCAGACGACAGAGGTTTCTTTTAAGTTCTCTACTAACCTGCCTTCTCCATTTGAAAAAGAATCTAAGTCAATCCTCAATTTATAAAAATGTGATAATTTATAAATGAAAGACTGAATGTTTTGGACTGTTTCAAAAACATTTATACCTGCCCATTATCCCATTCTGTGAATCACGACCAAGACTAATGGATTCTCTCTCGGTTTAATGAGCAGCTAGCATGTTTTGAGTCCTTCATTTTAATTTGCTTATTTCTAATTGACTACAAACGAGGCAATGCGGTCTGGTGTACAACCTGCGTTAAATAGACGAGAATTTCAAATCTCCTCTTGAATTATTCTCACCAATCTTAACATCCTCTGAAGATTAATATTATCTTAATCTTTGACTAGCTTTTGCTTGCAACTTAACCCGTGTGGTAGAGATTTCTATGGATATAATATTAATAAAGATTAATTTTCCTACGCTTTTTATTTTTCACAGAGTTACGTTGATCTTCTTACGTTGAAGTCTTATATCTGAGAGGAATCGTTATTCAAGATATTGCGTTTTGACGTTATCAAGAGTTACTAATTATTAAGTACTTACGACCTAAATGATGAGGAGAGAAACGGTTCTCCATTTCTACCATCATTACGGCAAAATTAGTGCAAGGTAAGTTTTGGTATACTATGAAATGAAGCAGTAGCTTATGACTCCTACTAATAGTTTAATTCAAAAGCTTTTAAGGACTGAATGCAGAAACATTAATAGTAATATGTATATAAATATCTGAAATATACTAAATAAACAGACAAACATCCATGACATGTGAACAAATATTCGTAGTCATTATACAAATATCTACCGCTACTGGAATTCAAACCCAGGGCTAAGTAGATAGAAATCAAACTGACCACGCGACCAAATTGCTGTCAATAATGTCCATTCATCCATAATAATTCGTTGAAGACAATTTTATAGCTTAGTTTACCCAAATAAAACGTTTCCATTTTTATTTATTTTTTATAAATGTAAACGTAAATCACGACCTATCATAAATTTTGTCAATGCGCTCAAACAATTTGGAAGCCACATATTTTATCTGAAACGTGTTTGGATGATTTTTAACATTTCCGCAAATATATCAATGTATCTGTACTATTTACTTATGAAATCAAAAATACCATTATAATTCAAACCATTTCACAGATGCTGCTTTTATTTTAGGAATTTATACGTTTCAATTTATCGGATGCCGACGAAGATCAGCATGACAATAAAGCGCCGGGCGTGAAGCAAGCTTTCTAAAGTGGGGGCGTTTCAGTTTACGTTAAGAAAAGAACACACTATGTTCACCCGCGACAAACCTTCAAGGAGGCTTGGTAGTGGGCGGCAGCGTCCACCTCCTTGGAGTGCCGAACAGCGAGGTTAGCTTTTATGAAGAAAACACGATAGTGTTAAGATCGTCTTCTGTTTATTTTCACTTTCTTATACTGCTACTTACATTAATCTTTAACTGTTTCTTCTTCTTCTTTAATTATATAAATTTAACATTATTTAAAAAAGTCTGAGTAATGACCTACGAACTAAACGAACCAAAAGTAGCTATATAATATTTAACATAGCTTTTGAAGATTTGGATTTTGCTATCCAAGTCTTCTTAACTCTTAATATGAGTATTGTAGGATGTCTTAAATTGTTAACAGGTATGTCACTATAATTAAATGTTTACCAATTAATAATATTAAACTTAACTTCCAAGTCTAAGATCAATTTATGTACACTCAATAAGCAAAAAATACATTTGACTTTGAATAACTTAGACTTTCAACTTATGTTATACCTAAGATCTATAATTAAGATATACACTATACATTCAGCAACTTCATATTATTTGTATGGCACTGTTAGGTTTTAAAGGTTTGGAAAAGTTTTTTCAGCTGCAGCTGATTAATTATATTTATTATGAATGTAAGAAATAATCTTAAATAATTTTTCTTTTTGGATTCGGAGTTTCACTTTCTTTTGTTTCTGGAGAAAACTTAGCACTAACTCAAAAAAATAATTTTATATTGGATATTTTCACTTACTTTTGTAGCAGAATACCAATGCTTTGTACATTTCCCGATGTGCAGCGCACACAATGCAGTTTGATATTATCTATTTTAAAATGTTTGTCCTTTAAACAATGTACTATTTAGAACTTTTTTTGCGTTGATGAAAAAATTATAATAAAGTCTTTATCTGTCTATCTATCTAATTTTGATTTGGTTATTGGTTATATTTAAAACTCTTTTTATTTATAATTTTGAGTGTTATTATTCTAGGGTAAAGGTTAAATGGTATTTACGACTTGCCTGCCGGCTTGTCGTTCGTTAAAAATACTGGGATAACTTTAGAAAAAATACGAAACACATGCATATAAAATTTGAAGGTTGCCCAATTCCCCTGGGATCAAATACTACCATCATCAAATACTGATTTGATGACAATGTGACTGTGAATCTTCAGGAGTATGCACTATCAAATATAAAAAGAATTTTGAAAATTGGTTCTCAGATGACAGAGAAATCACCTGACAAATATACAAAAAAAACCCTTTTTTAAGTTGGTTAAAAATAGTTTGCAACAAATTTTGAATAAAACATTTTCTCCCAAAAACAAAATTATAAGCATTTGTAACATCAATTCTTGTAAGTAACTTACATTTAGATCGTTCCTTTCCATGTTTCAAAGAACTCTTCGAAACTTTATGGAAAAAATCTTAAACCATTCAATTTACTTGTGTAGGTAATTGGGTTTCTTCCAAACTTTTTCAGAAATTTGAGAGAGGATTATACAGTGTAACCTCAGCTTGTCTATATTCAAAGTGAGAGTATTTTCATTCAAGTTCACGTTCTTAAGCGTTTCGTTGAAGGCATTAATCGAAATTTGGCGTATTCATCTCGTTATTACTGTGCAAACCGAACTCTCTCGACGATTTTGGCATTTTTCGGATTAAAGAATCAGGCAACCTTTTGATATATAGTATGTTTTTACGCATAAAGTATGTATAAACTTGTAATAGAATATACTTCTTAATTTGTTTTTTTTTAGAAATTTCACCTTTTCAATGTCATTAAATCCGCCAGATACAAATAGTAGTCTTTCTGTCAAAATAAGCGAATCGAATGAAGAAATTACAAAAAAAAAAATATTTTATTACAAAAAAGGAAAAATGCAACACAAGCCACGTATAAAATTTGTGGCGTTTATGGACCTAATGCAGTATCAGTAAGATAAGCATAAAGTTGGTTTAAGTATTTTCTATCCGGGAATTTTGATGTCAAAGATGCACCTCGCTCTGGTCGCCCTGTTACGGATAAAATGGACACTATTTTTGAAAACGTGGAGCAAGATCGGCATATCAGTAGTAACGACATTGCTGAAGAACTGGGACTTGACCACAAAACAGTTTTGACCCATTTGAAAAATCTGGGTACACAAAAAAGCTCGATATTTTGGTATCACACGAGCTCACTGAAAGAAACCTTTTGTGATTCTTTATTGAGACGTAATAAAACCGTGTTTGAAGAAATTGATAACTGGTGATGATAAGTGCATCACGTATGATAAGATTTCCACCTGTTTCGGTCTCCTCAGAATTCTTTAGGCAGTGTCAGGTTAACATCAAGAGAGGAGTACCAAAACTTCTTGTTGCGTTTTTTTGATCAGAAGTCCCAAAATGTCTACTGCAACGGGATCATGTGTCTACCTACAAGATGGCAGAAATCCGACGAATAAAATGGCACATATATACTTTAATTACATGTAAATAAAGTTAAAAAAAAAAGTCATAAATTTCGATATAAAATCCGAAGAACCTTTTTCCCCGACCTATTATTTTGTTAGTCCTTTCACTGGTACTTAAATATTTCATGTTACCATTTGATGGTCACATTTTTTGTGGGCCGTTTCATGTTGTTGAAATTGTGTACAAAATAACGAAAATTTCAAGCGGAATATATAAATTGATATTAGCTTCCCTTCATAATGTCAAGAAATATATTATGATACCAAATATATACAATCAAGAGATTTCATCGAATTATAATTATGTCAAAAGTGAATTGATATTTTACTGGACACTGAAATGTAGTCTCATTTACGACATATTTACTTTACTGAGTCAGATTAAATTGTAAAATGGAACAAAATAAACATGATAAAAAAAGTCAAACGATAATGTCTAGATTAGTTTATAATTAACGCCCACGTCAGAGAAAGAAGACAGCATCCCAGTACTAAAGTTTACACAATTAACAAATACAAATTTCTAGCATAAGTGTAAGAGTGATATGTGTCAGTACGGTACGGATTACTATAAAAGCACGTGTGTGTATATACGTGCGTGCATTAGTGTGTGTATGCGAAAGTAGAATATTTCATAAGAAACTACCATAAAACTTTTCATTTTAGGTTAAAGTTGTAAGCCCATCTGCAGTTACGAAATGTCATTATGTAGATTTAAAATTGGATTGATCTTATTATAAATCACTGGACCTTTATAATAAAAAATGACGCTTCATTACGATAAGACGACAGGGGATGCAGGTATAAATCTTGTGAGGTCTCCGAAGATGCCTTGTCAATTGAGGGTTCGAGGTTAGCTGGGAATGTTTCCGAAGTACAACTTAAAGTAAATAAATTTAAATTAAAAGACTACTCTAAAGTATTAGTATTTTTATTGAGTTTTAACAAAAACCATTGAAAATCTATTTCAATAGCGACACTAACATGAATTGATTTCCTTGGAGTTTAGATTCAGAATACAAATGTATTCACTGCAAAGAGGGTCGGTTTACAATTTTTCATTAGATACCCATAGCTAACCGTGGCTAGCTGCTGCTGCTTAATCCGGCCTTATTTATGAGCTCAAAGCAAGCAAGTAGCACACAATACAAACACTGCTCTATAAAATAGTGACCATGAACTGGTAAAAGTTTTATATTTTAACTATCTTCTCTGTAATAAACATTATAGTTTATTGTATTGTTAAAATAATGAATAATTTATACTTTGTCGAGAGAATTTTGCTTGGAAATGTGTAATTATTTACCTAATGTGCGATCTTGAAAATATTTGACTACAGACAAATTAATTCTCCTTCGCGTAAAATGAAACCAGAATGCATCTTTGTTGATTCGAGATGTTGCTTGAGTTGAATTACTATAAATTGATCTAATTAATTTTTCAAAATATTATGCCGATAGCTTTTTTTCTTAAATCTTGACGAATGTAGCGTAATAACCTTATCCAAATAACGTCATTACTTATCTTATGTCTATAAACTACAAAACACAATAATATAACAGATACACAATATATATAGACAATATTCAATTTTCACAAATATTCTAGACGTTGGTGTCATCTTAGTTTCAAAACTAACCTTCATTCCACGTTTAGATTATATCACCGAAAAGGTGTACAAACAGCTGCGTTTTAAATTGCGAGTTGGGGAAACTTTTAAGAATTCTTTCACAGATAAAATTTTATATAATAGTTTCATTCTTAGTCGTCTTGAATTTGTCTGCGCTGTTTGGAACCCGTGTATTAGGAAGAATTATTAAAATATTATTGAATTTATCATTTGGAAATGCGTAGCAACTGTTCTGTAATAAGGGGTATAAAAACACAAATGTGGGTTTGTTCCTCAATAAAAAATTATTCAATCCCACCGGTTTTAGCTCACGCTGCTAGAGAGTCCTTCTTTGCTAAAAATCCCTTTGGAAGTGTCCGGGATTACAAGGGGTATCTACAGTCCTGTTTTAGCAAGCTTTACATTGGCCTTGTAACGATTGCTACATTATATTTAGCAGGAGAAACAAGTGAACAGTATTTCGCCGCCTAGCCCGTAGTGGAAACCACGTGCCACAGGTCTAGGTTCCATTCCCAATGGGGCAGATATTTGAGCAATTTTTTATTAGTGGGAAGGCTTTTTCTTAGTCCAGCTGGCTAGTTAACATTTTTAACTTAATTCATACAAAAAAAATTCAGTTTCAAAAAGTTCAAAATTTTATTTTGTATTAGTTTACACTCCAGGGTTCATCGAAAAAGGGCTGTGTTGGAAGCAGAAACATATTTTTACATGAAACACTCATGTGTCATAGATTTCCATGTACAGTTATTACTATACATGGAAATCTGAGGCTCTATAGGCACTATATATACAATCAAGGCACTCGGCGATGTAGTTACAAAAAGCTCATCCTCTAGAAGTCACTTAAGCAATTGCTCCCGTTTTGTAGCAATGACTAAAATTTATCAGTCCAAAATGGGAAATGGTGGTATAGTATCGTACAAAACTCGTCATGTGATTCTCCTACCTATATATTAAGTCTTGTACTTAGGAAAGAGACTTGATTCACCTTCTTACCATCTAAATAAGGTACAAAAACTTCTAGCTGTCGCGTCTTACAAACTTCAAAGGTTTAAATTAACACAGTTCGTAATACGACCCAGGCTACATGAACTCATTGTTCGAACTACGCAAGTTGTCATTATGCCAAGCTATAAAATGAATTGTTTCTAAGAAGGACGAACTTTGAATCATTTGAGGCATACCTTTCTAGCACCGGGAAACTTTAAATGACATGTGGTAGAGTTAGGGTTGCCTCTAATATTGGTCGAAGTTAGTTTTAAGTACTTGATTTCAGCATTTATTACTATTTATGATGTAGTAAATGTTCTACTGCACCTAAGATTTTTTGGGTTAATAGAGGTTTTGGGCAAGATAAGGAGCAATCTCTGCTTTGTATATTGTTATATAATTGTTTATATTTATTACTTGTTGAGTTATTTCTATAAGTTACCGCATTTGAAATATTTGCAGAGGAAAACAATTATCTTTTATCTTATAAACATCATAGTAAAATAATGCCTCATACTATAAAGGCATAAAGATTAAAAGGCATTTGATCTAAAACCAATCAATTCATGTGGGAACAAAATTAACTTTATTGTTTGAATGATATTTTGAAATAAAAGTATCGGTAATAATTATACAAGTTCTAGTGTAGTTAGCAAAGTAGAAAAACGGAAGCCAAAACTTCCTTTTTGGCCAAATTAAGTGCGTGAACACTCATTTCGGCTATATTAGGAGTACAGAGGACATAAATAAAAACTCATTTCTAACTAAAATATTATGGTTGTGACAGCCCTGAGTCAATTAAACACGTTGAATGAAACATTTGAATCCCAGGGAAAATAGCACTCCTTAACCTGTGCTTCTGAGGAGTGAACTGATCAAAGTTTTAAGAAATTTTTGGTGTGTATAGTTTCTAAAGTACCCAAAAAGACCCTAGTCATTAAGGACTGTACAATTAAAAGGAGACGTTAGTTATATGGTAAGTAAGTTCAAGTAGCCATCCCAAACTGTTCCATTAATGTTTTCGTAAAGTTTATAATTATACCTCTATACATATATATATACATATAAATAATCTTAATGGTTAGTACAGACAACATCCTTTCAAATGTTACGATTGCGCAGCTAAAACCGTATTCATTGCGAATAAAAAAAGGTAACAAGGTTGAACTGTTGATGAAATATAGCTATTAGAAACGACCTCTGCTAATCTCAATCCAAAAAGAAAAGTATAAATTTTTAGTATCTATATTAGGCCTGAGGACAGGGTTGACACATTGTAATAATTATTTATTGTCATGCCAATATAAAAACAAGAAGATTTTGTTATTGCAACCGCATTCCCCTCACAAAGCCAATATGGTTTTATGGCCCAAAGTGACTGTACGTTTCTTCCATATATGAAGGCATATGCCCAGCATTTGTACATATATAGGCGAAAGATGATTGATGATGAATATCGATTCACCTTACTAAAAATTAAATGCTTTAACTATTGTACCACATTGTATATACTTCAAAGTTATCTATATAATCAACTCAATAATCATATCTGATCTATTCACCACTATTGGTATTCTAATACATCTAATACGTAATGACAAGCTGTAACTTTGCATGTAATCCATAATTAGCATAACAAATCTCACATTTGAACAATGTATCTACAATTTACGATGGAGACAACATTTGCTTTGCCTCAATAAATTGATGTAACAGCTAAATCAGAATAACAGATACCTATCATTTGCAATAATTGGGGAATATTTCATTTGAATCATTGCCACATAGTTTATAAACTCATTAAATAAAATTTGAGGAAACTACAAACTAAAAACAATGAATTCCTTGACTTTGCTTCATAACATAATACATATCTTCTGCATTACACGAGATTCATTAGCATTTGATACCTACTTGAACATAATGAAACATTTCGATCATTTTTGCGATGCTATCGTTTATGTTTCATAAAAATTTCTCGACCATCTGGCGTTGTCGTATGCAGTATCTCGAGTATGCTCCAGTAAAATCATTTATGTTCGTATCTATCTATATCTTCTTTCAAAGATTGCGTGAAACGTCGTGTGCGATATTAGAGTATTGAGATCGTTTATTAAAATTTGTATATTGTATAAATATCCTTTGTTTTTTGCGGAGTGTAACGTTCACCGTTGCAATTGATATTAAAATCCTAATTGGCACTCTTGACATTTTTTCAGAGAAATAAATTTTAGCCGTACAATTCTCTTTTATTGGTTCTGTTATTTATATTATCTTGTAAGGGATGAAGAAACATTTTTTGCTATTTACTTATATCTTACTTTAGAAGTCGGTTATGTAAAAAGTATCAGTCAGGGCCGTATCGTCAGTGATGTTAAGTCAGAGCTGTCAATTACATACTTAATTAAACTTTTCATAATCGACCGATGATATGTTCCACTGAAAGTGTTTCTGCATCTTCCATCAAATAGGTTCTTAACTCCACCTACTATTAGATAGAGGGCAAGAACTACCCCGTTAGACAGTTTTTGTCACAAATTAATTTAAAATATCTTTAAGTGCTTACTACATTTTTCGTAGAGTATTGACCGTATAATCATTATAAAATAAAGGATTATATGAGTGAAAAGCTGGATTTTTGAAGTTCAAATTATGAAGCAACGCGTATAGTATTTGTACGAAATTCAAGCGAATGATTTTTATATGTATGTTACGCGATATCTCCATTAATTTTCATCCGATTTTAACAATTATTTTTATTTACAACAAAGTATTCTGCAGATATCAGAATACTTTTTAATTGGTCTCCTATAAATATCATCTGTATTTAATGAAGATATTCCGAGAGAGAGAACGGATATATATAACTCTATAAAAAAACAGTCACAAAAATCTATAATGCCGACGGCAGTTTTATCTTAGGAATAAACTAATAAAAATCGTTAAAAAAGAGTTTCAAAGAAATCTAAAAAACTAAATTCAAAACAGGGTAGGTTCTTATTTAATAATAAATAATTTAGGAAGTTATTTTAAAAAAAAACAATTCAAATGCGGATAAAACTTTAAACCGTTCTCAAGTAAAATTTATAAGGTTTGATAAAGACGTTTACTTTTAGACCGGTGGACAGATTCTTTGCTATATTTAACCAACATCAAAAAAGAGGTTCTCAATTCATTTGGAACATACAGATATTTCATACGACTCATTTAAGTATTTTGAATGATTTTAAAGAACTATTCTTACTACTGACCAACATACATTGTCAAATCCTTTGCTGTGCTTTTTATAAAAAAAAACGATACCATAACGAAAGTTATGTAGATGTGTTTTCATTTAATTCATATATCAAATGTTTATGAATCTCGCGTGGTACAGTAGACATTTGCGGTAAAGAAAAATCAATAATATATAATATAGACATTTAATTTAATTACCATACAAGAGTCATCAAGATATTAAAAAATATATTCTCCTCGATTTGTAGTCTTAGTTTTTATTTTTCCTTCAAAAATTCCACACAGTTATCCGCTTCCATTTTCGAATTTTTGCAGGGACCATCATCGGTCCAATTTGAGCATGCCTGTTGAATGAAAAAGTTTATTTTAAATAAATTATTCTCATAAAGTAAGAAGTTATCAGAGAAACCATAACAGGAACCTTTTTTGTTAATTGGGTTTTTTTCAAGTACACTTTGAAATGTGACAATTCAGACATAATTGAAATTTAATTTTCTTTAGGTTCCCAGGAATAAATCTCGACTTGAATGAGTTCTCGTTAAATAAATTTAATGTTGGTAAAATTATTACAACACGTCTTGATTTACGAGGAATAATCTAATTGTCCAACTTGGTATGTTCAATTTCCAAAAAGAGGTAAATTGACGAATCCAACTCGGCTGGGCGCGTTTGGGGTGCATTGCAGCATATTTTCGGCCCATCTACCGCAGAGTCTCAATACAAAAGTCTTCAATACGAGTGTGTTGCCTTATGGATGACTTATGGATCTGAAACGTGGCCGCTTACAATGTGCCTCATAAGAAATCTCAAAATCACCCAAAGGGCAATGGAGAGAATTATGCTCTGAGTATCATGGTGTGATAGAATCAGAAACGTTGAGATTCGCAAGAGAGCTAGGACTACCGTCGTAGCCCAAAGAATTGAGAGCCTGAAGTGACAGTGAGCAGGGCACTTTGTAAGGAAGACTGACGGCCGTTGGGGCGGAAATGTCCTCGAATGGTGGCCACGTACTGGGTCGTATTTGCAGCGATGGTAGGCCTCCCTCAAGGTGGACTGACGATCTTGTAAAGGTCGTGGCAATGTGCTGGATGCGGTCAGCGCATGACCCAGCTGTTTTGAGATTCTTGGGGAGGCCTATGTCAAGCAGTGGATGTTTCTTCGCTGATATGATGGTGATGATAAATCTAATTGTTATTCCCAACAATTTTTATTTACGTCATCAAAATCACATAAATACGAAAAGGTAAAAATTCACTTCTTCAAATAAAGCATTATTTGGATTATCTATCTAAGCAAGAAAGTGGATAATAAATTTGGATTGATATAATGAGAATAATCTATCAATTTAATCAGTTTTACGAGATGAATACACTGTAGATGCTAGATAAATTCAAAGAGCATGAACGAATTTCTAACAGTTTCTGTCATCATCGTTATACATCTATATCTTTTTGTCAGATACAATCATCTACTTATATAATAAAAGCATTAATAACCTTTATACAATGCTGAGCATAGGCTTTTCTAGATTCCTAATGGGAGGCTGTTCTCACACAGAAGGAGACAGCAGAGTGGAAACGTTAGGAGGATCCTCTAGCCACTTCTCTCCACTCCCACGATAGCATCACGCAGGCAACCTCGTCTGGGATTTTGGGAGTAGGGAGAAAATCATGAGGAGATATTGGGCGAATTAGGTCTCCATAACAACTGTGGCTAACGGCTTAGCCTGCCTCTTAATTACGGAGAAATATAAGATAAGAATTTCTTTTGACGCTTCCATAGGCCTACCATGGTGAAAGTTGATTTCGCTCGAATTTCCACGCCATCAAGCTCTTCAAGCATTTTTATTTATGAGCTCTAACTTAATTAATAACTTTCATATATATTGTTACGCCATGTTATACTATACTTACAACAAACATATTCAATTCTACGCATCGATTAAACTTCGCTGCTGGGCACATGTCAGGAGGGCCAATCTTCTCGAAGCCACCATTAAAGCATTGTTCCTTGACTGCAGCCACAATTTTCGGTGCGCTTGATAAGAAACTCGTAATTTCCTTTTCCGCTTTAGTTTTATCTATTTTACCATCAGGTGTCCCGTAACCTCTCTTGGTTGAAAAACATATGTCGCGTGCACACTGTAAGAGAATTGTTTTAGATTTTTATTAGTGTTTCTCTTTTTAGCTTCACTTTTCATCACTCATTTATTTTTTCTAGCATCTCATTGAGAAATGAATACTACTATAATATAAGTTATTTATGTATATAATACAGATTGAATAATCTGTTGTTTTTAAAGTACTTGACTCAGTTCAACCGAACGCAGAAAGACACAGAGGAGTTATAAAAAGCTTTTACAGAGGTGTTTATAGCCATAGACTACTTTCAGTACAAATTAAAACATAACTTTTGGTTATGTTTTTAGACGACCTTGCTACTTGCTGCCTAAAACGTTACAAGTTCCACTGCTTTCTTCCTCTCTAACATATTATTGTACGTACCGATGGTATTCCTGGTAACTGCAAGCACTCTTTCAGATTGTTTAACACCTCTTGTGACACTGTTGGAAAGTCCTTACAACAGTGGTGCATTGTCTAAAAGTTTGAAACATTTTAAATGTTAATAAGTAACCTAATATTTATACTCTATATAACTTGAATATCTTTCCATAACCTAGCCTTATTCAAACTTTATCCAGGAATAAATGTTAAATGTTTGAAAAAAGGAATATTTTAACAGTGAGTAACTTGATACTAAAATACAACTTCTAACTATACACTTACTTAAACCTAACAAAAAATTAGCGTACAAATAAATAATTTAGATTAAAGGTTACTACTTTACAAAAAAAGGTTTAAGCCATGTATTGTTAGCGAGTTTTGTCATGTCTAATTCAATAAAGAACTAGATCACCAAGTACTTAAGAACAGTTATTAGAAAGGCTGCATTTGCACTAAAAAAGTTGTTCGTTTTTCTTTGGAGAATTACAATATTTGTTGCGCGAAAAATAAACAAATTGTTTATAAACTTACTAAAATTTTGCTACAATGCTTCAAAAACTCTTCTTTTTCAATCTGAAATAGATTTAATTTAAATTAAATAAACACTAAAATAATGCACCATTTTATAAAGCTTATTTTACGTAAAAAAATTAAATAAGTCCACTCGAAAAAATTCAGAAATACGTAAGATCTGAAATAGATTTAATTTAAATTAAATAAACACTAAAATAATGCACCATTTTATAAAGCTTATTTTACGTAAAAAAATAAATAAGTCCACTCGAAAAAATTCAGAAATACGTAAGATAATATTAGTAAAATATGGTATATAAAAAAATACCGCCGACACTGCCACTGCAAATACAACAACCAACATAAAACGATGCATGTTGTCTGTTTAGAAATGAACTCTAATCTTTAAAACATAAAGCAATGCTTTATATACTACTCATAATAAAGCTTAATTCTGCGTGACCATTAAATTGCAGAAATTGTCGCAGTTAAACGATGGATGCGCAATTATATTTGATTGTCTGTTTGTATTTTTATTCATAACAATATAACAGTGTGCTGTTAAATACGGAAACCTTTTTCTATAATAGTATAACAAATTGTAAACCTCAAGGCAAGGACCTTTTGTCGCTTAGATTCCTGTACTCAGAATTAAGCCATTTTCAGAGTTTTTAAAATCTGCTATTGATGAGTTGATTTTTCCCTAATGGAAGAAAAAGTTAAAACTGTGTACAGAGACCCATTACCACTAGGTAGGCGAGGAGTTAAGAGATTAAATGATACGATGAATTTTAAGAAGTAACGAATTAGCGTATAGAAATGTATAAACTAAAATGTATAGGACTATCACTGGCCTAATAGTAAGATGAGAATGTTAAATTAATTGTTGAGTTCGTTCGCTTACATCAAGTAAGCGAACGAACTCAACAATTAATTAGTTATAATAAAAATGTGGATTTTACAATTAGGTCGAAGTTGTGCTGATGTGACAAATAAAAAATAATGGACGTACTTGCAACAAACTGTATTGCAATATAGCTATGAAAAACAGCAGTGTGGAGATCAGGACAGAGCCTTTCGCTGTCTGTGTCATCATAAATTGCATTGCACTAAGCCAGTGATTCAGTTGCATAGCTAAGCTAATAAATGTCAGATTCACCCTAGAGCTGATTTCATCCATTAACATATAAATTAAAAATTGGCAGGTATATTAATTCATTTTTAATCGACTCTACCACCTCCGATAAATACTTTTGTTAAGCAGAAGACTGACAAAGCAGTTTTAAATAAATAATTTGTTTTTCGTCGTATAATCGTAGCCGTAGTCTCAGGTACTCCCTGATAATTTTTGTGATGATGATGATAGTTTTGTTTACGCTACACTTATAAGTTGAATGGTATTATAATCTTTTTATAAATCATATCTGTTATTGTTATGCTATTTTTTTACAACTTTGTAAACAAGAACGCATTTACTGTTTTAAAAAAAAAATGTTATGATTATTTCACGAAATAGTTGGAAACCTACTTGTGCTACACTCGTATATTCATCTATATCTGTCAATCATGTTCATTAGTAACTACAAAGCTTCCGATAAGCAAAACTTTTAATGAATCTAAGTTTTAGCGATAACCGTAACGATAGTGTAGTTTTTGCGTATTTTGTCAGTGTTTTCTCTCTCTCTCTCTCTCTCTCTCCTCCTAAAACATTAAAGTTAAGGTC
Source organism: Acentria ephemerella (assembly GCA_943193645.1). NCBI lineage: Eukaryota > Metazoa > Arthropoda > Insecta > Lepidoptera > Crambidae > Acentria > Acentria ephemerella. Next base: position 10,080,633 of record OW971881.1, on the reverse strand, counting down.
AAGGTATAAACCAGTTTCCAATACCATTTATTCGGAATATCCAAAATATATGCCTAAATATTTCATGTTTTTAAATAATTGCAGTTAAGTATAATCACTATTAAGTTTTATTTTCGAATAAGGTCAGTTTTTGATACAACTTCACAGAAGAGTAAATTACCCCATTTGAAAACTTCAAACAATTTTCCATATTGGGTTTCATTTTTGGTTAGAGCTATATAAAATATAGCATTTACATTGTATGCTTACGCTAAACGCTGCTTATATTTATTAATCTACATTGTTTATATCTGTTTACAAAAACAATACTGGCGAAAACTAATGCCACTAGTATCTTTGAACACAAATAAGACAGAATCAGATTTAAACAGGACTAAGTTTAGTCTAATTTTACGTTAATAATGATGCGGTTTTCTCTTATCATGAACCTCTGTTTTTTTTAGGATTTTTTTTCTTTTCGGTTTAATATATTCCCTTATAAACGCTTGAATTTAGAAATCAAACGTTTTCAGCCTGCCGCAGACAGATAACGCAATGACGTCATAAAATCAAAATTCAGAAATCGCTTATACGACTGTGTTCACTCAAACGATTTGAATTCTCAAGTAAATCGATTCAATTCGATTTGATTATGATAGTACCTACCTATAGCGCAGTTCATATTTTATGATTTCAAATAATATTAGCGAATACTAGTAAAATTTAACAAAGTTGTTTGTTAAATTTTGAAAATCTTATAGAATTTAGGAAGAAAGTAAAGTGTTTTTAATAGTTAGATTAGAATTAAAAGAATAAGAAGAAGGATTAAAAAGTTAAGAATCATAAGAATGATTTAATACTTGGTAGACCAAATCGTAATAACATTACTAACAAATTATGATACGAGCTGGTATGGACAGACACCTGATTACTTATTGATATCTGTCCAAAAACAATCGACGAAGGAATTTATCATAATTCACTTTTTATCGTTGTACGTCAAAACGAGACGGAATATTCTATAAATATTCCATGGTTCCTGTGAATAAGGTTTCTCTGTATACAAAACCTACCGAAGACAGAATATTAACATGAGACATGGTTTTTTCATAAGATCATTTAGATTTATTTATAGTACGGTTTAGAATAAAGGAAATACGTATATTTTTAATGCTAATATAACGTACTTACGAAATAAATTATTTAAAATAACACAATGATAAAATAGTAGGTGCGCGCGTATAAACTAGCGCACACATACATAAACACACATACAATCACACACAAACACACCACACACACATGCGATAACTGACTTTTGTTTTGTTTTATTGATATTTTTTTTTTGTTTGTTTTTTCTCTTTAGTTATTTTATAGTTATTTGTTTGAATGTGTCTTAATGTATTTTGGCTTCCTGATGATTCTTTGGTAAAATAATGTGTTTCTCTAATTGGCTTGTGTTTTGTTTATTATATTATATTCTGTGTGTGTACAAAATTGCTGTTGAAACATTGTTAAGATAAATAAATAAATAGTTATCTATAGAGTATAGGTCTGGTGTCTTATATAGATAGAAAAATGAATGAATATATTTATTTAATAAAGTTAAATAGTTATTTAATAAAGAAATAAATAAAGTATATTATTATTTTAACATTAATTTTAAATCTTCCCAATCCCTCGACGGCTCGAGGAATGGGAGAATACCCCTCGACAGAGGAGGCCAGACGGCCGAGGGTCAGGACGACAGAGAGAGGAATCGGCGGACAATTCTGGCGTTATCGAGTAAGGTATTATTATAATTGAGGTATTATTATTTTTTTTTAATTGAGTTGAGGTATTATTATAATTATTAATGTTTTGCTATCTCCGACTTATTCCAATAAACTGTGGGTTGTTCCATTAGGCGGACAATATTCAAACACAACAGGTTAAATTAAGAAGTTATTATTACAGAAGACGAGAGAAATTTTCAACAGGTATTGAGAATAGGGATGAAGACAGGGTTGACAAATTATAATAATTATTTATTATCATTTCAAATCACTGGATAAACATTACAATATCTTCTAACTTTTACTATTAAACTACTTACATTTACATTACATTTAATATAGCTATCAAACAGAGTTACTCCACGTTGCATACAAAATACGGAGACGTGACGTCATACTGCATTAGATGTTTCTTTTTATGAATTGCTTTGGCGGAATTCAGGTCACCCTTGCGAGGGGCAATGGAGTTACCGGGAGGTTTTAGAGGGTATTCCCACTTTATCGGATACTGGGCGAGCCTTACACATGACAACCACTTAGCCAGTGGCGGATAAGTCCATAAATGGATTTCTTCTCTATAAAAAAGGAGCGTTTTAGGGTAAGCCAAAAATGTAGTATTCAATTGTTATATCTAGGGGAGTATCCATGCTCTCAAAACAATTATCTCACGATTATAAATACGGAAAATAAAATTGTTATCGTGCCTAATGTAGTTATAGTGTTAAAATTGTAAAACGGGCCGGCCGTTTTACAATTTTAATAACTTGTAATGTTATTATGCTTTATAAAGTTGTGGGCACTCAAACTGCTAAAATGCAAGTTTACCCCTGTCCAAAGTTCCCGCCTGTCACCAGTTTCCGTGCGATGAAATATGTCACGACCACATCTGTTCTTATAAGTTATTCTCCAATTTACTAAATACCTAAATTATTACATGCGAATTTTGGTTTGCCACTTAAGAGCATTTATGGAATTTAATAAGCATAATGAACATCGTCAAAGAAAAGCTCGCTCATTTTCATGTGTTAATCCCTATATATGGCATAGCCGTGTAAGTGATTCTGATGAGGAAATAAAGCGACTTTCGCCATTATTAATCCCAGATGGATCTGTCAAAATTTTAGATCCTTCGCTCCTCCAGACTTCTGAGAGAACATCAAGTCATTGTTACTAATAGTGCTTTCACTTACCAACGAGCATTACCTTGTTCATGGCATTAGTCCTTTTCGTATATTTACAATGTAGAAATACTTGTCCTGAGCAGACATATTGTACCCATACTTTATTGCACTATAAAATAATGTTACAAGATTATATTTAAACACTGTTCTTAATTTATGTTAAATTGATGGTGGGATTGGTGAGTACATTGGTGTACTCTTCAAAATTCTTTAGACAGTGTCAGGTTAACATCAAGTGAGGACTGCCAAAACTACTTGCTGTGTTTTTTGACCAGAAGTCCCAAAATGTCTACAGCAACGGGATCATGTCTCTGCCTACAAAATGGCAGAAAGTTTACGATGAAAATGGCATATATATACTGCAATTAAATGTAAATTTAATTTTGAAAAAAAATGTCTTGAATTTTCATATAAAATCCAAAGAAACTTTTTCTCCAACCTATTTTATGGGTACTTGACAGAAAACATAGCTGTATAATCAAATGCCTAATCCTACCTAAGCTTGAACGAAACTCTATTATATCTTCATCTGAAAGCTAATGAGATTGAGTTACGAAGTTAACTTGGTTGGGAGTACAATAATATCCCCATGGTAATATTGTACAGTTTTCCAGAATTGAAAATCTTTAATGTACTTTTGAAATAATGTTATGTCTGATTAGGTCTAGAGTTGTAAGAAGATCGAAAAAACTTAGTTTTCAGAAACATTTTGTCATTTGAGTTTTATCTTGATTTTGCTTCCTATTGGTCCTTTCAAAGGTGAAGTGACAACTTATGGAGCGGCAGAATGGGACACCCAGAAAGAGTCCTTTAAATCCCGTTAAATCTCATTACGTTACAAACTACTACACTACGTCCACACTAATTTATAAAGAAATATTTGGTATTTTTTTGGTTTTGATATTTGTGTTGGTATTGTATTTAATAGATGATTTTAGCTTCATTATAAATGCCAATAGCATCTCGTTTGTGATGAATCCTATTTTACAGTCACATTTCAGGGCTATTGAGGAAATTTTCTTTGTATTATTATCACCCCAGACATAGATATCAGATTGCGTCTCATATCTGATTATTTACATCATGGTTTTACTTAAATTTCTTTTTTTTTTGCTTATTACCTACGATTACATTAGCAATTCCATTTATATTTTCTTAAAATTGAAGTCCTGTGCTTAAATATTTATCATTAAATTTGCAATTGTTGACATTTAAAGTTTTATGAGAATTTTATCATATTATTATGATATGGGTTAGAGGTACTTTATCCTTACTAAACAATTACTCTGCTTAATAATTTAATTGACAATATTATGACTTTATTTCATATGCTAAGTAAAATTTATCAAACAAGGTACATACTAAGTAAGTTGTTTTTGAGTATTTCTCTTCTTGAATTGGCTAATGTACAATAAAGATATATTCTATTCTATTCTATACTTAACAAAAATGCATATTTTGTTGCTCAGTTTATCAGTACCTACGTACAAAGACAATGGTATAATATTAGCATAGAAATAGGTTCACGATAGTAGGCGATCGTTATCGATTGTAATTAAATTGCCAGCATTGTCTTAGACAGTTGTACGACCAAAGATCGAAGTCTCATTAGGGTTTTATGCATTTTCTGTAATCACAAAAGTGTACAACGTATAAATTTTGACAATTAAATTTTAGAAGTAAATAAGAGGCGACTCCCTAATTACGATTTAGTTTAACAGAAAGGTCACCCTACGAACACACTATTTTTGTGAAATATAAATATATGAATTTATGAATATCTACCATAATTTTTTTGAATTTATCGCAGTGTATTTTTATTTGAATATAACGTATTTTTCTTTACTTTCGCCATCTATTTATATAAAAATACTTGTTATAGATAAGTAAGACAATCCATTCGTTACTGGCTGAGTGACATTTTAACACCATATTTATTTATCATATTATAAACGAAAATAGTTTTGTGACGTATGTCATTTATATATGTGGTATACTGCTTGAAGCCGTATACGCGATACTGAATCTTGAAGCTGCCATGATTGAGTTACCAGATTTTTAGGACTGTCATATTACTAGATAATTAGGGAGAAATAAAGCATTCGATAAAATACGATTAGTTAATATTAAGTTTCAACTTTAATTCAAATCTAAAATAAATCACCTACTTAATAGTCTTATTTCTTAAAAAAGTTACTAAAATTTTCTAACACACCATCTAACTGCAAGTGAAAGTCAATTCCGCGTCTCTAATGGAAATCAGTTAATTTAATAAAACGAGTTGCACTATCATAGACATATTTGGACCACTAGCGAACATCGGATTTACTGGGAGATTTGCGGACAATATGGCAAACACATTCCGCCGAATAAATAACCAACATACAGTTGTTCGAACATTGTAATGTAATTACAATGTTCGAATGTTCAATTAGCGACTGCTTGCTAATATCAATAATTATTTCATGCACTATAGGCGACACGAATATTACGAAGTACTTGGACCTGAATTTTTTTGTTATAGAGTCATTGTTTTTTTCTTGCTTTGTACTCATTGATCTAATTTTGTTTTATTTATATACTAGAAGCGTGTAAGCAATCTTAAAATGTCAAAGCGAAAGCTTTCAACACTATGCTAACGGAATTGACGCCAAACGAGGTGCCAGTGTTAAGCTTAGAATTTATTGCGTCATCAGCGCTTAGAATTGATGCTTTGCTGACAACTTGATAGCTACAGCAAACTAGTTCTATGAAAATGACACTACAAAGAGAATCATAGTTCAGATTATTCATAGATGGATGCTGATTTAAGAACTGAAAAGGACTTTGAATTCAAATTAAGAATAAGTTAGTGTGTTAAGCAAATTTGGACGTTAAAGACATCGCTTCACTTCAGTGTCATTACGTATAGTATTCTAAAGTTTTCTATAATAGTGTTTATTTCTAATATTGATCGCTGTAAACCTTTAAATTTTTTTATAAATCACAGTACACGTAGTGTAAGTATTAATTGAATATTTATTCCCTTCCTTTGTGGAGTACAGTTTGTTACTATTGAGGGTTTATTTTTATTGAACCGCATAGTCATGTTGTTAAAACTCAAGTATATAGTGCCAAAAGATCTAGAACTGCTATCTGATGCGTTGTCCCAAAACGTAAATGTAAACTATGTTATTAAATCATTTGATACTTTAATTAACATTAAACATGAGGGTAGTATTCAAACTATTGATTTATAAGGGTAACATTCTGACATACATTCTAAAAATTATGATTAAAATAATTTACAATTTATAGACAGTTAAAAAACAAAGAAGACAAGGGAGGAACACAAAACATCTTTAAATTCATATATTTATTATTTATTTATTTAACAATTTATGTACACACAAAGACAAATAAAACGACACAACAGAATATTAGAGACGATTTTTATAAAGGGCGTAAATCCTACCCATTTGTCCATAATCTGATAAAATGTTAAATTCTACACTAAATAATATTTCTATGAATTTAAAGTGTAATAAGTTTAAGTTTATACAATAATGAATATTAAACTCTTATGACATTCAATAAAAAATTAATTTTTCAATTCAAAAAACATCAATAAATCCACGAATTCTTATCATCTAAATATTCCTAAACCCTATACTAGCTTACATTACAGAGTACTCAGTGAAAGCTAATGGACACATTCTAAACGTTGAACCTCTTCCTAACAAACTACACTAGCAACACCTACGAAGTTCCATTTGCAAATAGTCATAGCCATTTCCGGAATCCCCGGTTGTTTATCTAAACGAACCCAGTTAGTTTTCCTTAATTTTCCAATTCCACTGGATTCGCTCGACTGTTTAGCAAAGACAAGCTAATTTTCACTTATTTTGTGTCTGTTTTTTAATTACTGTTTCTGTATAATTTACTATATTTGTAGCTTGGAGATGTTTTCTTCAACATTCTATTTTATAATGAATTATTATTTGAGAAAAGTTGATTAGAAACACCAATGTTATCTTTCAAACCACATGTATTTATATATATGTGTGTGTGTGTGTGTGTGTGTGTTTTTATGTGCTTAAATTTAGATGACTTAGTCCTGTTAAAATAAATTCCCTTTTTATTTTAAATAACTTTGTTATACTGGAATTTTTGCGTACGCAAATCGATTTTGCTAATAAAATCTCAATTATGTTATGAAAACCGAAGCATTGATCAATTTCCAGTCCACAATTATGCGCCTACATTGTAATATGTCATAATATTTAACGTTTTCGAATGAATAAAACACCAATTTAAATTAAACTTCGAATGCGTTGATCCAAAAGCATGCCACGTGCCTGCTCGTGTGTGGTGTCTGCTCTGATTCCCGTCACGATCACGCCATTTGTAACAAAGTAACGGGCTGCAGCTTAAAATATTCATCAACTACAAAAGTTATTCAGCATGAACATTTCAAATTTGTTTCATAAATTTAAAAAGTTCTTAATTTTATATATTTGTCTGTATAGCATAGTTATAGTTAAAAATTTGGAATGACCCATCCAGGTTCCACCATGATGATAGATGCTTTGTTTTTGATATCGAAATCAAAGTGGCAAGACAATAAGCTAAGCGTATGCAGTAAAATGAAACAGTTAAGTCGTTATTCTCAAAATTATTAAGAGTTGAGGCCCAAATTTAAGTGTTCGCCTTAATTATAGCTTTTTACTGAAAACTGTACAAATAGTAAACAAATCTCTTAATATTATTATAATAAGTAAAAAAATGATGGTAAATTAACACAGATATGTTTTTCTTGCGTGCGATATAAAATAGTCAATAATACACTTAATATTATGTTAAATTACTAACTTTCAATATTTCTAGCTTAGTAAAATATACAAAGTAATAAGATATAATTTTGTCTCATTTTGTCTTTAGTATTCTTAATATTATTCTTTGATATGACTCTTGGATAAGACTTCGATTATTCAATTTATAAGACCTCTCCTTCAACGTAATTACTTAAATTAAATTTGTAACGTTACGTCCTAAATGATAAGCTCTCACTAGGATCAAAGAGATTCAAAGTGTTTTATGTTAATATTGACTCTAATATAAAATGCAAATAGTAGCGCAAGTTGTTTAATCAGTTCCCCAGACAAAGACAAGGTCTACTTCAGGTGACGCTTCTGAAAATTCGTGTTAACATTAAGCATATGCGAAGCAAATATTGGAGAGGTAGGTTCGATTCGTCGTTATTGACTTTGTTATGACACATGAATTTAGTAACGTTACGAAAATTTCCATTTTAGTTTAAAAAAATTCTATTAGGTATGCTATCGAGTCGGCCGATTTGGCAATTGGCAAGGTAATTGGAAAACTATCAAAATACACTGTATAGAAGATATTTATTTACATTAAATTTATTTACGGTGTAATCTTAGTTCTTATATAAGAGAGATATTTTCGTAAATTATTTTTCATAGGAACAAACAGATGTATAAGCATTCTGATATCTTTTGTCATTTCTTTTGTTCCGTTGTACACTTCAATGCTTCCTAAGAAAGCCAAAAATAATTATGTTTCAAATTTCTACATGATGTCGCTTCTTTCTTTTGGATAGTGACGTTAAAATTATTTATACCATACCAAAGAATTGATACCCAAATAGTTAGTTATCAATGAGCCTTGTTATTTTAATTATATCATTTAAAAATTCGTAACAGTGGCATTAAATTAATGAGTGAGACACTCTCAGACACGAATGCTTCAGGTCCATTTAATTTTTTTTTTATTTTTCTAATGTATTAACACCGCCTAATGGTCTAACAGAGGTAGCTGCAATATTTATAGTCAGTATTGTGTTGAAAAAAATTTTTAATTAAATAACTTATATTGAATTATTTGTAACATTTTAGTGTTTTGAAGTCGGTTTTCAGTATTGTTTATAACTTATTTCCACAATTCAAGTGGTATGTTTCTGAGGTCAAAGTTAGATGGGTGACCGGCAGTACTTTAGACTTTATTGTCTGTTTGTCGTTCATTAAAATATTCGCATCTAATCCTCAAGAAACAAACTAGTAACACGAACCTAACGTAAATTTCTGAACAATTTGAAAGAATGCTATTTACGATCTAAACAAAACCGAAAGAATTGTTAACTCTTAACTTTTTAGGAGTTGTACTTCCACCCCCAGCTTACCGAAACCTTGAAAGTATCAATACGTGCATTTTATATTTAACGAACTAACCACTAACACTTAAAACTCAAGAATTCTTTTAAAATCAGCTCAGCATTGTAATATCCTTGAACTGATGGATGATTACTATAACCTCCACCTTTTTGGAAGTCGGTTAGTGCGTCATATAGTGTTCTACGTGGTCTAAACTTGACTTGACTAATGACATGAGGGTACTCCCCGTACCCGATGAGTCACAATGCATATAGTTAAAATACGTGACACTATTTACAATTTTGTAGTTTAATGGTTGGTCTAGTTTATGTTATTGTAATTGTATGAATTTTTCCACGTTTTAAACATCATAACAGATTTAACTATTAGCATTTTATAACTTTTAGCAAGTAGTGCTAAGTAGTAAATGAATTTTACTGACCAAATTTTTTAAAAATTTTATATTAACATGATTATTAACGCTTGTTACAAATCTTTCTGCTTAAAATATTTTAAATCTCAACATTCTAATGTATATTAAGTATTTAGAGATTTACTACAGGTAATTACTGCTACTTACCGCTTAGTCAATCTACTAACAGCAAATCAAGGGTACTACATAAATTAAAAACCGCTTGACATTTGACTCCATAATTATAAGTTGGCTTGAAAGAATCACTCAGACACTAAACAATATCGAATTTTAGTTTATAATTCTATTTATATTTGACTTAGGTCCGATTTTTCAATAGTCCGATAACAATTAACTACCGAATAGTTTTCACGTTTTACATATTTTACATATAAAAATTGTCAACTTGTCAAAGTTATTCTTTTGTTAAAAGCTAATTGAGTATTGAAAAATCAGGGCTTAAACTAAAATATTATAATTAACTGAATCAAGAACGACACTTCTAAGTTATGCATTTTGTGAGAATATTACGTACCTATTTCTCCTTACATTCTTGGTCAATTTACATCAAAATATTTTTGATAGATTAGTAAGTAGCTAAACAGAATTTTCATTTTTTTGTTATTTGAACTCCTTGCTACATTATTCATACTGTGTAGTATACTGTATTGAAGCGGAATACGCGATATTGAACTTTAATACAGTTTTTCAAGTGAGTTAGCACAGATATAATGAGGATAGGATTGTTTAAGTAAGTCGTCTCCTAAATAATAAACTGTCATCAGCACTCAGCAGAAACTGAGTCATGCATCAACAACAACGAAATAATTTCTTCGTCTACATTTTGACACATTGAAACTAAACATAAGATTAATTGTCGCCAACTTACATCATTATATTATTTTTAGCCAGGAACTTGCATTAACATAGAAATAGGTTCGTGAATGTTATCGTTCGCAATTAAACTGTCAGCGCTGTTTAGCCACGGATAATGTTCGCCAACTTGACAGCTTGATAATAGCCCTTAGGCGATTGGGTACAAGAGGGAAAATATGGCTTGCTCTGGATTAGGGTTGATAAAAATTGAGCAATAGTAATTAAATGAGCTTATAGCGTAGATATCTCAAGTATAATCTATAGACGTCTAGGCATTGTACAATTTTCATTAAACGATACGATCTTAGGTTAGGGTGGCACACCGCCAATCTATGCGCAATCAATCCTCCGGGCTATCTGTTTAAATACTTAATTCATGATTATCTTTTATAAAAAAAAAACTGTCAACGAAATTGAAGGCAATAAAATCTTTATATCATTTAAACTCAATGAATATGTGTGTTACTTCTTTCTTTTTACAAGCTATACTTACCCAAAATATTAGATAGTTACAAATTAAAATTCCCTGGTCTAGATTCTGATAGTAGACCTTGTAACAGTAATAAAATTAAAAAATATAATGGTCGAGCACTTCAAAAGGAAAAATCCAATATCGCCAGAGTCACATGATAGATGGAACACATTAACGACAAAGAACCGGAACGATAACTCACTCTACTCAATTCGTATTAAGTATCAGCAGAAATATGCTTTTAATATATGATGAGGTGTGATTCTAATGTCGACATCACGTGATGATGTAAAATTTGTTGTCTTTCTCGTATACTAATTAAATTATTTGCCTGTCTTTCTTTTCAATGTCAAATGCAAACGAAGAAACGACTATAATAACCGTCCAGTTAGTTGACATTTAGACTTATCTTATCGCCATGCTTTAAGATGTGTGTTAAATTAGGGCAAATATGTTTAAAACAATATTGTAAAGATTATACCACCTATAATTAATTAATCTATTTTGTAATAACCAAAGTAATTTGGTATATCACTGTAGAGTAATAGCTATCAACAGTTCTGTTACTTTTCAATTTAGGCAATAATCTTTAATTAAGATGGCAATAAGTGTTAAGTGTATTTGTTCCTAAAATTTACTTGTACCTGTATTTGAATTGTTGGTTCTCCTAATAAAAGAAAATACAATCACTATTTTAGAAGCGTCTTATAAGTAACCGGCTTTCTGTCCTTTTCTGGTCAGATTCTAATGAAAAAGAAGCACGAACCTTTATTTTGTCCGTATAACTGAATCGGAGCCAGATGTTAAGTGAAAAGAGTAATTGTGTTCGTATTTAAATAATCCGCAGTAAGCAAGCAATTGAAATCGGAATGCTTATTAATGTCAAAGTGCTAATGTCAAATACGAAATAGTTTTCGACGGTTCTAATCCAGACTGCAGTAAATGTTGCTCTACTTTTTATATTGCAACTGCTGTTGTCTACATTAAGAATATTTCTTGCTAATAAACATTTAAGAAACACGTTCGCGAGAGGATAATTCAATTATAATATAATAAACAATGTTTATTACCAGAACCCGCTTTAGCTTTATGAAATAACATGATTATGTACGTTTTGCCTTATATAAAATGGTAAGTTGAAATAATAAGGTTTTCAATAAAATATTCTACAGTACACGTATACACGTATAAAGCTTATTTATGTCTTGTCTATGCCAGCTTACCTTGAAAACTTGTTTATTTGTATGATAAATATCTACTTACAAATGGATCCAGATCTAGTACAAAGGTCTGATGTTAATTACTATGAACATATTTAAAAACTGCTCAAAAATAATACAAATGGCAGAGTTAGCTCTCTACAGTATCCTCCTCCAGTAGACCAGTCATATTTATTAACCAATTTATTTTTGGTTGTACCAACTATGTATTGCTTTAAAATAATATCAAAGACACGAGTTTTTGGCGCATAATAGCGGGTCGGTTGGTTGCTGTATATTTTATTTCATAAATTGGTGTAGTTTTATGACAAAAAGAATCGCTAAATGTGCAATATATATATAATAATAATAATAGTGTAATATATGGAATACATCATTCAGCTTTGATTAGTGACTTACGTGAGATTTTTCAATGTTTCATTTCCATTCATTCATTTGTAGGGTAAGTTCATTTATTTAACAACATTTTATGATTTCATTCTCATTTACTTATCATTTCATCGTGTTCATTATCATAACATTCCATTTCGTATCATCATTGCTTAAATTGCATTCGATTTTCAAAAATTATCTCGTAAGTCATTAAATAACGGGGCCTACTATAGTCGCCAAAAACTCTATGGCCAAAGGGCTGCATTGCACCAGTATCCTGGACCTATTAATATTCAAAACTACATTAATGAAGATATAGCTCAAAGGTCTTAGTTACCAGGCCAAATAATTGGAATTTTCTTCCCAGCAAGTACTAAAAAATTTTGTACGCCACGTATTATTTTAAAATATTTATTTATTAGACAAATATTAATTTAGATTTTCTGTATTTAAACCTGCTCAATTAATTACGGCAGTCTGGTTGTGTATGGAAACCACAACAACAATGTGATTATGTATTGTATTTATCAAAAACAAAGTGTGGGAATTTTATTACGCTAATGCTAATCGAGCTGTTCACGATATTTGCGCCGCGTATTTTTCGCTGCATTTTGTTTCATATATACCTAAATAAACTCGTTCTGAGCAAAATACCCCTAAGCCGTAAACAGTTTAATGTAGGTTAATTCGACGAACAGCAAAAATCAAGCGTAAATTAGGCTTTGTTCTCGGCTTTGACTGAAGTAATTTGGTGTACGCAAACGTGCATGTCATTTCATATAGTTATCATCATTTCATTATTATAAATAGCAAATAAATACATTTTGAATTTATAAACACCATGGATACAACCGATACGTTACATATTTAGTTTTTAATAAGCAATGACAAAGTTTCAAATTAATTAACATCTAGACTAATTAATTTGAACAGTGCTTCAAATTAATTAATATCTAGTACGATTAATAGTAATTTAAAAATATTTTCTCATCCTAAACATAACTTCATTTCAAGAAACAAGCCTTGCTACAAATTAATTATCATTTATGATAAAGTGTTGCCTTAATTAAGACGTTAGATAATACAAAATGTATCATATGATTTGTTCATCTTCAACTGAGCTTTCAGGGTCAAAAATTTAATTTATGATACTCCGAAAATTTTAATAGATAAACTAGCTAACATTGGCCAATTTATAATTTAATTGTATATCACTATTAACACATTAAGGACCGCTCACGAGTTTTCTCGTGTTTCGCGTCTCATCTGTTACGGACCGCTCACGAGTTTTCTCGTGTTTCGCGTCTCATCTGTTACGGACCGCTCACGAGTTTTCTCGTGTTTCACGTTCCGTCTGTTACGGATGGACTTACTTTCATACATTGTATCCTACCATCTCCAAGTCTGGTGACCAGACAATCCCATTGGTGGAATCCGAACAGATGAAGCTACGAAAAACTGTATAAATGCACAAACGCAAAATTTCTTTGCGGTCCTTAATGTGTTAAGACCGAAAATTGGTTGCTATCAATGATTCAAACTGATAGACTTCGATTTCATAGAACAGTGTTATGGTGCATTCACCTTTGATAAAAAGCTCCTTATTGAAACGGCGCCGACAGTTAAAAACCAATAATCTGTCTCAAATATCGATGCCTGTATTACAAACAAAAATTATTACTTATTTCAAATTCGTTATTCAAATTATGAATTTCCATTTTTATTTAACTTCAAAGAAACAATCAAATCATATTGATGTAGCGATACAAGATATTTCATTAGTTCTATTGATTTTGTAGGGAATAAAAGTCTTTTTAATTTGTGGATTCATGTTCGTACCTTATATGAGATGCCTTATATTAATGTCGTTTCTCGTCGGAGATTACGCAGATACGGCTTTGAGGATTGCGTGGAAGGTAGAAGACGAGTTTAATATAAACACAAAGCATCACATTACTTGTAAAAAATTGATTCCTATTACCAAAGTCGCAAGATTAAAAGTTTTCTTAGCTTGGCAACCTTTAACTATGTATGGTTGTATTTTATTAGCATACAATTATTAATTAAACTTCAGATTTTGTAATCACCATATTCTTACTTTGTAACGCCTAGATCTTCTGTTTGAATATTTAACATTTAATATAAATTATTGCTTACTCTCAGCAAGCACATTAAATTAAAATAACAGACATAATTGTTATTATTTATACGATTTATGAAATAGTTCCATTATTATTATACGCCTTTACCCCTAGTGTGAGTTTCAATCGTATCGAGAGTTTTCGATCGTATTTTGCGTTCAGCTGATAGTCATATATACAAAAAAAAATGGTTTTCAATACTTCACATCAAAGGCGCCGCTGTCGTTTGCGTATTATTTGACAGCTACGACAAATACGATCAAACTGATTCAATTCGATTGAACCTCACATTAGGGGTGCGGGTAAAAGAAATAAATCTTAAGTAAGGTATTACAATCAAAAATATTACAAATTAAATGTCCATGCAAACGTTTGATTTTAAAGAGTGAACTTGTCTGCCGTCGACCGCGCCCCTATAATATGCTGGAATAATGGTGGACCAGTAATGGAGAAACAACTTGGAACCATCGATCAGAAACAATGATAATCTTAGAATAACTTGATAAGTTCAAATGTTCTCAGAATATAACTGGGAAAAGAGAAGCATTGTCCCAGCTTATTAGACTTGTCATCTATACAACTCTTTCTGCGCTTAGAATTAAATTTCAATTTTTTAATACAGAGGTATTATTATGAGGACAAATTAAATAGAGTTGGATACAACAATTTTCTCAAGAGAAGCAACTTCGCAAGCAACATCGTGAAAAACATCAACTGTTCTTTACTCATGATCGTATAGTTCTCGTATAGATCGTTAATTATTATCTTATAGTTTTATTTGACACAGATGATTCTTTTTAGGGATCTCAAAGTTGCTTAAAGTAGAGAGTTGATTATGTCGTGTAAAAATGTTATTAGGTATTTTTTGTGTATTGTATTTGCTTCGTATTCTATATTATGCATGAGTATAACCTATAGAACTATAGTAAAGGCAATGTTAACCAGAAAATAGGAATTCAAAAAGCTTTACCCGCATTTGCTTAGATTTGTTAGTTAAATAACAAAGTTACATTGCAAAGCCCGTTGTTTGTACATACTGACGAACAACCTCACACACACCCACAGATGTTCAAGTGATAACTTGACATGATATGTTTATAATTCTGCTGATAAATGTTCCATAATATATGGAATAAAAATATGAACATATTTCCTATCTTGTAAGATCTTTATTTTTGACCGAACGTTGGGTAAGTTCCGGAACACGTGAATATACATCTCATACAACTTGTCAAAGGAAAACTTCTGACAATTTGAATAGTTCTTCGTCCATCTATAAATCAATCGATATTATATTTCACATAAATATTTGTAATGTTGTATGTGAATAATTTTTAGTAATTCCGTTTTTACTATACCATCTTTCTGCACTTACTTTTTTATTCTTAAGGATTAACTCTTCATTCATGATAGTAAGTGAAGATCAGGCCAGAGATGGAAGCGAAATACACCTGGATTCCTCAATCACAGAGGAACTGCCTATCTTGTCTACTACTTCCGGATCATAATAACGCTTCAACAACGCTCATTGTAATGCCGGCAGACTTAACTAAAATGATGGTAGCTAGACAGGCAAAATTAGAAAAAGTACTAACATCAGACAAAATCGTATGTTTTAATTTTTATATGAAAATCGTGACAGAAATAAAAATACTCTATTTAAGTAGAACATAAGACAAAATCCACTTTTCACATCAAGCTAAGAAGAATCACCAAATTTCACCGGCCCGTTGATCACTATTACATCCTCTCATATCAATTTTTTGTTACTTCACATACTTGTAAAATGCTAAATTATTTAAACTTTTCGATGCTTGTTATTCTTCGGTACGCGTAAACTTTTATCGCTGCTTTGAGTTTAAATAATTTAACGGATCGCAAAAGAATACGAAATCACGCTTATCATGTACTGATGGCAAAATAATCTTGATTGGTACTTAATACGGCAAATACTATTAGAGAATCAAAATTTAAATTGTTTTAACTGCTGTTGCTACTACTCTCAGTTTACAATATAAAGACATTGTGCTGGAAACTGAATAAAGGTAGGTTACCTTTATTTCACATTACAAGACTTTGTCTTTATTTGACGAGTGGTCTCCAAAATTTTGCCACCGTTGGGCCTGTATTGCTAATGAGTGCCTTGATGACTATGAGGAGGTTTGAGACTCCAGACAAGAAACGCGGCAGTTGACCACTTAATTCTAATACGAACTTATTAAATGATTATTTCAATCCAATTAGGTTCAGGCAAAGGAAACTGTCAAAAGTAATTTCAAAGGGCTTCTATTACAGCTACTTTATTTACAGACCATACTACCATCCGCCAACTTACCTAGAACCCAGTGTCTCAAAGGGGTCATTATAAAGGATGCGAAAGTAATCATTAGATACCTAACAAAGGTTTTTAATATTGTCTTTTGAAGCTTGAAAGCCCACAAACTCATTATTCCAATCTTGACGTAATTGCTTTGTTCCAATCGATTAAAAGCCACTTATACTACTAAATTAAATTTTCATAAAATAAAATTGATATCAAAAATTTAAATCGTGAGAACGATCCTTTTTGTTATATGACCTCCTTGCTAGCGTTAGATGATTGTATTGGTTTGCATCAATTAAATCGTTCTTAATGGTATTCTAAATTTTATTCGAAGTATTAATTATGTTTTAACATATTCCATTAATTATTATTGACCTTAATAAGTTAAAAATATAGTACGCCTACTGAGTTAAATTGTCAAAACCTTATCAATTTCTAGCACATTCGATGCAAGTTACTGTTTTGGTAATATGGTTTTATTTTATCATTTTTATCGCGATGTCATGCTAATGTAGAATTTAACATTCAAAAACTAAATCAAAGATATAAGTAACCAAACATAATCATCGTCGTCATCAACAGCCTATATACGCCCCACTGCTGGGCCTTTCTACATGGAAGAAACACATGAGAAGTTTGGACCATACCATACATAAGGTAAGTTTACCATACATTTACTAAAAATTATTTTGTTACAACATCACTATTCCTTTTGTTGTCTGTACTTACTTACGTTGAAGCTCCACGACCAGAGCGAGCGGTGTGCAAAATTATGCAATGTATATTTTTCAGAACTTAGTTCTTTTTTATTATTGTTATTTTGATCCTAGAGAAGATAACAGAACCAAAATATGAAGATACGATCAGCTCTTTTGCTTCCGTTTACTTCAAAGCTAAGCTTTCATCTTGGTTACAAGAAGAAAAGTTGTGAAATAAGATATCCTTAGGGTTTCCCAAACATATTCTCTGTTTGAAAATTTCTCTATTTTAGTTTCGTATTACGTCATTTTATATTCCGAATATTTTAGCCAGTCATTTTTATGTCTTCTAAATAAAGTTATTTGGTATCCGGTATTGAGAATACACGATCTTTACGTTTCGTGAAGTGGAAGTTCTACCTTCTCGTGTGTGCCTAAGTTTCATGGAGTTGATTTCAAAAGATTGAAGATGAATGATATTTTCCATTACTTCCTTTACGGTCTAGAATAGTAATTAAATTAAATTAAATTTACTCATAATTTCACAATAAATTGAAACCTCTTTATTATTCATGCTTTTAAATGGCAAAATTATAAAAACTGGTTAAATGAATTGTATAAGTTGAACCGATTTGTAAATAACGTGCTTTATATATTTCCCATGCCTAACACGAACACGAGTTTAAAGTCAACATGCTAACGTTTAAACATTTGAGTGTGGTTCAAATATTAAAGTTAAATCTATTGCCCAGATTTGTATCGATGTTATGATAAGGTTAATAATTTTAAATAAACATTTATTAGTATTAGTAGACAATTAAGTAAAAGTTATAACATTTTCTTTTTCTTTTTTTAAATTTTTGTATTAAGTACCGATTTATGTCATTACTTTTTTAAAACATACATATCAAAAGTGTACGAAATAAAACTAACCTAACATAGTTTTTACAATTCTGAATTAGCAATTTTGGATCCATTTTTTTATGTTATCGTTTTAGCGGTTTTTGAGTTTAAGTAAGACTAAAAAACAACTTTTTATTTCCATATATAAAAAGGAGATTTATGAACAATTTATCATCCATTTATATCTGAAAACATGCAGACATCAATAGTAATGATTATACAATAGGTAAAAGAAGTTAATCCAGTAACTCCAATTAGGCAGTCTCTGGCCGTAGTCGCGCACCTGCCCTCACCGCAAACAAATTGGGCGGCGAGGCTGGACGGTGTTAGCCATTCGAATGTGCTAACTAACAACGGAATTTCAACGCAGTTGGTTTGGACATGGCGAATGACTTTTGTTTTATTATCAATAGTTATATAGTGACATTTAAGTGTATGTATTGAGACACATTAAGCCTAAATGTTGGGCCTAAAAATGTCGGCAAAATAACTTCTATTTCCAATCTAATACTGCAATCTTGGGTCAAATGGTCTGAGCGATCTATCAAAATCTGATTCTTGCAAAATTCTTTCCTGTCTTTTTTAGCTTTACAATTATTGTAAAATATCCCAAAAATATAATACATTAATCGTATACTGTGGTCTTCAGTGTGGTGCAAAACTTTTTAAATTGACTTGTATGATGAGTGCGAATATTTGCTCACAAGTCATGAATTTTTGAATAGTTATTTAGTATATTTCAGATATTTATATTAATATTACTATCTTTTTTCTCAGGTATCCAGTATCCATAACCCAAGCTCTTAAAATACTTACTTTATGCTAGACAATAGATGTGGGTGTGAGGTTTTTTTATCTTCAAAAGATCTCAAGACTTGTGAATATGGACATGAAGCTTTAGCTAGTAATCTGAACCAATTATCTATTAACAAAGTGAAACCCAAAACAAACAGTCTCTTTATAACTAGATCCTTTGCCACTTTCATTGAAAAATGTAACCTCTAGACGTACTCGTACTTTGACAGCATTAATGTTGAAAATTTCACTTTCTAATGGAGGTGATATATGGAAGAAAGCCGATAATAATCATTAAATTAAAATTTATAAAAATCCCATTTATTTAAGATTACAAAAACTTAGTTAATCTTAAAATGAAATGAAATGAAAGCTATCCTAAAATTAATACTTAAAAAATGTTAATAATCTTTTGTCACAAAAAGCGAGCTTCTTTAACTCTGAAATCAACCATTTAGTAAAATCAGGTAGATCCGCACCTGTCCTGACCGCATACAAATTGGACGGTCGAACAGAGTTAGCCATTCGCGTTTGCGAACTAATGACTGAACGGGAACATAAAGATATCCAAGTAGCCGATTAGTCATTAAACTTGGTATAAAATGGAAAAGTTACTAAAGACGGCATATAAAACTGGCATTCCTGACCGAAACCTGGTAGAAGTAAATATTTGTATGATGAGTATTAATATTTCCTCGCGGGTCATATATAGTATATCTATTAAGTATAATTTTTATATTTGTATACTATCAATATTTTTCGGTTATATGGTATCCAGACCACAAGCTCTTAGTGATGCTTAATTTATGCTGCAGATAATAGGCGTGAGTATGTTACATATCATTTATTTATTTTGTATTCCATTCGAATTTACAGACGAAAACAGAACATACTCGAAGGAAAAAACCATATAGAAGAAAAGAACTCTGGTTACAACTTGATAACGAAGTAAAATTGAGATTTATCGATGCGAAGATTTCTGGGAAATCTCCCATAGATTACTGATAGATTTTTATACTGCAACCGGTCCTTCAATGGATTTTGTGATAAAAACCTGATTCATATGCATTTTGTAAAAAATAAATTTAAAATTATAAAATTTTCTAAAGATAGCTTATATAGTTCATGAGTTCAATTAAATCACCCAAGTACAGTAAATATTTCTTCGACGCTCCAGACGTTAATCATGAACGTGGAATTAGATAGCCATATATACCTGCGCCAGCCGCAAACAAATTGGGAGTCCTAAGCCATCACTCGGCCAGGACCAAACGCGCCGCAGTGGTATTCTCCCGAAATGCAATTTCTAATTTACTTTAAATAAAATCCTGACATTTATATTTCATGATTTACAATTCACTTAAACTAATATTTAAATAATTTTCCCCTTTTCCATTCCAAGTCAATATGAAACGAAGAAATGTCTTTAAGGAACGACATATTAGTTGACTCTTAGAAGATCCATGATTTTTTACTTATTTAAATAGGCATGTTTTATGATGCGCATTAAAATAACGCAATTTTTGCCGCCATTTCAAAATGTCAAATGATTCACCGATCATCTCTCTTTTTCTGATCGACCTGTTACAAAAGAAGTACTTAAATTTAATTTAATTTTACTCTGTGCACAACAGAACTGGCGCCAATGTCGGTCAACTTTAAGTTATATTTTCCTTCTTCCTTCAAATATTGAATTCGTCTAAAAAGCTGTCGTTGTTTCTAGGTACGAGTATATGTGGGCAAGTATTTATATAATATAGATTTTGTACAAATCAACAGATACTTCTCCGTTTGGAACTTTTAATCTTAATTATGTAATAAAAACTTAACTTTTTAATATAATCTCTGAAAAGTCCTGAAACCAGTAGATAATAAACCCTTAACAATTGTTGTGGTTATTTAGATATTTTATTATTAGCATTTGTGAAACTTTAAAAAAAACTATAAGGATTTAAATTTGATTTACTTTTTCTATTGTTTACTTTAAATAAGGTGTTTTGCAATAAAATCACTAGATGGCGCCACTTTTCTATGATTTAAAAACTTATATAGAAGTGACTTGTCAATTAACAATTAAAAAATGGAGTTGGTTATAAAAGTGTAAAACGAAGAAATAAAAGAAGAGTTGAGTTTGAATATCAACGTGTTTTTCAATAAATAGTCCTCTAGTGTTTGACACTTAAAACAGAGTAAACAACAATATTGTTACAAAATTTGGTATTTTCATCATTAATTCAGTTGATTCGTTCGCGTATTCTCCTGATAGAACATATTGCTTATCCACATCAGTATTCATTGTTTTCTTTATGAAACAGAATTCTATTAGCGTCAAGCACCTAAATTTAATATTAATTTGAACAACATACAGACTTAAATTTGGCACGTGACTGATACGGATTGAATTCTCAAAAACATTCTGTATTAGTGGCCGTTATCAATATAATTGTCAATTAATCACCCACAAGAATGTATTATGGAAACGTATCGTAAACCTTTTGGCACATTACAAAAAGCAACAGGCTGCGCTTGTACACACTTTCAAAAGTAAATAATCTTGAGGAAACCTGTACACGCCTGAAGAAATTCTTGATGTATCGATCAATTGATCAATCCTTTTGTAGTTTTTGCGAGATAAAATAACAGTTAAATACAGAGTTACTGGTAAGTAATAAAGCAATTTCTAGATTCGTCTTCAGCAGTTTTCTTGTTAACATTCTCCATAAAAACCTGCCTGGTGAGACATTTAAGGTGCTGTTTATAAAGTGATTGACATAATTGAGTAAGGCACAGACAATATTCTGAATGGAGCCCCTTAAGGCGTACAGGCTTTACTTTATTTTAACGTAACATTATGCAAAAGACGACGTGTCCTATAGAAAAGTATTACAAAGGATTTGTGGAACGATGTTTGAATTACTGGTAAATATACAAAAAATTTGATCATTTAAAAAAATTTCTATTTATGTCCTCAAAAAATCACAAACTTTATCTAGTAAGAGTAGCAGAAGCTCCAATTGGGGCTAGTTAAGTAAGTAGAATTAATATTTTAATCAATTATGTCAATATTAACTGACAAAATATTGTAAAATTTCAAATGTCAGAATATTCATGTCTTTTTGTTCTTGTCTTTGATCATAAAGTCACTTGGTAAACAAATTATGATATGTCTATAAACCAAAGATATAAGGTAAGTTAGTTATAATTTAAATTTGAATAATAACCTTTAAGATTACCAACTGTCGACTGTTTCTGATATGAACACCTGCTGTAATACCTCATGCTTTTACGAAATAAGTGAGACCATTGCGTCTCACTTATTTATAATGTTAACGAGGTCATATTAATGCCTGATTCATAACTATAACTAATACATAACTCTTCGATTCTGACAATACAACTGCTTTGCTGAACGTGCAAAGGTTCTTGACATTATTTGAAAATATTTTTATTGTTGATAGTTTATAATGAAATTTCTTTATCCGTTTTTGAGTAACAAATAAAAAATAAATATCAGGCCAGCAAAGCGTCTATTATTGTTATAATGAAATCTCTTCTAACTAGCACAGAGTACTGCCACATAATACTCAAATCAAAATAGAGAAAGGAGAATGTAGCTTCTTAAATGCGCCAAAAATAAGTTCCATAGTAGCACTATCCTGGGATTAATTTCTTTTATTATTTCTCTTTATCTCCGTGATCATGAGGAAAATAACTTACTAATCGTAATATGGAATGTTCAGAAAGATTTGAAAAGTAAATTAAAACCCATGGACATAGACACAATTAAGTTCTGTGTGTTTTTAACGGAATAAAATCGTGTACTTGAAGACGTTAACATCTACGTGGTGTATAAAGCTACTTATCTGAAGTCATGCCAATTATCATATTTTCTATTGAAGTCTGTTTTTGGTAACCATGACAACGATGAAAATAACACTCTTGTCAGAATATTCGTTTTGTTAAGATGCTTGT
Organism: Acentria ephemerella; assembly: GCA_943193645.1. Lineage (NCBI taxonomy): Eukaryota > Metazoa > Arthropoda > Insecta > Lepidoptera > Crambidae > Acentria > Acentria ephemerella. The sequence goes on along the minus strand of OW971881.1, from coordinate 10,057,359 downwards.
GCTTTTGTATTAAATTCTATTATTGTTTTATCCCGTCTTTTCCTGGACATTCCACCGCACATACACAACCCTCACATTTTCTTGTCTAAAATAAATTAGTTTAAATCAAACTAATATGAAAATATATATATTTACATTAACAAATATGAAGCAAACAGTTCCAAGGGGCTGAAAAATAACACTTAATAAATAGTTAATATTTAAAAATATAAACTAAAAACGAAGATTCTTATTTTACCAGAGACATAAACCCAATTCAATTCGAAATAAACCTAAAAATGGCAAAAACACCAGCTAAATAAAGAACAGTAGTTAATTAAAAGCAGGTCATGTTAATTAATAATAAATATATCAAACCTCTTTAGTAAAAATAACCTACACATATCAAAGTTATTGGATCAGTCACATAAGGAGGAATTTCATTACTCGGCATGCAATGAATTTACATTACATCAATATCGCTTTATCGATAAACTTTCTTGGTAATAATCGATATATCTCCACTAAGTTGCCACCGTTACTCGCAGTTAATGAGTCATTCTATTACACGTGTCACTACATCGAGGTACTGAATCGAAATGGGTACATTATTGGAAAAGTTCACGTTTAGATGTTATCAATTTATCGTCACAAATTTATTTTAGATAATATTTAAAGTGGACTTTCATACATTTAGTATGAAAAATATTTTTGTTAATACTTTCAAGTATTTAAAGTTTGTTAATATATCATTTTCAAAAGAAATTGTGTACATACCTAACGCTCTGAAACAGATGTGAATACCTAGGTAAGGTTGACAACAAACGCCTATACTGAATACACATTTTCAAAGTATATTAACACCCACACACGTAACCGCGCTTAGCACAGGGCCCTGAACAAGTAGATTGTAGCTAGTAATACTGACCATTCAATCAGCCAGGTCACAAGGGTAACAATATTATACACAAATACTTTCAGTTTAGGAAAAAATATTAAAGAATTGAGTAATTGAAAAGCAAGGTGTTCATATTCCTTATTACGGACCACAGACTAAACGTAACGTCTCACCACTAATTATTGTGTGTAACGCTCCTCGTTTTCTGTATTCACAAACAAATTGCTGCCCATAAATTGTAACGGAAATAGTTCGGTTGCAGGTCTGCGAGTTGCACGCTAATAATAAATTCCTTTTTATTATTTGAATTTGGTTTGTAGACTCCTGTATTTATATTGAATTGTATGCTGAAATATCCGCCATTATAACTTATTTCAAAAATTCTTTTTTTATATATATTTTTATGAAAGACATTGATGGCGATTTTGCTAGCATCCACTAATACCTAAAAATTATCTGCCGCTCTTTCCTGTTACTTTAATAAGAAAAAGATAATGTGACTTTAAAGTCACAAGTCAAGTTGATGTCAAGAAGCCGAATGACAACTTAGTTGAAACTTAGACGATCCATGCACTTTTGACTTATTACATGAAGCATTATTTGCGATCAAGATGGCTATTGAAGTGTATAGTTGCACTCGCATTGGCTACTTTTTTATTTGGACTCCACTTCGCTTACAATCAGATGGAATGTATTCATTCGCATGACCTTTCTACAAAAAAACATAAATATGAAAAATACATCAAAAACACAAATCTGTTATAAACAACAGTTTTTTATTATAAAAACTAATGTTTTTAATAGATAACTAATTTCTTTAAGACAAACCCATTCTCCTTTTCTATCACGACGTAACGGACTTATTGGGAGCTACCTGCGACCAGAATCATCCTACTCTTCACTATGTGATATATGAAATACACATAACACACAGATGCTGCGTCGCGATATTCTATCCTTTGCTGCAATGCGCTTCATCGTGGTGGTGGCCTGGGATAGAGGCCACAGCTTTACTAAATTGCTCCTATTAGTATCTAGATAATATGGACAAAGCGACGACTGGTTTGAATAAGAAGAAACTTATACATATAACAATGATTTAGCACTTCGCTAAGATTTACATAAATCATTAAATTATAGGAAATATTATTTATCAATGTATCCAAGAATATATTAAAGTATTGCGTTAGAAATCATTTATTTGTAATATTATAAATGATTTCTAACGCTCTTAAATTATATTACTCCAACATATACATCGATAAATGATATACAATTTTGAAAAAGGTCGATTTAATAAAAATTCAAGCTAGTGTTGTAAAACAATAATCATATTAGCAATGTAGTAATAAATAATCCAATTTTCACTAACTTAAGAAATCGTACAAAGTAATTACAAATTCAGTAAAAAAACGAAACAATATTTTTATAGTAGATCCAATTTTTTCGATTGTATTTTCGGCTTCTCAAGGATAAACGTCACTCATGTTTATATATATTTTAATAAAATTGTAACAGACCGCAGAAGTACGGTTACAATAAAAATTTAAAAAGTTATCTCCGACAAACTTCTTTATTTAAGCAACATAAGCAATAAGCAAATAATATTGACAGTGTGTATGCTTGTACTTGCTTTAAAACTAAGAATGCATTTCTTACAGATTTATTGCTTGAGTTATATATACTAGATATTAAATTCTATGCGTAACTGTTCTGTAAATATATATAGGATAACAAATATATACTATTATTATTACTTTTTTAACACTTACGCTATTCTTGTAATTATTTACATTTATTAATGTTATTTTAAACAATACTAAAACTACGAACACGCAGTACCTATTTTAGAATTATCAAAGGTAACTTATAAATTTAAATAGAATCTTCTTATTAAAATATAGCAATGTCTACTAAAAGAACCAAGATAATGTAAGTATTTGAGTGGCATAAAATATTTTATATAATATCAAGAACAATTGATGAACCTTTTATGAGATAAACAAATAATGTAATTATCTGTTCATATCATACATATTCCCTGTTGTGACGATTTAAAAGAACTTAGTAAATGATTTTATTTAAATAAAGTTATTTTTGACTTTGACTTTGGCTTTGATGAACTTGTAGTAGTGAATGCATGAGATAAGGGATACGGAAGGTTATCGAAAATATTATTAACATTAAACACGACTTATTTACACTTCGTAAGGCGTCACTAATCCAGAGATTTCTCAATCTCAAACATGTATGAGCCATAATTACCAGAAACCCGATAATACCTCTTGACAGGTTTATAAACCTAGCTAATCTTCAAAGCAGGGGATCGTTATGCTGCTGCCTTATCTAATACAAAAGCATAACAAAGTTTAACTTGCAGTTTGTAATAGTGAAGTAAGCACTGTCATGGCGAAACATACTTTATCTTATATGACGAATTTAATCAAGAAAGAGTAAAAGATGTAATAATCGGTAGACTAGTTTGTAGATTTATTTAGTGAGTACCAAACTTCTTATTTTTTCAATATTAATGCATTAATATAGACTATGGGCTACGATGAGTTGATATCATAGCAACTGTAAGAACACTTAAGTGTCTTAATGTTTCTAAAACAATTATTGGATTTTTTTTATTTGACCCGATGACCTGTGAAACTTTATCTCACCTAAAACCTGCTATGAAAGCCATCTATCAAAATAATCCGAAGTGGCGACGATATGACAGTTTCGTATACCAATCGAAAACGTAATCGATGTTTGAGCTTATATATATCTTAGGACTTTCCCAATTATAGGTACTTTTCGTTTTAAATCATTCCTTATGAAAGTGAACTAAAAACAATTCAAATTGGTCTATCCATTTGTTAGTTATAGCGAGATTAACGGACAACAACTCTTTTATATCTAAGAAGATACGTAGAAGAAGATTCTTATCTACTTATATGTATACAAACTGATGTAAATACTTATTCAAAAATATTTCGTTAGTACTTTGTAACGTATAAAGTAATAAATTAAAAATATTTGGAAAAAAGTTAAATATGTAATAATATATAAGAAATTTTATTAATATGATCTAATTATATATTGTTTTAATAAATCATTAAATTTTTGGTAATCATTTCACTCATATATCGTATTCTTGTGTATCTTTTCTATTCAATAGTTGTCTGGAAAAAAAGTAATAAATACCAAAAAAAAATATGTTTTCTTTTTACTATGTTTACTACGAAGTAGTTATTAATTGTAAAGATTTATTAATTCTTTGCTGTAAACAACACCAAAGAAATCTTTTGAGCGACTAACCCAACCAAATATAGTAAATGTGCCGAATAATAAGGACATCTAGAACTGAATATTGTATAAGTTACAAGTGTAATGTTATCTTCAAGACGTTGGGAAAATATGTTTGGGTACGAATGACATGTCAATCATTTCCCATAAAGATCTATCAGTGATAGAACAGGATAACATAATTGGGTTACAATGAAAAGAAGTCACTCGTAGTTATATTTCTAATTTGAATTTTATACGTCACGATATTGTTTTTCTAGTTGCAGATGGCGTCATCGGACCCTTTTTCATTATTTATTATGTTTCTTTATGAATAACTTTTTAATTTGTAACAAGAAAATGAACAAGGAAACAAAAATTTTATTATTCTAAATGGTGTTTAATTGGTGATTTAAACTTAAATGCCTTTGTTGTAAATTTGTGACCAATTTGATAGAATTTTTGCGATTGATGATTGACGGTAATGGCTTATCCCTTGGCTTTAATAATCAATCTTTGTTAATTTACTATTGATAATCGGAGTGGAATCGTTTTCATTATTTATTCGATACGGTCCATTAGCTCAAATATATTTGTTTCACAGATCTGCTTAACAATGGTCATTACAAAGGAGTATATTAATTTATTAATTATAAAAGTTATCCTGAAATGTTATATTCTACAATTTAATACTTATACTAAGCCTCTCCCAGACAGAGCTGATTCTTTTAGACGATTAACTCGATTTCTATCTACTTTAGAAAGATAATAAAACATAAAGAAATATCGGTAAGTGACACTTTAGCATTATTGCGATATGGTTGTTTTCATAATTTTCGATGAATCGTCAGAGGAATGTGTTCGTTAAACATAACAACATAAGGTATACAAGTAAACAACCCAATCTTTTAAAAATACAGAAGTCCCCATTTAACTGTCACTATCATATGTTTTGTTAAAAGGTATCATCCCTCTAATCTTCAATCAGAGTACGAGAAGCGTGGTATTGTCTCAAATAAAGTAGCTATAAAGGTCAAGAATTGAACAAAAGCCTTGTCGTCTCTGTTCTCTCATGATTGAATGACCTTTTTTATTTTCTGATTTTCGGAGACAAACCTCGCCTACGGGTTTACTCAAATCGCCCAAGGTCGCATCTCACAATGGATTGAACACAAATGCCTTTCCATACATTTGTCATACTCGCTATCTGAATAGGAAGGAAATCAATGTATTCATAACACAATTTGTTCTAAGTGAACCTAATAGGTACTGTTGTGACGCGTGCTGACTATTAAACTATAAACCTGGGCGTGTATAAGCAACTGTTTACTTTTAGTAAATAGTAGGCAAGTACTTCGGTACTTATAATTAGTTATAAGGCTACTATCCATAAAATGAAAAATAACTACGATATAGCGATATAGTTCAATGAAATATTAATAAGAAACATCTTGTAAAGTTTTTACTCAATCCAAAATATACAAAACAATTGAGACAACTGCCACTTCTACTGAACAAGATACTTTTGTTGTAGAAAAAAGATTAAACTGAATTAAAATGAGATAATTATGGCATACTACCGTCTATGCATTCAGTGACAACTATTAATATAACATTTAGAAGCAATAGAGCGAGCAATTTAATTTAATTTTTTTTTCATGTGGTGTCGAGTCATTTGCTGTGCTTTATTTAAATATACATATATATATATATATATATATAATTGTATGTGTAAAATTGAGTCGATTAGGCACAATGTTATTAAATTTACTTTTATGATTGGTAAATCAACCTTTATTTTGCTACAATACAGTTATGTATGACATTATGTTTAAGTTCATACGTAAGTAATTAAACACCAATAAACACAGGAAAATTAATTAAAGGTGTGCTATCTCGAATAAGGGCTTATGGTCATATAATTATGAAAATAATAAAACATTACACAATTTAAAACAATATATTACATTTTTGGCTCCTATAGAAATTTCTAGTTGTGAATATCGTACGTCACACGTACACACTCTCTGGTTATTGAGGTCGCAAAAGTATTTTATGATCTCAAAATACACAGTTCTCGTTTTAACGCCTATCTTTCATTATCATACACATATGTTATAAGCCTTTTGTACATGTGAATTATAAAGGGTTTTATTTATATCAGAGAATGCTTAGCAGACAAAGGACCCACCTGATGGTTTCACCTATAAACACCAGAAAGATCAAGGAATCATTACTTGATATTAATGGTGCCTTGAAACTCAAGTTAAAAAAGTTGATAATACCTGCTTTGTCATCGCATTGGCTTGATTTTCCGACCAAAAGACGGTTGACTGCTTCACGATCGAAATAGAAAAAGCTGTAGAACCTACTACGGCCTTCAATTCTACTGCCTAGTAACTAGGTTTTTTAAAAGTAACTAATATTTTTTTAGGGCTGAAACACTGAGGGTAGGTTCTTTACATTAAATAAATACAAGCTTTCTTGCGGCGGGTAGAAAGGAAAGATTTATTGCTTTATTGTTTAGGCAGTAACGGCAAATAATTTATGTTTCACAGAAGTGTAATTTTCATTGCTAAATGTTTTGCTGCTGGCTGGTTGTTTTGTACACAAATACAGATTTCTGACAAATATAATCTATTTCGTGCTTAAACTTTCAGGTATTCCTAGGACCTAAGTTTGGAACTTTTACTATTCAGACTAGTTTTTGATATATGGGATAACACTAATCTATTTGGATTTCTAACAGTCCGTGAGTATATTTTTGGCTGTTTTGAAAAGTGTTAATTGTTGTCAAACAAAAATGGAAGTCTAGTATACAGACTTGGTAGATATTACCTTTATATGCTCAAAGATCAGTTTACATGATTCGTGCCACCATACGAATCACGTAAATCGCCAAGCAACAGCTCTTACCAATTTTTTTGCGTTATAAAATTTCTGTTTATACTAGTCGAAATTCTCCAGACAAGCAAACCATATTTTTAAATTGAGGCCACATAACAATGATATACATACAGTTTACTGGGATGATAATCTCCGGAAACGCTTGAACACACATATAAAACTATTTATTATGTATTATTTTCAAACTAACTCGTTTGTCCAAAGTTACTTTTTGAACCGACGCATTTTTGCTTGTAATATTGTTTCTTTATTCAATTTAATATTTGGCTTTGTATTTTTTTTATTACAAAGGTTTTCAAATAGTATTTAGTTCATTTTCGTTGCATTAATTTTAGATGGCTTTTTGTTTGAATTTAAATTTTAGCTCTTATGAAATTTTGGAGCTTAAATAATAAAACATAAATAATAAAATTCCACAACGTCTAACGTGACTTGTCAAAATCTGTGGTGGCGAACACATGTGGTTTTGTTCCTAACATAGTTTTTTGACTTTTTTTAGGGCTTTTTTGGTGGTTTTTGTGCGGCTTCTACGTGTTTGTGTTCGTTTTGTATGTATTGTTTGTGTTCGTGTTGTCTCTGTTTTATTTGGTAAGTAAATAAAATAATATTTATACGGTGTATGCTGAGCGACCATGGAGGATGATAATAGGCCCCCTGGTCGCCCACCAGACACCCCACATCCCTCTCCACCCCAATCACAGGAATTATTTACTCCTTCTACTGTTTTGACCGCTCCATTGTCATTATTTGAGGCAATGGAAACAGAAGTTGCTTCTCAAAAAAGAAAGCATATTGGAACTGATTCACCTATTGATTCCTCGGACACCCTGGACGAGAATGCTTCTGCTTCCAAACGCGACAGAGTCGTAGCTCCATCATTGATTTCACGATCAAAATATTCTAATTTAGATAAGGAACCATTTTTAGTCTATGTATCACTTGTTGAATCCGATCCATCTTCTGGTACCACACTCCACCCAATTAGATTTGGGCAATTGATGCAAAGACTAAATATTAAAAATATTAAACAAGGGGGTATTAAAAGAATAGGTAGAAATAGGGTTTCAGTGGAATTTAAGGGCCCTGAGGATGCTAATGCCTTTATAGACAATGTTTTCATCCAGCAAAAAGGATATTCAATGAGTATTCCTACTTTTAATATCACCAGGATGGGTGTAGTGAAGGGTGTTCCCACTGATTGGACAGATATAGAAATCATGGACAACTTAAAGTCCCCTCTTGCCAAGGTGTTAAAAGTGAGAAGGTTAAATAGAAAAATAATCAACGATGGAAAAGCAGAATGGATACCCACATCAAGTGTAGTTCTTACCTTTGACGGTCAAAACCTCCCGGACAGAGTATTTTTTTTCTTTAACTCCCTCCCAATAGAAATATATAACTTCCCAACTATACAGTGCTTCTCATGTTGCAAGTACGGTCATACCAAAACCCAGTGTCGATCCAAGCCACGTTGTTTCCGCTGTGGTGGTGAACATTTGGGGGATGGATGTACAATAGAGGCACCAAAGTGCTTCTATTGTTCAGGATCCCATCCTGCTAATAGCCGTCAATGCCCAGAATATGTTCGACAAAGAAATATCAAGGCCTCTATGGCAAAAGATAATATATCATATTCTGAGGCAGCAAAATTACATGCCCCGTCCTACCGATCCTTTGCAGATGTAACAGCTTCTGCTCCTCCTCCATCACATCCCATTCACCAAACCCTTAATCAAGTGACAAGCCCTTCCCGACTTCCACCGTCTATCTACATATCCCATTCCCAACCCTCCACTTCGTATCACAGTAGAAAATCCATAGCTCCCCGTACAAAATCTCATACACCTCATCACCCTGGTTATGACCGTAGGGCCCACCAAGATATCCTGAACAGCTATTCTTTCCCTCCTTCTCCTAACGGTTGTGCTCTGAACGACCACCCCCTCGCCCATAATGAGAACACACAGACAATTCAAACAATTATTACCCTGTTGTCTACCCTACTATCAAATTTTTCATTACCAGACCACGTTGCCGACAACTTAGTCAAAAAAATTCAATCCCGTAACAGTCAATCTCCTGCAGTGGAACACCAGGAGTGCTCTTCCCAAAAAATTTGAAATCTCCCACCTTATCAACTTGCACAATCCTGCAATATTTGCTATTTCTGAGTCGTGGCTCATCCCACGTCTCAATTTTAATTTTTCTGGCTATAGCACTCTCCGAGATGACCGCTTCGACGGCTATGGCGGAGCTGCTATACTAGTGAATAATGTTCTTCCTTTTACCCCTATATCCTTGCCCCCCCATGGGGATGAAATTAATGCTGTGGGTGTTAATGCCTTTGGCATTAATTTTATATCAATTTATATTCCATCTCCCAATTCATCATGCTTTAATTTTATAAATAATATATGCTCCTCATTCCATCCTGTCATATTATTGGGTGACTTCAATTGCCATCATTCCCTGTGGGGCTCTGACTTATGTGACAATCCTGGTTCTGATTTAGTGGATATATTGGACGAATTGAATCTGTGTGTTGTTAATGATGGATCCATAACCCGCTTACCTAGACTTGGTCAGAGTAGAAGCTGTGTTGACCTTACCATATGTTCTGCCAGTTTGACAGCCCAGTTGGAGTGGAAACGACTAAACTTGACTTATGGTAGTGACCACTACCCAATAATCATTACAATGATCAATAGGTCCTTACCTAACACGGACAAACCCCCTCTTTTAAAATATAAATTATCAAGAGCAGATTGGGACATGTATTCTCGAATTATTGAGGATAATATCTCAACCCTGCCACAAGTTTCTCCAGTCAACATAGACGCCTGTTTGATGCAGTTTTCCAATGTAATCTCGTCAGCCGCAGATACCAGCATCCCACTCAAAAATTCAGCCTCTGGAAAGTTATCATCCCCTCCTTGGTGGGACCGTGAGTGTTCCGAAATGATTAAATTACGCAATGCGGCCGAACGAAATTACTCTCGAAATATGTCAATTGACAATTTGATTGAATATAATCGGATTATGGCAAAATCTAGACGTCTATTTAAGAAAAAAAAATATGAAGGATGGAAGAAATTCTGCTCTTCACTTTCCCCTTCAACCCCTTCTTCTCTTGTTTGGCTGCTTGCCTCGTAATTCCGCAACCATCCCAAATGATATATCAGGATGTTTTCTAAATAAATTAGCTCCTCCCTATGTCCCTCTCATAGAAGAATGCCACTCACCTGCTGATGATGGGGATACTTCTGATGACCCTTTAGACTTTCCCTTTACTATCAGCGAATTAGATGCAGTTCTTAAATATGTCCATGACTCAGCTCCTGGCATAGACGGCCATCCATATTCCTTTTTCAAGAAGCTCGGTAATAATAGTCGCAAATACCTATTGTCCATTCTCAATACGTACTTTAAGCTGTCACACATCCCTGATAGTTGGAAAACGCAGTTGATCATTCCCATCCTAAAACCAGGTAAAAATCCTCACAATGCAGACCATTTTCGCCCTATTGCTCTTTCACCCGTAATATGTAAAATCTTTGAACACCTTATAAAAAACCGGCTAGAATGGTTTGTTGAGAGCCGAGACCTTTTATGCAGGTCACAGTATGGATTTAGGAAAGGATCTAGTACTATGGACAGCATTGGCATACTGTTGACTGACATTCGGATTGCCTTCAGCAATAATGAATCTGTTCTGGCAGTCTTCCTCGACATTTCAGCGGCTTACGACAGCGTCCTTCTTTCCGTTCTCAGAAGTAAATTACGCCAGCTGAGTATTCCGGTAAAGATGCGGACTTGTATTTCTAACTTGCTATCTGGCAGAAGTATCAAACTCCACACCCCTGGGGACAACCCTGATCCACGTATTGCGTGGCGTGGTCTTCCTCAGGGCTCAGTTCTTAGTCCTATACTGTATAGTATTTATACCTCGGACCTCCATGAGTCGCTCAACTCTGACTGCCAAATACTGCAATATGCGGATGATCTGTGTCTGTATATATCTACTACATCCCTTGAAAGGGCTAAAGAATCCATGCAAATATCGCTCAATTCCCTTATCCAATGGTTAAATTACCATGGCCTTATCTTGTCGGCCCCAAAAAGCTCAACTATTATTTTTTCACGTAAAAAAATAGTACCACAGGTCGGCCTAGAAATTGAAGGTTCTCCTATCGAAGTGGACCATATGGTCAAATTTCTTGGTGTCATCCTGGATTCTAAATTATCTGGTGTCAGTCATCTCAACTATACGGTTGACAAATGCGAGAAGAACCTTAACATGTTACGTGCACTAGCAGGTGTCTGGTGGGGGGCTCACCCTTTCACTCTAAAACTTATATATAATGCCACAATAAGAAGTTTACTTGATTATGGCACTTTCTTTCTTGAACCCTGCAGTAAAGCTGCAATGGCTAAATTAGATGCAGTCCAAGCAAAATCCCTCCGTATTATATTAGGTTGTATGAGGTCCACTCCTAAAAACGCTTTGCAGGTTGAGAGTGGCGATCCTCCTCTCCTTCTCCGTAGACAATATTTAGCTGATAAATTTTTATTCAAATCATATTTCCTAAATAATCATACAATTCTTCAAAAGTTAACAGCTCTGGATAATCTATGTCTACACAACAAATATTGGAGACATAAAGACACCCCTCGACTCCCATTAATTCGTTTCGAAAAATCCGTTCTGTTGAAGTTAATTCTATAATTCCTCAACAAAGTAAATTCCCTTTATACACATGTCAATATGAAATCTTAAATTTTGTCCCGAATTACACTTCAGTCGGCTTAGACAAGAATTCCAGCAATGCTAATGCCCAATTTCTTGCCATTGTTAATGAAAAATGGCCAAATCATTATAAATTCTATACTGATGCTTCTAAACTATCCACAGATGGTACAACTGGTGTTGCTGTTTATAATCCTAATTCTCAGATATTTCTTCAATTTCTATGTCCTCCTGAAGCATCCGTATTTACTGGAGAGTGCATTGGGATTCTCGAAGCATGCTTATTTATCTCTTCCCACACAGCTATATCAAAAGCAGTCATCTTCTCAGATTCCAGAAGTGCCCTTGAGGCTGTTCTTAAAAATTCATTTAAAGATAATCTCCGTAGCCCAATCATAATTGAAATTAAAAAAATATTATATTCATGTTCCAAAAAAGATGTAGAGATTATATTGGTATGGATTCCTAGCCATATGAACATTAGGGGCAACGAACTTGCTGATAAAGCAGCCAAAGATGCGATTTCCAACAGTTTGGCTGACAAAAAGCACTATTCGGTCCAAATTTATGACTTGATCAACAAGGCTAAAAGTGATCTTCACAAGTCCTGGCAATTAGACTGGTTCATATCCAGTAAAGCAAAGGGTGGCTGGTTTGCTTCATTACAACCAACCATTCCTGCGAAGCCCTGGTTCTACAAATTCAAGAAGGCCTCTAAATCTGTTACATCTGTTATATGTAGAATTCGCATTGGCCACTGCTGCACCCCAGTCTTCCTCAATAAAATTAGAGTTCGTGATAGCTCATTATGTGAATGCGGTCTAGATGATGGTACACTAGACCATATCTTTCTTAATTGCCGATTAAATTGTGCTTTCTCTTTTGAACAAGTTATTGCAAAATTAAAAATCCAAAATCCTGTTAATGTCCGTCACCTACTCTCATTTTTCCCTAACCCCCAAATTATCAACGCTTTTATTAAATTTATTTCCATTAACAACATTAAGCTGTAACAGTCAAGCCTATACTCTAAGTATTAGTATATAATATAAATGTTTATATACTTACATTTATATTACTAACAACCTAACATAAATATTGTGTTTGTTGCAGATCACGTAATCGCCACAAAAGTTCCAATAATACAATTAAATCGGAACTATATTACTCATGAGTAGTCACTACATGACACTGGCAAGAATTGTCGAAATCTTCGACAAGTTGCCATAGAAAAAAAAAAAAAAAAAAAAACGTCTAACGTCAACTCCTTTATTATTTTTAATGAAATACTGGTTTTACAAAACTGGAGGTTTAAGGTTAAGGTTTAAGGATTAAAATAAAAAAATTGAACGTGTAAACTATATTGCATCATGTGTCTTTCTATTTTATCTTCATTCATTTTTGTGTTAAAAGCTGTCTTAGAAACTTTTATACTGAGTAAGTTAAATATAACAAAATAAAATAAATATTTGACACATCCCGTTGATGTAACATATGCTTACACTCAGAGTTAATTTTCCTTTGTTTGTGAATACAGTGTTCATCGTAAACTGGCTAAAACCGGTTGTGCGTCAAATGCGTCATAAAAGAATGTCGCTTGTCGAGATAGTAGCGTTTATGACGGAATGTTTCTGTTGACACTTCATGGAGCATTGTGGTAAGAAGCTGTGTGTTATGTTTAGTGCAGTTGACACTTTGTCTCTCTCATTATTTGTATGTATCCATAATAAAGAAATACAATATTTATAACACTCCATTGTTAGTATTAAAAATATTCACGGAAAGTGTAAATGTAGGGCTTGCTTTATATGTATATTTATCTTTGAAGCAGTTTTAAGTTATTTTCTGTGATATAAATTCTAAATCGATTCATACTGTTAAAGTTATAGAGGTAATGATAACGTTCTATTCAGCCTTTAAGGTGTATTTTTGCTAATATATTAGTTTCAGTAGTTGCGTTCTTCGTAGCCGTAACAACGTAACGCTGCTACGGAAAAAAGACACTACTCTGTACAGACGGCCATACATCAAGTGTAACAACATATCAGCTTAACATGAACCTTCTAACAAAGGATTTAGGTACTGACATATCAATATGTTGCAACATTAAAACATCTTACTTTATCGAGTAATAGATAAATATTAGAAATATACATTTCCGAGTAGTCTGTTGCTCTTAAATTTAGTTTACTTAACATTTCTTCTTCAGTTTAATCAAAATAATATTATAATGCTTAATAACAAATGTATGAAAATGTTCTGACAAGCAAAACGTATCCAGTATAAATCATAATTAGTGTATATATTTATCTGTTTGTTTCCTTTGCCGTAATTTATTTAGATGCGAAACAAATATATTATCTGTGAGGATCTGTTGTAAAAGGCCGTGTGCGTAAGGACGTGTAAATACGGTTCAATTTCTCTTGCAGCTGTAAAGCAAATAAGGGCTTAATTAAGTTCGCATACGAATAAGCGAAGCATGAAATGGGCAGAAAAATGTGACACGAACGTCTTATAAGCCTTCTCTGGATAATATACATTTATCTTCAAGGAAAAATTATCATTTGTATTTTATTTATTACTGTTCACTGGTAAATTTTCATTTAATTCAATTAATTAAAGCAAATTAACATCCCGAAATAGGGGCTTGCAGTGTTGATACATACCATTTAGATTATAATATTTTCAAGCGACTTCAAAAAAGAGAGGTTCTCAATTCAACTAGATGTTTGTGAACCTATGAACAAATTTTTTTTATTCGATGGAATATAAATCTGGAGTAGTCCCACGGTAACCAAGTCAGAATCTGAAGCTCTCAGGAAAATCATGGGCAACCGCAAAATTTTATGAGCACGTGTTTCATATTCGTTTTTCTTCTTTAACAAGTGACAAACAGACATACAAGTCACCCATGACTCTGACGGTCACCCATCTAACTTTGACCTTAGAAACTTTTTTTAGGAGGAGGAATCCATTTACGGACCTACCCGCCACTGGCTAAGCGAAGGGCGTGTGTGGGGCTCACTCAGTACCTCTATAGAGCGGTACTGAGAATACCCACTAAAACTCCCCGGTAACTCCATTGCCCTTCACGGGGGTAACCTGAGTTCTGCACGAGCAATTCACCAGGTCTGACCTTAGAAACTTTGTTAAGTTTCTAATAATACTAAAAAAAAATTAAACAAAACTAAAAACCGATATCAAAACATTAAAAACGCAAGATTAATCAATGTAAGAAGTTATTCAATTTAAAATTATATAGTGGAGTTAGTGCTGCAGTGTTGCCACAAACAAAAGAAAGTGAAACTCCGACTCCAAAGAATAATAACACAACACAAAACACTATACCAGATATGCCGAACGACTTGCGAGCCGCTCGCATCTCCTTCAGTTTCGTACACGCTGCACGCGTGCCATTGCCGAGCTTGTTGACCTAGTACAAGATCGTCAGATCTGAACGCACCTTAATAAAAAGCAGTAATATTACGTCAATTTTTTATTTGTCTTCAAAGCTCAGTATGTCAAAGACCCCACTCAAAGCTGATGTAATTACGGTCTATTTTACAATGAATGACACATTAAATGTAACGAATTTAACAATGTCAAAAGAGTTCCTAATAATTCTCTGTTCTTCCAATCTTGATGGAACAATATGCCTTTTACGCCACAATGAATACTAACTGAAAAACAACTCTTGTTCTATTAGTGGAAGGCTGCTATTTGCAGCTCGGTTCATCTATTGTGTTTTAACTGTGCTCAATTTAATAACTATTTGCAACGCTGTTATTATGCTCTTCTCGCTAACGGCGGCATTGTGTACGGTGCTTACAAAATTGCGGGTGTAAATAGCAAGCTTAATACGAGTTCATTAAAATTTTTGCGATGTTGTTGCTACCATTCCATTGTAAAACAATTGTGACAAAACAGCCTTACTAAAAAATCATTTCAGGAAAATACCAACCATCTTTACAATCCGCAGTTACTGCTTTGAATGCTGAGCTGCAAATGAATATATCGTTCAAAATAAATCAAGTAAAATATGTTAATAGTACATGGGGCTGCTGGAAGAGATTTCTTATAGCAACAAGCAGTACCTTTGTACAATTCTGTAATATTCTGTTGTGTCCTTTTAATTGTCTTTGTGTGTGCATAAATTGTTAAATAATAATAATAATTAAATTTAAAAGTATTAAGTTTTTTTAGCTGCTAATTTCTTCAATCCTATAAAAAATAAACAAACTTAAAATGTTTAAGAGCCATTTTTCAATGCAATAATAATAATTTAATGCATAAAATTTCTTACTAGTAATAATGTAGTATTAAACTCGTTAATATTTTTAAAAATCCTACTCTTTGTAAGCCTGATTTAAAATTCTACATAAAATCTCCTACCCTAAAATTACAAAGCAAATATTTATTGAACAAGCTTTTCAAAGATAAATGTAGACAAAGAACTTGTAACTAGTACCATTTTATGAAAACGTTCAGAGATGCTCGACGTCGAGTGGCGTTGCGGTGAGCTAACAACCGAAAACTACTGATAAAATATCCCAACTACGCTGAAATGTTCCGAGAATAACTTAATAAATACAGAATCAATGGGAATGATGTGTTTTTAGTTATCATTAGTTTCGATCATTTTATTAGTAATATATAACTTCGTTATATTTTTTGTTGTTTTTATTGTCTGTTTTTATGTATCTTATCCTATCTGAAACTCCTCCAAGCTTCAGAAGACCTCATTATGCCAGCGTTGTGGTATTATAGCCCAAATACCACATGTTTCGCCTTTGTACAAAGATGTGTGCTCTGCAGTGGGGCGAATGTAAGCCTTTGATTATACTTGTGTACAGAGCTTGCTCTTCTAAGGCGCTTTGTGCCATCTCTGCTTCTGTACACTTAGATCCTTTAAACAACAACGGGTTTAAATACAATTTTCATTAATAAATATATTTATTTAAAAGGAAAAATTCTTACGTCCGTCAATCACTCCACACTTCACCGCATTACCTAGTATCAATATATCGCACAAGTGCGAAGCCGGTATATTTATAGCCGAGTATATTTATTGCTATTGGTATTTTTTCATGCTTGGACCTACTACCTTTATTTCTTTCCGTTTTATTTCTATTTTTAGTAGAGATTGTTGCTTAGCAATATGGTCGCCTATTGCTTTATTTTCATTAAATCTTGTATAGTTCTTAGATGCAGTAAAACGTATTTGATTGTATGATAACACATGTGTTTCCCATGCCCAGTCACACTAACTTCATTAGTCCAATAATACTGCTATTTCAAATCACAAGTACGCCTTAAATATAAAAGATATATCTTTGATAATCTCCGAGACACCGTATCACCTTTAACAGCTTGGTGGCGGAATTCGGAAAGGCGATGGTACCTATACTGATTATTGACTACATTTTCCTCCAAATTGAATTGAATGTTTATGATCTTCTAACTCTAAAATCTAGACGCCTCCAACTTGAAACTATGTTTTTATATTAAACTGGATCTTAACAATATACAATGTAATCGAGTACAGTATAGAACGTGAAACGTGTTTATTTGCCACTTGTATATGTATGACTAATGCTGGTAAACGCTCACTTTGTATACAATTACCAAAACGTAAAATAACAACTTAAAGTTGTTCGATTGATATTTTCTCCACTCCTGTAAGTAAATTTAAAAAACAAATCCTGGAATTATTAAGTAACTAATTAATTATTGTATTTTCGTCATTTAGTAACAAGATTGTTATTCGAGGTCTATAATTAATTATTTTGCATACTTTAACGTTATAACTAGGTACTACTTTTTTTTAAAGATATATTGTTAAAATAGTTAAATTATACTAGTAGCTATCTCTTTTATTGATGCCACAACTCTTAACCTATTCTTGTTTAAATACTGGTTAATGATGTGGGTGACAGAAATATTTTATGTATATGGTACAATTGCTTTAAACTTAATACTTTATTATATGCACTGTTTTAAAACCTAAATAAATAGAAAAATTCAATTGAAACACACTGCGACGAGAGGACGGAACATGATAGGTAAGGGCTTTTGTTGATAGTGAGAGGGGAGGTTACCTAACCGAGAACCGAGAGAACATTCTCACACTAGAGTATTTGATACTGAAGCAGTCTGTAGATGTAAACTTCTTTGAAAAGTGGTAAAATTAGTATCCAACATGCTCATGATCAGTTTACCCTTTAACTAACTCTGTATCAGATATGTTAATATATAACAGGGACGGCAAACAAGCGTAGAGCACGCGTGATGTAGACTATTCAGTTACTACTATTTATTTACTCAGTATAAATTACGAGAAAGCGTACGATGACAGGATAGGTGACAAGTTTTATAATATTCCTATCTGTAATAGCAAGATAAATAAACATTATAAATTAGAATTACATAAAAATGTGTATTTCATTCGCGCAAACTTCACCATTTTTCTCCCTATCTCTCGCAATTAAATTGGCAAATAAATATGGTCGAGGGTAACCTTGTTACCCACTTTTGAATAAACACAAATTTGTGGTTGCCTGGAAGAGATTGTTTTAAAGTAATAGGGCCGCCTATTTGTGCTGTATATGTTTATTTCATCTGTATGTTCTTTATGTGCAATAGTAACTTATTATTATTATTATCATAGTCATGTGAACTCTTCCGAATAGCCTATCAAAGTGCACGTCCCGTAACTCAAGTAAGATTAATTAACCACATTGTGCCCTCAATCGATAGGTGACGGTGTAACAAGATCTCGCTCGACTGATACCGGGCCTAGGAGATAAATAGGGGCCAGTGGCGAAAATGTGAACATCCATCATTGTTACTGGCCCACCTTGCCTACAAGCGTCGTCAGTGTTATACTGTGACTTAGGAGATGAGCGCCAAGCGTTTTACGAAATTAAGAAGAGAAGCATAGTAATAATACGATCACAATATAAATAAAACCTTACTGTAGAAAAATCTTCGAGTTACATACAAGACAAAAGCACTTATATTGCTGGAATAACGATATTCAATCACCTACCAATATATGTTAAGTCATTTTAGGGCACGCTATTTAAACATAAATTAAAAGAATGGCTATTACAAAAAGCTTTTACAATTCAAATGATTATTATAATTGGAATTCTCTTTAAAAAATGTAATAAAACTTAATAATAATACTAATTAAATAAAAATTATATTTTACAATGTTAATATTGTACACCCGAAAAGGGCAATCTGTTGTTTTTTAAGTGCATGAAATGGTAAGATCTATTGTACATAGAACACAATAAAATTTTATCTTACCTTATCTTAAGATTCAAAGGCTCCATATATTAAAATGGATAAATGACTATCTGTTCGAAATTACATACTTGAGACCACCATGAATAAATCTTAAGGCCAAATACATTTTAAAACTCCTTAAATAATAAGGAGTGCTCAATTTAAAGTCTGCCCATAAAAAAATTTATCTATGAGAATTTGAAATTTGAAAATACACTTCCCTACCATTACGTTTATAACCTTAACCTAAATTACTGTCTGACACTGAATTCAAAACCTCTTTTCTAGCTCAAAATAAATATTGAAGACACCATAAAATATAAACTAAGGTAGTCCACTTATTCGTAATTTAAAACCCAAAAATATAAGATAGAATGTTACTATTAAAGTAAGTAATAAAACAACTCATTTTTATTACGCTACAAACTAGTTTCTTAAAAATATTAAAGTTTATGTTAGTAAAACCATCTTTTATATTGAATGAAACCGTGGAGATGTAAAGAGGAATATGAAGAATATTCCACATTGTTACCGCTGCGTTCCTTGACAGCGTACCGTCCGTCCTCTAAGAGGAGGTTCATGATACTAGCGAGTAGATGTTTGGAATTCATTTTGCGGAATTATAACAATATTTATTTAAGGTGGGCTTGTACCATATAATTTAACATTGTAAAGTGATTAAGTATCTGACAAAGTAAAATACTCTGCGTGACGTCATGCCGTCACAACCATATATATATCAACATTAAAGGTATATTCTTTGAAATTATGAATAATTCAAGAAAATTAGTTGAAATAGACAATTTATTTTTCAAGAAGGTTTGTTTTACAGCTTATTTGTATTAGCTAACGGCCCACTTGATGGTAAGTTATTAGAGATTGGACGTTAGCAACATAGGTAATTTAGTACAGAAAATCGCCTAATTTACGTAGTTAGACTAAAAACATGTTTACGCCCATAGTTATTTTTAAAAAGTTTTTTTAGTCCATCTAAAATGGTTGAGAAATAAAAGTTATTTTTGTAAGTAAACCTCGTCGTCACCTTAGAGTACGGTGTATT
The DNA here is from genome assembly GCA_943193645.1 of Acentria ephemerella. NCBI lineage: Eukaryota > Metazoa > Arthropoda > Insecta > Lepidoptera > Crambidae > Acentria > Acentria ephemerella. The sequence continues at coordinate 10,037,202 of OW971881.1, read as the reverse complement.
TACGTCATTTGACGTTTCTGAAATGGTGACTCTAAGCATTTTTGCAAGTTAAAAGTAATTGGATCATGTAAGCGTAAAGTAACTTGACGTTCCTAACAGTAATTTCATCCGTTCTTTTTGAATGGGAATGAAAGAGATGTAAGAACTTAAATTTAATTTAGTCCATGCACAACAGAATAGGGACCTGACAATTATATTTGAAATATGTAGTTTAAAAACAAACATGTAAAGAAAAGTTTTTATAAGACTATTAAAAGAAAAACAAGTAACCGAGTGAAAAGATTTCATGGAAACGTCGCCAGTTTTCAAAGTCAGAGTAAAGTGCTTATTTTGTTTTATTTGAATAAATTGCTCGCTTTTCTCGAGCGGGTGGCGAGCGGGCATTTGTTTTCACTTAGAAAATCACTCGACGCTTCGCGAATCCACCACTCTCTGCCACTTTGTACGTGGCCACGAAACTGGCGAAGTATTTTAAAACTTTTAGTGGTTAATTCAATTTGTGAAATCGTGATCGGTCTAATTTTTATCTATCATCCTGCCGGCGCTGTTTATTAATATTGAGGTTGATGTTATATTATTAGATAATATCAACCTTTTCCGTGTACTACTTTTTCTTGTATATTTTTCACTTGTATTGTATATTCATATGTATGATCTGTTACTCATATTATAAATCTAAAAACAACTATCACATTAACTGTCAATTCACAATAATGTCTAGTTAAGCCATAAGATTGAGACATTTCTTTTATAATTTTCTTGAGGCATCAGATTGTTTATCGCAATTTTTAATAATAAAAACACCATCAAATATATAAATACTCTAGCCTCGAGCGCCTGTCTGATAACGAACGGAAGGTTTCCGTACACGCCCTTTCAGTTTCTCACCAAACCAGCGCTCAGAAACAATTAAAATATGCCTGCGATTATTTCATAAATTTAAGTCGAAAATTTAGCTCTAGTTTGAGCTGTCTATTGTTTTTGAATTTGGAGACCGATTACTTGCTTCGTGTTGATAGTTTTTTTAATAAAGACTTTCTAATGTTATTGCTGTATTATGAGGGTATGTATATTTTATTAGATTGTAATATAGTAAGGATTAATTTTAACATGTATATATGTTTCCGTTATTACATTGAGTTATATAATAGGCGTGAGTATGACTTTTTTTCATAAATTTTGATTTCTAAAGTACATCTCGTGGTTTCTATGGCCTGGACTGCTTGTCAGTCTAACTGTAACGAAGTGGAAGAGTACTGAATGAAATTATTCAATTGAAATGTTAAGCTGTTTCATTTGCATGGACTAATCTGATACTAATTGGAAGTATTGTTTTTTTTGTGTTGAGAAGCTAAAAGGATGGTGATATTTAACTCGTATGACTTCACACTATTCCCTTAACCTTACATAAAAGAGAGAAATTATGAATCCATTTCCTTGAACAGAAGGCGTAGGATTTAGTTTGGGTTTCAATTGTTTTGTTATTTGTTACGTTTTTACGAATACTGAGGAAAGGTGTGTATCTTACCGTACTTGCGTCATTTTTCATAAGAGTTTTACTAAACAGCGATTAAATTGAATTAGGTTGAACTATAAACATTATTGCATCGACAAGCAAATGAGATTTTGATGAACGAAAGTGTTGGCCAAGGCTTGTATAGTAATTTTCCCAAATAATGCGCGAAGATTAAAACTAAGTAGTACCTAGGCAGAACTTTTAATTTAAATATCCAATTACATTTCAAAATGAATGACGAGCAACGAAAACAATAAGTCACGTGCCAAAGTGATCTATTAGCAAGCCAACTAGTGAAATTTAACTAAAACCTTTGTTTAATTACCTTCTTGGTGGCCCTGCTTAGGAGCAAAAATTCGTTCCATTTTTAAATTACACGGAAGATATGAGCTTCATTGAAATTTATTTTGCCGCTAAAACATGACAGATATAGATTTTCATACAACTTTTGCAGGCCGTTTTCTGCCAATTTCCAAAATCGTTGGCTAACAATTTCGATTCACCTCGAAGGTTGAAAAAGTATAAAAGTGACACTTTTAAGAATTACTTACTTGCGGAATGAAACATTTTAATTATACGATTTTTTCTCCTAGGTAAAGCTGCTTTATGGTTCGCCGCATTCAGTAGATAGTTGTATAAAATCAATTCTTTACTACAGTTAAATCACTAATATAATTTAACGTATAATTTGTTAAAATTTTTATTTGTTTGATTGATGTTAAGGATTCTACTAAATCCGCTAATTTGAAAATAATAATCATAAGGTTCAGGTCTAATTGTTTATTCCATACTCGACCCGTTCATTTACGTTACGTCTCTAAAAGATCTTTAATACATATCTAGTATCAATAGATCTTATGGGACTACACTTAGTCGTCAATTTAAACTATGAATTAGGTACAGTACAGCTTGATGGTGAAACCCTACCTTCCATTAAAAGGCATGTACAGGAAATAACACACGATTAGTAATACTATGCCTTAACAAATAGATTTACAGTCCAAATTAGTTGCGCAGCCTCAACCCGACCGTAATATTTCCGGAGCAACACTCGCTATTTAGAGAAATGTTTCTCGGCTTCAAGTCGTGATATTTCTTTTGTTTTATTCATATTTTTGTTTATGATTCCACGACAGGGTAGTATCAAGAAGTTTCGGAAAACCAGGTAAGTTTTTTATTTGGCGACTCTCCAAAATTTCGCATTTAGGTACCAATATCATGGTACTTAATTTTTCTTACCTTACTAGTTCGCCGGGGTATAAACACAAAAAGAAATGGTAGGAAAATGTTCAACATTACGGGCGGTATATGCTCATCATAATGTATATTTACATTACTGTGCCGAATAATTACAATAATGAAAACGCATTTTTAGACTTAGACGGCAGCATGATCAAAGTCAATCCAAATATTTCAATTTTTATTTGTATTTTTATAGTTGTACTGAATTGCTTTACCTGCCCATTTTCATATGTTTTTTTTAATTATACACAATCTTCAAACATTTGACGTTTAAGATTAAAATAAAAAATGTTAATAAGAAAGACGTAAAAACATCGCCAGGCCATCACATCATTTTATTGTGCAAATACATCAGTTTGAAATTAAATTTAAATATCATTATAACATAGTTGTTTTTCCCTCTTTGTGAATTTCCTATATCACGATCACCAGTTTTTAGGCAATAAATTATATGTAAGCTTTCTCAGTTTATAACACTTTTAAATTAATCAAAAAAACCAAAGTGATCGCATAAAATATTTTAGTCCGAAAAACACAAGAATACAATTGAAATAAACTTAAACTATTTTGAAGTAAAAAATATAGAAACTATTAAGGGGTTCGTAACAACAGAACTTTTTTCGTAAGTCATTGCTTAATATTTTTATTTTGCATGTAGAATAATAATAAGTCAAAAATAGAAAAAGAACATATTAAAATTCCTACTTTAAAGTCGCAATGATTATGACATATTTAGTTCAGATATATTTTAGTTGAAACTTCGAACTCAATAATACTATTTTATATGAACGTTGAAACTCCAAGTATTATAAATGTTACATCGCGCCCCTAAATTCATAATAGGAAAGTAAAATTTTATTACAAATAACCTATATCATATAAAATGTCCATTTATGATGATCATCAAATATTATTCGTCTTAAAGTGCCTTTTGAAGCACGAGAAAGGAGAAGTAAGACATATTGGTTGACGTATCCGGCAACAACAATAGCGAACGTTATTTTGTTTTTCTTAATCGAAACCAGAGCGCATGAAGCATCAGCTGCTCAACTCCTAAAAATTGTACATAAAACAATTAAAACCTCAATGGACTGTCTGAACTAGCAGGGAACCTCTTTCTGCTAAAATTCAATAGCAGAAGCAAATAATCATACCCACAAGCATTTGGCTGTAAGCGTATGCTAATACAGTTGGGTGACTCACTCGTTTTGTAGAGCTGGTAAGGTCGATCGCGATTTACTACACGTAGGACTGAAATAAAAATTTACGTACTTACCCGTTTTTCTTTATTGTATTATTAACCCATGCGAACAAGTTGAGCCGAAGTCATTAGAGAAAATAAACGATAGTTATTTATCAAAAATTTCAAAATTTAATTATCAAGAGTTTAACAAACTTTATGCTCAAGATGATAAAATTATCGATTTTACCGTTTGATCGATAAAAAAGTTCTTTGCTGCCGACATCGATAAATAAGCGAATAATGTCAATTTTCAGTATCAAATTTGGTTTATCGAGAGTTCCATGCTAGCATAGCAGGACTGTCATATAATGACGAATATTTATTTTTATCAGCTTTCCGTCGTAAAATTTTAACGCTGAATATGCTTTAAGTTATAAACAGCTTCTATAAATAACGCTCGTTAAACAAATATACATAAAAATAACAGGAAATTAAGACAGATTTTACGAAATAAGCAAGTATATCTATTATACTGATAATTCATATATAATCGTAAGTTATTCGTAGTTGAGCTCACACTTCTCTAAATGGTTCTTAACGGCACGATAAAATCTTTTATTTATGACCGAACCCGCAGCGTTCAAACCTATCTTGCACACTTATACAGCAAGCACCTAATTCTTCCTTGCTTTTTGTACTTCTGAAATGCGTGAACAGTTCGTAGATGCTAATGAAATGTACACATTGTCTAATTTTAATATTGATTTTTTTTAACTTACCTACTAAGGGCTAGTACCATTAACAAGCTCTTAGAGCTTTATTTGATTTGATTTGTAATGATATTTAAATAATAATAATAAGTTCAGTACATTTTATTATATACTATTTATTATTAACTATGAATGAATTTTTTTGTATCTGATGATGCGGTATTTAAAAGCAAGCTTACAAGGTCTTTACAAGGTAGCGTAGTGCATAGTCGCTGAACCGCTTTCGTGGTAGCCGGCACATATCGTGAGAGCGGTGTCCCAGCGGTTAAATTCTGCTATGTTCCGTTGCGGCCGCTAGCGACCAGGCATGCTTCTGTTATACAAAATATTTTCGTTTAAATTAGTTTACTTATAAAGAAAAGCTAACAGATTTAATAAGCATAATGTAATATAACTATGTAGTAATATCTGAAATCACAATTATGTGTACAATTGAAACTTTGAAGCTATATTAATTACTTAAAAGTTGTGTGAGCGCAGCGGAGGAACTTGTAATAGGTAGTACTTGTAAGGAATTTACGAGTGATGCAACAATTATGTATGATAGCAACTATTTTGAAGAATTATACATAAGACCTATTGCCATGTATGTAATTTTTAAATTTGAAACTTCATCAGTTCATAACAGTACTATGAAACTCCGTAGTTTCTTTGTACCATTGAGTTTTTTTCTCTTATACGAGGCCTTTGATTCTATATCATTATTTACTTATATGTTAACATAAAATTACAATCAATTCATAAGTTAAATTATTCTATACCAATGTTTTCTTATTATTCCAACTTATTTCAAACAACTACTGTGTCTAAATATAAAATTTTTGCTAATCATATACTTATATGACTGTTTATAGGTTCTTTTATTAATGTTACATTTTTTGTTATCCGCGTGTTACATAAGTGCGAGTATAAGAATATTATTATATTCATTCTCTTTTGATAGTAATGCTTTTTAAAAAGTATTTAAATGTTTTTCATTACAAATAAAATCAATATGTCGTTCTATTAGAATCCATACCAATAAAGTTGCGGGAAACTGTGAGTGCAAATCTACCAAATTTCATTTTCAAACCTCGTTAACCTAACAAAGCGTGAGTTTCACAATTTATTAATTAACCCATGTAAACTCGTAATCTCATTGAAGGTTAGACCCAACGACATCTCTCACAAAGAAAATTTAAAGGAAGTAACGAAACAAAACGTGAGAGCGATAAGTTTGTTCGTCAAATGTAAGAGCTACCATTTCTAAAGCGATCGTTTTGCTTGAAAATCGGTGGCTTATGTTTTATTTCGAACTCGTTCGAGGAGCTCGTTGGCGAAGTGGTTTGCCATTATTGTCGAATAACAATTTTATTTTCACTTCTTCCATTGGCCGTAATGTTTATATCCATCATGTGTCATAATATTTTTATTCCATAATTTATTTGACATATATATCGTTTCCCATAATGTTAATATCCATAACATTTACTTACTGTTATATTTATATACAACATCATTGCGTGCAGACATGACACCATGCAAGTGATAATGAAATAGCATGTATCACGCAAGCAAGCATACTGTAAGCTTCGCTCGCTTTGCTCGTGGTCAGAATTCCAACCTAACCCAACAAAAATTTTGAACTTTCCGACTAATTCACTTTTTTATAGAAGGTACCCCCGATTCTACAAAAATTATGTTCCTTAAGCCAATAACAGAAATAAATCCCTCCATCAAATGCCTCCTTTAATAAAAAACAAATTTTTTTGGACAAATTAAAGAACGCGTAGACGTGTGTCTAGAAACAGAATTCTAAATGCTATTGTTAACAAAGAGTTTTTATTTTAAATATTTAACTCAAAGACAGGAAAAGCTGAACCTTTGAAGAATGGAACGACAAAGGAACTAGTTCTGAATATTTTAATACTACAAAGTCAGACACTGTCCCTTTCACTCCTTTCTTTTAGAAATATGTCCTATTTTATTGCTTGATCCCAGTAAATGGTGTTGTAGAAATGCTTTCATAGGTTTTTATTATATTATTTACACGAGGTCTTCATCTACAATGTGAAATACGTAGATAACCTATAGACATCTCATGTAAAGTTAATAATAATAATAATTCCCACACTAAAACATATTCTAGCCCAAAGTAAGTATCTTCGAGAGCTTTAATTAGGAATACTAGATAACATATAAAATATAAATAGTAATATGTATATAAATATAGCGAATAATCATACAAACATCCATGACTTGTGAACAAATTAATACACCTACCGCGATTCAAATCCCGAACCTTATGTTTAGTAGACTCGACCAGACAGCCATCAACAGATGGAAGAAAGCTTACTAAATTATTGGTGCCTAACATTATTTATTTAATAACAATAGTGGTTTCATATATATTTATATAGATAACTATATTTTAGTTAGCCTATCGCAAACTATAGATAGAATATTGGAACTGGAAAAGCTCAAAGATTCATGAATATTTTCTCTCCGTAACAGTAAGTTTCTGAAACTCTGATATTACGTGGGAACTGGTGCATGTCAAAATATCGACTTCAAATGTTGTTTTCAAATTAAATCTTTTGAAGTTACATCAGACTGAGGTGATTGAAACACAAAATATCTGTAATGCTATGATGCAAATAAGAAGCAAATTTGGGATTCTTTATCTAGAAACCAACTGTTTTCAAAAAGTCTTGGAACATCAACAACGATCCCGTTAGATATAAAATTACTTCTGGCTCTCTGTCACAGTAAAAGCTGAAACAGTATAGTAATAAAATTATCGACTTTACCGTTTGATCGATAAAAAAGTTCTTTGCTGCCGACATCGATAAATAAGCGAATAATGTCAGTTTTGTCAATTTTCAGTATCAAATTTGGTTTATCGAGAGTTCCATGCTAGCATAGCAGGACTGTCATATAATGACGAATATTTATTTTTATCAGCTTTCCGTCGTAAAATTTTAACGCTGAATATGCTTTAAGTTATAAACAGCTTCTATAAATAACGCTCTTTATACAAATATACATAAAAATAACAGGAAATTAAGACAGATTTTACGAAATAAGCATGTATATCTATTATACTGATAATTCATATATAGTCGTAAGTTATTCGTAGTTGAGCTCACACTTCCCTGAATGGTTCTTAACGGCACGATAAAATCTTTTATTTATGACCGAACCCGCAGCGTTCAAACCTATCTTGCACACTTATACAGCAAGCACCTAATTCTTCCTTGCTTTTTGTACTTCTTAAATACTTGAACAGTTCGTAGATGCTAATGAAATGCACACATTGTCTAATTTTAATATTGATTTTTTTTAACTTACCTACTAAGGGCTAGTACCATTAACAAGCTTTATTTGATTTGATTTGATATGATATTTAAATAATAATAATAATAAGTTCAGTACATTTTATTATATACTATTTATTATTAACTGTGAATAAAATCCGGTCTTTAAAAGTATACAAGGTAGCGTAGTATATAGTCGCTGAACCGTTTTCGTGGTAGCCGGCACATATCGTGAGAGCGGTGTCCCAGCGGTTACACTCGCTTCTGCTTTATTCAGTTGCGGCCGCTAGCGTGCATGCTTTTGTGGACTAGACATGACCAGGCATGCTTTTGTTATACAAAATATTTTCGTTTAAATTAGTTTACTTATAATGAAAAGCTAACATATTTAATAAGCATAATGTAGTATAACTATGTAGTAATATCTCAAATTACAATTATGTTTACAATTGAAACTTTAAAGCTATATAAATTACTTAAAAGTTGTGTGAGCGCAGCGGAGAAACTTGTAGTAGGTAGTACTTGTAAGGAATTTACGAGTGATGCAGCAATTATTTATGATAGGAACTATTTTGAAGAATTATACATAAGACCTATTGCCATGTGTGTAATTTTTCAATTTGAAACTTCATCAGTTCATAACAGTACTATGAAACTCTGTAGTTTCTTCGTACCATTGAGTTTGTTTTTCTTATACGAGGCCTTTGATTCTATATCATTATTTACTTATATGTTAACATAAAATTACAATAAATTCATAAGTTAGATTATTCTATACCAATGTTTTCTTATTATTCCAACTTATTTCAAACAACTACTGTGTCTAAATATAAAATTTTTGCTAATCATATACTTATATGACTGTTTATAGGTTCTTTTATTATTATTACTGTTTTTAGGTTCTTTTATTAATGTTACATTTTTGTTATTCGCGTGTTCCATAAGTGCGAGTATAAGAATATTATTACATTCATTCTCTTTTGATAGTAATGCTTTTTAAAAAGTATTTAAATGTTTTTCATTACAAATAAAATGACACCATGCAAGTGATAATGAAATAGCATGTATCACGCAAGCAAGCATACCGTAAGCTTCGCTCGCTTTGCTCGTGGTCAGAATTCCAACATAACCCAACAAAAATTTTGAACTTTCCTACTAATTCACTTTTTTTATAGGTTTGAAGGTCGATTCTACAAAAATTATGTTCCTTAAGCCAATAACAGAAATAAATCCCTCCATCAAATGCCTCCTTTAATAATAAACAATTTTTTTTGGACAAATTAAAGAACGCGTAGACGTGTGTCTAGAAACAGAATTCCAAATGCTATTGTTAACAAAGAGTTTTTATTTTAAATATTTAACTCAAAGACAGGAAAAGCTGAACCTTTGAAGAATGGAACGACAAAGGAACTAGTTCTGAATATTTTAATACTACAAAGTCAGACACTGTCCCTTTCACTCCTTTCTTTTAGAAATATGTCCTATTTTATTGCTTGATCCCAGTAAATGGTGTTGTAGAAATGCTTTCATAGGTTTTTATTATATTATTTACACGAGGTCTTCATCTACAATGTGAAATACGTAGATAACCTATAGACATCTCATGTAAAGTTAATAATAATAATAATTCCCACACTAAAACATATTCTAGCCCAAAGTAAGTATCTTCGAGAGCTTTAATTAGGAATACTAGATAACATATAAAATATAAATAGTAATATGTATATAAATATAGCGAATAATCATACAAACATCCATGACTTGTGAACAAATTAATACACCTACCGCGATTCAAATCCCGAACCTTATGTTTAGTAGACTCGACCAGACAGCCATCAACAGATGGAAGAAAGCTTACTAAATTGTTGGTGCCTAACATTATTTATTTAATAACAATAGTGGTTTCATATATATTTATATAGATAACTATATTGTTGTTAGCCTATCGCTAACTATAGATAGAATATTGGAACTGGTAAAGCTCAAAGATTAATGAATATTTTCTCTCCGTAAAAGTAAGTTTCTGAAACACTGATATTACGTGGCAACTGGTGCATGTCAAAATATCGACTTCAAATGTTGTTTTCAAATTAAATCTTTGAAGTTACATCAGACTGGGGTGATTGAAACTATGATTGCTATGATGCAAATAAGAAGCACTTTTGGGATTCTTTATCTAGAAACCAACTGTTTTCAAAAAGTCTTGGAACATCAACAACGATCCCGGTAGATATAAAATTCTTACTTACTGACTCTCTGTCACAGTAAAAGCTGAAACAGTATAGTAGTATTTAAGTATTTATTTGTGTAACTTGCCGCAACTTTGTAGGCCGGTATCACTTGATGGGTTAACATGTATTGTATTGACATTATAAAATTCACCAATTGCAATATTCAGCTTAATGATATATGAAATTTATTCGTGTGAAACAAATTACTCAAAAATAAAAATATATCAGATGTCTCTTTCAACGCATCATATATTTAAAAACAGCTAGTCAGGAAAGTCAAAAGGATTGACAATCGACTTTTTCATATCTATGACCCAAGAGCTCCATAAGATTTTCTATTTAAAAAACACGATTGAAAAAAATGCCATAATATATTTTGATGAAACTCCTGATTTGACTAAAACAGGAAACTAAACACGAAACTTACGTGAATCTTACAACTTAAAAGAAACTTACTGATGGTTATTATCTAACAATTGTTAAATTATTAACACTGTTATAAATACAATTGTGCTACCTTTGTACCACTTTTTAGATACAAGAAATGTTTAATTATTGAGTATAAAACAAATATTACATACCGCATGTAACATTTTCTATGCTTTGCTTCTCTTCGAAAATTATTTAAACCATCTCTCTTATAATATGCACTGTTGTGATGTCTCAACTATCGTTTTGAAACCACAAACAAATATGTTATTTTTGTCAATGCTATTATGATTTATTTTACGATATATCTTTATACTTCGCATCTTTTATTAGAAACAAGTTTGTCGGAATGCATCGCAACAAAATTTTTAGGGCGTACAACTGAATTTATTAAAATTCTATACAATATATTATCTTTTTCATAACAGCAAGGTCTTGAGATACCTTTGGAAGCGCAAACTATTTCGAGATAAATTCTTGCGAATCCAGTGGTTTGACTTCATAGTTAGGACGGCGCTAACCACTGGACATTGCTTTATTCTTGTTAACATGAATTTTGTTACTTAAAGTATTTCTTATACTTGGAAACAATGTAGGTCAAAGTATAAAACAAAGCCTTATCATATAAACTTAATAGTGACAGATCTCGTCTGAAGCTCCTAATAAGCAAAGCCCTTAAAAGGAATTTAATGCCTCGTAACGCAGAGCTAAGTATAGATACAAAACGAAACTGTTTTAAATATATGTTTAGAATGATACGCTTTCTTTAGTACTAAATATTTTTTTATTTTTGTTATTAAAAATCATTATTATATTTGTGTCACTTACTCATTAGGACACATAAAATATGTATATATTTTATTAGGTTGTGGGATCTTACAGTGGAAATGGCTAGGGCAGTATGTCACATTGGGAGGCGGTAGCCACCTTCTGCGAAGACGTCATATCGCAGAAGGAGGCAGCGGAACGGGCCCGTGAGGATGACCCCCTCGCGGACCCGATTCGCCAAAGGAGACTGGGCCGGAGAAGGCGGCTTCATGGCCAGCTCCATCCGCCATAGTCGGGGCGGCGGGTGACGGAGTGGGGCTCCGTCACTCGCGCCAAACACCCCTGCGTGGGGGAACTGCGTCTTGTTCTGCGTAGTTCCCTATAACCCGGTGGGCCCGGATGCGGGCATCGGTCGTACCGTCTTCGGCGCATGGCAGCGATTGCGATAAGTACCCTGCCGTGCGCCGAAGCCGTGACCTCGAGGAACAAGTTGGTTTTTAGTGGGTATGCCGGCTCTTTACACCGGTGACTCCCACATAACCCATGCGGAGGCCCCAATCGCTGCATGGGTATCCATAAAGGATTTTCCAACGGGAAAAAAAAAAAAAGGGCAGTATGTCACATGCTGCGCTTGCTATCTTCACATACGGACTCCTCCTGCTTACAATTAGAGGACTCATTTGCTGTGCTTTATATAAAAAAAAAGTATTTAAACCTAATTTAATTAAGTCGTTTGTTTGCATGTCAACGTTTTCTAAGCGCTACCCAAAATATAGATTACTGTTATCTTAACATATATCAATGCAATCTCACTGAAAAAAATGAAATCTGTTAAATATTTCATCTAAGCTGATGGTTGAAATGTTGAAGTACTAGAACGGAATGAAAGTTATGTCAAATGAACAGTACGCGGTAAGGTCTAGATCACATATATAATCTGTATAAGTTCTGAATGAATAGCGGTCATATAACCATCAACCACAAACCGAATAAAAACCGGCCAATAAATAAAAAATAGGATACAGTATTTTCACGTCGCGAAACTTGTTAGAACTTCTGCGGACTTGGAAATATAATATTTGCGACAACTTTATTTTGCGGCTCCGCAGAATGAACAAGTTTTGCCAGAGCAGTCTGTTGGGCAATAAAGTTTTAGACGGATTTAAGGGAATTAAATGGAAAATGTTATCACAGTCTACGATTTGGTCCATCTGCTGGTGATCCTTCAAGGAGTTTTTGATTACAGTTTATAAATTTCTAATCATTTTAATTTTTAAGAAATAAAGAGCTTGCGTCAAAGAGATTACGCAGGGATTCTCGAACTACATTATAAATCTCACACCCATTACCAAATTACATAAAAATTTAGTTTTTAACCAATTGATACAAAATATTTAGTATAGTTATCGTGTATGACGACCCCTTCGAAACCGATTTCGACCCCACGGGTCTTTTCATTCTTCCGCGACTTGGGTAAACTTTGAAAATCATACTTAAGACCGACAACACAGTCCAATTAGTCGTTATGACCTGTCCCGTCAAGAAACTGTCACGCTATTAACAGTAGTTTTAGTATCTTTGTGACCTAGTTCAACAAATAGGAGGTGCTATGTGTGTCTGAATGTATTTTAATTTTTAAATTTTTATCGATTTATCTCTAAATTTAAGACCACCTAAAAATTTTATTAAGGGCTTCGCCTCAACCCACGTCTAATAAAAAATTTAAGGAAAAGGGAAAGTAACACTAAAAATGCAAAAGTATTTTACTGATTATTATTTATATTTTGGAGGTACTTTTGAAGGAGCTAATGATATATAAGGAAAATACCTAATGTGCCAGTTATGTTTCAACTGCCGAAACTACTAAAAAAAGAGCTATTTAATTTTTTTGTGCGAGATGCAGAGGTGGAGACAGCATTATTATCTTGTCTTATCATGGCACCAAGTGAATATCGCTTCATTACAATGGAGCTAGTAAATAGTACTAGTGCTCGCTCCGTTGTCGCAACATTAAAATTTCATTTCGAAATTAGGTTTCTGTGTTCTAGAATTCAACGTTCCAAAGGCGAAAAACTTAATAAAGGAAGCTTGCATGCGTCTGAAAAAATTTAGGCGAGGAGACATACAATTTTACAACTACACTTATATTATTTTGACGATCACACCATAACAACATTATCAATTATAAAAAGAATAGTTATTTCAATCGCAACGAGATATATTTTTACTTCGTCCATTCGAAAAATCTCCATTATTTTTTACATCAAACGAGCCTTTACTTTAAACATACCTTTTTCCTGTCCTTATTATTCCGAGCGTGCACTGAAGAAATTTTTGTTAAAATAATATTTATACTCTACCAACGTTTTCGCTGAGATAAAAAAGGATAAAGTTATCCTCTGGATAGCACAGGATTAGCATTACGGTGCCAGTTTTTGGTATTACGAGCGGGACAAGGATTCCAAAGCATAGCGGCTGCAGTCTTTATTCATTGTGTAGATAACGAATACCGCTAGCATTGTTAGATTTTATTAAATTCTTTATTACATCTATAAGCATCTTGTGTGTGGATCTAAAAATGCTTGTATTTTACGATCTGTTAAAAAGTATTACTATAATATATTTCAAAGCTTCCTGATTTTTTTAATGTAAATTATCTCAGGTCGATTATGTCTTATGAAAGATTTTGAGTTTTCATCTCTTTCATCGTTTTCATCGTTTCTAACCCCTTCTTGATTAAACGTTTTTCAAGAATTCTGTGGTATTTAATTTAATATACTTAGTAAAAATTTTATCCTAAATTTAAATCAATGCTCCTAAAGTAACAGGAATTTATTTTAAGACTTCTGAAATCTTTATATCCCTAGTACTATTTGCTTTACCCATTTTCGTAAAACCATGTTAAAACATTCACTTTTTGCAACTTATATTGATAGACGGTGTGCGTTATGATATTGCAATAGTTTCAATGAGTGAACGAAAGTTCAAAGATGCGTTAAATTAAATATCTTGCCAGGTATTTTTATAGAATCTCAAAACGCATTTTAACACAACATATTATATTACTCCTACATAATTCGACTATGATTTACAATAATACAAAAGAGTAAGTTTAATATTTTCGCAATTAATATATGCTCTTAATACATCATCGAGTGAAAACCGAACAATACTAGTTCGCGATAGGAATTATATTTCCAAAACTTATACTGTCACAAAAAATCATTTTCACATGTTGATCCAATGGTTTTTTACTAATTATAACAAAAAAGGCAGATGTTTATAAACTACACTTTTCTGTAATAAAAACATTCCCTTACTTCCATTTTAATTCGGGTCACATGACTCAAACTAGACAGTGCTAAAAATGTATCAGTTGATCCGAAACTAAAAGTTTTTACGACTTGAATACCATATCACAGCTATCAATTTTTTAAATATATGTAATTTAAATAATAAAAGCGCTACGGAGAATTTAAAAGCTGTGGCGCTAGCTAGAACTTCATTTTACGGCAAAAGATAGAGTGTTGTATATCATCAAATACTGTAGAAGTTGAAATGGCACTAGATGTTTCTACATCTAGCGCAGATGCGGTGAAATAGAACATTTTAAAAAATTGGCAAGTTATAACCAGATTAGAATATCGTATGGCCATGTTTGTGGCGTAGCGTTTAAGGACGCTTACATCTAGCAGTAGACCTTTGAAGCTACAGCTAAACGTTTACGCCCTATCCGCTTATACAGACCAATGAACGTCCGCGACCAAAATGACCAGACCACGAGTACAAACGCGCTCCTACACACACGTTACGCACTAGACACATTTTTATTGAACACCGCTCATGTCCAAGACTGCACTTGTCGTGTTACATCAGGTATAGGCATGTAATACGCTAAACTCCTGATACGACGCACCTGAGCCAAGTTCTAAACCTTTAGAGTAGCCCACACGACTTCCGCTCCTTTATGACTTGCGCGCCACGGTGACTATAAAAGACAGCGGGACACATCCCCTAGAATTGATGTTAGTTGATTAGAAATACTCCGAGGCGAATGTCGTCTAAGCCTTAAAGACCACAAGATTTTCACGTCCTTAAAATCCTGGTAACACTGTAAAGCCCACTTGACCATCTGATCATAAGACCATTGGCTATAAAAATTAGTCAATTAATAAGAAACTAGCGATAAGCTTCAAAAGTCTCTAAGGAGTTCTTAGGCATAATATTTCATCCACACGGAACATTATTATTTGTAACTCTCCAAAACATTTCTCTTTCATTTAATTAATGTTTCATTATCACAGGGAAAATTTGAAAAATGTTATCCATTAGATGTTCCCAAAATTATCTTAATGTTGGGTATTCCCACGAATCACATTGAACAACGGCAACACAAACAAATTCGTTGGCAAAATTACCAACATATCTGTAATCACAATCAGATTTCCAACACAAACGTTACGGACGATCCCAGCGAGATTACGCGCCGCATGACAACCAATGTAAACATTTTATATGGATATTTTCTACATTTTAAGTAATTACATTCACTGGAAGCTGTCTCTTTAGTGGCTGCTCTGCAGAGTTTCTTATTAAAATAATGTGCTACTTTCAACGGAATTTAATTTTATTAAGAATTTTTAGTAGCATAACGATTAAACATAATTCAGAACAGTCATAAAAATTATATTTATTTATTCATTTACGTCATGAATAAATAAATATTATACTTTTAAAAGTGATTCATAAAAAAACACCAAATTCTGTGTAAGTTTTTCAGTACATAAATAAGCCGTTTTGAACGCATATCTAGCTGCTCAAAATAGTTTTTATCCGACGTACGCCAAGATATAATTAGTATTACTTTTATTACAAGCATTCATTTTATAAAGTAATATAACATGTATCTAAAATATTATTAATAATTGTAACTTTTACTGTTAATTAGTAATAATAATCAAGAATTTTTTTTTTTTTAAATATCCACTAAACTACAACTTTATTAAACAGATCAGTTTGTATTTAGTTAATATTTGTCAAAATTATTTCGCCATACTTTTTGAAAGACTATTAAAAGGAAATTAAACAACTGAATAATCAAATGAGTCATTTGAAAAATAAAACTATAGAAAGTAACAGAGCTGTGCCCTGTAATGGGACTTGGCGGTTAATGAAAATAATGAATATTTCATATCAAGCGAATGAAGAAAAATTATAACTGGTAAAACTTTTTCGAGAACATAAAAGAAACTAAATGTAAAAGATTGAGTTCCCATGTCACAAATTTCATTGAGGAGCAGCAGATGAGGATTCTAATTTGGATTAGCCAACAAAATTTAAACAAATATTAAGTTAAATCTATTTGAGCCTTATTTGATGTAACCCTTAATGCTTTAAACTGTTAAATTATTTTAGAAATAACTTATACAACAAATAATAGTGAGTAAGCACATGGGCCCTCTGGTGGTCAGCAGTAACAAAAACATAAAGGCGATTACTTAAATGGCTTCAATTAGATTCAATCTATTGAATTTCTTCGTCACAAAAAGAGAGAGATATTTCAGCTGTGAACTTGTAGGTACTATGTATAATTATTATTATTCATAATATTAATCATAATATTTGAACATAATGTTATGTTCAAATATTATGATTAATCAGTGGACAACAGTTTACATTTTTACTAACCTATCATTTACAACCAATACAAAAT
The DNA here is from genome assembly GCA_943193645.1 of Acentria ephemerella. NCBI lineage: Eukaryota > Metazoa > Arthropoda > Insecta > Lepidoptera > Crambidae > Acentria > Acentria ephemerella. The sequence continues at coordinate 10,020,054 of OW971881.1, read as the reverse complement.
CTAGTGTTTCAAATAGTGTGTTTATGATACTCATTTTTACATGGAAATTTAGATCCTCGAAATGAGACATCTTTATGAATAATAAGTCTTAGTGTGACACATCTATTTAAATTATTAACTCTGTACAAATATTTTTAAATTTCGAATCGTTATTATATCTTTAACGCCCGCTCACAACACACAAAGCTAACGCACTTCACTTCATACACTAACCATTCGCAAAAAGCTATTAACAAAACTTTATTATAGTATACCCTATGTAAAGGCTATATATGTTTATCAAACTTGCCATCACTCTTAAGTGAAAAAACGTTTCAAATAAACCAAACGCCTTGGTTTGGATCAGTAACTTGTATGTATTCTTACATAATCAAAGATTCATAGCTGTTCAATCACAGATACTAGATGGGGCTCTGAACATGACATATCACGCTCCCAGTGATGGATGAAGATATCTGGACATAGCTATTAGTCATGTTAGCCGTATCTCGGCTATCGCACGCTTCGCAACTGCGTGTGGGAGCTATGGTCGTAAATTGAGGGGCCTATTCTGATCTATCTTCAAGCAAAATATATCGTAACATGAAGGTGCTTCACCTTTTGATAAAGGTGAAGCGAGTATTATTAATGATAATACTTAGTTTTTTATTTTTTATCTGAGATAGCGTTTCATGAGCTTCAACTCATCCTGGGAATGAAGAGGGCAATCTGCGACTCGCACCTAACTTAACTTTTGTCAGTATCCTACTCTTATCCACCAGGACACATAGAAAGCTCTTTAAGTACTACTTTCACAAAATGTATCCACAGTAGATGGTTTGAGTGCGACAGTCTTCCTTACCAACACGACCCAGAGTCATCATACAGGTACCTGGTTTGCTGGCGAACGCAAGCTGCGCCACCCAGCTGGGGTAGCATCTGACGACTATACGCCGCTCAGAACAACATAATTGTATGCAGTACGTCATACTAACATACAACAAATAAAATTGGCATTGCAAACAGTTAGTTTCATGTGCAAGATATAGCAAGATGTAGTATTTTTAGTTAGTCATTACATTTAATTTATCAATCTGTGAAGAGATACAATTAAATAATAATTGTCTCAAGGTTCAAATAAAATCATAAAAATTAGATTAGATTTGATTTGAACGTATGAAAATGCTTTTGTTTAACATATAATCAAATCCATAATTAACTTTTACAAAAATATGAATAATTGGAAAATATAATAATAGGATAAAGAAAGGATTTTTTAAAAAAAAGATTTTTTATATTAAACAATGCTTATCAATCAGAAGGACCACGTGGTTGTGAGCAACCATCATTGCTTACAGACAAAGGCAATATTAAAGAATAACTTCATATTATTGGCTGACTGACTGATCAATGGAATGTAAAAACTATAACGATCATTATATCCGAACCAGGAGTTCTATTGGTATGCATTACATATATATTGATCATATATTGATCACTCATCTTTCCCCCCTCACAAAAAAACAAAATAAAGGTCAAAATCAAAATCTAATCTAAATAGCACACTCTATATTCAGCCTCAGGCCTCATTATAGAAATTACTTATGATGATATGAATTAATATAAATATTCATAAATTTTAGTTAGGCTTTCATGTAGTAACATTTTTTCCTTTGAATACTGTAACTGAATATTTTGATAGCTTTATAAATAATAAATAAAGTGTTATCGAAATATTTAACCAACACACAGAAATAAGACAGCGACTAAACAGAATAAGGAAACCGAATCGGTAAAATAGGTTATGCATTATTCAAAATTTGTTATTGTAATTCATGTTGTTGAAACGTCCGACAGCAAGTTACTGATGATCTGAAGACGTACGGGTGAATATAATAACTAAATGCAATAATAACATTGATTTAACGAGCAAGTTCCCCGAGCCCTTAAGCAAAAACTTTAAACAGTTCAATCTACTAATGACAATCGTATCGTCTGAAATACTATTAGTTTTTGTTTATACGAAATTTTCAAAGGAAAGAAAGTGTTGGGCCGTATTGTTGCTTACTCCAATTGTGGAGAAACAAATATAATTAGTTCGTAGACCCGGTTGCAGCGTTTTTTGGGTTGGGGTACCACTACTTTTCCTGTTTCAGTCTTAAAGCAGTTTATTGTGATTTTCTGTGTAGAAAAAGATGGCCACGTAATCATAAGAGAGGCATTAACATCTCTTGTCTGCAAAATGTCAATGCACCTGTCATATCAAGTGATTACTGAATATTGCATATTTATTGGTTTGTTTTCCATTCTATGATAAATGAATGTGCAAAAAAATGGAGTTATTCCTTACTCAGCTCAACTCATTAAGCTATAAACTATCTCTTAATTACTTTTTATAATTATTTACTATGTATAATTTATTATAATTATGAATTTATAACCTCTTTTTTTGTTTGGTTTTTAAATGACCCCTGTATAAAAGCAAACAAAAAAACAATTATTCAATAAGTTCAATTCATTTTTGAGATTTAAAGAGACCTGCAATAAACTGCTATTCATTTTAAAATATAGACTTGTGAAGTGATATCGTAAAGTTTTATGTACTTTTTAAAAATATATTATAGTTTCGTCACCTGTGTCTATTTATTTCTTTTTTCCAAATATATCTCTCTGACCCTATATCAAGCCTAAAATAGTACATATTGACGTGATACGGTTAAACGTAAAAGTCTACACCATAAAGGACATTCGGTGGCTCTCTTTTAAGATAGACAGTCTATTTTTAATTGCCTTCTTACTTATATAGGAGATCAGGTACTTGCTTAATTTAAAGAGACATCACATTCTGCCTCTGAATCAGCGAAACCACTCAGTAACGAGAAGAGCCGCTCGCTTTTTATTTCCGTTGCATTTAAACTTTGGCCGATTCTAAAACTTTTTTACTTCACCTCAGTAAAAGTTATAGTAGCACTCTCAATTCGGGAACCACTTACAAAGCATTTACACTGAAATTTCTTAGGGACACTTCTGAAAGTGCCATCAGGCGAAACTTAATAGAATTCACAAATCAAAAATCATATTCTACCTTTCAAAGGTTGAGATTGTCTCTCTCCGAACCAGATTTGATTTACAACGGGGTGATTTCGAAATGGACGGTAACGAAGACACAATTTATCTTTCTTCAGATAAATTCAGACTTTCTGTGAATTATTTCATAGGGCCTCAACACCTGTTCGCGGTGTTTGAATTGTAATTTGCCCCATTTTACCCTTCTATTTGACTGATTTACTAAAGAGCTTCTTTCCTATGGTGTAGATATTATGTTGTTATGTGAAAACATGCCACATACATGGTCAAAGCACATGAAGTTTGGGACATAACACCGCTACACTGGCCCTATGCGGATTGATCTGTAATTGCCCTAAAAAGCAAGAAAAAAGGTTTTAAGTGCCTTTCGAAGCACGAAGAAGTTGGAGATAAAAAAAGTTTTCTGTCTCGCCTGAGACCAATTAATACGAAAGTTGTTCTCTTTTTATAATCAAAACCATTAAGACGACTACGGCTTCAAATGCCTCAGTACCTCATAGTTGCTTCTAAAAATCTACTTATAAATATTGGTAAAACAGGTAAATAGATTGTTAAATCATGTCACATTACGGAATGTTACGGAGTCAAAAGAGAATAAGTTGAAAACAATAAAATTTGAAATTAAAGTTACACAAGTTTAATAATTATTTTAAATTGCACTACTTCAATTTGGACTTCTTACGTAGTTCCCTACCACGTACGCCCTTAATGCATGAGTCCATCCTTATTTTTAGCTTTTTTACTTTAAGTTCGTAACCTTTTGCTACGTGACAATAATAACGTAATATTAATAGAAGTAAGCCGATTTGTACTTTATTTTCTACTACACCAATGTAGAATGGAATATTATATAATCTTGAAAAATAAAAAGCCGGAACCCATAGTAGATTGAGAAAAGTAAATTATCGTGGACTACTACAATTCTGACATCATAGTGAATCTGGATCATAATACGGAATTCTACTCTGCAGCGTCTAAACAAGATAGCGGCAAGGGACTTACCACCTACGTTGAGTAGGTATTTCAATTTGAACTTTATTGTGAAAATGGTTTTCAAATGAATTTGCAACTGTACAATATAAACCTGAAATATTCATGGAATATAAATCAAAAGCAAGTCTTAAAAGATTCTTGACCTTTTCTATATAACATTTTCGCGACACTATATCTAATATGAATAATGCACCGCTCCGACAGCTCCAAAGTGAAATCATTTTAGCGTTTAAGCAGATATCTGAAGTAATATTATATGAAATATTAAACTATATTTTTTACAGCGGAAATGCTTATGTGCTTACTTGGGTTTTACTTTATTTTTGACTGCACAATGCATACTTTAAAAATTGAATTCTTTGAGAACTTTAATGTAAATAGTTCTAGTTTTCACAGAGCCATTACTAAAACTATTATTGTTTTATTTCATCTATACAGAAGAATTTGGATATAGTGAAATAGTGTTCAGATGAAAATGTTTAGCAGTAGGGTTGTATATTATAAGGTTAAATGAAGAGGACTGACGCGATATAATATTTGCATTTTGCTATTCACGCTACAAAAACCTAAACATAAACTTTAAGAAGCATATTACATATGATTTCAAACAATCGCCGTGTGTAATAAAGACGTCCTACTTAGTCTCCTCTGTTCTAAGATACTTAAGAGCTTCCAGCTCTTAAGTAAATGAGAACTAGGTGTGCGGAATCAGGGCGCCGTCGGTCTTAAGAGCACTTTGAATTTTTTATTTTGCAATTTAAGCAAAGCCGCAGTACAACATTTTATAAACTTAATTTCATTGTCACCGTTAGAAAATACAACTTTATGAGAATAGCAATTAATGAGACTTCTTTCTTAATAAATGGAAAAAATGTAAATTAACAAAGGCAAACGTGCAGGTAAACGTTCGTAAAACAAAACTATCGAATTTACGTTCAGGTATCAAATTGTATAAAGAAAACTGCAAAATATAACATTCTTAAGATTTCTTCAGAACGTTTTCTAAATTTTTAAATACAAGATATTCCTATCCAATGCCGCTGAAGTAACTTAAGTTTGGTGAAGTTAGCAAATTTAAGTAACAAATGTCTATAAGGAGTATTGTGGCGAGTTTGACAAGGTACCACGGTGTCACATCGTGTGCTTTGTTATCTGATGACTGAGAGGGCAACTCAAAATTTTGCATCATGATGACGGTAGATAACTGCCATTGTTCAAAGAATAGAACTTTTTGGAATTACCCTACTCAATCCTACTTGTTACACTGAGTTTAAGTATATTATGGCTGTGAGGCTTCGTATTCAGGATCATATTAAATGTTCGACCCATATACTGTAGATAACATTGTCTCATTACATGATTCTTAGAATTTTTTAAAAGCTTTTTATAGGTAGCCACTTCTGTCTGTGATACTTGACTTGAAATTAAAATAATCAAATTATTAATTTAATATTAGCATGTCAAGCCCTTCATACTAGAAACAATTAAATGTTATCTATCTCAAGGTCCCAGAGAGTACATCGCTCCTCAACAATTTATATTTGACATTTAAAATCACCTTTTTCGACGCGAACTAAAACAGACATTCATAAACGTTTATTTTCATTTTCATCGTTAATATAGTAAAATTTAAAGCTCATTATATTTTGTAAGCGTATTAGTCATACTCGAGTAGATACTCGAGTACCTGTCATATCAATTAAATGAGGGATGTCTTTTTCTACTATCAAATTTTCTATCTGTCAGTCGCTGGTTGAAATACATATATTAGAAATAAGACATGTAATGGTTTCAAAAATATTTAACGTATGGTTTTTTTTACAAATAATTTAGGACAAACAATCAATGTAAAATGACTTTTAATTATTAAAACTACAATGGCGACGACCGCATACAGACTCATCAACAGAACAGATAACTGGTCGCACTGCTGCTGGCACTGTATACCGTTTTTACTATTAACAGTTTTTGTTAGACAGTTTTACAGATACGTTCTCTGTCTCCAAAGGTCTTTATTGGAATACTATCAAATTAATATGGGACTAATCACGTAGTAAGTATATATGCTTATTTCGTATATTTATGATGTTTATAAACATATTACAATCTCTATTTCTCCGTTATCTAGTATCCATAACACAAGCTCTTGATGAATAGGCGTGAGGGAGAGGGAGAATTTTTTTTTTAATATTCCGTAGTATAAGCGTGGATTTCTTGAACAATAAGACCGTGTAGCATATTAATTCAATATAACATCTTTTTGAATTTATTTAAAAACCCATTGTATACTAATTAATACTTAATTTATAAATTAACGATTTATTTATTAAGTACTATAATCAATGTAAGCTCTACTCTCTTTTCATTAACATATCAATTATGTTCGCAATGCATTTTAATTATGTTTAATTTCAGTTCTGTTTAAATAATTGGAGACTCTTTGGGTTTTAATGGCGTTAATATTCTCGATATTTTCCCCTCCATCACGCACCATACTATTTTTAATTAGGTCATTAAATAAATAATTCCTTAACATTTGTTATATTAAGTTTGATGCTGCCTTTATAGATATGATATGATCAAAACTGAAACAATATTAAGCGGATTAGTATACAGTTGAATAAGTATAAGTGGTCAGTGACGTCGTAGAACTTAAAATAACTTCACTTCAGTTACTGCATATGAATTACCAAAAATGTTTACACAAAATCAAAATAAAACACGGTAAGTATTAATTGATGAACGCTGTGGAGTGAATTTAGCTAGTAATTATATTAATATATGGACCGTTTAATAAGTTAAACATCGTCTATATTTTGAGCTGAGCTGCACCACTCCTTCATATTTACTTTGATATTACTATCGTCTATAACCTGTAACGGTTTATCACCAGGTAGTAATTTTCCAATTACCTAGTTATAACAATGAACGAGAGTAAATCTGAATTACGGTATGAGTAGCATTACTCAAACTGTAAATCACGGAATAAGATTCTGAAGTTTGACAGAATCAGCCGCGGTTTACCCTATTCTTTGTTCGAAATATTATATCAAGAATAACGTTTGAATTTTAACTTTCTATTTAAACTTTATACTATTTTAACTTTATACTTCCTTTGTCGGTCTAGTGTAAAATTTTAAATTGAGTTGAGGCATTAATCGTAGTAGCTTTCAGCTGGCAAATCCATTCATAAAAAATAGCTTCCAATATAGCAAACTAATACGATTTAACAGCTGACGATGTCAAACCAATTGATTACACTACAGTACCGAAGTTCTAAATTCACACAGTATTCAGTATACAGATAGAGCTCCTAGAAATCGACAATTGCTGAACGTCATATAATATGTAATTCTTTATTTTCTTTAGTCGGTCATTTGCATTTAGTTTTCATTTTGACTACCATGAATAGGGTGACGGTATTATGCTAAAAGCAATAACCCGTATGCCAAAGATAAATCACTCAATTAGATACTACCGAACTTAGGTTACGATGAGATTCTGGTTTATTAGAATTGCAAAATACAATCAATTTCAGCTATCTATATAACTCTATCGTGCAATATAAGTTTCAACATCATAAACCAACTGTTCAACAACTTTTTTAAGCTAAATCGTAATTACGGATCCACCTCTTGATGAGGATATAAACAGAAACTTTTGCAGTAGGACTGACAAATGTAGTATATGACTTTCACTGATTAATATATTTCAAGTTGGCGTAAAATTTGATTCTGTATCATATATAGAATATGAGGGTAGATCAAAATAAGAATATGACGGCACTGCAGACTAACTTAAATCTTCAAAGTCAAAAATAATTAATTGGCAATAATTAAGGTTCATGCTTAATTAATGAATTAATTTATAATAAAAACTGATAAAAGACCTTAATGGTTTTAAATGAAATTATTTACAACGTCACTAGTGCAGTTAGTTTTATATCTGGCTTCAATAAGTGTCAAAAAATATGTTAATTAAGCTTAAAATTTTGAAAATAAGCCTATAATAACCATCACTTAAAAAAATTCCATTTTCAGAATCGACTCTAATGTCTTCTACATTCGTCCTCTGTTATGATTTCTATTTTGGAAGTCTTAGCCTCCACAAAGTTGACAATCAATTTAAATCTGATTTGTACTCAAATTTGGATCACAAAGCCATTTAATATAATGTCTAGTTACCATTTATAGCTTAAAAACAACAGCTATTCTAGTTACCTAGTGTACTGCGAAACTTCGCTCTATAGCTTAGCATAATTTTACATTCAAATAGCACGAATTAAATAATTTAAGAGCAGTAAATAACCATAAAATGGATATAGCAGATAGGAATAAGAATAGCTTTGAATGGAAAAGTTTCAAATTTTAAAAGGAACGTTTACAACGTCTATTGCTATTTCTAAAATTCACAAAACTTACTCATTTCTCTGAGTGAAGTTCATTTGTCACCGGTACAGTGGTTGACATTTTGACCCTAGTAGTCAAGATGTCAATCACCTTTACCACAATATATAATATATCTTAAGCTGAAATATATACTGTGCCTTAACGTTGACTACCCGAATTCAGCTGCACCAACAACCTTACATATGTATTAAAACTCTTGACTAAACTTTAAACTAAATTTCATAATAAAGCGATAGTTGTCACTCAAAGTTCAAGAGTTTGTTCTCAAAGAGAGTGGGAACGTTGATTATGAAGACAATTATAATCTGATATTACATATCTTTTTATTGATGTATTTTTGTGAGAATATAATAGATTTCGCTATAGTTTATCGAGCTAAATACATAAAAATATATGAAATTTCATATAAAGATAATTTTGCTAATTGGCCAGTAAAAATTTTAATACAATTAATCAGCCAAAATGTAAACTAAAATTAGTATTGTGACGTCATTCCCTTTTGTGCTACATTGTGTGAAGCAAAGTACGTAATAGCTAAAATTGAAACTTGTAAAGGTCTATAGATAGCCAGGAGGAGCCTCTTGATGAATAATAATATTTATGTGTTTATAATGGGTCCATTTGATATCATAAAGTAAAGATGATCTATATATAACAATAAAATACGATGAATAATGACCTAAGTTCATCATGAATTAACTTCATCTTCAGGGGTGTGTATCTAGTTCATAAAAGTCCACAACTCAAAGTGTCCCGTTTTCTTCATTTGTTCGCGCTTTCCTTCAACTAATTTATGCCAGCAACGAGAATATTTCCCGTCGGATTTCTTTAATTCCAGCAGAAAGTATACTTGAACTTTTAAATTTGTCTAACTTCAGAACTCATTTTGTTCAGAGCTCTTTTAAAATATGTTCATGCTCTACCAATATCGTATTATACACGTTTTATATTTTAAAAGTACCTAAGCTTAATTAATATTAATTAGGCTTAGATACTTTCGATATTGAAATATTTCTCAACTTTTTGTTCTCAAAGTTTTGTAATCGATTTCGAAGGTCAAAGCTGTATAAGTGACGACTAATGTAAAAAAAATATGTATCAGGCGTTGGTATACATACAAATATTTTTAGGTTATTGAGCAGTGTGATAATCGCCTAACGCATTAATCACGTTACACAAAAATAAAATACAGCCAGATTGAAAAAGTTCGCTCTTTTCAAAGTCGGCTTTAAGAAAGTCTTCTGGAGACTACTGCAAGGCAGATTTTCGTAATCAAGTTAGTTATAATCTAAAAAGAAAAACATCTATTAATAACCTCAAAAACAGATGAAGACATAAAATGAATTTACCCGACTAGAAAATCTTCGATCAAGAAGTTTTCCACCGCGCCGGCCAATGCCGCAGGGGCGTGAAATCGACGTCTGACAGTGAACGGTAACGGTTAACATAGCTAAGGATTATTGTTGATAGATCGAATGAACTTACTTCACGCTTTTAAGTTACCCGTTTCGTTGTTGAAAAAACCTGGTTCTGCAACTGTGGATATGAATATTGTATGTACATATTAAATATGCATTTTCGTAGTAAACTCTAGGATATGTACGATTTGCTAATACAAATTTTATTTTCTTCCAAAATACATAAGTTAATCAAATAAAAATAAATTAATTAAAACATACTTTTCCCGAATACGAAAATTGGGGACGTACAATCAGAAATATATATGCCACGCTTAAATCTTCATGATTTACATTCGTTAATTGAAAAAATGAAATTTTAATGAATAAATGAACAGAGCTGAAAATGAGCTATTGAATAATTTATGATTTAATAACTGGAATCATTTCAGTCGTCGAATTTCTGAATAGACTGTCTGCTATGAAGTAATGTTTGTTCGTTATCACGTTTTCATATTGATTTGCTATTTTTTTATATTATTCCTCTACCACTGGTGCCTGGAAATTTGAAAAAGTCGAGAATTTTGTAAATTTGACACCATAAACAACAAAGGATCGTTTGAAATAGAAAGAGGAATGGCCAAAACTGGAATTTCTCAAAAACTTTGGCTTGGCCACAATATTCAGACAACCCTTAATGAGGCTTCATAACTCGCTCTTCTTTTACATGTTAAATCATGGAGCGTAGACTTGCACTATTAGGAAGGCCGATTTTTATTTTGAATGTGGTGTTGGGAGAAAGGTACTTAAGATTCCTTGGAGAGTGTTTCCAACCAGCCATTATATTCTTGCAGAACTGGGTGTAAAGACTAGACAGGATAGTTTATCCGCCACATTTGTATGATCCACAACCTCGTACAGCTCATGGTCACTGGGAAAGTTGGAGGTAGTCGTGATGGAAAATCTTCAAAACTAGATTGATTCCGCACAATCATGATCTTGTTTAATTAAGAGTACGACGTGAGGAAGAGGATTATACCAAATTTAAATGGAATCATCACATGATGATAAACTTAGTTTTTTTTTATTTTTGTACGTTTCACTGCTAGTCCCACTCACAAGGGACAAGGAGTTTTCGATCAAAATGGATAAAATTTAATTATGTGCTTACGTCAATAAATGACCTCATAATTAAATAATGGACCACGTGATATAATAAGACTTTAAATGATCTTGAAATCTAAATAAACATTGATGTGCCACTGTTTTTGTCAAACATAAGCGTGGAATATAAATCACAAGCTGTAATCATTGTATTACGACATACTTGGATTGCCACCTTGAAAACTTTAATAGTACATATCGATAAAATCAGAACAGTCGAGAATAATCCTCATGTTGCCGGTCATATATTCAAATTTATGCAAAAAGCCACGTTCCGGAGGAAATATTTCGTTTACGAGTGCGCCAGCTCAAGGCGTGTTTACCGCCCGTGTTTACAATACCGTCACTTGAGATCGTAAACATTAGTGTTTCAGAAACGTAGGACTTAAATGTTAGAAGGAATTTTCATATAAGTTGAGTTATTTCTTTGTTCATACTCTGGGCGGAATGAAAAATGTCGTGTGAATTCGCCATTTGATTAGGAAAACCTGGGGCACCTGACGTGTGCACATGCGCTATAAATCCAATAATTTGTCCACATCGACGTGACATTTTTCTTGACATGATGTATAGGATTTGTAGTACCAACTCTGGAAAAATTAAATTTCAGTGTAGACTAAGACTTTCTCGAGCTCTTCGTTCTTTTGCAGTAAGTCAAATGGTCAGAGGAGCGAACATGGAACAATCTATTCTAATCTTCGGAGACCAACCAAGTAGTGAAACACCAAACAATGTATGACAAATTGACGATTGAAAAATCAGCGAATGTCCAAACTTTATATTTAAATGGCATTCCATTGGGTTGTGAGTCACTCACGTCATTTTTGTATTAGCTTTTTTATTATCTTTCAAATCGAATCGTATGGAAATAATAATTAACACAAACATAACATTAAACAAATAATAATTTGAATAAAAACAGACAATTATTTTTCAGTACGTCGGCCTCTATAGTGTAAATATTTAACAATTCGACTTACTTATTTGTTATCCATTATAGACTTTATTTAACAATCTAAAATTATAAAAAATCAAGTGAAATATATCATTTTGCTTCAACCGCGTATTTCCTGTATTCTCGAATTCATCTTCGAATCTATATTTAATATAGGCATATTTTACGAGAAGTCGAGTATTTCCTTTTTTTGCAAAAAAGTATGCAGTATATTATTTTGACTAGCGAATCTCAAATCACAATAAAACAACGTCAACCTCGTCGAGCCAAAAAACTAGAGAGAACCCTTACCTTATACGTTTAATGGCTATAATTTATCATAAAAATATCAGGCACCCTACATAGGTGTCGCGGAATTAAAATTCCTCTCACTACCTTTGCACGCAGCTTTTTATGAGTTATGACAGGAATCCATAGCAGTACAGGAGTACTTAGTACGGGATAATTCTAACTGATCAATTTTATCAAAAAAAATATTTCCAAATACTTCATGTAAAAACCGTAGCGTTTACATTTAAATTGTTAGGCATGTTTGGCTGTGAGCTAGTTATATGTTGTACGGGACAGACTTATATAAAATACATTTATAATAATAATGAAGTTGCGTGAAATCAAACGTCAGTATTCATTTAGAATACAATATCGAGTGTGCTCGTACACTTGTATTAGGTAAGTCGACTACTGTGTGCGCAGATAACTTTTACTTAAAATTATTTTAAAACCTTTCATTTTTCAAATAATTTTATATTGAGAAAAAGTAAATCCAAAAAGCAGGACCGTTAGTGATCAAATTACAAGTATATTAAAAGAGGTGATAAATTTTATTCTAGAAAATGTCCTAAATAGCTAAAATTATCGATATTATCCATATTTCAGGATTTCATACGATTTTTTACTTTTTCATCAACAAAAGGTCCAAGCACATAATATATTTTTAATTTCACTCAGGCACTTTTGCGAATAGCTGACCAGAAGCAAAAAAATAATGTTTTCGTTTCCGCTTCGCCTGATTACAAAATGCTCGTAAAATATTTTACTTCCGCTAAAGTAATTTGTGATTTGCAGAGTTTGAAAGGGTAAAAATTGAGACATAAAATCTAGAATCCTTTATGGACATCCGACCCTTCACGTTACCGCAACCCAGAACGAGCTAACAAAACTTAATTATATTTTTAACGATCGTAAATGGATGACCTTTACGCTTCTTTCATTCTTCGTAAACGTTTTAATATGTCAATATTGTGCATAAAGGCCATGAAATGGACATACCGTAGTTATAAAGTAATTTGCTACAAATGTGCGACAAAACGGAGTTTCTTTTCTTTTGCGGAAGATACTAACGAAAGGCGGTTTTGTTTTCGCAATTTTGTACGAAATATAACAGACAAGACCCCACTCTTTAGATAAAGTTACAGATGTCCAAAATATTCAAAGCGACCCCACCCGCCTACAAAAGCGCCTATACGATACCACAAAGGTTATCTTTGCAGTTTATTGCGCACAGAGAGACATTCCCTTTTCTGATGAATAAATAAACACACTACTAACAACGATAAATATTAAATTGCTCCTAAAAGGAGCCTACCACAGATAACACACGGTGCACCACAGGTAAACGGTTTAACTTCAGAAGTCAACCCGAATTTCAATCTTACACCTCGAGTGTTAAGGTTAAAAATGTGGAATATACTTTTATATATTGAGCTGTACTTAAACTTTATTTAAACAACCAAGGTTCCTTTATTAGTCAAACAGATTATCCCGGTTTCGAGGCATTGTGCTGAAGACATTAACAGGAGCAAGCTTCATTGTCTTCAGAAATGGTCTTATCTTTATTTACTTGCGTATGAGGTCCTTAGGAACTCCCTTTGGTAAAGTTGTTTTCGTCTTTACAAAGATTTTCTTTGTTATCAACAAAAGGGGGAGTGTTTTTCCAGTATACGATACAGTATTGTGAGTTTCAGAGCGAATGTCCCAAAACATTTCTAGTCGAAAAAGATAAGATGGCCGACCACATATTTGTGGAACGTGTATTTTTACTAGAACCAGAATAATAAAGAACTTTTAAAATAGTGCTTATTAATTAGACAAGTTGTATGTCCTTATACAATTTAACGACTGGAAATTTTGCTGTATTTATAATTATTGAACATTAAACATGAATTAAGCTATATAAGTTAACACTTCAAAGTAAACAAAATTCTTATAGTAAACAAAATATTTTGCTAAAATAATATATTTTCCTGCAGCTGGTAGTCCTGTCACATAACTTACCTTTTTTACCCTTAAAAGTGACGATGTTAGCCGGTATAATAAAAAGTATTTTTAACTACAATTTATAAATCTGAAGCAAATTGCTGATTTAATTTTTTTCAAAATTGACATCAATAGTGTTCTTTGTTACTAGTTTCTAATTTACCAAACTGTAATTTATATAAGTACATTGAGAATGAATTCTCCAAACGTCACACACATTTGGAAAATGAATTCTCCAAACGTGTGTGACGTTTGGAGAATTCATTCTCAATGTACTTATATAAAAATCCCAATCCTCGACTCCAAGTCGATCAATTTTAGGTCGTGTCTAGCCATGCAATCCAGGTATAATTGGTTTTAATTAGCTAGAGGTTCTCGGCAGCAAAACGCGTCTCAGTAACTTTGGAACTATAAGGCATTGTATTTTCCTATAGAATATGTTATAAAAATTTTGTAAGGAAAAATATATAGGAAAAAAAAATATATGGGAAAAATATATAGGATAAACGAAATCAAATCATTGAATTCAAGTTTGGCGTCTATGACGTCACTCTATTAAATAAAAAGCATACTAAGTATATAAATTTTAATTTGCATTACACAACTACGGCGCAGAGTAGAAAACAATTTTTAAATAAGGAATCACTACTCATGTTACGATAATATTAACAAAAGTGACACTATAAATTAATTTCTAAAACAATTTATCGTCTACAAACATGTTGAAATAAATTAGATATATTCTAAAAAAGAGTTTGTAGCTTCCCTTACTCTCAGCTTGTTCTTCAGCAAAAACATTTTTTGTCGCTTAGAATCAGGCTTCGAGCTTTTCTTCATTCTCTGAAGAAATATGAGATCTGCTTAGCCATTCTTTCACCCCTTACATAATACTCGCTCCAAGTGTATTGCTTCTTTTGTGAAACGTTGCTGCCTACTTAATATTTTATGTTAATCAAATGACTTTCAATAGCACTTGACTATTGTGAACATTTGTACGTATATTTCAATCTCAAGAAATGAGCATTCAATTTGTAGACATGTACTTTAAATCGGCATAGATGTCTTTTACTATTGGTAGACTGGTATAGAATACCTAAGGCATTAAGTCCGTGAATTGTGCTTTTGTGCCATGGAAAAAAATGAATTAACAAATAGATAAATATCTTTAAGCAGCCAGCGGCTCGTTGTAGGCTAATGTTACCAATTAAATTAATAAATATATTAATTTTTCAAACCGTAAAATCCAAGCAGGAGCTCACAAAATCATAATGTTTCTCATGTCCTGCCATCTTACCATTTCTTTTATTAATAATAATTTAATAAAATTACTATCTTTCTTTTTTAAAATTCCGTTGACAAATATACATTACTCTGCAAGTATTAACATATACTTGCAGAAGAATGTATGACATTTCTGTCCTTCGTTTCGTTAATAAGGTTTTTAATATACTTTGCAATATGTAAGTTTTTTCATTATATACCCATTCACGTTGTTATTTTATTAGAAAAAATTGGATATATGCTACAACATCGTAGATAAATAAAGTTTTTGAAAAGCACATAATAAAGTTTCTAGTTTCTAATTTTCACTTCCAAAAAGTCGCAAGTCTGAAAAATACCTGTGGGTTCTAATGGATAAACGGACATTATATACCTTAAGAAATTTGCTTGCAAACTAAAATATAGCTCTCACATTTCGGTCACTCCTCGAAAACAAAAGCCTCGGGTGCTTGTTGATTTTAAAATACAATACTACGCAATAATCCCAAAGAATCAAAAGGATTCTCCAATCCAATTCTAGCGCCGAACGCGTAGGCCCTATAAGTGCGAACCGTAATTGAACGCCAGATGTCGTTGGCGCGTAAACAAAACATTTTATTGGGAGACGGGTTGAAACTATTGCCGCTGATATTATAGGGAATGAACCTAATTTTGTTCTGCTCCTACCCAAATGATATTAGCATTAACTAATTGAGTTAAAATTACAGTTATACTGGTCAACACTGGGCTTGTTCTCTAGACTCTGAGATAATTTCGCAGAAAAGCGTCACAGACAAATATATCCGAGTAATTAACGAAAACTAACGAGATATTAAAATGCTTAGTTTATTTTCCTATTGAAAGTTTAAATCTTACAAAAGAATAGGACAAAGAATAAATCTATTTATTTAGGAACTTTGGCTCCAACCATATCCAACAACTAGCCGTCGCCCGAGAGTTCGTTCGCTTGAATAACGGAAAATAACATGATGAGCGTGTGTTTTTTACTTGAGTATTTATTAAATTACAGAATAATATCATGATAACAAAACACCTGTGCAGACAATGTATTATTTTAGAATAAATTTAATTACCAATAAAAGGTTATAGTGAACATAGTAAAAAGCTAAATATATCATATTCGTATTGAGTTTTGTGTTTTTCAGGTTAAAATCAGCCGGGGTTGAGTTGTCGTGGGGTTCAATTTCTCACAATTGTTAAACAGCCAATAAATTGACTTATATAAAAATAGTAGAGATGGTCAACACCTTTTATATTTTTCTTCAACAAATATTTATTTACAACTAAAATATTTATCACTCATAGAATAATTGTAAAAGGAAATCGCCGCGAGCCGTAAATGCTATAAAATAATCCGAGTTTTTTTTCATGAAAGTAAAGGCTTCACAGCATAAATGCATTTTTCAAAGTCCCTTAGAAAAATGGAGCGTCAATTGCACACCTTTGGATCGGTAAAACCATTACGAAGTGTTTCACACATTTTCTCGCCTTAGATATTCTTATTCCAATCTAAAAAAAACATTCGTTTGTTTCATTCAGTCCATTCAATCCAAGATTGAACAAATCGTACAGTTTTATTGAATTGACTACCAAAAGTTTGATTATCGATTACGGACCTTATCAACCAGCGAGAAATATGTACAAAAACAAAAGAGTAGGAATCAGGGGCGAGTATTGGTTGTAAGTTTTTGTAGATATTTGCCCGCCTGTAAGAAAATCTTTCATTCGTCCAATACTTTGATCTTTTAATTTTAAGCATGAAAATTACTATTACGAATTTTCATACCAAAAGCAATCGAATAGGCAGGTCATAGATGCTAAATTCTACACTTTTACTATTAAATTACTGTTTTTCTAAATAGGTAGTATTTTTATTATGAGCTTACATATCGGGGTACAGCTTTATAAAGGCGCACATTTAATCTAATGTTCTTAAATTTACTCGTTTCTCAATTTTTATTTACCTTTTCAAAGAACCTTTAAATATAATTTTGACAAGCAAATTTCGACCCACAGATTTCCCTATTATTTTAAATAAAACTAAATTTATTTTAAAATAAATTATCAGCCCGTAAAATAAGAATTTCATTAGAATTTCCCCAGAAAACAGTTCAGCTCGCCCGGGTTCTTTGTTAGGTAATTTTAATTCAATTACTTCACTCTAATTAAAATATAACAATCAAACGTTCCTGTCTATGTTATTTCAGATTTTAGACTAACAACATTTCGAGATTTCTGGCTGACGGAAAGCTTTGACACACTTATTGTTCAAATACATGATGTATTTAATAAAAACGATTTAAAAGATGTTTCTTCTGTCGATGAATTTATTTGTATAAAAAAAGTATATTCAACTAACAAGACTTAAAATTATTAATTTTATCGTAAAATTAACCCTTAGTCGCATTTTATACATATGTACATAAGAAGCAATTTTTGAAAACGTGGATCATTTTGACATCCAATTAAAAATAAAATCATCAAATTCTCTAAGAGAAGTAGGCAATAATTTTCGCCTAGAATAAGTGATGCCGCCGCGAAGAATTTTAATGAAACTTGAGTAATATTATGGTAATAATACAAGTTACAAAATTATTAACATTATTTTGTGTATTGTGAGATACATGTTTAAATATATCGCTATTTTATGGAGGTAAGCCACTAACTACTTAGGTAAAGAACTATAGTACTATAATATCAGAATTAATAGATAATAAAATACACATTTGAACATGGTGCTAAGGGCTTCATCGGTAGCCTTTCCATACATAAAATTAATAATTGCATTTTCGATAACCCTACTAGTAAGTAAATATACTGTAAGAGTATACCTATTTATGTACTAGCTTCAAGCATATATGGATTTTGACATAAGCTCTCGCTTAACAATTGAGACGAATTGTCATATCCCATACATTTTTCATTTAGCGATATTTTCGCAATTATCGAAAGGCATGTTGTAAAGAGGGGCCGAATACGTCAGCGTTTCTCTCATACCTAGCTTAGGTGATATAAGAGAGATGTCGTAAATCAGTTCCGTCCTAGAATTTCCTTTTAATATAGCTCCAAGGCTTATATGACTGCTGAAAGATATTTCTTATAGGAATAAGTAGTTTATTTGTACGTGTAGTCTTTGTTTATATTTTAACTGTTCCTAGTGTGTGATGGATGATGAATTGGAATTTATAATTATTTGCTATTATAATATTGAAGGCGTTTTTGTACTAAAGCTACTTTATTTGACTTATTCAAGCACAGTTTTATTTAAAAACAATATACAATAAAGGAGAAATTGAATATTCAATAATAAATCCTAATAATTTTGATAAACAAATCTTGAACGTTCTCCTTTACTTTACATAAAACGAATTTATTTTAAAATAAATTATCAGTCCGCGTAATAAGAATTTTATCAGAGTTTCAGCAGAGAACAGTTGCGGCTTGCCCGGGTTCTTTATGAGGTAATTTTAATTCAATTGCTTCACTCTAATTAAATTATAACAATCAAACATTGCCTTGTTTAAGATTTTAGTCACAACATTTCAGGATTGTCTAGCTGACTGCATTACTTTGACCCACTTAACACTTCTTCAAATAGAAGGTGTATTTAATATAATTAATTTAAAAGATCACACATTATTTTTGTGCCGAGTAATCTAATTGTACGGTAATCAGGTTTTTTAATTATCTAACACATTACAAATTATCTAAACGTTGATTTTTAAAATAGTCCTTAATTGCTCTAAATGACCAATTAAATTCTAAAAAACTTTAAATCTTCCCTTTAATAACGGGATCGATTTTTCGGTTCACTATTTTAAAAACAGTAAAGTGTAGGGTATCAAGTTAAAGCACTTTATTGTGGCTATTTGGTGAACTAAAAATCAACGCGCTAATTTTAAAACTTTTAAAGTTTTCTCACATTAAAAATGTTCATTTTGAACCCGGGCAGCACTCGCGAAATATATTAAAATGTAGGTTAAGTTATTTTCATTGTTTCGATTCAGTCCTTAAGATTCAGATTGCTACTTAGCTCAAAGTCGAGCACTCTACAGCTACTCTGTAGCACCGGCATAGTGCTCTGTAAAGTAGAAAGGAAAAGCAACAGTGACTATTTGGCTATAAACGCTGTGCGCATTGAGCACGATTTAAATCTTTGATAGCGCCTTTGTTTTTTAGGAGATGGAATCATATGCTAAAAAACAAAAAGATGCTAAAATCATATGCTAAAAAAACCAAGAGATTATATGACTCTTAAATATTTATTTATTTGAATTTGAAAGTAAAATTGTTTATGATGTTCATGTTATGTTCTTATGCAGTCAGCAAATGTTTCTTTTTTCTACTGTTTTATTAATTTCATGATAATGACACAAATTTCATAATGAAGTTCAAAACCAAGATTTTAATTGTCATTAAAGAGTTTGAAATTGTTTTTTGATAGTAAAAATTGTTATTTGCTTACCATTTACTAAACCAGTATTATTTGATAGCTGAATTTTACCGTTCTAGGAAATATTTAAACAATTATTTTGTAGGTACATCAATTGTAATTACATTTTATTCAAAATCATTTGCGGTTAATGCATCCAACTCTTCTTAAATGCGTGTGTTGTGAGTATTCTTAGTAATATTACGTCTGCGACTCCGGCCGCACGCGCACGCTCACTTAACCTAACCGCACTGCAATCGAGCCTGGAAAATGATCGCGATGAACTTCCAATTCCAATTTTAAATTTAAATTTTTTCACTCATAATTCTTGATACTTTTTATTGTTTTGTCTCGAGGTTTACCTCCTTGAACTTTTGAATTTATTGGTCTTATCATCTGGTGATGTGATAGAAACTTTTGAAGAAAAATGTCTAATATTCCATTGGTTCGTCGTGCGATTGTTGGAGCAGCTATCGCTAACTCTATACCATCTGGCCAGGCCAATCAAGAGAATCATTGGACTCCTGCTGCATTGGAAAGAGCTGGTTCCACATTGAAAGCGCTCAATCGAGTGGCAAAGAGACCTCCAGTCCATCTTCTCTTCGAAGATGTTTCTTACGCAGTCACCTCGCATAAAGGTAAATCATTATGTTTTTTTAAGCTAATTGTATCTATTTGTGTTTTTTTTATCGCGAACTCTAATAAGATTAAACCAGAGTTAATACTTTTGATATACAAAAGTATTAACTCTGGTTTAGGTACTATTCGAATAAATACTTAACTATATAGTTTACTTTTATAATTAATTTTTTTTAAATTATATATGAATTAAAACCTTGTTATTGAGTTGTAAACTTATGACGACTGAAAAACTGTCATTCGTTAAAATGCTTCTAATTAATATTTTGTTTATTCATGTTTAATTAACATTTCTAAACGAAAGTTACGCGATAACAGTGTTTAATAACAGTATATATCATGTTTAAATGCCATAATATAACATTACATGAACTTTGTCCTTGACCCTAGTAGTCAACCAAAACATCAATGTAAAAGTAATAATTATAGTAAATTATAAATAGTTCTATCAAAATTATATATACATATGGATACAAAATTATAAAGCTATTTATAATTAACTATATTACTTTTATATTGATGTTTGGTTGACTACTAGGGTCAAGGACAAAATACATGTAATATTAATTGCGAAATTTTAGATACCAAGATCGTAAGAAGAATACAATATTAAAAAAACCGTATTGTGAAACAAAATGTTTTTATTGCTATTATTATTATTACAAACCGGCTGAATAGGAGCTACTTACATACACCCTTTTTACTTTCTTACTTGTTATGGTTTTTCTGGACTACCATAGATTTGTTTTCAGCTTTGATTGTGATTTTTCGTTTTAAATATTTTTCTCGTCACTTTACTTAATTGCTTGTAATTCATTTATTTACCAATTATTCCGGCCTTCCTTGTTACTGACTTCCTTTTATTAAGAGTTAGTAGCAATTACCGTGTCGAAAATGTGATAAAAATATTATAAATTGTATGTATTTTTTTTTTATTTTACTAACAAATAAAATAAGTAATATAACGCTGCCTAACTCTTAAAAAATAAAGCAAAATTCAGTTGAAAATACTACACTTTTATAAATTATTTTACTCAACAAAAACTAAAGTAAATAAATACCTTTGAAGAAGTGAAATATAAAAGCACCATGTACCATGTATAAAAGAACTATGATGAACATCTCGCTCACTGCAGAACGTATTTCATGTGTAGCGACACAGTGACAGTGACATGTTAAGTATTTTCTCATCCAAATCCAACTATAAATAAAAATCAAAAGGGCGGAAGGCCGCTCAATGAGAATTCCGACCGTGTCCCTACCCTATTGGAAAATGAAACAACTTTTGACTTTTAGCACTCCTCAAATAACTAATGAATAAAGTTCCACCATTGAGCACCCTAACTCTATTGTTTGCCTTGCTTTCTAGGCTCAACTGAGACCGATTAATTATTATCCTGTTTCATTTGTATGTCCGAAACATTCTGGGTGAAGTACTTACCTCTTATAATAAAAGTCTTCAGTTGAAAATAATTTTTGTATAAAACTACTATGATGTTTACAAATAAAGTAGGTGTTATGTGCCAAAGGAATCCCTATGACAAGGATTTAGAATTGGTTATTAATAAATAATATTTTATTGTCTTACAAATATACTTAAATAAACATCCAAATGTTTGTAACAAATATCTAGAACAAAGTCCTAGGAAGTGGAATTCGGCACTCACTATTATTCTAACCACTCAACCATCATGCTGGCAAACTAGTCATAGGTTCTTTTAACTTAATTTTCTTTATGTATACTTTATTGCACAAGAAGTTTCTACATGTAAAGGCTGGCTGGTAGGTACAGAACAAAAGATTAAAGACAATAAGAAAGCAAAATAACTCGGAAGAGCTCGTTAGCGAAGCGATTAGAACGCTCTGGTTTCGATTTCCAAAACATGACATCATTCGAAATGGTTGGTCCCAGGATGGGCTATCAAAATTTGTTATCGCGAGCTCCATCGTGCTTAGGGAGCCATCTAGAGCTGATAATCTCGATCGTTAAGTAAACCGCTCTCACGCACCACGTCGCATCGCGCCATAGTGCTAGTGTTATAGCTTAAAACTCCACTTGTTTCACACTTGTAGGATCGCCTGTCCCAGTAGGGGGGCATATATAATGATTAATCAAAACAACAAAAGCTTTGTTATGTACAACGTAATCTTCCATGTAATGCTGATGTTAATTCTACATCGATTCGCGGTTTCAAAAATTTATCAACAGCTAAAACCATAAGTAACTTTAAGAGATAGACTATATGGAAAATATTTTGTTACGTAATATAGTTGACAACTACAAACAGTTATAATAAGGTGCTCTGGTTCAGTCTTCACGTACTATTGAAATTATTGGTGTAATCATCTTCGCCGCAGAGTATACAGGCTGTCTATTCCGGCGTTTACCTGATTCGTCCTATTGTAGAGCTTATAGTGCGACGCGGTTGGAGCGACGTAAAATACAAAACAAAAGCCGTCCATCCTCTAAAGCATGGTCATCTATAGTTTATATGATTTAAAGCATTATAAATACAATTAGATTATAATTTGTTGAAATTTTAAGTAGAGAAATAAAGCTATGTGATGAAGTATGTGTGATAAGAGAAATTATCATTCATTGTTTTGCTGTTTCAATAATTTTGACGTAAAATAAGTCAAAATTCAACACTTCGTTGACAAAACTTTTAATCCCAACATTAGTTGACATTTTTTTATGTACAAACCAATAAAACGTTTTTAAATGTCACTATTTCATTTGTGCGTGTAATATCTCTTCAACTTACAATCTCGCTATATTATTATTATTATAGCAATAGTTAAATAATCCATACAAAATATTACATATTAAAATTAATTATTCTGAATGTGTGCAAACTTTTTTAAGAGGAATGGAAGGCATAAATGTAATTTCAAGTAAACAATAAAATCCCTTTAATTTCCTTTTTTCATGGACCAAATCATAAAATATAATTTATCTACCTACCTACCTACTTTATAAGACAAACAGTTATTGTATTGACATCATAGGTATTATGTAAATGTAAAATTTGTTTTCGACTTATTTTGATACATAATTTTCATATCACAATGTAGAGTGTAGGCTCCCGGTTGTGGTCAGAGAGCTCAGCGTCGATGCAATTTGGTTTAATGTCACGTGCTGCTTTTGTCTATCTACAGCTATCTTGTTAACGTTATAACGTATGTTGGACAGGTATAGATACATAAATAATGGATATTCGACATAGCGTCAACCTCATCATTCTATAGGATCTAATTTTTTTTAAATATATTTATACTATGGACACTTAGCGACTTCGTTTGCATAGACTTCTGAATTAAGCTATTAAAGAATAATCTTCCCACGTAAAAAAAAATGCATCGCGTTAAAAACCTGTTTTTAAAACCTCTATCTTTATTTTTTCCTCACACTCACACCTATTATCTAGCCCAACTGAAGCAAATTAAAACGCTTGTGTTATAGATTCTTGATAACGGAATGATATACATAGTAATATATATATAAATATCAGAAATATACTAAATCAACATACAAACATCCATGACTAGTGGACTAACATTTGTACTCAACAAATATCTGCCGAGACTCGAACCCGGGTCTTCTGGCTGAGTAGACAGGGGTACTAACCAGTGGACGAGATGGCTGTCAACGATCAAGGATAACACTGTATAACATTTCTATGAGCATCACATAATCGGTGAACGCTCAGTAATTTCCGCAAAAACTGGTTTCTTATAATTCGACACCTTGATTATTTTAAAGAACACTGCCGTAACTTCCGATGGCTATAGTGAAAAGAGGACGTGTCTTTAAAAAGCGGAGACGCGCAGAGTTTAAAGGTTAATATCTCGGAAACAGCGACTAAGTTAATTATTTTCTGGCTTTTACCAACTGCCGTTTATAAAGTTAAAGTACTACCTACATTTATTGATAAACTTGCCATTATCTTAATATTAACAATAATAGTATTTCACGCATATTATTAATATTACGCAGGACCTCTGTCTGACCATCTAGTTAGCCAGAGGTCCTGCGTAAAACTATATACACATAGTCCACTATGGTGTGTATTGACTACTCGACCAGATGCCCGTCGAACATTTATAGTTTTATACCCTTCTATATTTTTGCTAAGAAATGTTAACTTGTGACTTAAACCTCGCTGGCATAAAATTCTTTGGTTTCGATTACGATAACAATGCAACTCTCACCAGAGTTAGTCTCGGAGTGGTCAAACAAAATTATTTATCCACAGTGCCCCAGTACATCGGAAGGCACCAAAGCTTTCACTCGCCAACCCGTTTTGCACCAGCATGGTCCTAACTACGAAGTACATAAATCAACGTTCAGTAGTCCCCTGTTTCCTTCACTAATAGTCGACCGATTAAATCCTTTTTTCATTAAATATTAAAGAAAGCCTTTGGCTGTATTCCTTTGTTTTTCTTTTCTTCATAATGTTTTCAAATAGGTTTGCATTGTTGGCAAATAGTATTTAGTTATTTTAAAAGCAAAAATTCAATAAAAATTTTAATTATTCGCTTATTTCATTTTATGTCAATTCTTAAATTTTATTGTTATTTTTGATTTTTGTGTTAAAGCATTGAACCAACCGGGCTTTTAAACATTGCGACTGTAACTTAACTATAGTAATTACAACAGCACTCTTACCAATACGCGGGAAACTTAAAATAACAAAATATTGAACTTATTACCTTATTCAACATGTTTTATACGTTTTAATTAATCTTCCTAATCACAAGGTCAATAAGTTTGTCTCCTGATTCGGGAAAGCTATCGAAAACCGATTTATAATATAATATATAATATGTTGATAACATCAAAATATTATTTATATATTCTATTACTTACTGATAAATATCTTATACTGAAAAGTAAAATTGCGGCAAAATCTTTAAACTTGAAAGCTTCAAATCTTTATCTTATTTGGCATTCAAGCCGTAAACCGTAGTACGGCTAGTGACGATAATAACTTCAATAATAAAAAAGTACTTGACATTTAATTCGATATTGACCTTAAGGTAATTCTTGACAGCTCATGGCTATCACTCAAAGTACCTTTAAGAAAACTATGCGTTTACACCCTGTATTTGTGCAAAAAGTGTATACCATACATCGTATAGGTACTATTGATTGAAGTGATAAGTACTTACAGCGGTATTCAGTGTACGGCGATATTCAAAGCAGAAAGATTTTCATTCTCTCATCTCTATCGTATTCATGTTAACGAGTACTTACACGATCAATATGAAAAAATATAGAGTTTCCTGTTAATTATGGTGTCATAGACATGAAACATCACTACAGTAACTTAGAATATGGTTTTCCAACGTCGTTTAGAACAGACGTTATTGATACGATAACGATTCCAAGTTTTAATATTTTGATTTAACTTACTTGATTATGGCCTTTGCTGACCATACTATAAAAAAAACTATTACTAATTACATATTAGGACGACATTTTTAAAATAACTCCTTAACTAATAGCTATATAAATTGTTAGACTAGTTCTACAAATACTGTTCCCATTACTTACTGAACAACGTCGAATTCAGAGTAATACACTGCTAAGATAAATTAAAATATAAATCTTAACGAAACCTGATATAAAAATGTATTAAAATCATAGGAATAGAGATGGCATTCCTTTGTTTGCATTAAAATATCATTAGGCTTGGTCACAACTGGTCTGGAAATGTGTACATCAAGATTAATATATGTTGATTTAATTAAGCAATTGTATTATTACTTATGCAAACAACCGGTTTGAAAATATAATACCTACTTACCCACATTTTGACCTACAACCAGAAATACTATCGTAAAACTATTAATTTCTTCATCTATATATTTCAACCCTGACTACTTAGCAATAGCTCTTGTCTTGTCTTGATGCTTGATTTTGTACTATTTTTTCTTTTATTTATACAATTACTTGTATACTTAGGACTCCTCTTTTCACGCATGTAAAACACTGGAAAGATATATAAAAGTGAAAAGGCATATAAGACATACATATAATAAGTATAAATACGCTTAAATTTTCTTTTTTCTTCTTAGTATTATTTATTTCACTTGAGTTTGCTTGGAATTAATTGCTTTGCCAATTTATACTGTTATCTGTTAGTTTATAATATTAATTTTTTTTAAATAACCTGAAAAAAGCATATATAATTTTAGTAAAGCACAAGATGGAATAATATTAAAAGTTCAGGTTTTCAAATCGAGTTGAATTTGTAAGTGAATATTCTTTTCGTTGCTAAGTGCAGCGCACTCTGAATTCCGATTGCAACAATACCACGTTCTATTCACATCGCAGCTCGTTAGGTATGGAAAAATTAATAAAACCCAGCCGGTTGCAACGGCATCTCCCTGCCGGATGCACCAAACGCATCCTAAATAACGCTGCTGTAGAAGCCTACTGGATCATTCCTTTCAAAATATTTGTTCCTACTAATTTTTTACTGATTATACGGCCGTAGAAAGGAATAAAGAATACGGTCAGCCGCTCTTCGGATGGATTTTCGTGGAAAATTTTATTTTATTCTTAATGCGATAGCTCTTGGCCTTCAACTTAACTACCATTAAGGACGTAATTGTATAATATATAAATTTTTAGTATTATTAAAAATTTATTAGCCTTTTCCTATGTATAATTTATTCGCCTGAAACCGGTTACTTTATATGAAACTTATAGTCGAGTGCAGTCGAGTGCATTTAAGCTTCTACTCGGATATTAATATCCGAGTAGAAGCTTAATCACATACTAAAAATTTTCATTACTAAAATAAATAAAAATTTAAAACAAAAATTGATAAAAAGTCATCAAAATTAGATGTTGAACGGTAGCAATTATTTAATTATGTAGGTGCCTTGTATGAACTACTATATATTCTTCTAAACTACAAATACTTTACCACTATAGCCCGCAGAATTACAGTGACTAATAAATCAGCAATCTCGGGTTTGAATCTCAATAGAGATAGCTTTTTGTGTGATTGTACCTTTAGAATAGATATATATTATAATGTATAGGATATAAATTGAATGATCTAGTTGAGATAAAATTAAAATTGAAGCTTATTTTTAAAGTAGTTAATTCATGTCAGTGTAAAATATTTCAAAAAAGGAAAGAAAATTAAAGGTAAAGTGAAGGTATTTGTTGCAACTTAATAAGTTCTGTATATCTCCTAAAACAAACGAAAGTGACGAAATTATGAGACAGAATACATTTTAAAATAAATGTATTATTGCTTACATAATATTTAGAATACTTTTAAAATATATTACAGCAAAGTCATGTTACGCAGTTGTTACGAATACAATACAATTCATAATGTTGGAAGCTGTTAGCAACATGTAATTTTATTCAACCTTGCTCATTCATACTAACGTCATCATAATCTGAGTTGATGATGTTCTCAAATATTATATTAACCCTTAAATAATCGTAATAAGTAGTCTATAATTAAAGTTGAATAATATAAATTGGGGTTATTTGTATGATTTGAATATTATTTATATGCTGGTTCTTGTTCTGTTCATTTAATTAATGTTTGATTATTTTTGAAAAAGAAAAAATTTAAAATCAAATAAATGGTATTTCATTTTACATTTTTCTTCTTTTCTTCGTTTTTGGTAATTATTATTGGAAGAAATGAAATTGAAATAAAAACGAAACTCCAAATTATATATAACACTAAACGTCGTTATAGCTCTAAGTTTACTCCAGGTACAAATCTATAATACATAAACAAAGGTGCGCGGGAGTCAACGCGGACTTATCTTGCATGTGAGGTTGAATGAAAGCAAAAGTAAAGTTGAATAGCGCAGGCGCCGACCGGCACAGTAATGCCTAGGTTTTGCTTATTTGGCCTAAACACTTTTACCTTCATATGAAACATATCTATGAACCTCGTGGTTCTGATATGTATATACTACTTTCTTCAATAATAATGAAAGTAATTTAGTAATTAATTTTTACGTAAGAAATCCAAATAACAGATTTAATTAAGGTACCACTATACCTGCTATGAATGAAAGCCTGATGTTGATGAAAATATCCAAATTACAAACTTAATGCTTAAATAACTATTTAATCCGTTCATTCTAGTAACATAAAAGCGAAATGCCTAGAAAGTAAGTGATGCACAATATTGCAATCCCTGTTACTTTCTGTGGTCACTTTACGTAAGAAACCGGTAAATAGTGTTGTGACAAGTTAAGTACTTTTTAATTTGATAGAATACTTGGTAGATATCTATATACATTTAATATAGTAACTGTTTTGTCAATTGATTACTACTATTTGAAAACTGTCTATCTTATATTTTATTACTTCCTAACGAAATTTGTAATATTGAAATTTACTTTACCTCGTAATCACAAAAAAATCATTTGTTTTTAATTAGACTGTGATCAAAACGAATTATAATAATTATTAAAATACAATATTAAAATTTCTTAGTACTAGCTTCCTATATTTTTTCTAAGCTTAGAATAATAACAACTAACAAGCGAGTATCTATGCCACGCACTTTATATGTACTCTGTATAATTAACCTGTATGGGCTCAGTTCATAAAAAAATATCTATAAAGTATTACAGTCGCGTTCATATCATTACGCGAATGCATATCTTCTTGCTTTGACAAATGAAATTTTTGAATTAAGAACATTATTTTTGTGTGGCTAAATACTTCATCTATATGCCAACATTACTTGTTTATTAATTTACTTTAGACACTAATGTTACAATGAATGGGCTGAATGATGAGAATGATGGGCTCATTTAGCAATCCTCAGATAAAATTTCCCCAAGAATATAATAACTTTAAACAGTCAACAGTTAATCTTATGAAACTTTAAAACGCTTATAAAATAATATTTAACGCTTTCAGAACCAGCTGTAAGTCTCTAAGTAACTGTGGATCTATGACTAAAATAAATATCGGCACATCACTAGCAGTACTTATTATTCACTAGGCTAATGACCGCGCTCTGTTTATTCGAGTAGTTACGAACTTTGCTCAACCGATACTAATAAATAAATTTTGGTGAGGCTGTCAGATTTTAGTTTAGTTAACTATAAAGTAAACTATGAAGTTACGTCTAACATTTGAATTTAGTAGTTGGTATTTGTATTTTGCACTTAGCATTTCGATAGTTATACATTATTAACATAATAAATTATTTCAGTGTAAAACACTTATAATGAGATTAGTTATACTTTTGGGTTTTGAATTGCATAGTACAGGCTACGAGGTTATTTATACTTTTGACATTGACAATTAATTTCATTTTTGAAAACAAGCGTCTAATCAAATTAAAATGTTATATCTAAAAATCAAAATATCATATCATATAAGTTTCAACTATAAATTATAACCTCAAAAAATATATTAATATGATTTTATTGTCTACTTCAATCAATTTCGTATTAGATTTCGATTAAATTTGATATATAACAAATATAAAAAGTTAGAGATTAATCTATTAAATTTAAAAGGTAAAATTAAACAAAGATGACATATTCTTCTTCCAAACATATATTTGTTATAATTTCTTAGTGCTTCCAGCGTCTTTACATCACAGTAAAACCAGGCCGATATACATATCGATATGCAATTTGGCAGTTCTACGGCAGCACAGCGAAAATGCGATAGTCACGATGGAAAATCGCCCAGCGGATATATTCCGCAGACGTGAGGAAACTTCCTGTATTCAATGTATAGCTCGAGAAGGACGCTCTCGCTTTCGAACTATTTCGGCCTTGATTTGCTAATCATTATCTTTATACATTTACGTATTACAACATAATTAACATTAAAAACTTTTGTACACAATGAGTTTAATAAATATTCTAAGAGATGTGGGACTCTCTACATAAGTAAGCGGTCAAAATGATTACGCGCCATACATAACTTTAAAAACCTTTTTACGTTTCGTCAGATTCCGCAATACTTCAAAATGAGGTCAGATTTACTATTTAGATCATTCCATACGATGCTCCGAAAGTAAACCAAAGGCTTTTAATGTTTTACTAAACTTTTTCGCAGCACTAGTATTCTCGCGATGACACTCGCAGAATTTTTTTTTCATATTGTCTCTACACGTATTTGTTCTGTGCAAAACGTGCATGTATTTCTTTCTGCATTCTGTTGAAAATAGGCTTTATGGTAATGGCATTAACATGTGCAAGTTACACGATTTCACTCTATAAGTTGGCTATTTTTAATACATTTATTATTCTGATATAATTATTAATTTTGATAACAGCTCATTTGTTGCCACCTAGCTGCAAAATTGTACATTTTGATAATGCAACTTTGGGAAGACAACCTTAGCCAAAAGCAGTTACTAAATTAGTTTGAAATAATTTTTGGAAAATATCCAAACATTAAAATATTAATTTCCTTAATCGTTCATTAAGCCTGCGAATTCTCACAAACAAGGTAACTTTTTACTGTAACAAGGCGTTGTCGATTAAAACATTGTGCTGTATGTTTAGCAACATTTTGTACGCGTTCATTATTCCCTATAGCAAACATTTCAGCGATTCCTTTTTCTTTATTAGGTTCCCTCTTTTAAACTTCAAACTAAAATGGAATAAATATTCGCGGAAATATGGAAAATTATCTAATGTTTCCACTTAATGGTGTAACGTGAATATTAGGTGTGGAATGCTTGTAATGAAAATAAACTGAAGGATATTTTGAATGCTTTATATAAAGTCACATAATAGGTGTACACCCCTTAAAAATGTACAATCTAGATTATTAAACCTTCGGTTTCTGTTTAAAATTCATATTCACAGATAATTATTTATAAATTTTTTTTTAATGATCTCAGTCGTTTATATATCAAAATAGATAATAAACTCTATTGACGCGTAAGATATCCCATTCCCTTTGGAATGCTATTAAATACCTTACAGAATTCCAAAGATATCTTGTAGTCAGTAATGAATTAAATATATACTATGTTCAATCTTATTACCATCTATAACTAGGCTACCTTCCCCTTTCTGACATTCCGCTTAGGGACCATAACCGTATCCATATAAACCATAGACAACAGAGTTTAATTCCCAATGGGGCCTGAAAATGTTTGCTTGGTTTGATTAGTTGTAGTACTTTTTCTTTGTCCGTCTAGCTAGTTACCTCCATCTTAGCTAAGCCTAACGTCATCACAAAATTAACTTTGAAAATCTAGGTTGAACTTGCTTCTATCTGTTAACCTCTCGTAATCAAACTCATAATCACAAAACGTACTCCGCCTTGTGTGCCTCTTGCATCAGCGTTCCCGTATTTTGAGTAATAGTTCCAATATAAAAAATTTAATATGAAGTAAGTTCATTGACAGTATAGAAAGCTTACAGTGAACCGTAAAAACTTCTTCGCTGGGAAATTGCTGTAATTTGTTATGCCAAGAACTCGTAGCACCAATTTCCTTGCGGGTCGTCTATAATATCGGTTCTTCACAATATATCCTTTTTGGCCGTTCATTGCTTTCGAACTACCTATAATACATTCTTTTTAGGTATGAAATCTTAGTTAGTAGGCTTAGTTTTGAATTTAATATCATTATAACTAATTATTATCTTGGTCACTTACCTATTTAATAATCTTTTACTTAGAGAAGTTAATGTTATATGTGCTCTGGACAATTCTTTTCATAAAATATAATGGAACAGAAATTAAAATCTTAATTTAAGTGCAGTAAATGTTATTATTTTATTTATTTTATTCTCATTAAAAAATATCAATTTACTTTTTCTAATTAAATAAACAGATAAAGAGTTAGCTTAAGCAGCTCATCATAAAAAGAATCAAATACCAAATAATCTTATTTAATTCATTTGTTTAATATATAGCTTCGTATAAGTCTGGTGACTAATACTGGTGATTTATTATTTAAATGTCGGTTTTTGAAATATATTCAATACATCAAATGTCTTAAGCCGCCAGCTAAATAATAATCCAGCTACACCCGGTTTCCTCGACCACAGAAGACAGGACTATTAAGATCGCCTCAAACTAACAGAACACAGCAGTGACGTTATCATTATTATTATGGCGGTAGACTTAGGTAAGATGACGGTGTGGATTAGGTAGGATGATTACCACCAACCAAAAATATTTTTAAATTTGGAAATAAATAAAAATTAGCATGCATAAAACATTGCTTTCGTCTGGGGTGTCACTTGAACAGGTACTATTTTTTATATATTTATGACTTTATTCTATATTTCAGTCACGTCCTACGATTGATGGAAAAGAGCAGAGTACTAAAGCATCTATTTATATGACGAATCGCCGAGGAGTACCCTAGGGAGTGCGACCGCATCTATCAAATTGCAAATTTTGTATGAATCATGCTCGACCTTCGCTATCTTGTCCTATTTTGTAACCCTCAATACCTCATCCGATTTTATGAAAACGTAGAAAAGCACTTAAATTTGTGAGATACCTACATATCAAATACAATAGATATTCAATTTTAAGGTGAGATTTACGATCGAATTTAAATATAGCTTTTCTCAGTATTTGAGAACTTTTTTATTTGTTATAGTATACAAAAATTATATGTCAATAGTAAAGAAATATTGGAGGAGCATATACCATACAAGATATCACTGCAATTAAAAGACATAAAGATATGTTTATCGCGATAAACACTCGGTGGAACTTAATGCCGAATAGCAACGTATGCACCACTAAGGTGCAACCAAATGCACCAAAATGTATGATGATATCTTTATTATTTATTTCTTTGAATATGAGTTAGTTATATTATATCACAATATAACTGACTCATATTGAAGTATATATTTTAAAAAAACCTACACTGTCACTTGTAGTAAAAAATTACTATTCGCGAAAAAGATAAAATAATTCCTGTTCTATAAATAAAATAATAAAAAACAATAATAAAACATTTTATTAGTTCATAAAATGTATTGTTACCACGTGACCTTCCAAACTAAACAGTAGTCAACAGTTGACAAAGGGCCAAATAGATTCGTGAAACGAGTTTTCCCATCAACCTTTGGCATTACAAACGAATTTATAGCCTGAACCATTAACGGGCCTTCACCAAATGAGAGGATTTGTCTTCGAGTCTCTTCTTACTACCGGAACTGCCTAATGTTAGTGACTTGAGGAGTTTCACCGTATCCATACTTTATTATATGGAGCTTCTTCGAAATCGGTAAAAATCTTATTAAACCTTTCTTTTTATCGAATGATATACAAACTTAAATAATATACAAAATACTTCAAATAATTCGAACATTCTCAATGAACATTGTAATCAGGGAATGTGCAGCAAAAAATTGATATAAAACACAAACCCAAACTTATGGCAAGAGTTTATTCTGCCTGGAAATGTACCAAATAAAAAATACGCAAAAGTTCTTCAATCTAAAAGAGCAAACACTCTATATTAT
Source organism: Acentria ephemerella (assembly GCA_943193645.1). Lineage (NCBI taxonomy): Eukaryota > Metazoa > Arthropoda > Insecta > Lepidoptera > Crambidae > Acentria > Acentria ephemerella. Next base: position 9,985,992 of record OW971881.1, on the reverse strand, counting down.
ATCGCCAACGTCATTTAAGAAATGTAACTAGTTTTTCATGGTCGATTTGTAGGAAAATATCCGATTACTCATGATAACCACTTATAATCAAATCAATTGAACAACAGGTTATGTATATTGTCCGTATCGAGAGCTTCCCAAATAAGTATCAGACTTACATATATTTAAAAGTGAAAAGCATTATAAAACATAAAATTAAAAATATCTGAGTACGTTAAAACATCGCGTCGCATACCTATGCACAAGTTACCTTATCCGGAAGACGTGCTAGGCAATAGTCGATGCGATCCAGTGAGATATACGACAGACATTACCGCCCTTGTCTACGGAAGACGCATCGCACATCCAGCGATAACGTGTCCCCACTTTGTTACATTTTCTAGCGCCCTGTGAGCTTTTAGCAATGAGAAACTATCTATTAAATGAACGATCAGTCGTTCAAAGAACTCTTAGAAACTCAATACTTGTATGACGGTATCAAACTCGATACATACCTACTGTTAATGCAAGGAAGTTTTACTGATTCAATTTATGCATTTTTTAAAAGTAATGAAAAAACCTTGATTTTAGATAAGTTAACATTTGAGTCATAAGTGGTTTGAAGCCGGTTTTAAAATTTTCAAAAATCTAAATATTCTGATGTTGAAGGCGAGTGACCATCTGCATTATCTACTGTCTGTCTGTCAGTGGCTGGTTGAAAAACATAATTTAATTACGATTTTCAAATTCAAACAGGACTGAGTAGTTCAAAAGTCAAGGTAAATATTGGTATCAAAATAATATTTAAAAAAAAATTCTATATCGATAAGTACGATAAAAATATGAAGTCACTTAAAGACAGCTCAGTATTGGAATTTAATCATTGAATGTAATGAATGAAACCTTAAGCCACAATTACGTAGCTCCAATGGAATCTAATTGTATACAGTTAATCGAGTGCTTTAATAAAACGTCATTGTGATTTTAGCCTTGTCAACTTTAGATTAAGCTCAATGCCATTAACATTGAAGATACTTAATTAGTCGGCTGGTTTTTCTATAAGAAACACAACACAACCGTACACTGTATGTAAGCATTATCAATTTGACTATGGTTTGTAAGATATTCAGAAATATCCAAATCAGTAAAAAAAACACGTAATACGGTACACCCCGCCCACCCCAGTCGTCCCGCATAATTTTGACACATAATTTTTTGTTTAGTTTTTGGGATTTGTTACTAAATATTGTTATATATATATATAATAACAATGATAATCCCATAAATTTACTCTTGATTTTTTCTTTTTGTTATTTTTTTACAATGCAAGTATCAACTTGACTCAATTATTGACTTGTACGTTAGTCTACAATTTAGTACTCATACTAAGCACTATTTATATTTATATAACCTTTTTAAACATTACTTGCAGTTTTGTAGAAATAATTATGATTAATATTTTATTTTTAATTTATTTTCGGTCGTATCTTAGGATTAAAAGTAACTCCCGACACAAATAAAAATCTGAAAATATAATTTCTCTCTTAATTTCATTAATAGAATCTAATAATATTTTGAGTAGAGCTTTGCTGTTGGGGAATGAGTCGTATGTTTTTTTTATTATTCTCAACTAGGCAGCTCTTGGCTTTCATCTGACAATGGTAAGTGAAGATAAGACCGAACATGCAAGCGAATTACACCCAGATTCCTCAACCACAGAGGAACTATCTTACCTTCCCAACCACCAACCTCAGTTAAGACCTCAAGTGAACCTCAAGCCAACCTCAGTTCTTCCCAACTGCCGGAACACAACGCTCTTAACATTGTTGTCAAGCTAGCAAACTAAGATGATGGTAAGAGGTGGCGATAATTAAGTTTTTATTTTAGCTATAATTTTACCATGTCCAAAATACACATGGAAGTGAATAAATACAGACAATGCCATATATGTAAGCACTCTGTTGATAAACTCATTTCGGGCAAATAAATTTCTAGAAAATTATTTGTAATAACTACTAAAGCATAGGGAAACAAATACCATACCGTAAGGAAAAATACTTAATATTCAAAAAAAAAAAAAAAATAATGATTTCTAAATAATATATAATAGGCGTTTGCAAATTAATATTATCATGGCAAAGAATAAACCTCCAAGGTTGAGTTGTTGACGTCGAAAACATATCGAAAATTTGTATGCAGTAATGGTTCGACTTATAAATATTAGTGATTGATCAAAAATGGTTTATAATAATGAAGTAAGAAACAAAAGGAGACATAAAACTTTGTTTCTTACTAAAGAGTCTGCATAGTTTATGTTATTTAACTTTAATGTGACTTGTAAGGAACGCGTAAAATAGTAACTTTTTTTATATTTAAAAAAAAGTATCGATATTCCCCTTCCATGAAATAGTTAACCAAAGCGGAGACAAATGAAATGATGAAATAAGTTCAAAACGTAAAGCTAGAAAGCTAAATATTTACCTTTTAGTAAATTTCCAAAATTAAAAATTAAATATTTTAACCTTTTATAGCTTTTCGAATAGAATTTCCAAATATTATTATTATTGTCACGAAAATTTTTGATTTAAAAAAATTAAACACCTGAACAAAACAATTACGTCAGTTTCATAAGGGTGCGAAGACCCGGTCTACATTCGTCGCGCTATACCAGGTACAGATACGTACCTGGGCGCTTCTCTCCTCCACGATACGACTCACCTGAGCCGAGGTCCGAGCCTTTAGAGGCGCCCTCAGGTTTGTCGCTCCCTCATGGCTCGAGTGCCCTGGAGAATCTAAGAGACAGCGGGACACCTCCCCCAGAGGTGATGCCTGTCGATTAGAACTCCTCCAGAGGCGAATCGCCCCTTAAGGCTTGAGGACTCTCCAAGGTTCTCGCCTCCTTAAAACCCCGGTAACGCTGTAAAGGCCATCTGCGGCCAACAGTATTAGTCAGTCCAAAAAAAAAAAAAAAAAAAAAATTACGTCAGTTTGTAAATCACTACTAAAAAACTTATAAATAAAAAACTAAACTTATAAAAAAAACACTTATTTTATTTATAACACTTAGTTCGTATTTTAACGTTTCCCAAATAAAATTGTGTTCACCCACAGATTGAGCCTTACTGCTGCTGCCCGATTGTATAAAACCGTAACAACTTTCTAAATTTAAAATTTAATCCAAACAGCGATTGCATTTATTGCTTTGTACTTAGATTTTTACTTTTTAATATTCTTAATATCTCTTGTCCCGTGAAGGACAATACTTCTTCGTGTCTCTTGTTTAAGTTTTGCATTACGTCAAACATCTAGGTAAAAGTGCAATAAAAAGTAAAATCTCACAATTTAAAGATTCCTTTCTATATTATAAAATATTCCTACATTTCTTTTATTAATGACGCTATTGACGTTTTAATACTATTATTCAGCATATGATGATAAATTATATCAGGTTGCACAGCTAAAATAAAAAGTTACTATATTATGCTTTCAATATACGTCTTAGTAGTAAAAAACTTCCTATCTAGTACCGGTAATGATCTTGAACAATGTGTCAGTTACCAAAACTACTGCAATAATTCGGCGCCATATCAAAATAATCAAAACTTTCCGTTTCTGCACGAAGTCAAAACTCAGCTTTTATATTAATTGACGCTGCGTAGATTTTATTGAATAATACATAGTAAGAGCGAAATATTAACCGCTAAAATAACATGTGATTTACACCTTTGGTTTATAACATCAGATTTATTGATGTTTTCGTGGTCAGCTTGTCTGATATACATTACCGGTTTACTTAATTAGAAATAATAAAGTTTATTTATTTTTCAAATGCAGTATAATTAGCGCTTGCAATAAATTTAAATGTTTTATTACTAATCGAATATTCTTACATGTTAAACTTAGAATTCAAAATGTCCTTTAATGGTAATATTTGAGTGTTTTTAAATTCGAACACGTCTCGCCGCAGGAAACGGGCGGAAAAACATTAAATTCTAATTTTGAGCTTGCTTGCATAGAGATCTGAATTGAGACGACAATTTAAACAATAAAATTATTAAATATTTACTCAATTAAATTTATATTATACATTGATGTGGTGAGTATGAAGCTATTTTGATTGGTTAGGTAAGCTCCCAATATTCACTTCCTCAAGTCATTGTGGATACGACACATAAAGATAGAGCACAAAATGGTACCCAATTTGATGCTGTTATCCTTGAATAAGAGAGTGCCCCTAATATATGGGATGTCAGTCGTTCCAAGTTCCATACACCCCACTCGTCTCCCTAAGAAGAAACGAAGCGCATATACGGTTACGATTCAGTCACAATTAAATATATTTGTCTCGAGCCGGTAGTATATCATGGCTCAAAAAATTAAATGATTTAAGCTTTCCGCTGCTAAGCACAGACCTTGCAACACAATACAAATCCATAAGGAGTAATGTACCCGAAGTCTGCAAAGAAAAATCAAATAGGTGATATGAAATCTTGTTAGATTTGAAATTCAATTCCCTTAAGTAGATACACGAAGGTATACTATTAGTTCAGAAGCATTCAGTTTGCTTTTTTCTTAAATAATCTGTTACTTTAAAATATTCTACGAATAACTATTAAAAAGAAAATAGAATAGAGGTTATATTTCCATTTTATATTCTTTTGGGACTCGATAGCATGCCCAGAAGAAGACATCACTTCGAAAATCAAAGTAATTAATTATTCTGGACACACTCTGTCCTCTGTAGATTTAGAAGTGACATGATATTTTGAATAGTTTCGACTGCTTTGAAATCATTGTTATGTTTAAATTAAATATATAATAATTCTACAAATGCAAAACAACAACTACATGTCCAATTATCGATAACACTTAATTACTCTGATAAGTAATTATGTAACGTTACAATTTAATTATTTAAAAAAAGCACAGCTACAGAACACAATTTAAAACATTGATTTATATGCCTTAACTTTACGTATTACATTTAAACTGCTTGCCTATAATTGCTGCACATAGCATTTTAATAATAAGTGACTATTTGAACCTTACTATTTTAATAATAACGACCTATGAACAATTATTTTCTTTAATTATTCAACTATAATATAATATTATTAGACTTAAAATCAAAACAAATGCCTACTTCTTTTACTTAAACTATGTCCATTTTGTACCTTAATTTTTAAATATTAGATCGATTCTTCCTACACTCGATTAGTATTTAATGCTTTAATCTCAATTCATAGATATAAAATCCAAATCGAAATCGTGCGAATCCTCAAGTTGATGATATTTCAAAAATGCAGCTTCGTAAAAATCGTTATAAATATTCGATTACTACGAACTACGCATTAGAAATATGTCGTAATTTTTGTAGTGAAGCCAAAAACGCTATCATTCTTATTTGTTAAAAAATAAGGCTTAAATTGGAACATGTTACTAACCAGTTGAAAGCTGACATTTTTGTGAAGGGTTTTCTGGCGAATCCTCCGATCTTCATTTGCAGCCGACCATTCAATCTGTTTTTGGGTACACTTTACGCCTTATCCACATTTTGTGTAAAAAATGCTACTTAGAAACCGCAACATCTTTTCTCGGGTCTTTATATAATAACATTCTGTGGTCCGCTACAGATAGTTTTGCTGTGTTGTGTGAAAATAAAACTGCAAATAATATAAGACAAAAAGAAAATGAAAATGAGAAATTATTCAGATGCTAAGTCAAAAGTCAAAGTCAAAATATCTTTATTTAAATGGACTCATTTGCTAAGTTCTTTTAAATCGTCATAACAGGGAATATGTATGAGAAAAATAAACAAATTTAATTAAAGTTATCAAACTTTAAATGGGTATTAACCGGGTAATTACAAATTGTCCAAGTTATAGAATTTAAATATGTACTAAATAAATGGCTAGTATCACTAGTATGCATTTTCCCAACTAACCCTACTACCGTTTCGATGAATTAGTAGCTACAGAGATGAAACAGCGCAAGAAACTCTCAGCCTTTAGTATTTATAATGACATTTACAAATCACCTATGTCATTATGTATTAGAATTACAAACATATACATGTTTTGTTTTACAGTGCAATCAAAAATCTATTTTTAAATATTATATAATATAATAAATAAGCTAATATTTACAATTACCTTTTTATGATTTAGAACATGGGATAGTAAAACAAAATCTATAAACACGACAAAGAATGACATGAAGTAAATGAATTCTAAATTCAAAATATGAAATTAGACTTTCTTAACTTTTTAATTTTCCAAGGCTCTACCACATTTTTGTTCGCGATGAGCTACAAAACCGTATTAAAGTTTGAGAAGAGCACCTGTTTTTTTAAAATAGTATCTAAAGGTCGCAGGACTTTTGATGGTTTTAGCTTCGTAGGTAGAAAAAACTATCTTTTATTTCAAGTGATGTTGGAACGAATTAAATAGTGCTTACCAACATAATTATTATTATTTACCAAGACGCACAACCAAAATTCATAATTATAATCTTGGATACCGCATCAATTACAAAGTAGGCATATTTAATACGACACGGGTTGTTAGAATAAATTGTTCTTATAAAAACAATGTCTCGTCTCAAGGAACAGTTCTTGAGAACTTTTTGGTCCCAAATTAATTTAAATTATGAATAACGCAAGAGTTCCTTTGCGACCTAAAAGTTTTGTATCAATATCAATAAATTGTGCCCGGGATTCAAAGTTATCTTTGGCTGAAATCGTTTGCACGTAAATTAATTATTTACGTCCCCGCTACATGTGACGCAACAAATGTACTTTGAATAACTTCAAGGTACTTCAAATAATTTGAATAAACTGTAACTACAATTGAATACACTTGCACTTTCAAGCATTCTGCATGAAGTACTTCTGATAAATTAAACCTAGTTATAATTGTAATAGACACAATAATTATAAATAAATTGTAAGTATGAGAAGATATTGTATTTAAATAACGAAAAACCCATTCCTTAGGTTCCTTGAAAGCAGATATTATAAAGCTGTACTGCTCATTCAAACAATATTCGGTTTTTTTTTAAACAGATTATAATTTCTCACAGATTATAATTATTATAAAATAAATATAGATGATTTTTTTATTCGCGTATAAAACCTTTTTTGTTTTAATTTTTTAATACATTGTTCTACAAAAATCATAAGTAAGTGGTACGGAATCCTGAGTGCTCATATAAAGAACTCAGTAGTCGATTTGTCAAGACTACTTTGCACAGTACGATCAAATTGTAACGTAATCCACTATAAATAAGTTCTATATTGACAGACTAACTTTATAAGTCTCTTAAAATAATCGCCCGTTTAATATTTTTTATAATTATATTATTAATGGCTATTTTAACAGGGTTTTATGTAAAAGTGGTTTGGAATGTGTACATACATTAAAAATGATTGCGGTCAAAAGCCATAACCAGGTAGGATATTCATTAGATACATGCTAAGTTATGTTAGCGTGCTGATATACACGTACGCATGGGTCGCTAATTAGAATAGAAATGGGTATAATTTTTCTATCGGCAAAATAAGGAAATCAAATATCAGTCTATTTTTCACATCAAACTAGCAGTAGACTATGATTAAATTAATAGTTAAAGCGTCAATCAATGAATTTAATCGAGCATTAAATTAACATGACCAGTTATAGTCCTAGAAATATTTTAACCAAATATGTTTTTCTCGGTAGAATTTAGGGATGTCGCTATCGTACATTCTAAAGAGACAATTATTGTTTAAGACAAAAATAATTTAACTAAAAAAACATTAGCAGTATTATATTTGTTCCATGTTTCTAAAGTTAATTTTAGTACAAAAAGAAAGAGCAGTCAAGTCAAAAAATTAGATATTTTAATACTGCAATATCACTTCGTTTTCGTAACCCACATCATATTGCTAAAACCACTTAATTTGACCAATTTTAACTATCACATACACAAAATCATTTGATCAGCCATGAATAGTTTATCATCACAACAAGCAAATACAAATCATTTAGCAACCCTAACCCGAGAGCCCGATATTCAATCCCGGGTGCCGTATGCCTGCCAACCCTTGTAACATTCACTTCAGGCCTAACTTTATTGCTAATAAAAGACTATTCATCATCCCCTTCGCTCTGTTCTTAAGTTAATACACTAATAAAAATAAAACCGGTCGTGTCTCTTCTTTTTTAAATAAGCAGACACCATTCCGCCTCTGAATTCGGGAAAATAATTAAATATTTTTTGGAGACAAGATTAAAGATTCCACTGTAAGTACTTGAACAGTTTCTTGTAATTTTAAAAACACACGAATATAAGTAGAATATAAGACAGATACTTAAGCCAACTAATATTTTGTTGCGTAGCACTCTTCATTAATATACTAAAAATAACAGCGGTTGCTACGTCACTTAACTGTGGTAGGTCTATCGCTATTTGTAGGTATGTAAAATATAGGAAACTGACCTTTTAAAGATGGTGAATATAAGGCCGTTTGTAGGAGAACTGAATAATAAAAAATTGAAATAAAAACAATAAATTAAATTAAATACAATTGATTACCTGTGTTCTAATGGAATGGAGACAAAATAACACAGTGGAAGGTATATTAACGGTTGTATCTTAGATTGGATTACAAAAATAATACCATAGTTTTATTTTTGTAATCAAACCAGAGGTCCCGAGTTTGAATCCCGGTAGGGACAAATATTTGTACGATGAGTATGAACATTTCTTCAAGAGTCATGGATATTTGTATGTTTATTTAGTGTATTTCTGATATTTATATACATATTACTATCTACATTTCTCCGTTATCTAGTATACATAACTCTTAGCAGTGCCAAATTTTTTCTAGATAGGTTTGAGAAATATAATAACTGAATAAACCGGATGCAGGAAACTAGAATTTAAATTCAATTGCAGTTCCTTTCTGTACAATTGAATTAGAACATGTTATATAGATAGTATTTTTCTGTTTTCTTACTGTACTCAAAATTTTATAAAAAATATTTTGTGAGATTTTGTAGGTAAAAGATCTCAAGTTCAATGCCAAAGTCAAAAAGTCAATGTATCTGTATTTCTGTAACTGGTAAAGTTATGTAGAAATCAATGTCAATGCACTGACCGCCATGATTCGATTGTGATCAAAGTCTAAATGCCTAACTATAAGGTAACAAGCATGCTTTTTTAAAAAAAAAGGTTTTAATATGGTTCATAGAACAAATATTAAATTTATTGCACTTTATGTGTGCTGTCGTAAAACAACAGAATCATTTCATTAAAATTCCGTTTTAATTTATTTAGAGTATGATAATCGGGTCTGATGACGTCTATTTAATACTTTTTTGGTGCAGTCATTTACGCATCTTATTTGTGAATATAATCCAGTCAACTAAATAACAAAATAAAAAACAATTGATACTAATATGTTCACTTTATTTTTATAAAATTAATTGATAATTTGTAAAACTAGACTAGTGGTCACGGTGAACTGTGTAGCACCTACAAACACAAATACGTCATCTATCATTAGTAATTCAAAGTTTGCTACTTTGAAGGAATGACAGCTTTAAATTAGGAGTTAGAAGATGTCTCATACTAAATAGCTAATTTACTAATGTATTGTTTAAAAGTTATTCTTTGGGATTTTGTTCTTTTAATTTTTAGACCAACCCTGAATGAAAGCAAACAAAACACAATAAAAATAATTCAATTCCGTTAAGTGGTTTAAAAAAAACTTTTCGTTAGTCTCGCTAAAACTTACGAACAACTGTTCGTATTAATATTTAACAGCAGAAGAAGATTGCATATAATAGACAATCTTTTAACATTTAATCGTAGCAAAATAGCAAAAACTGAATCAAGACAAATCATCTTCAAGTTCAAAAATTACTTCTCTTTTATGAAAAATCATGTTTTAATAATAGTCACTCTTATCATAACAATGTGGAACATATCTACAGAAATTATAAATATTTGTTAATGTTTATAAATAGTTGTTTGTCCTTAGGAAGGTTATCGACTGTTACATTAGAGAGACTCATTTTCTCGCATGCAAAGATCCTCTTCCCCTGGTTTCCGTCGTATCACTTTCTCAATGCAAGTGTTGCAAGTGTTCATCTCAGCCATACCGCACAGACCGTCGCTTTTCTAGCAGGAAATGTTACCCAAGTAGGCGGCTTGCATTTGCGACATGGTCCTTCTGACACCGAACATAGCTTTTTGCTAGAAAACATACAGAACCATTAGACGTACGCGCCCGTTTACATGTTGATTTTAGTTAGAATTAGAATTACTACTTGAGAATTATATTTGAAAAAAATACATTTTTTCAACTTTCGTCATTCGTTAACCTTGTAAACTTGATAGCGTTGTACTCGAATGGTTGTTAATGGAGTTATCTTATTTTCTAACGTTTTTATTTTTCTATATAATTTTCATCCAAATAATTCTCAGTACATGGCCAATATTAGCGTTGGAGAGCTGGTTTCTACGTGCATAGAAATTACAATAACACCTTACCTTTTATTAAATTAATTAGTACGACATTAACAATATAAAGTGACACTTATCAATATATTTCTTAATCGCTATCACCAAATATGCCAATATAATATCTTCAATTTAAAATTATTATTTAGGGTCGGAGCTCCACTTTTTATTATTTCTATAAACAATTTAGCACCAACTTGAAATAACGTTGATATATATTTGCCTTTAAGTGCTATAAAATCGGTTTTTTCATAATATTCAGTATTAACTTTCTAAGGTCAAAGTTAGATGGGTGAGTATCAAATTTTCGACTTACCTGTCTGTTTGTATTAAAAAATACTCGAATAGCTTTTACATTAAACACGTGTCTATATAATTTGAAGATTGCCCTCGATTTCCCTGGCATTCCTTCGTCAGATCATGCCTTGATTCCCTCTATATTACTTGAATAGAAAAACAATTTTGGGAAAAGAAATTTGGTTCACTATTAACAGAAAAATCACGTAACAAACATAAAAAATAATATACAATCAAATTGAAATCCTTCTATTTTTTTTATTTTGCTGAAAAAGGACCTTAATGAATTTACTTTTAATTAACAGGAATTTTTTGAGCAAATTGCATCACTAAGATAATCGTTTCAATTCATTAAAAACTTCGTGGGTTGTGTCAGCGCGAATGAATGAAATCAGATTGATGGAAACAAAAGTTTTAAATCTGTTAGACTGATATTGAACAGAATACTTTTTACATGAATGTATATTTAACCTTTCGCTTCTACACACATAATTATACAACAAGGAATAAAATCATTAGAAACCTATAAACTCATCGCAAACAAGGACAACGGCATAGACAGAATCAAAACTTATTAATCCATGATTTTCGAATGAATGATAGACATGAATGATATGGAGGTAGCTAACCAGACGTAATTAGAAAAAGCCTTAACACTCACTTCCGGGTAGTAACGGATCAATGTAGTTTTAGGTATTATAATGGATATAGATAAAGTGATTTAAATATGTATTTATGAAATTTATAATGTTATATATTTTAGTAATATAGTACTTATGTTAGTTCTAAATTTTCTGTAATTATTTCGCTGCATCGCCATATATCAAGTTTATTCTATAGTTGTGTGGAAGAGATCGCGTTAAGGCCGCACTTTGTAAAGATATTATCTCCTATGTTAAAAAATTTCTTTCTTGTGTTGTTTTTGTTGCATGTTGCTATGTATGTGTCGTGATGTTGTTATATAAAGTGTATAACAAATAGATACCACCAAACTTAATTCAGCCCGTGGGGAAATGAATCCCGGAAATCTTGATCTGAAGTAGATTTATAGAGGTGGTAACTATTTAAATTTTTAATTGAGCTTAATTAATCTGTATTGCATAAACTTAGCACAACGATTGCTCTACAAATCCTTCAACCCTTGATCACCATTTCCGCGTTAGTCAAGCACGAAAGATCAGCCCGTATGTTAACACCTTGCATTCACAAACCTGCTTTTCCGTTTCGTGCAATCTGATCCAACGTGTCTTTATAATGTCGCATAATGTCTAAGAACCAAGTATTGCTTAAGCTCATTTAGTAAGTAATACTTAACAGATAACTATTCCGGTGTGCCAATCGTTGCGTCTACACATTTCTATCATTAGAACAAGAGACAAGGTAAACACATGCAAAATCCAATTGTTACCAGTAATAATAAATACTATATTATAAAAAAAATAGCACACTTATAAACTTATAGTAGGAGTACAGTGTGAGTTTCAATCGAATTGAAACGTCGCGATTGAATCGTCAGCTGTCAAATTGTATGGAAGTGACCGCTGCACCTCTGTTGTGAAGTATTACAATTTACAATCAAGTATAATAAATACTTGATAACAATAGCAAATACAATCGCAAAGGTTACGATACAATTGAAAATCAAACTAGGGATAAAGTTCGTTACAAGTTTCTACGAAATGTGTCGATACTAACAGACTAACAGCATGAATTTTGTCGTCTTTCCATAAGCTTGCTTACTCTTAGAAAAAAAGAACTAGATAAAACTATAGGTGAGATTTCATTAAATCATATTTTTTGCGCTGCTCTCATTTTCATACGATTTGACAGTTGACGACAAACACAATCTAGACGGTTCAATTCGATTGAAACTTACACTAGACCACTAATGATTACTGATAATAATGTTCGAGTTACTAGACCATGTCACATAGAAACAGGCCGCTGTACGACCACCGCCCATCTATGTGAGAAAGTTATAAACGTGTGAGTAAAATGAAAAACACCATGTTGGAGACATTACAAAGTGCAAATATTATATTATACAAGTCTACAATTCTCAAGTTTCGTCAAGGTTTCAATTATACCAGTTTAATTGTATGAATAGGTTGACGCACAAAATTGTTTTCATTTTTTTACTGTGTTAACAGTAAACAATTTTGTTAACTTGTTATTACGTTTCTAAGTTCAATAAAGTAGTTATCTCTAAAGCATATAAGTAAAATGTCATCTGTATAATGAAACAAAACACGTAGAATTATAGCCTGTATATTAAATTGTATATTTTGCAAGGTCATTTTGTTAGGGCCCACTTGATGACTCAAAAACAGCATAAAGAGTTCATGGACTATCAAAAAAAAAATTTTGCATTCTAGTTTTATTTACATTAAAAAACGAATAACTAATGTAATATGCCATCAAACCAGTTTCATTGTCTAGCAGCCATTTCCTTCTCGTTCTAGGGTACAACTAAGTGTAGCTTAAGGAGCCCCAATCAAATTTGAAAAATAAACGTAGTCAATTCTTATTAATTTATTTCATCGGATTGACGTATAAAGGTTGCTGTATTTTGTTTTCATTATATATACTACAGATTTAATGATTGTAGCTTTTTGAGTGTGTTATTTAAAATGTAAAAAATGTTTTCATAGTCGGCTGATCTATCTCAAGGACAAATCTTTCTCTCTATGCCTAAACTACTTTTAATCAAACCGCACCATATGTTCAAACTTGATCATTGGAAAAGACCCCAGTATTCGATATAGTAAGGTAAAGCATAGTTATTAATAAAACATGATTTAAGCAATGTAATACTTAATTATGATTAATGCTGTATTTCAATTATTTATCTGCTAATAGTTTTGCTTACGAGGCGTTGAATTTCGATATATTGAACTTGTGAAATTTGTCAAAATTATCTAAAATATTGAAATTGAATTTTCAACACAACCATTCGGTTGTTGAACGGGAAAATCGTCTAATTGACAAATAATCATATATTTAACAGACAATAAATTAGATAGTGTAAGAAACCTAAAAAGCGACTCGAACACAGCAGCCTAAGGAAATATCTAGCAATTTTTTATTACTATTGAATATTAAAAAAGATGAATAATTAAATTTAAGATTTAAGGATATGACCATGAAACTGAACACGTTTTTGAAACGAACATTGACATCGACACACCTTCGATACTAAATGACACAGTTAGTAGACACAATTGAGATTATTTTTTGTATCTCTTTTTTAAACAAAACTATTTTCGGTTCGTCGTTCGACATTATTTTTTAGAGATTGATCTTAATTAGTGACATTATCAGACGGTGCCAATACAGCGATTTTCTGAATCAGCAGTTTGGACGAAATTATGTTTATAATACAAGAAAGAGAGTTTTCTTTTGTGTATTTTTCATTTTTTCATATTATACCTTCGGATTTAGTAATCACTAGTCATTTGAACTAACACTTGAATAGTTCATCGTGTATATCATAGAGCTCTAATGGTCACTGCAGTACGATCGCGTTCTTTTACAATATATTGTAAAGAAAGGAGGTGCTTGTGGGCGTAGTGGTTCGAGCACTCTGATTCCGATGACGAAAATAGAGCAATTTTCTCGATGTTTGACTGGCTCTCAACGACCCACATTGAATCAGCGTAGTAGTATTATGCCCCAGTCATCGTATTATGCCCAAGTCATCAGACATCGTATTATGCCCAAGTCATTAGTCATAGTATTATGCCCAAGTTTTCCCTGTGTAGTAAGGCTAGTGATCAGCCGTGGGGTGTATATTGCCTGTTAATGATGAGGTAGGGTAAAAATGTATACTTATACATACTTTATTTTGAAGTAAAAACGAACCGTCATTCAAACATCATATAGCAACCTGCCTGGTCCAGGTTTATTCAAACCTGTGTTTCAGACTATCAAAATTTTACACCAACTAAAAAAAAACAATATAATGGGCAACCTAATCTTTATATACCATTTGTTCTTGTTAACCTTTTGATGGACTGAAGTCATTTTTATTTCTATTTTGTATTTCTCAATATAAATAGAAAAGGAGACATCATTCTGTAGTCGCTTAAACAAGTTCATTACTATGTTGAAAATGTCTAGCAAATATAAGGTTGAAATGTAATGTTGTAATTCTTCCCTTTTCTATCCGATAGAGAACGAAGTGTGAGCACTTGCCTAAAATTTAAATTTAATAATTTTAGGCTCACGTTATATCAAATAACTCTTATTACAAGACATTAAAGTTCTAAATCCTAAAAATATTTTTTTCATGGCTATTCTCGTTAATATACTAGGAAGTTAATAAACTTACGGCACTGAAATAAATCGTACTGTAGTACTTATAAGTGTTACGAGTTGAAAAATAAACGGCCAATTCAGTATTATGCGGTACATTATAAAACTTTTATAGTTTATAGCGGTTGAGTTTTCTTCTTTATTTTTAAAATGGCTTTAACTTAATATTTCTTCAAGGTTTTTCTCAGACATTATCGTATTGTTACAAAACGTGTTATAAGTTAGACACTGGACCTTTTTTATGTTACAATTATGATATCTGGTGTTGTATTATGAACCGTTATTTAAATTTGGTACACAGCCTGAATCTAATTTTAATGTACAACGAACTTTATCAACAAGTCCATAGAGTTTGTAGTGTAGCAAAAAACAACTAACCAGTCATTAAACTTAATGGACACAGCCGTTCATTATACATCCCCTGAAGTTGTAATCTTTACCACAAATATCAGAATTTTTCAAAAAAATTATGTAAATTGTCAAAAATATGGACAAAATAATAAAACCTACCATTCCGTAAATAGAGAATAGAAATTCATCAGTGTGTCCCTTTACTTACAATCAACGCAACATTTTTTATCCTTCACGGGGTAGCTATTGGATTTCATCTAGCCTGATGTTAAGAGATAGAAGCGAGCTACACCCGCATTCCTCAACTACAGAGGAACTGGCTATCGTACTATCGCTCCAATTGCCGAAAGACAACAATGCTGTTAACATTATTGTAATGTCGGCAGACTTATATTATTGTTAGCAAGATAGACCTACCATTCTAAGCTCTAAGGATCTCCAGATTAAAGCGGTTTAAATATAGTACATTATGTGAAGTGTTGTGTTAGTTTTACGGTTCATTTAACAGTATAATGCTAAGGATCTCCAGATTAAAGCGGTTTAAATATAGTACATTATGTGAAGTGTTGTGTTAGTTTTACGGTTGATTTAACAGTATAATGCTAAATAATAATATAAAACAACTCACTTTTTAGGACTTAGAAAAAGCCCTACCACCTACCAAATTCTACTTCCACTGATAATGGAACCTGGACCAGAACAGATCTGAAATAGTATAATAATATATCTCTTAATTTAGCACCATAATGGTGTACCACAATAAAGTGATCTCCTATTTTTCCTACTCAAGAAAATTGCTTAATTATTACGTAGCTCTCATATTAACAAGATAACTACAGGCCATAGTTTAAGATTTTAAGTGTTTAATTGCAGGCAGTGAAACAGTCATTGTTCAAATAATTTTTCAGGAAAAAACCAGTGCTATTATGAACGCAGTAGTAATGTGAAAATAAATGTATTAAAATAATGAAATATGTACATAAAATTAAAATTGAGGGCGACGTGACAGTGCAGCTACTCCGACCATTTTTTGTGTTCGCTATAATAAATATACCAATCATACCCTTTTGACTGCACTGTCAAGTTTTAATTGCGTAACCACAATTTGTAGTGTAAACTTTATACTTTTTTTGTCCTTACTTTGTACAAATACAAAGCTACTATTGAAGCCTGTTTTTGGTAACCATGACAACAATAAAAAAAACACACTTGTCAGAAAATTCTTTTTTGTTAGAATGCTTGTAATTTTAACATTAAATACTATTAGTGTTTTATTCTATCTTTTCCTGGACATTCCACCGCACACACACAACCCTCACAGCTACTTATGTATTAGATAATTTATTCATTCAAGGTGATTCTAAAACCAAGCATGTCGCCATAATAATGATATAAGTAAGTATAGTTTAATATTAATTAATAATTTAGTAACGTAATTTGGTTACATTAAAGTTAACCCACAGAATAAATAATACATTTGTACGGATATTCTACAACAAAATTTATGCTAAGTATGTCCAATGTGTTCCACCAAATCAAATACAATAATAACATGGTGGAATGTCATTAACAACCATAGAATTTGACATTGACATAACAAGTTCAATAAAATTATACGAATTAACTGATAATTCGGTAGCTCCACTTCCAAACTGTATACCTTTAGAACCAGACTAAATTTTTATAAAAAATCGCAATATCAGGTCAATTATTTAAAACATAAATTTTACCCTGAAATTGATTCGATTTTATTCATAAAAGAATAATAATATTTCCTAAAGATATTCTAGATAACTGAAAAATATAGATGGTAATATATACACCATATGTACATATCAGATATATACAAAATAAATATACAAACATCCATGACTCATAAGAAAATGTTCGTACTCATCATACTAATATCAACCCCTACAGGGATTCTAACCCGGGACCTCTGGTTAAGTAGTCAGGGCTAGTGACCACTCAAACAGATAACTGTCAAAATGTTTACAAAAAACAAAATCGAAATCCATTAAGATATATAACGGGAAACTATTAATTTTGCCATATTATTTAGAAAAATAAAATAATACCAGATTTTTACGATGTTTTTTTATTTACAATAATATAATTTGACCTTTGAGAAATGTCTACTTTGTTTTTCTGATAGCTTTAATTTTTTTACTAGTTTTTATCACTTAAGTCATTTTCATCTTTTGAGCTGGACTTAATGCATTTTATGTTATGGTAGGTTAATACAACGGAAGTATATAAAATCTCATCAGATTTTTAGATTATTATAATGAAGTTTCATTAGACATGGTCTAATGTAATATATATATATATAAATCATTTTTTGAAGTCGGATTAAAAATTTAATGCCAAATCCTCATTAACGAGCAACTTAGATCATAATGTAGATAACTAGTAATTCATTTTATTTATATTTTGCAAGAAAAACACGTTTATTTCTTAATTTTCTTTAAACATATAACCAATTTAAGTAATGAGTAAAATAATTAACTCATGATAAATATAATTAAATCCATTCAACAATATTTATATTTTGCCTTAAAATCATACAGCAATGATATTTGAAATAACTAGTCAGAAGGTCACATAAAAGACCTAACAGCCAATTAGTGTCCACTGACACGAATACCCGTATAATTGCAGGGCTATATTACATAAAAAATAGCTATTTTTTGTAATAATATGTTACATAAATTAGACGGTAATTTCTCACCAACAGTGAAAATTTAAAACAGTGCGTATTACTGAAAGTGTTATTATAAGATTACAGGGATGAACAGATATCCCTTTTAGACATACCTATACCATTTTAGAGTTTTAAGAAAATCATTAATTGAATCTTGAGCTCCGCCGAGCTTTCGCATCGATGATAATATATATGTATATCATCACATATGCTCATATATATATATATATATATATATATATATATATATATATATATATTTGAGCATATGTGATGTAGACCATTGGCAGATGTGGCAGTAGGCCCATAGGCAGATATTTTTAGTTAGGTAAGGTTGGTTAGCCAAGCCTATTTCGTTGGAGAAGTAGTTCCTATGATTCAGTGTGAAGGGAAAGGTAGCAGTGTAATTACAGGGCAAGGGAGGTATTAACATCACTTATCTCTATAACAATTCATGATATTTTTGATATCTTAAGGAATGGTTGCCACTACCACAACACCACAACCCACATCACTACCACTACCCCCACTACCACTACTTTAACCACCACTACCACATTCCAAAAGTTTCTTTCATCCAGGAAGACGAAACAGTAGTAGTGTTACTTTGGAAGTCTGATGTATGGTAAAAACTAATAATTACTAGCAAATCCTCAACGAAAACTTAAATATACTCACAGGTATATTTAGGGTTGCCAAATGCTTGGAGTAACCGTTAAATATAACCATATATCGCAATCGTGATTACGCTGTTAACCTTCACTTATTAATTTACTTATTATCTTTGGTTGCAGAAGAACGTCACATTCTACACAACGTGTCAGGGGAATTCAGATCTGGAGAGGTGACGTGCATCCTCGGACCATCTGGTGCTGGCAAGTCAACTTTGCTCAACATCCTCGCTGGGTACATGTAAGTTATTGACCCCTAAAATATAACAGCACTTTATATGTAGCCTTGTTATAAATATCGAGTCAAAACAAATGACACACGGTACTTTTCCCGTAATCCTTTATAATAAGAGCTATTTTTTCAGTTGCCATTTTGGTCCGATGTTGTCAACGCATTCTTTTGATTATAGGACAGTCAACGGATGATAGTATGATATTATACGCGTTTAAAGAGTGCTTTTACAGCTTATCATCCGGCCAATCTTAGTAAAGAACAAAAAAATTTAAAAAAATGATTTACTTGAAATGACATTTACAAAATTGATTTACGTTTTAAACACAACCCATGTAGATGTAAATAATGGTGGTTTATTTGTACTAGAGTTCTATTCTAGCCTTGTCAGTCGTACTGCCGCCGCAGTGGTAATGTTAATTTAAATGTATATAGGAAGCTTTGTATAATTCATTAAAGATCTTTATCGGTATTTTTATTTACGTTTATTTATTCCGCATATAGATTTACTCATACGTTAGTTATTACTTCCACGCAAAGTTCCGGTAATTGTTTTTAATCTTCTATGGTCTATGCCTAGAGATAAATCATGATCGAGATATATTATAATGAATTTAAGATTCTTTTTTTAAAATTTTAAATAAATAAATTATATAATATGTTATCTACTATCATTAATTACTATTTTTATGTTAATAAATTATACAAGTTAGTAGAATGTTGCTTTTTGCATTAAATTATAGACTTAAATGCAATTTTTAACGATTTTTGGCCACAGGTAACAAGTGTGTCCTTTAAAATCAATCAGACATAAACCAACTTATGTTATATAAATTTTCTTTGACTTTTCCTCTTTGTATAAATATGAAAACAGAGCTTTAAATTAAGAAGACATATTGGTATGTATTATAATACAGCACAGATCTAAGGGTATGCTATATTTCACTCACGTCTGACTTTATGCTTACATTATTCTTTTGCATTTCCTGAAGGAGAGTAAATGTATATTCTCTCGAATGGAAGCGACCAAACATGAAAAGATTTTACTACAACAAGTATATGTTAAATATAAATTCCTTAACTCATCTTGGAGTATACTGCCCAGAACCCATCTAAATGGTTTTAGTTTAGTTAAGAGTAACTCACAATACTCTTCTTATTTTTTGGTATTTAAAGTTACAATAAAATTAGACTTAATAGTCTTTAGTCCTGTAGAGTTCATTAAATTTACTATCGTTACTTTCTCCGAAATCTGGGATTATCATAAGGATTAGCATAAGGATTCTTAGTTTGGTCTAAATAATAGAAGGGAGTTTTAAACTACAAGTCACAGATTTCATAACTTTTCAAACGGGACTTTTATGATTATCGAGTAAACCTAAAACAAAATCCATTTTTTGATTCCATCCTGTACAAAAACTAATCTGTTTCGAGTAAGCTGTTATGAGTAGCTGTATGTGCATAATCATGTTTTCTTTTGGTTCGTATGAGAAATTAAGAAAACAAGCAACTGTACAATAAATGACGGAGATTTTCACCGAACTGGTTCCGTTTTTAAAATATTATCAATCGCAGTAACTGTGTCAAGCAGCAAATATTAGACTGAACAAATGTAATCAGATTAACATTACGTGATCCCCACACATGCCCGCAGCTTAGCCAGTGGCGGATAGGTCCGTAAACAGATTCTTCCTCGTAAAAAATGTTAACCATCACCTATAGAGGCCTACAATATAAAGAAATCGCTTGATAATTCGGCAACTGAATTGATATTCTAAAGACAAGAGATGTTAATCACACCTATATCTTATAATTTCCCTTAATACATATTACAGCTCCACTATACTTTAGAGCCCATTCAGTCATGGCTGGAATAAAAGTATTTAAAAACTAACGACTCTACAACAAACTTTAGAAATGCTTCAAAACCTAAATAAATTAAAAGAAAAGAAAGTATGAGTAGACAAACACATTTAAGTATCATTTCTCTCTCTCACACACACACATTAACTAAAATTATTAAACTTTATTAAGAGCTTTTATAATGGAGTACAAAATGCTGTCAATTATCTCTGGTTTAGAAGACTAACCAACCAGTCGTCATATGTCTTATATCTGATATTTTATATTCATTTCAGGACAAATGGCGTGACTGGCAGGATAACCGTAAATGGGCACACGAGAGACATGAAAGTGTTCAAGAAACTAAGCAGCTACATAATGCAAGACGACATGCTTCAACCGCGCCTCTCTGTTGTAGAGTTGATGATGATAGCTGCCAACCTCAAGCTTGGAGAGCATTTAGAGGAAGCTGAAAAAGAACTTATCGTAAGTAATAATAAAACAACAATTTGTAGCACATGCTTCTCGTTCATTTAAATGACCTTGAGAATTGGGTCATGTGAGAATTATCCTGAGCTTGATAAAAATATCATATTTTCCAATATAGTCTATATACTTCTTATCCCATAGTCCATCCAAACGCATAAACGGGTAGTTCCAATATTCGATCTACAGATAGCGTCAGACCTTTCACAGTTTAGTTAGCCGCTATTATTATTGTACTCAACAAAACACTCGTAAGTTTGCTCTATTTGTAGATAAAATGTTGGAACCGATTGAGTGGTAAACTCCGAAAACACTTTGTAACTTTAGTAAGGTGAAATAAACATACCAGTAGCTATAACAGTAATATTATATCGCTACATAATTACGTAACTACTTATACCTATGTTATTTTTGGACTAAAGTGGAAGGAAAATTACAGTTTAAGTTATTAGCTACTGTAATTGACCATGTCCATCGTATGATAACTAACACACGATGATAAAATTGAGAAACAAAGCTGAGTTAAGATCGTTACCACTTACAAAGTTATTTGCCTTACATAACTTATGCCCTGTTCTTATTTTTACATATAAAGTTTGAGTTGAATAAACCAAAAATATCCTATTAACGATTTTATTGCTATAATACGTATAATTAATAAAAAAAATCTGATAAAACACTTCATATTTTTGTATTAAAGAAATTAAATTTACCATAATACTATTTTATAGTTTTAAAATCATAAAATGGTAACGTATACAGCCACTTCACACCACAGATATTATTAAAATCATTTGGATATAGCAGGTGCGTCGATTTGGAAATGATATCATCCTCATACGATATCTAAATCATTGGGTGTGCTACAATGGCTACATTAAGTGTTAGATAAATAAAAAAATCGGCCAATATTCTAACTTGATTTACCAATAAACTAAGACTTAATTATCGGGTACTAAATTTGTTGTGAACATCGAAGAAATTGCCCCAGAAAGACATTTAGGACTTAATCAAAGGGTAAGGACGATGTCCGGGTACGACATTTTGTAAACAGCTGAACCCACTTGATACGGTGCTGTAAAATTGGAACTCATTTATTGAAGACAAGGAATTTGATGATTGGTTATGAATGTTATTTAGTCAACTGTAACAATTTGACCTAGAAACCGCCCACCATTTTTCCCCATTTGTAATAGAGGCTAATTTTATAATTTTTCGTAATAAACTTGATAAATACATACAAATACTAGATATAAATTACACAATTTACCGCCCCCCATTTGTAATAGAGGCCAATTTTGTAATTTTCGTAATACACTTAATGTGTTGCTCATACTAGATACAAATTACACATTTCAATCGAAGATTTGATACTTAAAATTTCTACAAGGCAGAATATATATAGATAATTTTGTTTGACACTACTCCTCTTCACAAAATAAACAATTTATTATTTATGGCCAAATGTAATAGTTTATATAGCTGGCTTTTAAAAGACCTATTACCATTAAAACAATAATAAATAGGGAAATTTTAATGAAAACTTTGCTATTTAAATACATAATGATGCAGTCTTAGATTATCTATTGTTTTGATGGTGATTATTTTTTAATGTCATTAAAACATACGAAAGCTGGAGGGGTTTTGTGCATAGAAGCAAGGTTGTTAAATTTTAACGATTTAAAATAAATTAGTAAGCGTTAATTTAAATAAAGAACTTTTTGATTACAAAGTTCTCACGGAGATAGGTTAACTTTATCCGATTTTGTACAAACTAAATATATATCTAAGTGTATATAAAATTCTAGGGATCCAATTTATATACCTTAGGTATAGTAAATGGGTATTCACTCGTGCTTAAAAGTTTTCTACTCGATAAATAAACAGCCTTCGTGCCTTCAGCATACATAATCCAGTTAAGTTCCCTTACTTAGGGCAAACTTGAAAATATATTCAGTATTTTCAGATCCCCGTAAAATTCAACGAAGGGACGGTCGAGAGCCAAGACGTAGGTAGTGGATGTTCGTTCTTATAAATATTTATATCCATAAATGTGGAGTAATCTTCTAATGTTTACTCAAACATAAGTAAAATAGTAAACAAATGATAAAACAGCAATTATTCCGAATGATTAATATATATAGGTAGGTGAATAACTGCAAATCCGAGTCAAATTCCTCAGATCCTTGTATCTCAAGTACTCAATACAAAACTCAACTACAACTGTCTTCTATGTTTGGTGCCATTGTATACCTCTGATGGAGAAACGTGATCGCACACTACAAAAATCTCAAAGCTAATATGAAAAAAAAATTAAGATTTGTAAAGGCAGGCCTTCGTATTTTATATATCTTTAACACGCACAAAGCTTTCTAAGCATGAGTATTTTCAATAATTTGGTACAATTTCTAACCATTTCTGGTTTTGACTCGAATTGATGGTAATAATTTGACAGTAAACTCTATACATTCAAGGGGGTTATTCTTTTTTAAAATCGAATATAACTCGAAAACATGATTATGTGCTATTATGGGAAAGCTGTATTTATTTATTCTTCTTTGTATAAAAGCACAATTGAAGGGCTTAATGCTTAAAGCATTCTCTACCAGACAACAGTATGGAGTTCAAAAGGTTAGAAAAAATGTCATACATATCAAAGAAATACGATTACATTTATTATTCTTTCATCGATTAAAATTGGGAGTTCCATTTCCGGCAAGCCCCACTATCTACCATCAGTTAATAAATACTCCCTGCTATATGGTAAACCATAATGCAGGGTCTTCTGCGAGTACCGCCTTCTTTTCTATTTCACCCATGAAGTCGAACGCTGTGAAAAAATCTACATACAATCTACTTAACATCAGGTGTGTCATAGAACTGTTTGTTTGGTATCCCAAAAATATTTATAGCTTTAACAAAGTAACTGACATGGCCTTTCAAAGTACAGAAGTGCTACTAATTACGATTACCTATCAGTGACATACCAAGTCAAAAGTTCATTCAAAATCAATCCGTTGAATTTTCAAATGACAGCTCTAAATACAATATTGATTTATTGACATATAAACCTCTAATGGTAATTAATAATAGTGACAACAGCTCGATTAAATAGCCTTTATTAATTATAGACATGTGGAAACCGAGAAGGGATATCACACGTGTTCCTAAGGAGGTTAATTGTATTATGTTAAAAGCTGTAATAACTAGTTATATCCAAAACGACGCCTAATGAAACCCTTCGTAAGATAAACATAGCTTTACAGTGTTATTATTACGTGTTCACGCCTCATTCGGCACACAAGTCCGATGTATCATCGCGAACATTACGAAAAATACATATGCTCCAGGAAATAGGATGGATTTTTTTATTAATAACGGTGTAGCTCTTGCTTATCTTCTTTTCCTTCTCCGGCATTATCTTTACTTACAATCAGGTGTGTAAGTAAAGATAATGCCGAAGTAAGAAGCGATATACACGCGGATACCTCTACAACAACGAACTATCTCACTTCCAACTGACGGAACAGAACAATGGTATTAACATTATAGTTAAGGTAGCAGATGAAGGTGGTAGCTAGCCAGATGGACTTAGAAAAAGCCCTACCACCAACCAAACAGTGCAGAAAATTTCTGAGACGGTATTTTTTTTGGTCTTTCAGTAAAGTGATTTTAGATTTGAAACAGGCTGTTGGTTTTGGATATGCCACTTTCAAAAGACGGCATATCCAAAATTCATTCAATGTCAAATTTCAAAAATTCAAAGTCAGTAGCTTCATTTTACTTCTGAGGGTTGTGGTAGCGATAGTTATAATAATCGTTTCTCATAAACTCTTCTTACGTACTGTACGAAATAACCATTATAAATTTGTGCACGTAAGTACTGAACTTTCAAAAACTTGTTCAGGTTCATTGCGGGGGAATAACTATCCCTATCCCAACCCTTCATAATTCCCTCTATAGGGTCAAAACGTAATGAAGCTTTCAAGCGTTTTGTTTAATTAAAAATTTTCGTCTAGTTTGTTATAACACAGTTGATCCTAAAGTATTGCACGTCTAATTGTGTGAGATATTTTAAAGTTATATCATAGTAACTAGGTGATAGACTTGTCTGCAGGGTCGCGTCAGTAAATACTACCGCCTTTCCTATTTCGGCCGTGAAGCTGTTCGCTGTTTCGATGTAAAGGGAAAGGTAGGTCAGTGTAATTACAGGCATGGGAGGTGTTAACATCTCTTGTATTCAGAATCCAAGTTATTGTTGGACTGTCAATAGGCAAATGGTTGAAATTCTCTGACCTAAAAAGTCTCCGTCTCGTTTAAAATATTATGTTTGTGATCGTACTTTCAACCGCAGCAATTAACCCGCAATTTATTGATCATGGCACATGCTGTTACCGACATAGGTGATAGTATATCAAGTTTACAGTTACTTTAAATAAATATTATGTTGTCATAATTTTAGTTATATTTATTTTAATATTCTATGTAAGCTTAAATAAGCGTAAATGGGTCAATTTAAAATAAACCTTTTATTTACCTTCTATTGAAAATTCGGTTAGCGTTTTTCTGTATGTATTCGTAATAAAGGTAACTTTTTTAGATTTGTTCTTTAAACTTTAAAGCAATATTTTTAACACAGAACTAGTTTTACAGATACCGTATTATCTATTTTCTGTTCTTTAACTTGACCACAGATTTACAACTGTAAAACTCTTATTAGTACTTTTATTATCTTTACCTAAAAAATAAGCCATGAAAAATACAGCCATGTTGGATTTCTTTTATATACATATTGAATTCTATTTATTTACTGCGATTACATTCTACATAAATGTTAATTTTTGTTTTGGTATGAAAAAAACTCTTATTAGAACTTTTATTATCTTTACCTAAAAAATAAGCCATAAAAATGCAGCCATGTTGGATTTCTTTTGTGTCGAATTCTATTTATTTACTCCGATTACATTCTACATAAATGTTAATTTTTTTTTGGTATGAAATCGGTAACAATTTAAATAAAGAACTGTGGGCTTACTTTGTAACTCCGTCATCTTACGCATTTTTTCAAATATATTGAAACCACCGTAAATTTAAAATTGGAAGGTATCTCAAAGGTAGTGTTTTAAATTATGTTTTATCTTCATCCAATAAATACTAAATACTTTCAATGCGATATACTTCGTGGAAACTTATGCATGTTTTATATTTTTAATTAATCAAAAATTTGGATAGACCTATAATGGGTATTTGTATAGGGAACTAGGAATCAAACATTTCAGTCAATAATCGTAGGTAAAAAATAGAGGGACAGGTTTCCTTTATTTTGGCGCTTAAGGTGGATCACCCCCAGGCATGAGCCAGCGGCTGCTGGCTTTATGTGCAGCAGACGCAATGGTAATATAGTATTTCAGTTTTACTTGTGATCAAGTCAATGGTAATGCCACAGGGCTTTGTGGTTCCACCATTAGGTACGCTTCGTCATCATCATATCAACCTATGATTTCCACTGCTTAAAGGTTTTCGTCGTCTATTCCGAAAAGGAATAGTTCTTCGCAGCCTGAATCCATCGGAAACCCACGACCTGACTATGTTGTATTACCATCATGTGGGAGGCCACCTTATTTTGGTCTTTCAAATACATACTAGCCATACAAGAACTTGTCCCACCACTGGCAGTGCTGCCGCTTACGTATATCTAGCTATAATTGGTAAGTTTTGTTTGCAGATTGAAGAGATACTCAAAACACTAGGTCTATGGGATCACAGAAACACTCGCACGGAGTTCCTGTCTGGTGGCCAGTCGAAACGGCTTTCGGTGGCTCTGGAGCTAGTCAACAACCCACCAATCATATTCCTGGATGAACCTACAACGTAAGTAGATTTTTAAGGGAAAGTAACTGATGACGAAATGATTTTTAGCATAGTTAGCCCACTAGGTTAAGCAGTTCGAATTTCAAATTAGACAAAACCTTTTTAGGGCCTACTTTTTTATTGAAATGGTAATGGTATGAACCTAATACCTAATCTGAAGTATCTTATCCTATCTTATCTTATCTTAAAATAAATTTTGGCAGATTATTCCGCTACCAATTAAGTAGTAGCAACATGCACGTTTAAGATCGTATCATCAAACGTATTTTAAATGTTAAAAAAGGTTTAACGTTCGTTAATTACAAAATGTGATCTTATTATTATTATTTTTAATTTGGATTTATTCACTCTTTTTAGACTGTTATGTCACTGATCTGAAAGATATTGTGCCTTTCCACTAACAAGTAAGAGTAATTAAAGGTTTCCATAAACTTTAGGATGTTCTCAAAATCATGCGTTTTCATTTCATTTGAGCTTATGAGTGTCTGCCTAGATGAAGGCATCATTTATGCATGAGAGGTATAAGAATTTAAATTTTAATGATTCTTCAAAGTTTGAGTATTCGGCCGTTACTTACCTGAAATAAATGAAACTAGGCATAAGTTTTAGTAACCTATACCAACCACTATCCAATCAGAACCCTTCTTGTTAGTGCAATAATCTAATAAGAAATTGGATACCGATCAGATTATTCTTGAGTAATAGAAGCCGATGTAATTGAACATTAAACACACTTGTGGTCACCAGCAAAAAGTTTGTATGCTACTGGTTTTATTTCTTACGCACGAACTTCCTTTATGAAAATACCGAAGAGAAAACAATTAGACGTGACAACAAAAAAAGAGAGCATAATCCCGTTATAACTATACAAGAAAAGAACCCAGGATTTGTGAAGAATAATTACTGTAATCAATTTCATCTGTTGCGAGTTTGCGTTAATATAATTGTGGATATTCCTAAGGGCCCTTGAACATAATGATATTATACGGAACTCCGCAGCGTTGTCCTCACAAAGCGGTACAAGGGTAATGTTAAATAAATATTGGTGTACTCAAATAACCTCACCTCTCTACGTCCTTTTAAAAGATTTTCATGATTTATCGAGTACCTTATTAAAAAAAAATACTGTTAGGTAGCGAGTTTGTGATTGATGTGTTCATAATTCGTAATTAATTTTTTGTCTTATAAACTTTGGTGTTAAAAATAATCACAAAAGAACATTTTATATTCTTACATTACTATATACTAACATTAGAGATTTAGAGACAAAATGCAAAATAAATGCTCCAAAAATATAAAGGCTTCTACGCATAAAAAATCAGAACAACTCAGCCGACATGAATGTACGCAGAAAATGAAATAAACTGCGTTAATCAGTGAAAATTTAACACTCAAATTTTTTAGCTTACTAATAATATGTGACCTTATTTGTATTTTTCAGTGTGTGGTATATTTCTGAGGTCAAAGTTAGATGGGTCATCCTGTCAATATTGTCGACTTGCCTGCCTGTTTGTCGCTGGTTAAAAATACCAACTTTCAAGAGTTTACTTTATCTAATAAAAAAATAATTTTGAAAATCAGTTCACAATTAACAGATAAATCGGTTAAGATACATATATACATACATGTATATGTTGAACATAGAAATTCCTCCTTTTTTGGAGTCGATTAAAAAGCTCAAAAGAAAATGAATAGTCTCAACAAAATGAGCAAAAAATTATGGTGCCAACATAGCCTATGAGAACATGACCGGTCATATATATATACTCCACATTTTACATTTTGAAATTTGTTCCAACTAATGATCAATGAAACTAGTTAACTTCCTTATAAAGCAAATAATGGCAAAGCCATATTGAAATTGGCAACTGAATCGCTGTAACATCGCGCAAATTGTGTATGGGTATGTGTGACGAAATAGTTTGAAATAAATAATATCAAACAATCTTTATTTAATTAAACTAAAATTGTTCCTTTAAATTAAAATATTGAGCATCGTAGTTTTTTACAAATATTGCTACAACGATTCATTAATAATAACAAACCACCTTATATCACCTTGTTTTGTTTAGGTAAAAACCTTATCGTCCTTCACGGGGTTTATTGTGAATATTTGTGCAAAATGACTTGACGTTAAGATTAAATACGAAAAACAACTTATGTCTGCTGTTTTTTTACTGTAGTTATTATCTTGTGCTACTAAACTGATAATACTACGTACAAAAAAATAACTCTTATTACAGAAGAATCTAAGAACAACTGATTATTTTTTATTCTATGTATAAAATGGTTGTACCTGACAAAATTCTTGCTTATATAGTTTGAAACATAATAATAATAGTAAATATTTTTTCACAAACATGAAAACCTTCATTTCTTTCATGACTAATAGCTAAAGTGTTTTACAGAAGCAAACGAAAATAAAAAATATACCTTTTACTCATTAAAAGTCGAATCTCCATTGGAATAATGTAAACTGAATTAATCTCTCTAAATCTGCCCCATAAAGGCTTAGTCGGCAGTCTGCTCCATCATAAACCAAGCAAGTATTGAAAATTTAAATGAGTCTTACCTAGCTTTTTTTACTAAATATCTTACATAAATAATAGGAAGTGGCTATCTTACCTCCTATTGCTGGAACACTTAGATTTAATGTATTGGAGAGGCGGTTAAAATTTATTATGAACATGTCTTTTGTCGGGGCTATAATCTATCTTTGCGCCTTAAATCCTATTTAATTTGACCTGAGTTTTGTACGACATGTTTAGATTATTATAAATTTAGAATGCATTATAAAAATATATGATAAAAAAATTTAGGGTTCGCTTTTAAATTGTTTTCGGAATGCAGGAAGATGTGTTCCAGGCAAAGTCCCGGTAACTTTTATCATTTTTGTTGACAGATGAGAATATATTTTTTACTCAATTAATCAATCCTGTTTCACATGCCTAAAATCTTTTCTATAAGTTGGTAGAACTTGGCATCAAGTTTTTTGAAAAACTTTTTCATTCATTTTTTTATTATTATTATATGGCAATGCGTCCGGAATAAAACTTAAGACAGACAGAATTAAACAATATTTAACAAATTCAAAATGGTACTGTGCAAATGTCAAGTTTTGCAGAGCTTCATGGGAATTGACCTAAAGGCCACGTAACTTATACTGTGAGGCTTCATACGCAATAAGATTGATGAAAGGATATGTTAACAAACAACCTGTATCTATGCTATAATATCAACATTTCTCGGCCTACTCACTCCCACGGGAAACCAAAACCACCAAACAAGGATAATACATCCATCATAATAAATGTTCCAATTTAAAAGGACGTAATTTCAAACGGCACATTTCTGTGTATTTTATCAGTATTTTATATTTATTCCTCCACTAACTGTTACAAATATCTGCGTAAATAATATTTACGTGTAAGTAGCACATATATATTCTTGCAAGGTCTTTCGACTAATAGCATGTATTTTCTCGTATTTTGACATTTATAACGCCATAGAGATATTCCATGGGTCACCTGGTAAAAGATAATTGCAATTAAAATAAAAACTAAAAAATTTGATTACAGCCGATTTATTTATACCATTGAGTTTTTATTTCTATAGCTATTTCTTACAATAAGCATGATCGAAAGAATCAATTAACAAATCCAAGGCTTTTAATTATTGATTTAAAATAAATTCTTCAGCATTAATTTTAATTTAAGTATTTATTTTAATGTTTACTTATCGTAATTCGTGCGTTTATATCGTAATTCGTGCGTTTATATCGTAAAATTATATATTATTTACTCACAAATTAAATGCCTAATTAAAATATATAACCCGTTTATGAGGGGACATAACTGTAACACAATTAAGTGTTGCGTCATTTTTATTGCTTTTATCACGCATTAAATAAAATATTATTTTACTTAGACATTTTTTATTTCAAAACTCCGACTGTAACCCCTTAGAGAATAGGTTATTTATGAAAAATCTTCTCAGCATTGGTAATGTATTGTTCTTTGTCGTTCAACCAGTACATTAATCATTCATGACTGCTCGTTACTGTCCAGAGAACCACAAAAGCGGTTGGTTTTGAAATAGGTAACTGCATTACGAACAACACCGGCGCAAAATGGGATTGCTTATTCCGTATCCAATGGAACTGTGTCTAATACGTTAATTACAATTGGATATTTAACGAACTACTTATATTAATATCGAATATAATTATTTGAGAATTTATCGTTATATTGAATTCAAATTCAAAGAACTTAATAGTAAACTTAAGTAATTGATTCATTTTAGAAATTTTGTGTCCCACGATTTTTAGCCTAAGGCATACAAATTTAAAGTTTATACAAATATTTAAAATAAGTTCACTAAATTACTGATGCGTTTCCATCTTTCGCTTGTTTCCAGTCCACCCTTAAGTTCAAATGTTATATTTGTGTCATATGAACACTTTTGAGAAGTTTTGTAGATTCCAAACCTCCTACGTCCAAACTTACAAGAAAGTTTTTTTGAACCGACAATAGGACCAATCAAGCGTACCGCCGGCCAGCCACCATGTATAAATTTTAAATTTACAAAGATGGTAGTGGCATTTAGCTGGCAAATGCATCAATAAAGTTTCCAAATTCCAATACTACAAAACAGCTGTTATCATATTCATATGATTTTATGGCTTACAAAAACAGTCGAAACGGTTTCATTCGATTGAAATACTAGGATTCGAGGTGGTCCATGAAACTGTCAAAGTTATTTTCGTTATCTTTTAGGCCAATTGACATAATGTTTCATCTCGTCTAATTAAAAAATAAACACTTGCGGTTAGCTAGCTGTTATTCTATAAATAATATCAAGACGTCACGAGACAAATGGTTATTTGTTTTTACAATGACTTAATTATTACAGAGCTTAAAACTAACTAGAGCATTGGTGAAGTTGGCGGATTTGGCCAATGGCCTGAATTTATGGTGATTCAAATTTTAATTTTCTTTTCAATTTTGAGTTTACCAAATTTAAATTTGGTAGACCCGATTGCTAGGTCTTGTATATAGGAACCAAAGCCTTTCCTATTTCGCCTGTGTTTTGGTGTGAAAAGAAAGATAGCTAGTGCAACAATAGGACGTGAAAGGTATTAACATCTCCAGTTTTCATAATGTAGACGCACTTGCAATATCAATTAATTTCTGTTTCAACTGTCTCTTAAGCAGACCTTCTGCTTGTTTGGTATTAAAATTGTATTTGATTGTTAACGTCATTTTACCAGTCATTAAACTGAATAGAAGTATGGATTCATAATACGCCATGTTATACAGAGTTGTGAAATATAAACCTCTCAAATAGACTTTTTATTGTATGTGAGCGCCGCGATTTTTGTAAAACTGATGAGAATGATAAGAAAATTGGTAACTTTTGTTTCACAGAACGTTCTACTTACATTTATATAAGTTAGCTATATACGCATGCCAATTAATACTACATAAAACTTATCATTCGACTTTTCATGTAAATCTGTACCATAAGCAAAAGAAAAGTATATTATAATCTGAGTAATAGATCGCAGAAAAGTTCCCTCGCTCTATTGCAACAAAAGCAATTATTACTGCAGCTCTGGAAAAGTATTAAAAAGCTTTTACAATTTCTGTTTTAAAGCTAATATCCACTACGCTTTTTTTTAGAAAGAGCTTGGTTTTAAACTATCATTTTATTTGAAAATTTCCGTTTCTCTTCAGTTAAATTGTATATTTGATAAGTCATATTTAATATTTGTCATAATTTCATCTTCTTAATTTGTGAATCTACCAACAACTGATGGCTTTACTTTTAAAGAATTTATTAATTAACCTACGAATAAGACAACGCAGAGTGTAAAGCCTTTTTAGCGACTGGATTCTTGAAGTTCTAAAACTATAAAATACTATCACATAAATTACATGCATTAATATGAAGTATATAATATCTTGGTTTAATTCATTTAATTTACAAGATATATTTTAATATTAAATATAGCTGTTATTATTAAAAAGCTTTTTAAAATTATATCAGCATATCCCAAATTAACTTATAAGTACTAAGAGTTTATGATGGTATAATGTATTTGGTGTTCTAGATTTCATCCCTGGTAAGTATTGTGATTGTGAACCATCAGGACAATCAGGATATGAACTTATGTAGGTTTCACCAGGATGTTTACATTAAACGATAAGAAATACCTAGTGTAAAACTACAATAATTTTTGAAAACCTTTGGGCTTAAAAACATGTCCTTAAAACTATAACGATTCATTTTTTAAATTAGGCCAAAAAAATAATACTATTTCAATATTTACTGGGGATTCCAAGTGGCATAATTACATGTCATATCCTCATAAATAGCACGAGAAAGGGTCAGGAGCAACCTCTGTATTTCAACAGATAAGACTGCCGACTAATATCTCCAAACGACAACTTTAGATTCAATCACTTGAAATAATCTCAATTGATTTTGCCCGTAGTTGCCTGAAGGTTTCCTATTAAAACGGGACGACAAATTTTAATATGGCATATTAGTTTTGTTTGAAATTCTGTAATCGTGTTGGCAAAAGTTATGCAACAATAGATGTTGTGACGAACATTCGTCGTCGCGAGGAAAAATTTTCATATTCCATTATAAATGGGTACTTTGATGACATGATCCGCACACCTGGGCGTGCGCAGTGTAAACCTAATGTTTGACGTAATTATAGAATAATGAGGTCAAAAGTCAATTTTTTTGCCAATAGTTATAAAGTTTAGAAGGAAATATGTAGTGAAAAAAGGAGATATTTTGTAGCGACAAAATTTGTGAATTTGTAACTCTGCCGCAGTTACAAGTAGCAATGTAATTAATTAAAATACTATTCTCGGGTGCAAATTTATATACTACTACGTTCACCAGGGCACATCTCTTACCGTGTCTACAAATAATAAAATTAAAATTTCTTGCCTCGTCATATACATGCTCGTAGGTGTTTTAAATGAAGCGTAATATTAACACGACGGAATGGGAAGGTGCTGTTTTAGAACCTCAATTTCTTTATGTATATTATTTAAAAGATGTCAAAATAATAGTATTTAGCTATGTTCCTGTAGTAAATAATAAAAATATTATTACTACATAAATATAGAGCAATGATTGGCAATAAAGCTGAGTAATTACACTCAACTTATACTTTCTTCAGCTGTTCATGAACGGTAAAACGAACTGAAACTATAACAATAATAATTGTAATTATTCCTATCCTATCAATCAAATTTCCATATCGTTGAACATCACCAATTGTATTTATTTTAGTAAGACTACCTCATCTTTATGATTGATTGATTGATCTATTGCATCCATTTATTGTTAACAGAGGGTTGGACATCGTTTCGATACGGCACCTGGTTGTGCTGCTGAGGCTCCTCTCTCGTCAAGGCCGTACTATCATCTGCACCATTCACCAGCCTTCTGCATCGCTGTTCTCACTCTTCGACAGAGTCTACGTTCTTGCAAAAGGGATGTGCTGTTATCAGGTAATGATCTTATAATATAACTGACAGACTGTTGTTATTATGATAACAAGATATTTATATTCTAGTAGATCACTTTATTAATGTATTTTAGATAAGTGGTGTGAAATACTTACTTAAACTTTTCTTCTTTTTTATTACTTAAGTAGATTTAATCATGTGTAGGGTATAGGTAAAGGAAGTGAAAACGAACTGACGACGAAAGTTGTTATTTAAGAGAGTACGTAACACGCGAAAGATCGTAATTACTTTCATAAAGAATTACATTTCCTCATTATAAAGTCATTAGCGTGGTCATAAAAACAAAATATAGGGGATTATGACTGGAGAAATGGAGGCATTTAAATTCGAGTAGGGTTCAGTGACCTACGGTGCGCCCCGATATCGTGTTATTTATCGACGCTTGACGTCACTATCCGTAAACATAAAGCTGACAGCAGACTCGCGTTTTTCAACCTTTTTGCGGATTGCCACAAAACTGCTAGCCACCCTAATGACGTCTGTCAAGAATTATCATCATCATCGACATCAGATTGCATTCAGGAGACGCCCATTGCTGGGCATAGGATTATCTCTAGCACTCTTATATTTAGGAAACTATACAAATGTTGTGAACTTCATTTAATGTGCAAAAGTAACCTTAAGTAAATATTTTGCAACCATTTTAAGGCGTTTAGACAATTTTTTGTTAGTTAGCTATATATACTTTGTCCCGACTGGTATTTTGTTTTTCTCTAGGAGATTCAATATTTTACCTATCAGTGACATTCATTTCTTATGGTTTAGATATATTCATTCACTGATGCTTATGTCTCAGAAATCTAACCACGGGCCAAGCATCGCTCGTACGCTGTGATTCAATTTCTGACCTTCCTCTAATTCAAAGTTATTGCACTCGAAGTCGGAGTTGGAAGTATAAAAGGTTCCGATCTTATGGAGTAAGTCAAAATCTCAATTTTTTTACGAGAAAATCTTTCAAAAAAAGTTTCGTGCGAGTTTGCTGTCCGCTGATTGTATTTCCGATCGGAACATTCCGGTAGCGCGGGAATGTGCGATAAAATCCAAATATTACTGAACCCACTGCTGGTAGAGATTGATGGTTTTTTCAATTAATCTTAAACGATTTTCCTACCCACCGTTATTATTTAAATTGTATGTATGCTGCTGAAAATAAGTCATCCAATCATAGTCGTAACAATAATATGAAACGGAATCCACCTTACTTTTCCCTGTAGTCAAACTATTTTTCGGAAAACAATCATTATCACTGCAGTACGTATTGATATGTACAAAATTTTACATTAAATGTATGTATTTTGTCATTATTAAATAGCGCATAACTCCACTGTTTTTCTTAATTTCAGGTAAATCCCTAACCTATGGGCAGAATTCCGATTTTTTCTTTCTGTATTGTGTGAAATAAAGAATTTTGCAAAAAGTTTCCAACCCTACTTACACTGAAGAGAACAGAAATGTTTTATAAATTCATACTTCATCAAAGCATACCTAGGAGTCATCTCTATTTAAACCGTTTTCAAATTAAAAAGTTCTTATAAAATTCATTGTTCACCTTTTTCACAAGTCAGGTACAGTTAAAATCAGAATATTACAGTCTGCAGATATTTCCTGCACCTCCAGAGATTTGTACTACGTACAACTTCTTAATTATTTCCTTTTCCATTTTAATAAAAGTAGTTCACAACTTGGACAGTTGCTTTTGACTTTTTATACGATTTTTAACGTTCTGCTTTTAATAATAAATCTTAAATGCAGAACGTTAAAAGTCCTTAATATTTAGGTTTGTAATAGAATATAGTGAATATACTTAGTATTGAAAACTGTAGCCCAATTCCCATATTAAAATATAGTCAAAATTATATTATGTGCTTTGCTGTCTCTCCAATCTAACTCCAATGCAATTCACAATTCAGTCTAGATTCGTTAAGTTAAATAAATAATCATAATCCAATTTCTTGCCATACACTCTACCTAAACAACATATTATTATTGACCTAAGTTTGTTTGTATTGCATATATTTATTTATTTTGATACATGCGTTATCAGCAAAATATCTGCAGTCACAAACAGAACGGCTAATTTCAATTACTACAAAGCAAAGTTAAACTCGGACAAGCGCTACGCCAATATAAGTGTGTGGTTGTTTGAACCGTCACCCGGAAAACCTTTGTGGCTCTCAACCGAATAAAACAAATTTGATCCCGTCATTAATTATGCAGTCTCTCTGCAAAGCGTAAACAGCTACTGTTCAGCTATTGTATATACAACGTTTATTAATTTACTAAAATAATAAGTTATATTACCTATGTACTTATGTATATTTTTAATTTATCTACTTGTATAGAGGTACAGTAAAAAATAATTTCTGTAACCTTTCATTGAATGTTGTCAGAAGCCCTGTATACTTAGCCAGAGGTTTCGAGTTTGAATCGATAGGGTTAGATATTTGTATGATAAGTACGAAGTACAAATATTTATAAATGTCTTGGATGTTTGTATATTTCTGATATTTATATTTTCATTACTACGTATATATCTCAGTTGTCTAGAATCCATAACACAAGGCTAGATAATAGGTGTGAGTGTGTGAAATATTTATTTTAAATAATAATCAATTATTCTTTGTAATACATTTACAGTTAAACATTTAGTATAAAAGGAAAAATTGGTCCCTAGTAGGTAATTCAAGTAAGTATTAAAGTTAATTATTAATTAATTATATTAAAATTAAGATTTAAAGTTAATTTTGATATTTCATGATCTTGCAAATGAAAAGGTAAATTACCACTACTACTAAATTGTTGCTAGATATATGAAAGACACGAGTAGTTTGGGCTATAATACCACCAATGCGGGTTGGTATGCAAGCGGTTATCATATCTACAGAAAGTAACAGTTAAACGTGCCTTCTGAAACATTGTAGTGTTTGAAATTATAAATGTAGATTGGCTTATCCGGGACTAAACCCGATGGAAGTTGTTTTGTTATATTAATCGAAACCAGGCGCTCGAACCAATTGACTAGTGAGAACCTCATTTTAAATCTTTCCTGATAGCCAAACTTGAAAAACTATTTTTTCATTACATTTTATTCAAGCAGGAACGTTTTAGTCAGTATATTTATTAAACGAAATACTCATTTCATACAGCAAAGTCCAACAAAAAGTTCTCATATAGAATATGCTTCAATATTTACCTTTGCTCCGTTTGAAGCCAGCATAGGTTCGGGTTAAACCTCTGCGGTGTAACATTTAAATAACAGGAAGCAAATTAGAGCACTTTGATCCCGCCTTTTATTAAGCACTTGAGAGAGATCCTCGCAATATTGGCGCGAAAGTTAATTTTATTTTGTAACCATGAAGTGTTCCTCTTTACGTTCACTTAACGCTTAATTACATAATTATACAGCATTTTTACATTTTGCCGCCGTTACACGAGTATTTAAAACGAGAAGTGTGGATATTCATTCGAATTTCAAAGGTGACCTTTTTTAATTTCTTCCTCCCAACGATGTAATGGGCCTGTTTCGACTAACAGCGGCTGTTTTCGGGTCAACGCTTAAAGCGTTCTCGTTCCAAAGCATATTCTATTTATTATTGTATCTATCTATTTATTAATTACAAGATATAAAACCATTATGTTTAGATTTTGTGTTTGGGTTGATTTTAAAAGCTACCCAATAACTTCATAACCCCGGGATATTCCAGGACGTCGCGACTAACAAATTCTCACCGGTGGCGATTATATTTTTTTTCGAATGGCATTATACATGAGAAGACAATGAAATCATATCAATACAAATGAAAATGAAAATGAGGTTCTTAAACGATAAGTCGACAGCTAAGGGCAGATTTGTGGAAAAAGAAGTAGCGTAATTAAACAAAAAATGCTTTAATCAATAGTTATAAGTGGATTACAAAAATTATTTATTTGAAGATGTTGGCCTACGTAGCATAGATACCGACAAAATAAAAAAAAATAAGAGATCTAATGATCATCATTGTAAACAACTTTTATACGAGTACGTATAAAAGTTGGCATAGATCTGATACAACATAGATATACATAGTTGTTGATTACAACTGGGCATAGATCTTCCTACATGGAACAAACACAGGAAGTTATTTCCATAACACCATCACATTGGCCAATATGGGTTGTTGGGTGAAAGCTGTTGCCGTAACAACCGGAAGCAACGGTCTAAGATGCCTTCCGAAGCACAGAGAAGCTCGAAACAACAAATTTGATCGAACCATTCAGAACCAACCATGGCGAAAGTTGAAAATGTACTTAATTGTATGTAAAAACATATGTTATAATGATATAAGAAATAGGTTTACTATACTTTTAGTTCTTATATAAGTAACTTTTAGATGTAATGTTATAGGCATCAAATAATACCCAGTCCAATTTTATTCAGATAAAATTGGGGTAATTATTTTATTCAGTTAAGACTTTAAGTAACTCTCAACTGAGAAAAATAACGTACTTACTTAAGCTTTCGTTTAAAAAGAAAACTTGTATGACTATGCTGTTGAATATGAGGTCAACTTATACTAGACTAGCAAAGTTTTAAAGAACTCTCCTCATTTTTCAAAGTCGCATAAATATTCTGGAACTCTGTTAGACGATCGTCTCTCAAAGTACGACCAAAACACTCCTGCAATTTTCATATTTCCTTAGAGACACTTTTTCTCGTTCGTGACTTATTTTATTGAAGCTTCGCCAAGAAGATAATAACACCATTTCTTCACAACTTTAATAAACTGTCTTAAGCTTAGCGTGAACAACACCTCAGTCTCGCTAAATATACTATCGTTTGTTAGAAACTTTCTTAATTGGAGTACGTTCCTTTGCGAAGTTGTCTATTTGAGATTTATTATCGAGGGTTTAAGTTAAATATAGTTAATTTAAGTTGAGTACCGTAAGGTTATAAATGTTTCCTACTTCTGAGTTGGTATTGGAAGTTTAGTCCTGTATAAACATAAAAACCCATTTGACTTCGACCATTTTCAAACTCAAGCTCTTTAACCGACTTCACAATAGTCCTTTACTGATTCCAGAAACAATATAATGTGAAGCATCATCACCAAAAATCAGCTAACACTATGAGCTAAATAATTTTCAGTTACGGGTTTTCTTAATAACAACTTGTATAATCCTGGTTAGGCAATGCTTTGTTACTTACGTTCCAAACGTTCGGATTACATATAACGTTAACGTTCACGTTCGGATTTTAAATTAGGACAAGGCCAACTTGCAGCAATTTTTTTTAATTTCCATTTTATAGAATCAAAAAATTAAATAAATTAAAAAAAAAACTGATGAGTCAGTGTTTTGAAATCGAATTTTAATTATGTTTTGAACTAAACAAGTTTTTGTTGACAGGGTGCTGCTCCCCTCCTCGTACCGTACCTTGCTGAAGCTGGTTACATTTGTCCCACCACACATAACCCCGCTGATTTTGTATTGGAAACATTATTAAGCAAAGCAGATGCTCCTGCGCAGCTCTCACAGCAATGTCAAAATGGAAAACTATGCAGAAAACTTGATAGGATTGCTACTAGAGGCGGCAAGTAAGAAAATTAGATAATCGCTCTTTTTAAATTTGACATTAAAAAATTAATAATACTTATAAAATACTTGCTTTAAGCTTGATTGTTTAGTTAATTTTAAAACTATTTAAAATAAGAAATAAAAATGGTTCTTTTTTTAAAGCTTTTTACCATTATACAAATGAAAAATAAAACTATTACATATAAGATCTGTTTATATAGCCTTCAGAAAAATAACGACCACGCCGAGCAGAACTTTTAATTCATGCACGTAAAAGAACCATTGTTAGATAGTATCATTTTTAATTATATATCCAGTATTACCGCTGTAAATTTCCCAGCTACTAACCCGTTAGTAAAGTTTAAAATGGACACGCTTTAATTTTTTCAGAAAGCCAGTTTTGCACTCAGACGAGTCCATACAGAGAATTTTCGTCGAGCACGTGGCCAAAGAGCAATTGCAAAGAATGGAGTTCCCAACTACGTTTTTCACACAATTCGTGGTTCTAACTAAAAGAATGTTTTTGCAGACTAAAAGAAATTCGGTAAGAAACATATTTATGACAAGGTTTTTTCTTTTAGGCTTCCGAAATCAAAATGTGAAAAAATTGGAATCATAGACTTTTAAGGCTAGGTTTTTTTTTCATATTTGATATATAGTGAACCTTTTATATATCACTAAATCCACCTCTCTCTATCTCTTGCTCTCTCTCTCTCTTAGGTAGTAATTCAAATC
This sequence comes from Acentria ephemerella, assembly GCA_943193645.1. Lineage (NCBI taxonomy): Eukaryota > Metazoa > Arthropoda > Insecta > Lepidoptera > Crambidae > Acentria > Acentria ephemerella. Next base: position 9,944,898 of record OW971881.1, on the reverse strand, counting down.
ACACTTAAATACGGCAGTGTAATATTGAACTACACAACACAAAGTGCTTTTTAATTTAATGCATTATAATTTTAAAAAAAGCAAAAGTTGAAAAAAAATTAAAATTGATTTGATAAATAGCAAAAGTCAATCAAGTAAGTAGACACTATTTTATTGTCTTGCAATTATACAGATTTTCTTACATCTTTCATTTATATTGTTACAAGTTCCGTTTTCTGTACCACGTTAATTCTATAATATAGTAATAATTCCCTCATACAGTATTTTACTGGAATCTTTTACACAAATACAGCTATAATAATTCATTATTTGTAGAAATATTAATAACAGGATTAAGTTATAATTCATAGTAAATCTCTTTCAATTATTTATTAAATGTAAGTACTTACTGTTATTCAATTCGCACAAGTTCTTGGAAATTTCCGGTTCATATTATATTATGATTTCCATAAATAACTGAAGCATGTGTTATTTGATTTATATATAAATTAACATCAGTCAGTTAAGTTATCTTTTTATAATCAGTCTAGTAGATGACTTTACATCTCTATGATTATACTATCAATATAAATACAAGATATAGAAATAAACTTGTCTTTAGACTTCTTAAAACAAATCACTCATTTATGGGGCAATGTATACACATTTATAACAAAATCCCCCCAAATATAACAGAACTGCCTAAACACAAATTTAAAGACTTGTTAAAATGAAAAAGGCTACTACAAAGTTCAAGAATATTTATGTAATATCAGGAATATATAAGAATGCATGGATTAATATGAATTGAAACTTAATTAAACCTGAAATGACGATACGTATCGATGTATAAAATATTGCATTGTAAAACAAAAAAATATGTTTGTAATACTAATACATAATGACATAGGAAATTTGTAAATGTAAATACATTATAAATACTAAAGACTGAAAGTTTCTTGCGCCGCTTCTTCTCTGGAGCTATTAAATCGTCGAAGCGGTTTGTAGGGTTAATTAGGAATATGCATATTAGTGTTAGTTTTAATTTTAAAATAATTTATTTAATACTAAATTAATTTCTATAACTGAGACAATATGCAAATACCCGATTATTAACCACTTAAAGTTATTACTATTACCTTTAATTACGTTTATTAATTTTTTATTGTACATATTCCCTGTTATGACGATTTAAAAGAACTTAGTAAATGAGTCTATTTAAATAAAGATATTTAGACTTTTACTTTGACTACGAGCGTAAATCTTTGTTTCCTTTTTTTGACATTAAAAACACGTGCGTCGAACAGCGACATCGTTATTATTTCGTCAACATAACTTGTTCTTTGCTATCAGGCTTTTACAATATAGGAAAACAGTGGATGCAAAAATGCTCGATATCGCTATTATGTAGTATGCTTCATTGACTTTTATCTCTATTGACATGTAAATGTATTTTTCTTTGCTAAGCTTGAGACAAATTACTTTTTAACGTAAACAAACTTTCTTGAGTGCAGTTCCTCGTACTCTCGTTCGTGATCGTAATGTAACTTGCTGTAATTGTGTGATGGAAAGTCGAGTTGAGTTTCAAGCTATGTAGCTACGAGCTATTTAACTTATAAAATTTGTTTTTTTGTTTTTAGATGTCACTATGGATTCAACTTATCCACCACATACTGTCGGCGTTCCTTCTTGGCAGTATATTTTTCTCGGTCGGGAATGATGCCAGCGCACCTATTGTCAACTTTAAGTTTTGCCTTAGCTGCTTAGTATTCTTCATGTACACCTATATTATGATCCCCATATTATTGTGTAAGTTGATATATTTATGACGATGTAATTAGAATGACAATCATTCGACAGATATATCTAGGTTAATCTGAATTACGATATCCTTATAATATTTACCATTTAATTTTTTATTGCAAAATTTACACTTAATTTTGGATAGTCTTAATCATTTTTCAGACTTTTAAATAATATTAAATTATTTTAGACGATGACAGTATACAAACAGTACACAATACTAAATTATTTGCGTGTTTTACAAACGAACAATTATTATAGTATTATGCTTAGGTACATCTAATATTGGTTCTGAAAAAAATTGTACTTCGTGTTCATAAATTTTATATTCCAGTATAAAATTACAATAGTATAATCTACCTTCGTAGAAGAATAAAAGTTGTATTTATAATTTAAATTCATGTAAATTTTTTTTTTAATAATTAGGTCTCCATAAACTTGTTTGTTATGTGCAAGTAGGCAGAAAATTATATTGAGATATTTATAATATTTTTTTTATATTTTGCAGTTCCAACTGAAGTGAGGCTACTCCGGCGGGAATACTTCAACCGCTATTATAGTCTCAAGGCTTATTATGCAGCTCTTACATTTTCAACTATTCCTGTCATGGTAAGGCATATCTGTGGCTTCTTACGTCAGCTATGGGTCTTTCGTATCTATTTTATTGTACATAAATATACTGTTTTAGGATTCTGAACAGAAAGGGCTAAAATGGAACCCTATTGTTGTGGCTTTGTGTGTGTTTATTAGAAACTGCGAAATCCTAAACAAACTTATGATAGAATCTTTAACTAATCTCATAAATCGCGTAATATGGAAATATAAATTTCTACAATAATCTGACCTAAGGTAATAAGAGGAATATTATGACATTGAAAAAATTATCAATTATGAATAATAACTACCAAATGTGTCCAAATTATAATGACACTCTTTTAAAAGACGCAATCTTTGAGACCTGCTAGTTTAGTTAAAAATCAATTTATTCAATCTTGTGAAGATGTTAATCCAGGTAATCTTATCCTTAATCAAATAATTGCGATATGTTGTGAATCAATAACCTACAATTTGAGTTTTTTTTGTGATTTTTTTCAAATCTGGCGAACAGTGCCCTTCAGATACTTACCCATACTAATTTTAGAAATTATAATTGACTTAAACAAGAAATAATATACGTATAAGATTCTGTTATATCACATCTGGATACTTTAAGAATATAAATAACACAGTTTATGATAGTTAATTTACCGAAAAAGTTATATAATCATATTCTGTTTACGTCAATCTTTTGCGTCACTGATTTTATTCAACCATATTTATATGCAATGTTATTGCTAATCATTTATATTAAATATCAAAACATACAGATAGATTTGTACACATAGATTATTATTTTGATGTTTAATACAAATGATCAAATCTATCTCTTTATATATACAAACAATTTTAAACATTAATAATACTAAAATATCTCTAATAATAGGTACTGGAAAGAGCCATTGTGTACAGATATAGAATTTTCAGCCATATACATAACAGAAAATTCATGATTTAATATTAATGATGTAGATTTGATATTTTAGCTAGGTATTTAGGAATTTCAAACATATGTACCTACCTTGAACCATTATAATATTAGTTTGGACCTTAATAAATGACCAAATGTCATATTAAAGTAAGGATTACGTTTTTCTAGCTCCTTGACAGTTTCCTAGTTAATTATTTGTAACGCACGAAATCAAATAAACATTTTTATGACTAAGTAACAATAATCTCACGACTTTGAATAAAACCTCATTGTTCTGTGTCAATTTTGAATAGGCCCAAAGCTTCGATTGCAAGGTTTTGAATCTTCAGTAACGTTTCATTCGAATTTAAGCAACTCGACCGTGTTTGTCGCTCCTTTGAACATGAAAGCAGCGTGTCTCTTGAAAAGTATTGGAAACTACTTTTTAAATATGCACTTCTTAACTAAGACTCGACTCGCTTGATCCTACACTAGGGGTACAGCTTTTATTTTGATCCTTATAATAAGAATTCATGAATACATAATTTATACACTAACCAGTCACAATAAATACTTAGATAGGTCACGACTAGCTAATACAGGCTGTCGTTTAAAAAGAGTTACTCGATTTTTAAGGAACAGGTTACGTCGCGGTTGTATAAGTTAAGTAACGTCAGCATCTTGAACGTCAACAGTCAATTTACATTGAAATAATTTTATTATTTAAAGTGCTTACTTCGATTAGAATAAGTATAAATATGAATAGTTTATTTTCTTTTACCTTACCAGGTATCCCTTGGCTTCGTGTTCCTGGTCATCAGTTACGGCATGTCGGGGCAATTATTGGAATGGGACCGGTTCATACTGTTCTCGATCAGCGGTATCCTCGTTGCCCTCTGCTCTGAAGGCTTGGGTCTCGCAGTCGGTTCGGCGTTTAATGTAACGGTGAGTGTTCTTTTACCTGTAGAAATTCTTCGAGAAAAATCACCGGAGTGTGCCTTTTTTATTTAGTATAACTAACAATTGTACAATATGTCTCTATATATATACATATTAAATAACCTATATCATTGTACAACCAACACCATTATCCATGTATTAACATAGAATAAGGAAAATTTAGTACCTAGTGGCAAAGTCTAAAAAAATAATATGTCTATTAACTAATTAATTTATTAATATATTAATTAATAATTTATTAATTTATAATTTATTACATATATATTTTTATTAACTAAATTAAGTTGCATTAAAAAAGAAGCAAACAATAATCAGTGAAATTAAAAGTTACTGCGACACTTATATTACTCATCATGCATTACCATGATGTAGTGTAATAATTATAAACTTTTATATTTAAAATTGAAATGTCGGTCAGCAACAAAAGGAACTGCAGATGATGACCCTATAAGGCCGACATGGCATAATATGCCATGACAATTAAAACATATTGTGTCAATTGTGTCTGGCGTGCCAGGCATTGTCTTTTTTTAAACACTAAGAAAATAAAACTTACTGAACATAAGTTCTGCTGGTATCAATTACCTTAAATTCAATACCACGATCGGCATTTTTCTTTATTTCATAAATATTTTTCCTTTCAGAATGGATCTATTGTGGGCCCTGCCACAGTGGCTCCACTTCTTGCGCTCTGCTGCTACGGCATGGGCTTTGGTCCGTACATAGAAACTAGCATGAAGATCCTCATGGCTTCTTCTTACTTACGCTACGGAGTATCAGCATTCTCCCTCGCACTTTATAGCAATCGCTCTCTAATGGAGTGCAAATCAGAATTCTGCTTATACGCCGATCCAAATCTCATCCTCCGAGACGTAGGCATGACTAATGACAGTTACATAGTCCAGGTTTTGGGATTATTGGTGTTCACCGTCTTCCATAGAATAATAGCGTATCTTGTATTAAGATACAGACTAACTGTAGAATTTTCTAACAAATTCATGACTTACATTAGCAAATTCTTAAAACATAGATAAGAAATACTGGAAATGTAGTCTGTGTTAATTATAACTTTATAAAATAAATTTTAGTTTACGAGTCAGACATCACAATTGAATAAAAACTAATAAATAAGAAATTATGATAAATAATCCTTATAGGTTTTACCTATATCGTAACAACTCAATAATCGATTGTTACCTATAAAATAGTGCCAGTATTGGAACAAATTAAATAGGTATTATTGTGATTGTGATGCTATGATGATTTAAAACTTTGTTGTTACGTATACCAAAACAGCGCGAGGTCTGTGATAATCTGAATACAACCATCTGGTATAGTAGTATTTTTTGTTGTGATAAATGATATTCATAGTTGTAATCTTTTTTAAGCATATTCAACAACGAATGTACCTACCTGCCTTTATATAAATGCCTCATTGATTATTTTTGGCTGCTCATCAATTAATTCTATTATGAAACATAAGGTTCTACCTAATGAAAGCTCTAGTGAAAAATCAATCTTATCTAAACGTTTTGATCGTAGTTGTGTTCAGTTGAATAGGGTACATAAAAAGACGTTTAAGAGACTTCACAACCAAGGCGCTGCTGCAGTTTGCATACAATTTTACAGCTGACAACCAACTCGACGGAGACGGTTCAATTCGATTGAAAATCTCCCTAGGGATTATCACCTAAGAAAGTACTTATGGTTTCTAACAAAGAACATACCTATTTTTAATATATCACTGTTTTATCTATGAAAGTAGGACTCGAGACATTATGAATATCCGATTAATGCCCAACCATTTTATTATCAATCACATTGTGGCAATATGAATATCAGATTGTTTTATTTGACAAGATTAAAACATTAAGTATCCTGACAAAATAGCAAAATACTTTCAAACGAGCCTAATAATGAATTAGAAATGCTCACAATTAGATCCCTGAGCTAATAATTGATTAGTCTTATAATAATATAAGGTAGGCAGGTAGTAACATTCTTAAACAATACCAACTGATAGATTAATAAACTTATTACTCTTTTACTCACACATGCAAAATCTTTTAAAAATAAACAATTACCTGCCTTTTATGAATTGTTATCATATACCTATTCATAGTCATATTCTTGCCAATTATAGTTACCTAGCGGTTTTTACTTTATAATATTTTGTACTGAGAATAATTATGGGGTAAATTATTGAATAAATTTCAAAGGTAATATGTATACTTATCAATAGTTTCATTTCAAAGTACTTTCCATGATCCTTATCCTCATTTCAGATCCGTCCCCATAACTCATCGCTGCGTGAATTGAATACTATAATACTGTTCGTGCGAACAATAATACAAGAGATTAAAAATGGAATATAGTATAATATTAAAATATGGTAATTTACAATCTCTTGTAAAAATAAAAGAAAATAGTAGTAACAGGAAGAAAAGAAAACAAAAAACAATCGCCGAACTCGGCTTTCTTCTAAAACGTCACACGCCGCTCTTCAATTCTTCAAGGAGGCGGCATGTCTCCTGCTACGAAGCCTCCTTGCTAGTTTGCGCGTGAACAATACCATTGATGGAACCTTTTTAATAATCCCTTTGTGTACCTACTTCCAGGAAAATCTCCGTTAGATCCTATTATAACTAGGTATTCGGGAGAAAGTTTATCCGAAACCACGCATTACAATTTAAAACAAACAAGCAAAAATATACACAAAAATGTTAGGTACAATAAATATTTGTATAAGTCAATAAATAAATAAATAAATAGAAGAGAAATATAAAAATAAACGAACAATAGAATAGAATAGAGATATAATATAAATCACCACTGGGAAATTCATAATTACTCTATATCCTTAGTAATATCAATCTGCCTGTTTCTGCTGTGCTTGTATGACTGGTGTTCCTATCATTAATATTACCTAATACTCCTTTTGGGGGCTTGGGTAATCTCGTAAACTTACAACCCACTCACGAGCAGAACACAGAAAAAGATATTTCATGAATTACTAATAATATTAAAGACATGAATAGATACTTCATTAATTACTAATAATCTCTTTTTATACCACTAAAGTGGCAATCCAGCATAAGGAACACCTTTTCGAAAGCGGTAAGTGGTAGCTAATGCTTGCAACAACAAGTGTATTACTCTGGCGCTACGTTGTCTAAACCTTGTAAAAATATGTTCACTTCTTTTTTAAAATACCGCTTACTGTACTCGTTTTGGGAAAACTGCGTTTAGAGCTAATATCACATATTAAACTTATGCAGGAGAAAGGTGCTCTAAAACCATACAATACACGACCGCTTTGGTTCCAACGTGAGAGAATGAACTCCCTGCCGGTGGAGAGACGTGCGGTAGGAGGCCTTTGGCATGATGTCAAGGAACTTACAATATACCCCATTATTCAAGCGATAGAACTCTCCATAGACTTAAGGGTTTAATACGCTTGTGAGCTCAGAATCTTTAACAATTCTCATAGCGCGTCTTTGAACCGTGTAAAAAGGTTCAAGCCGATATCTAGGTGCTCCCACTCATAGGTAGCAGCAGTACTCTGTACCCCTACAGAGTACTGCTGCTACCTATGAGTGGGAGCCTAACTTGCGACATTGGTAATTCTAATTTTCTATTATTCCAATTTTCATGCTTAAAAAAATAAACTTAAAATCATTATTTAAAGCCAAATGTAACTGTATTTCGATACTGTCAGTTTCTGTTACATTTAAGATTGAATAAAAATTATCATTGTCTCGTATTCATATTAATAGTACCTAGCAAAAATTATCTTTGTTAGGCAATTAGTAGCTATCTCTTCAATGTCAAAATTAAATATATTCTAATTTGAGATAACAAATTATAATTTAATCATTTCTAGTATATTGAATCGCTTTTTAATGTAGGCACACATATCTTGCGATAGTTACCTATGTTAATAATTTTAGATGTATAATTATTGATGTTAATATTAATTAAAAACTAACTATTATGAATATTTGTACTCTTAGCAGCAAAACATAGTGAATGTATTTTTAATAACATCTTTTGTAAACCACCTTTTTTTCAAATAAATATTATTCTATTCTATTCTAAAAGAAAACTATGTAATAAAGTCATATTTTTTATTAAAAATAATTTCAATAAAAATAATGTAACAAAAATAATGCATATTAAATTACGTTAGTGACAGCCCACAACTCTACTACACTTAAATAATATTCTGAGAACTGTAATCTGATACAATTAAAGATAAGTGATCTTTTAACCTATGATGTGCTTACTCTGAATATAAATATATTATGTAACAAAATCTGGGTACTTAAAATTGGGAAATTATTGCCATTTTATACCTAAATACTACCAATATTCTATATATTATTATCAATATACAGGATAACCTTAGAGGCTACACAGTCAATCCTTGCAGACATCTAAGGCATCTTGCTTTTCTTCAACCAACTCCTTGCCAGTGGCATCCAACATCTGACGTGCGAAATCAGAAATTGTTAGACCTTCAACAATTTTCCATACACCATTGCTGATTGTAACAGGGAACGAAAATACAATATCACGTGGTGTTCCATAAGAGCCATCAGATACAACACCCATACTGGCCCAGCGGTCTCCAGTGCCAAGGAACCAATCTCTCATGTGGTCAGAAGCAGCCTTAGCTGCTGAAAGGGCTGATGACATTTTCCTTGCAGCAATAACAGCAGCACCCCGTTTCTGAACAGTAGATACAAATGAGGTCTTCAGGTATTCATCATCATTAATAACTGCAGACACAGGTTTAGAAACACCACCAACAATGGCTACAGCATTTGAGGCATCAGGAAACTGTGTGGAAGAGTGATTACCCCAAATCACCACATTCTTGATATCACGCACTGGAATTCCAAGTTTAGCAGCCAATTGTGATTGAGCACGATTTTGGTCCAAGCGAGTCATAGCAGTAAAGTTTTCTTTAGGTATAGAGGGTGCATATTTGGAGCAAATCAGTGCATTCGTATTAGCTGGATTACCAACAACAAGAACTTTTACATCCTTGCGAGCAACTTTATCAAGAGCTTGCCCCTGTTCTTTAAAAATACGTACATTGGCTGAAAGTAAGTCTTTGCGCTCCATACCTTCTCTTCTGGGCATAGCACCAACAAGAAAAGCAGCAGCAACATCCTTAAAAGCTTCTTCTGGATTGGCAGTGGGTAGAACACCAGCTAAGAGTGGTAATGCACAATCAGCAAGTTCCATTACCACACCTTCCAAAACACCCATCATTGGTGCAATGTCCAGCAAATGAAGGTACACAGGCTGTTCAGGACCAAATACTGCTCCTGAGGCGACTTGATAGACTAGAGAGTAGGCGATTTGCCCTGCCGCTCCAGTGATTGTGACTTTGATAGGTGCAGCCTGCAAAATGATATTCAAATAAGTACTTATTCATTATTTTAAATATGAACCTACAGTTTGCCTAAATAAATAATAAGTTATACCATAGCGCTAGTTTTACGAATAACAGTTGCAGATTCTGTATCAGATGGTCTCAAGCGACAACAAAAACACGACATTTTGACTGAAGTAACAATCAAGACAAAATTTTAAAATCGTCCGAGATAAATGGTTATCAGATTGACTAAAAAGTTATCTTGGGCCTAATTAATTAGAAATTGATATTGTTGCTACATTTTGATAGTGAAAACGGTATCATATATATATTACGATACAATGGTAGTCAAGAAACCATGATAAATTTTTAATGATTACGAATATAAATGAAGGTCAATCCAATGTCATAACGGAGGTTAATAGGTTTTCGGAAATATAACATTTCTTTTTTACCATTTTGTACTATTTCAATAGATTATTTGCCACACACACGACTTCTTTAAATAATGCAGAATGTTATCACTTCAGGAATACTATTAATTTATTCAAATTAAATGCAACAAGTCTAGACAATACTTCGGTTTCAATAAAATGAACAAATTAACTAATATTAGTGGTAGAACAATTTTTAGGTTATATAATTGACAGACACAATCCTCGATCAATAAGTGCAAGAGCAAGAGAATTTGACATTGACACAAAGAATGAGATAAAAATATTAAACTCGTCGAAGCTTAGAAAGAGATAAGTTAAATCTCCGAATGCTTCGATTCTCAAACAAACTACTGGTTACAATATAATGTTTGGATAAATATAATAATGTGGAATAAAATGTTTCCGTGTCAAAATTCTACACCTAATTAAAACCATCCGTATCTACGGATTCATTAATCATCCGGTTTCATTAATCTATCTAGATTAATGAAACCGTAATGACCGGATTGAAATGTCACTTATTCTAATATTTATTTTTGACAATATATATAATATGTATGGGGTTCAGTTCCCTGTACCTTTCCTGTAAGAAGAAAAAGGAAACAAAAGTTTTTGGCGCGTAATGACGGAGTCTGTTGGATGCTGTATATATTCTATTATCATTTCATATATTCTATTATGGTGTAGTTTTTGTCATGAAATTAGTGTAGTTGTATGCCAAAAAGCATTGTTGTATCGTGCACTATATGAAATACATCATTCAGCGTTGATTAGTGACTTAGATGAGATTATTTCATTTCGAATAATTCGTTTATAGGATAAGTTCATTTATTTATCATGATTGTATCCATTCCATTTTCATTTGGGTATCATTTCATGGCTTTCATTACCATAAAATTCCATTTTCGTATCATTGTATCGTAATCATTGCATTCCATTTTTAAGTATTTCTTTTCGTAAGTCATCAACAAAATGACACCTACTATTAATCGACCAAAACTCTTTGTGATAAAGGGATACATTACAGCGGCATCTCAGAGCAAAAAATAAAGAAATAATGTAAGACATGGCTGTATTTTTTAGTTTCCTTTGCCTTCCCTATTATATGGATAGTTAAATAACAACACAAAAATGGAGTGACATAATATCTAAATAACCTCAAACGCATTCTCGCTGTACTCATCTTGGTGGATTTCTTTTTAAATAACGTTATATTGAATACCATGTGTGGTATTTGAAAATTTATAAAACAATTAATGAAATAAGGACGAAGTATCAACAAAATGTCTTCACTTCTTAGATCCACTAAATTCGTACGTTTCTTCACTGGTGCAGCTCGGACTCTTATTCTTAACACCGCAAAAACAACAGAAATTAATACTTTAATCTCAAAAACGTTAAGTCCTGCAAACAAGTAAGTAATTGCGGCTAACTATCAGTGGGCCCTGTAGTGTTTGTAGAATTTCTATAATTAATGCATATAGTTACCTAGTAATACTAACTTTGCTCTTTTAATGCATACTTCGTTACAGAAAATAGTTAACTTCAAAACAATTAAAGAAAACAAAGACTAGTTTAATTATTTTAAGTAAATAAAAAGCCTTTATTTACCATATTATTTAAAGTATGCTGTACTATTACTCATCATACTAGTATGATAATCTTTAAGGTAAACAATAAATAGAGGGGTCTTTTTCCTTACATTATTTTCTGTTCATGGTCTGCTTCATTCAATCTCATCCAGCTTTACCAATGTGGTTATCCTCTAAACATGTGAATAGTCTGCCTACCCTTATTTTCCCTGAAACACCTTTCCACTTTGTTGGTTTTAATTTAAATCTATTTTCTAACACTGGCAATAGTAAATATATTGGCATAGCAATTGACAATACTTTCAGATTTAATTATTACTTAGACCCTCTTATCTGCCAGAACTAGAAAATAAATTTATACTTTAAGAATCTCTTCTTCAACATAGCTGAATAAGGAAATGTTATACCAATCTCTGCCAGTGAATTTTAGCTTATTGTGTTATGGTATGGGGAAGCTCTAGCAAGAACAGACTTATTAATTTAAAAAGAGCTCAGCATGCAACTCCAAAGTGTGCTATTTTGAACCATTTCATTACCCTACTGAAGATCTTTGCGCCTTGGCTCATGTTCCAAGTTTTTGCCAATTATTCATTCTTAATATGGTACTAAAATAACACTCAGCAACTCTGTATGATCCTCTCTAAATGCCCATTAATGACTGAAGCTCAAAGCTTGTACTCATAAAACTCAGTAGTTTACAGCCTTCTCAAGAAGTTTGTTTGGTTATATTGGTTATTTCTTATATAATGAAATTAATAGACAAATCAATATATATACTCTTACTTAGTTACTAATTTATTGGATTATGATTAAACAGAAGAACTTTAAAAAGTTAAATTATAAAGTGCATTCATGAATTTTGTAAAATCTACCCACATCCTCATACTCACATATATGTTACTATAAAGTATTATGAAAACTTATTTATTTATATTTCACACATTTTTGTTGGCAATCAGTAGATTGGACAGTTCTGAAGTCGAAATACTGGTAATCTGTCATACAGGTCTGCTAGTACAGACACATAGTCTTAAATGTTTTAGGTTAAGATGTAATTTGTCTATTGCCTACTAGTATTTCTTAATTTATTAAAAAAAAAATTTATACACAAAGATAGTTAAAAAGGACAAAACAGAATAACAGAAAATTGTACAAAGGCACTGCTTATTTCTATATGAAATATCTGTCAGCAGCACCACATATGGAAAAATTACAAATGTAGAAGAGCATGTACCAATACAAATATAATATAATAAAAAGAGAAATAAAAAGTGAATGTAATAAAACAACAAAAAATTAGATAAAATTAAATAATATTATACTTACCCATACATACATATACAAATACATACATACACATTATATATATTTTGTACTATGTGAGACAAAGAAATACACATATTATTATTAATCTTTGATATATTTGTAAAAACCTAAATCCGGCATCCATGTAGCAAACATGCTATTATTTAAAATATAAAGACACAAAACCAAATTTTCTTTTTAGTGTCCTCGTGCGAGATTATGCCACTCCTAAAAAAACAGAGCAACTGGAACCATTGCTTCATAGGTTAGATTCAGAAGTCAGAAGATTTGGAAGAATTACAAAGCGTGATATTGAAGAGGTTTTTGATGAAATTCGTTCCAAGAATGACATAACCAGCTCACAATCTCTACTTGTGATTAGATGTTGTGGTAAGAAATGTTGATTAATGGTTAAATGTTATACCTGGTTTTGAATCCGGAGGAGCATATGTTTGTATGAGAATTATTATTAGTGTTCAACACTCAATCAGTTTGTTATCATTCAGCCATTAAATTTGACATCTATTTTTTGGAAGAATATTAAAAATCTGTCAGTTATGCTTATGAGCATATGATCACAAGTCATGTAAAGTTTTTATCTAGTACCCTAAACACAAGCTTTTAATGTAGGTTAATTTGGGCTAGATAGAAGGTGTGAGAAATATTACATCCTGTGAAGCTGCTAAATCCAGTTGCAATGTATTTATAATTGTCTCTAGCCAACTGGCAGTATTTAGTGTCTTCACAGAATATTATATTATTAATTTTTAAAGTAAACTGTAAAATTTAATAGTGATTCTTTATTACTTATTGCTATCTTTTTCAGGAGAACTGGTGCCAGAGGAATTACCTGAACAAAGAACTTTACTTGTGCAGAAAATATGGAATGTACTTACCGAAAGGGGAATCCCCATGGACATATCCCACTATAACGCATTGTTACGAGTCTATATTGAGAATGAACATCAGTTCTCTCCTGCACAGTTTCTTGAGGAGCTTGAGAACAAAGGCCTGCAACCTAATAGGTATAAATGTAGAATTGAATCCATTCTGGCCATTTTTTATTAAACTATTTAAGTTTATAATCTTATATAAAAGATAGTGATTATAAGATTTAATAGATTTTAAAAAATAAGCACTTAAGTTCAAAAATATATCTACGTTTTTTCTGAAGTTTTTGGTCAGTTTTCATATGTGGTATACATATGCTATATATATTTTGTAATAATTATTTATGATAAAATGTAGCCAATTTTAAAATCATTATTACGTTTTTAACAGTTATAATGACATTTTTTAAATTACATTCTAGGGTTACGTATCAGAGGCTCATGTGGCGTTATTGCCAAGAAGGTGATGTAGAGGGTGCAACAAAAGTTCTGGAAAAAATGAGAGAACTCAACTTACCCGTTTCAGAGCCTGTTCTAAATGCTTTAGTTATGGGTCATGCTTTCCATGGTGATACTGATGGAGCAAAGGCAGTATTAGAAACAATGGCTGGAGCTGGTCTTCAGCCTTCTAACCATACTTACGCTCTACTAGCTTGTGGTTATGCCCGCATGGGTGATATTGATGGTGTTAATAATGTTATCAAGTGTTCAACAGACAAAGATGTCTATATGACAGATAAGGTAAGGTTATACAAAACATATATACAAAGTAAATAAAAATATGTATGGTATTTTAGAGGATGGGTAAATAGGATAGATAACAGTAACCCATTTTAAAATCTTATAGAACCCTATTTATTATTATTCTATGTACAATAAAGTGTTAAAATATAACTTCTTAACTATGTACAGCAACATCATACAAAAATGAAGAAAAGAGGTTAATGATTATTTTTTATTTGAGCATGTAGTAATCAATCGAAGGCGCCAGTTGGACAGTATCTTCACCGTAAAAACGTGTCTGCAGAGCATTTGTAGTCTACTCCTTAACATAGAGCTTCTGAATCGCCGAATGGTTTCCGAAAGTAACGTTCCAGGAGCACACTGAGTGCAGATACCTGTAGAACACAAATTGCCACACTCATAATATTATTTTGACTGTATCTTAAATTATAAATATTTTGTCCCCTGTGATACTAACTAAGACTAATGAGGTCCTGAGTTCGAATCCCGGTAGAGGTATATTAGTATGATGAGTATTTATTTACGAGTCTTGGTTGTTTATAGGTTTATTTAGTATATTTATGTACATATTACTATCTATATTTCTCTGATATCTAGAATCCAAAACACCTTAACTATACTTACTTATACTTTTGGCTATATTTTGTGCCATTCTTGATTAAATCAAATTCTCAAAACATTTAATTAAACAATATTTATGTTTGGTTTTATAGGACATTTTAGACATCATCGAACAACTTGCTATTGGGGGACATGGTGACAAATGTGAACAACTTTTTAGTCATATACAAAAATCCGTTGGTTACAATCAAGATGTATGCAATCTTATTTTAAGACTACTTAACAGAGGGCAAATCGAAATTGCCAAAGCTGTTATGAAGACCATGCCAAAAACTACAAATGTGGAAGATACACCATTTAAAGGAGCCTTTTTTGTCAAACAGTTATTGAAAGTTAGTAAAGACCCCGATGCAATAATTAAATCCTGCGCAGAATTAAAACAAGAAGGGCTTGTACCTAATGCCTTTTATATTGCCACTGAAACAGCTTTACAACAGGGACACTGCGAACTAGCTCAAAAATTGTTTAAAGAGATTGAGAAAGAAGGCCTTGAGATACGTCAACATTATTATTGGCCCCTTTTAGTCCAAAAAGGCAAAGAAGGTGATGAAGAAGGGCTTTTACAATTGCTTCGATCAATGTCTGCTGGAGGGCAGGTGCCCAGTGGTGAAACCCTGAGGGATTATGTTATACCATATTTGATAAAAAAAGATTCACCACAATCAGTTATTATGAAACTACAACTTGCTAATGTACCGCCAACCTATAGCGCCAGAAATATAATGGTGGATCTTTTGGATTCAGGAAAGATAAAAGAAGCATATGAAATTGCATTAAGGTATCGTCTCCGAGGACAATACTCATTAATTGCTCGTCCTTTGCTTAATGCTCTAAATAGAACAAAGGATTTAAATTCCTTTGTATCTATATTACATGTAATCAGCAGTAGACCTCCAGTTAAAAATGAAGACGAGGCTATTGAAGAGAGTCAGGGAGATAATGCAGTACATATCAATGAGGTTGGCCGAATTGTTAAATCTGCTGTCAACATTTTGTCAAATCCTAGTTTGGTAGAAAATTTATTAAACAGTTTGAAAACTAAAGGTATCGGGATAAATACAGATTCAGCTGAAGCTATACAACAGTATCTTGATAAAAACTTAACAACAAAGATATCTGAACTATTGACCCAGCTTACTTCTTCAGAATTAGAAACATCAGCTGTTGAAAATCTCAGAGAGAATTATACTCCTCGTACAGTTGCGCAACTTCACAATATAATAGATCAAGTTAAGAATAAGGGAGGAAATACTGCTCGTTTTCAGAAACAGTTGGTATTGGCATATATTAAAGAAAATAAAATGCAAGAATTGGGTAGTTACTTGGAAGATTTAAAAGCCACTAACTTTGAGCTAAATACAGCCACTCTAGCACAACTGTATGAATTTTATTGCAATAATAATGAAATAGAGAAAGCCAAACAGTGCCAGGCTGAAATTAAGGAAAAAAATCCAGATTTTACTCTCAATAGATACAAATTGCTTTTGATGGCAAATGCTTTGATTGGTAATAATAAATTCGAAGAGGCCATTCAGTATTTAACAGATAACAGACCGGTAGAGGAGATCGAAAATCTTGGTTTTGTTTTTAATTCTAAATGTTGGCAAATATTAAATAATTTGGCTGAACAAAAAGATGAAGCTAAAGTAAGTAATCGAACAATATTTAAACAGTTAATACGTGAAATATAATCTCATACTAGAAAACTTAGTCTAAATTAAGTTCAATTTATGCCTTTCTCGCAGTTTATATAGAAACAACGACAGAGAAAATTAGAGCTTTTAATAAATTTAAATTTAGACTAGAATTTTTTTAACAAAGAATGAAGATGTCGATCATCCTGAAAACAGTTTCCTCTTCATTTTTTTTGCAAAACGTGATGACCTACACTGTTTAGTTTAAAGTGAGACATTTAATATATAAAAACAATTACTTTTCGTTCTTACATGTAAAAATATAACAAAAATTAACTGAAAATATTATACATTCATTATAAATAAAGTATAATAAGTTTATTTTATTATAATATATAATACTTAAAACAAAAATTAAAAAATGTGTTTAGTTTCTGCTCTTATAGTTGTTATTTTTAGTTCTCTAATTAATCTTAATTTTACAACATTACTGACAAGGTATTCAGAAAAATACCCTGAAAATCTCTTTATTTATTTGTTTCCTCAAATGGATTAATGAAATATATTATTTATAGGTGCTTCAGTTAACCAAGGCATTGATTGAAAATAATTTTACTGAACCTTCTACTGTGATCTTGGGTCCTATGATAAAAGCGCATTTGTTAAATGATAACTTGGATGGAGCTTTAAAGCGCTTTGAAGAATGCTGCAATCAATATAGAGCTACACCTTGGAAGGGAGAACTGATGAAAGCATTGATCATTAAAGAAGATGCCAATAAACTCCAATGGTTGGCGGATCTTAGCACTCAGGTATGAGGAAAAATACATTAGCTTAACATTTTGAGATGAGGACTAGAGAACCTATAAAAATTGTAACCTTTTACTTCTGTTAAGGTGGATTATGTTAAGGTTTATAATAATTCTAAACCTCAAACAAACTAGTTAATTGACAATGAAACATGAAAAGTATTATGGTCTCCATGTAAAAATATTATATTTGCAACTTATTTCTATGATGTGGGTTGTTGTAATACACATTATTTCTTGGAGCTTTGGTAAGAGCATAATGAATTGCTTTCATTAATATTTCAGATACACGGCGAAGTAAACATTCTACACGATTTGGTTTTGGCCTTCATAGAATGTGGTCGGCTGAGGCAAGCTCGGCGTATACTTGAAACGCCCGGCATGCATACACGGCACCGTCGCTTAGATGATGCCTGCCAGCGATATGTTGAGGTAAACTATGTAATTGCACAATATAATGTTCTTGAAATCTTTAAATATTATCCTAGTTTTTTATAGCTTCATCTCCCTATGAAGCCTATATGCACTGTAATCTATTTTGATCTATAATTGAGTACACACTTACTAGACAAGAGGATTTGCAGTTGATAACTACATTTATTTAAAATTTGTGTTACTTACTATATAGCTCATTATTTTTCTCAATAAGGGTACATATAAATCATTGTAATCAGTTTTAAACAAAGCTTGTCAAACCAGGTGTTGATCATCCTTTATAATTCACACCATTAGAGGAAAACTCTGCTCCATAGATAAATATCTCAGCCACTAAATTTCTATATTTAGAAAACATTTTTATTGACTTATCGCTTACTTATTATTGTGTTCCAGGAAGGGAAATCAGAACACCTAGAGGGACTCCTTGAAGCTACTAAAGAACTTTCACATATTGACAGATCAAACATATTTTACCATTTGATGAAAACTTACTGTGCAGCTGATGAAACAGACAAGGCTATAGGTCTGTGGACTTTACTGCAAGAAGAAGGTGAAGTGCCTAGTGAGCAATTCCTTCTACATCTTGGAAAACATCTCAAGGAAAAGGGCAGAAAAGTTCCGTTTGTTATGCCCGAAGAGAAAAAACCAATAGTCAAAAGCATAAATGATATCAAACCAAAAGTAAAAACTTCTGCAGTTGTCAAATCCACTAAGAACGAGTGTTCTAATGAAATGGAGCTCTTAACCAAAGAGGGCAAAGCACCACAAGCTATGGACGTGGCAATACAAGCACTACAACTTGGCGTTTTACCGAACACACCTAATCTAAAATACGTGACCAAAATGTTGGCTAATGATGGTAATGTTGAAAAAATTGAGGAACTAAATAAATATCTGAATGATAGTATGAGACGAAGAATTGGTTACGATAACAAATTAACCCTAGCTAAAGTTAATAAAGGATTTGGAGGTCAACACATTGACAGTATGTTGAAAGAAATAGAAACGACTGATAGTGAAGACATAGAAAGTCTCTTAAAACAGTTCCCTAAGGGTGAAGCCCTTTCCACTGTCATTAAAGATGGAGAACTTTTAAAGAAATGTAAGTAAAAACATCTATGTAAAATCCATCGAAATAATTTAAAAATATATTCTTAATATTTTAATCATGTATTATTTCAGGTCGAAGAATTGCTGAAATAGCAGCTGCAAAAGGTTATCTTATCCCAATAAACCTTTTATGGATTGAATACATATTAACTGGACAGAACAAAGAAGCAGAGTCTATTTGGACACAATGGTTAAGCAAAAAACCTTCGATTCTATTTAGAAGATTACTACAAGAGAGCCATGTCAGAAACGACCCACAGCTTGTCGTAGATCTTATTAATAAACTGACTACCAACAAAATGATCAGTATGGGTTCACTAGGCAATGCATACTCTCGTCTAATAAACATATATGTCATCAACAACAACTTAGATTTAGCCGAAAACGCCTTGAAACAAGCTATTCAAATAGGAGTAGAATCAGATCATTTGAATAAAAGTTGTTTAACTAAGTTACAGAGTGCTCTAGAAGAAGCTGGGAAGGAATACAATTATTTTAAATAAGTTTTAGTTCTTACTTTGCTGGTTCTGCAATGGATTCGCTATAAAGTTATATACGCATTTACAATGTTACTCCAGAAGTATTTAATTTACATTATATGGATAATTATGACTGCAAGTGTCGAAAATGTTTGATGTATGTAACTAGTAGATAATAAATTATTAGTCTGTAAAATTGTTTTTGATCTTACAGTTACTGACTGATCCCTTTAACTGATCACTTTTACAACATAGTCTTTATCACTGAGCGTATAAACACTACGTTCTACTTTATAGTAAAGAGACATCACTATTTACGTAGTATGAAAGAGAAGCTGAGCATTTCATCATTGTCTTATTAGTATTATTGAAGTAACTTCCAGTAAAATTCTTTTTCTTGTAGAACCTTTAATACTGTCGTCATTTATTCGGGGCTAAAATTGGTGAGCTCTCACAAGACATTTGAAAGCACTATATATTTATAGACTGGAAATATAAAGCTGTAGAAGAAATCTGTGGTGACTACTCCGGTTAAATGCTGTATATTTTATTTCGTATATTGTGGTGTAGTACAATTTTAGTTGTGTAATTGGTGTGATTTCATGCCAAAAGGGATCGATACATTGTGCAATATATAGAATACATATTCAGCATTGACTGGTGGCTTACATGAGATTTTAAAGTGTTTTATTTTAATCCATTCATTTATAGGTTAAGTTAATCTTGTAAGAATATTGTATCATTTCATCGTAATTGTTGACATTGCATTTCATGAACAATTTTTTTGTCATATTAGCTTTAAAAAATAATGGCGCTAGCCATTAGTCGTCATATTTCATGGGCCAAAGAGATATATAACATCTCAAAGCAAGAATTAAAGGAAAAATATCTACTCTAGACGTGGCTGTATGTGCTTTAGTTCTCATTGCCGTCGATGTATTAGAAAAAAACTCGTTTGGCGCTAAAAGAAGCGTCTTTTTAATTTATTTGCTTTGGATTTATCTAACTTTGTTAGTCTTTCAATTTACTGCCGTTTAATTTTATTACATATTTTGAATGCAGTGAGAGCATAAATCAATATGTTTTATCCTGTGGATTCATTAAAACGTGGTGGTAGATTTTATTTGTGTTGGGTAGCGGATTCTTGGCCTCTTAGATTTGCTACAATAACTCATAGGCAATTATGGTCTCAAGATATAAGAAGAATATGGTAAATATTCCAATTTTAATATCAACGTCATCTGTATTCACTACATAACTACAACTTTGTCATGCAATTATGTGTTTCAGCGATGATTTGCTTGAAGTGATGACCAATGAATCTGGCCGTCCAGCAAAGAGATTTTCACTTCGTCTCAGTTCACAATTAATGAGAGGATTAGTAAGATTATACCAAAGGAAAGTCACTGTTTTCCTCAGTAAGTTATTGATCAGGGAACCACACTTGAGTATCAAACAGAATATTTTAAAATTTGTTTGATCTTTTTTCATCATTTTAAATCTTTCAAAATGAAAAAATTAAGTGAGATAATAATTATTGTACTAAATATGGTAGTAGCTAAGTTAACTGGACAAAAGAGGTAATATGAAGTTGAGTAGTACATTATTTGAAATTTAATACAAAAACTGGTTTATTTAAACAGAATCAAATTAACCCTTAAATCTGACTACAAGAAAAGTTTACTTTCTGTAATTCAAAACAATTTATATGTTCTTAAGTTATTTATTGGTTTTATTTTTAGGTGATCTTTGCATGATCAATGCACATGTGACTAAAACTGTAAATAAAAAGTAAGTTATTTCATATGCTTGGTTTAAATTTGTACTCACTATAATAAACATCTAGTTACATTTTATTTATTAGCATTATATTTATATTAAGGGTGCCATTATTTTATAGATGGAACATTCATGAGGTGGTTATAATTGATAATGAGCAACAGATTCTACCCCAGTTGGTCCCACCACCTCTATTAATGATCCAAGAGGAAGCTGAAGCTGAAAAAGAACAGAGAATTGAGGAAATTATTCAGGTAACATGTAAATTAGGTCATCAAGTGAATTGTCACTTGATATTTTACAAGAGAGAAGAAAAGGTGGCCATTGTCAAAAGTCAGACCACTAACATTTTCATCTTACCATGAAAATTTCGTTTTACCTTCTGGACTTTAAAATTGGTTTAGTAAAACCTTACTTAATTAATAAATATATTATTAATTTGTGATGTGTATTCAATAACTAGTACTGTACTCATATATATACTATATTTCATATATCAAGGGCAGCTAGCCCCTGTACTATGAAAATTAAATCTATTATTCTCATTATTTTTGTTTGAATTAATTAAACAACATTCAGTGTTTAGAATTTGCTTACATGTATGCATAAATTTTATTAATTTATGTGCTCAATGTCAGTGAAGTTCCAATTTTGGTATATATAATATTTAAATAAATTAATTTACAGAGAAGTGGCAATATTGTTGATAACATTGAAGACATAACACTGAAAGAATCCACAGTCCCTCGGAATTTGTTACCACCAAATGTAAGTATAGTAGTATTTATAATTATTTTAATAGTAAGAAATCAGTCAAGTTTTTATAATTGATAGTTAATCATATTATAACTTCGCAAATCAACTATTGTAGTATTTATTTCTGTTTAGTTTTTATTTGAGCGGCTCTTATTATTATCAAGTCATATAAACTTCTTTTATTCAAGCCAAAGAAACCAATATATGTGATTGGCATTAAAAACTTCTTAACATAATATAAAAGAACCTTAAAATGCAAATAAGTTCTTATTATTACTATAATAGGTCCTCATTTGTTTTTTACAATAGTATTACTTAACATCAATAATAAAGGATTAAAATCTCAAAACTGTAGGTAGCCACAAAACACTTCAGAGGTACAGTCATCAGCAAAGTATGATAAAACTGTCTTATTCAATTTTGTTTGACTGTCTGTACCGGCTACATCTAATTCTGACATACTGACCGTTACTTTTTGACAGAGTAATAGTTTGATATTGCATTGATTATTTGTATAGTAATTATATAATGTTTTATACCTATTCTTATGAATATTTAGTTCTCAACTTTCATAGCTAAATTGTTTGAAGTATCTTTATAGTAGTTAACTGTTAATCTAAAAGGTGTTAATACTAAATTAAACATGTATTTTTATTATTGATCTCGATATTTTCAAACGTTACGTATTTTAGGATGGTTTCGGAGAGGAGAACCAGGAGCAAGCTTTGCAGCTTCTTAAAGATCAGACAGTAGAGATGATGCTCGTTCAGGACGGTTCCGCCATACAGCACAGTGGGCTTGACTTGCTGGGGCTCGACATCACTGACAAGGGCGACAAATCGCACGACAAATCCCGCTTGGCTCCCCACGACACTGCACAGATGGAACGGATTTCAGAACACGATGTCACGTTGTTTAGGAAATGTAATATCTTTTTCTTTATGTTATGATAAATTATGATTGTATGCAGAAATATATATAGGCTGTATACATAAGATCGAGGATAAGCCTTTACATATCAAAAGAGATTGGCAACCTCCTAGACACTTGCAACATCAAATGATTGCGGGTATCTTCCAGGTTACAACTTTCTATCAGCACACCGGTGTGAATTTCAATCGTATTTAACCATCTCAATTGCGTTAGTCTGCTGTCAAATTGTATGTAAAAGACCTACCCTGCAGCATCTGTTTTTAATGTATCGACACGATACGATCTTAGTTGCATTTAACTGTGATATGCATAACGTTCCATTTTATTTAGGGCACTGTAGGCAAAAGGATAATGTCATAGTTTCAAATACTTCATAACAATTCCCCTAGTGTGAGTTTCAATCGAATTGAACCGTCTTGATTGTGTTTGTCAGCTATTATATTGAATGGAAGTGACAGCAGCGCCTCTGTTGTAAAGTACTAGAAACGATTTTTTATATAAACGCAATGTCTTTATATGGTTGAAACTTATTCTAGGGGTACAGGTACTGTGTCGTTTTGACGATCGAGACGGTTAGATTCGATTACAGTTTAACTAGGAGTAC
The DNA here is from genome assembly GCA_943193645.1 of Acentria ephemerella. Lineage (NCBI taxonomy): Eukaryota > Metazoa > Arthropoda > Insecta > Lepidoptera > Crambidae > Acentria > Acentria ephemerella. The sequence continues at coordinate 9,921,132 of OW971881.1, read as the reverse complement.
AGGAGGGGCCTGCTGGAAATATGGTGAATTACTCGGCAGAACCCAGATTATCCCCGTGAAGGGAAATGGAGTTACGGGGGAGCTTTAGAGGGTATTCCTGGTGCCGCTCTGATGAGGCACTGGGTGAGTCCCATACACGCCCGACGCTTAGCTAGTGGCGGGTAGGTCTGTAAACAGACTCCTCGTAAAAAAGGGGCACAGGGCTATTTGAGTATTGACAAATCTTACAATTGTAAATTCCCATTTACAATTGTAAGATTGTATGTAAGAGAACCAAAAAACTTATCAAAGATTTGTTTTTCAGCAACTGATGCGGAACGCTTGACCATGGGAGGGCTGGAGAGTGGTTAGTAATTCTCCAATAAGAAAACTATTAATTTCATCCAACAATAAAATCATGTTTCTTACAACCCAATTTTTAATAATTATTAATTCCATTAATATTTAAGTATCCATTTATAAAATCCCATCCTGAATGCCCACGTAACGTTCCCACAGATGTCCCTGAAATTCCTGAAATCCAGCTTCCCGATTTGCCCGTTCCTCATCCTGAAACGTTAGTAACAAGTTGTAAATTAAATGTAATACGTACCGTCAATTTCTAAGAGGTTATTGTTATTATCTACCATATAAGTAGGACGCATGTCACGATAATCACAGATTTGCTCAAATTTTCAATCCTTACATACTTTTGGGTGTGTGTGTGTTTGATCTATTTTGCTTAAGATTCCTTTATTACCTCAAATACGTATCTGAAAAACTAAAAGCTATCAATTATAGATATCTATCTATTTGATCACAGAAAGTTACGTACCTTCGGTTTCACGATTTATAAATAAAACCTAATTTTCTTCGCATACAAAATTAAGTTAAGAATTTCTAATTAACTTATTAACTCAACTTTATTTGCAAAATAATTATTAGGCAAATTGTAAATGAGCCATCCACGGAAGTTGCATCTGCGCCAGATAAGCAAAAGGAAGTGGGAGAATCGGCACACAAAGAAAAATCTCCAGTAGATATTCAATTGGAGGTAGGTGCCTTTTTCAAATCTGAAATCAGAATGTAGTAACGTTGTGCGTGAGTAAATATTTACAAAGCCAATCAAATAAGGTATAGGTATTTTTCCAAATAACTCCTGAAATTTAGTGCTTCTGTGAAAGATGAGTCTGTAAAGATTAAGCAGGTATCTTCTGAGAATCCCGTCCGCTTTTAGGTTAGGTGATTATAAAAGTACCCAAGAGACATATTTCAATTAAAAGTTAACATGAGATTAGTATTGATCCGGGAGTCTCACGCCTCGTGTGTAATCGTACAACTGTTAAATTTCAAAAAAATTGTCTGGTCGAGTACCTCTGTCTACTTAGCCATAGGTCCCGTGTTCGAATCCCGGTAGTCAGATATTTGTATAACGAGTACGAATATTTGTTAACGAGTAATGAATGTTTGTATGTTTACTTATTATATTTGTGATATTTATATCTATATTTCTCTGTTATTTAGTATACATTACACAAGCTCTTAATGCTGCTTAATTTGGGCTAGATGAAAGAAAAAGACTATTCATTTTCTTTCAACTAGCCCAAATTAAGTAAAAATAATATTTGTGAGAAATATTTTGCCTATAATCTTCTCGCACTTCTCGGCTCTACTAAAATTATAGTTATTTTATTAAATTTATTTTAATTGCCTAAACTAAATAAGATATAATTAGAGTTAACCATTTCGTAGACAACCGGACCTTTGAATTTTGAATTTTAAATAATAACGGTTTTGTGGGTAGGAACATTTATATTTTTAATGTTTAGTAAAGTAAGAAGTGGATCAAACATCAACTAGTACCCATAATTATTGACAGGAGCTTGAAGAAGAACCACAGACAAAGCGGCGTCGATTGAGGAATAGAATATATATTGACAAGAAGATAAAACTCACTACAGACTACCTGCTGCCTCGCATCGAAAACCCTCATGTGGAGCTTCGGTGTGAAGTAAGTAATTTTAATACAATATTACTACGAGTTGACCGGCTGACTTCATAACATTACGGGGTGTCTTTAACAGTCTAAATTATATTTGTAATATCATTAAGGACTAATAATGGCATACCTAATTTTACAAAAATGAAAAGAGGGTAGGTAATATGACCAGGGTTGAAATTGGATTGGCTTCATATATAAATTTATAAGATTTTTTCATTTCTCCAAAAATATGATTACCCAAGTGTTGTACAAGAGTTACCATGCAAATATTACGTAATCTTAAGAAAAATATTTATACGAGACATATTAACTTATATATATAATTTTATACTTTAAATGAGTATACAATATATATTTTTACATGAATATTACAATGAAAATCGATTATTAAATTTAAAAAACATATCATAACAATTTATTTTGTGTCTAAATATTCCTCTTATTAGATTCCTCTTGCATATGTAGGGTAGTTGTCCCATAACACACTAATATTGGTTACGGTGTCATATAGTATATTCAATTAGAATATAATACATACACACACAGTAGACATTTATTATTATTATAAATATAATTCAACACATTTTTATATTGATCTCTTTCAATAGTGGTAATTTTACCAAAATATGCAGACTTTTGGCCAGGCGTGTTTTGGATATGATGTTTTGTGAGTGACTCGAGAATATTATATATTGGCGTGTACTACACAAACATCTGCCAATGCCCGTCTTGAACCTCGGACAGCCGGTTGTGGTACACGTCGTACATGATTATCTTTTTGCAGGACAGTTCTTACGACATAGTAGATATTCGTGTACCGGTAGACATTCTGTTCCGCCGCCCGTGTCACGCTGGCCACAAGGTTGCCTCCAACGTCGGCTTGCCGCTGATGCGACTGTTCCAGAAGAACCTAGGGGTCATCAATAAACAACTACTCGCCGATAGAGAGATGCAGGTATTTAGTAAAGATACTGAGCCATTTTTATACCTTTTTTTAGCATCGCGCTGGTAATTGTAAAATATTAAGTATTTCTGTACCTAAATCTAAATTATTGCATTGATTTCCATTAAGAATGTCTGAAGTGTCCCGGGTAAATTCTTGTCACCATCCGCTATTTAGTGTACCGATCAGTTCAACAAATTATTCCCGTAACATATTTTTGTAATTGATATCAGGATGTCGCTGCTAGACGCTCACACAGAATTCAAGGGACTCTTGAAAGAATCGAAGAGGAGGCAGACGGTATACCACTGATGCAAGCAGTCCAAGCACCAATAGACCAGCCTGTATTGGAGCCAGAGATAGTCAAGGATAGTTTTTTGAACACAGATGAACCTCAAAGGGCGCATATCCCAGTGGAGCAAGTAGATATTTATGATTTGCCGACTCAAAAGTTATTGCCGGTCACGGAAGTTGGATCGCGGAAACGAACCAGTGAAAATGAGATTGATACTGTGAGTATTTTATGAATAGCTATTGACATTTTTCCTCAGATCAATAATGCTTTAAGTCTAGTTCTTAGTTTGTACTATTTTTTAGAAAAAAGATAAAAATACTTTTTCGCTGAGAATCGGTTCAGCTAGAATCTCACGTTCATTGAATTCTGAATAGGTAAAAATTGAATGATTAAAAAAAATATATTTTTATTTTTTTATTGTAGCATCCTAAAAGGCCGCGGCTGAGTGGATATGTCGCATTTAGACAAAGTCAACAGTTAGCTCTTGAAAGGGCGGAGGTAGTAATGGGTATGTAAAAATATGCATTTAACTTCATTCCTGCATGGAAGAAAAACATCAGGAGTTTGGAATATAAGAAATATCCGTAATGACTAGGACCAACGGCTCAACGTTCCTTCCATAGCACAGAGCAGCTCGAGATAATAGATTTTCTAAACACGACAAAAATAATTTTATTTTTGTAATCGAAACCAGAACGCTCAAACCCCTAAAAGCGAGCTCCTGATACCAGCGTATTCGCATAGTAGCGCGTTTCTTAAAATAATTGATTTTTATTTTATGCAGAGGTTGAAAAAGAAAACCTAATGGAAGTAGCTAATATACAGCCGAATGAGGATATTGAAGTGCTTCAACCGAGAGACACAAACATCATGTCTCCTCGTAACGCTGTGGAGAAGAATCTAACGGCATTGTTAGAGAGAGCTGGCCTCGCCGACTTGCATACTAAGCTGTCGACCGAGCCTGAGCCACTGCAGGAGACGACGCAAAGACACACCAGGCGAGGTGGCAGCGAAAGCTCTGAGACTCCATTAGGCAGTTTGGATAGAACTAAAGTGTCTCTCGGAGACTCCGACCAGACTACAGACTCTAAAAAGTTCATACGGTAACTTTGTACTATTATTCCTCAAATGTCTTCATTTAATAAATTATTTATACGAATAAATAAGCTTGGATTAATATAAAAGATATAAACCACCCATACGGATGTTGCACCTAGATATTTTTATTTTGATCCAAAATTGCCTATCAAAATAACAGCTATATTGCTTTTGCATAACAATCAAGTTCATCTTGAGTGTGATGAGTAAAATAGTGCTTAGAGCACAATTCTGTTTTCTTTTTTGAAGCATCGATGTTGCAATATCTAGTATATTTTTTTGGCTAACTCTCTTTTGTATGTATGTATTGAAACCGTTATTTCAGGGATCAATGGGGCACAGAAGCTACAATGCTGAAGATTCTCCGCAAAGTGATAGGTGGTTTCAAACCATTGACTGTGAAGCGGCTGATTGCCGATGGGCCAATGATAGCTGGGTATAAGGCAGTTATAGCCGCGCGGTGTTTCACGTCAATACTCAGTAAGATTTATTCCGATTATGGAGTCGCAAAAAACCATAGTACCTAGCTATAGTACTTTTTCCTCTCAGAATAAAGTTTTTTTTTCTCTTAAGTCAGAACGAAATCGTTACGGTTGGGCAACGAACGTACCATTATAACTTTCAGGCCCATTATGGAAAATGAAAAAAACTATGGGCATGGTGCCGTTCCATTGAAGTAAAGACTCGGTGCTTATTTGAACTAGGAAAAATGTACCTTCATCATTATCAACTTGGTACTGATATGTAAAAGCTTATTGCGCACAATATGACTATTTGCTAGATTAGTGTAATTCCTTCGTTCGAAGTAGATGTATGGATATCGAGATGACCTATCCGTAATAGTCTTTTATTTAGTTATTTATTGTCAAAATAAATAATAGAATCTGTTAAAACTTAGTTTAATATCTTTTGATCTGGAAGGCTCCACTCCACTCCACTTCAATGGTATCGCATCCTTTAAGTTATTTGGGACGTACATTTATTAAGCGACGCATATAATTATAATTATACAGCACACTTTACAAATATAACTCGACATTAATTTGAAAAAACATTTGCAAGTAATTTACGTCACAAACTAAAATTCTGTTTTGGGTTGTCTGATTCTGACTACGCTTACATAAGTAATTTTTTACAGAGTTGAAACAACATGGCTTCATTGTTGTGAAGAAAAACCCTGAAACCCTAGAGATAATGGACATCAATCTAGGGTCCAAGTTCAGCCACATCAAATGAAATCTAGAACAGTTTAGAATGATTTTTAGAACTACAAATGTATTTTGTTTATAAATTTGTTTTTTTTTAAATAATATTTTGCAATGTGATTGTCACTCAAAATATTTTATAAGCAGTTTGATAATGATGCAATTTGGCTAGAGCTCATTGAATGATCTTTAGAAACAAAGAAGCTGGTTTACTATTTTCTTGTTATCTTAATATTAAATGTGATATGTTTGTTAATTTTGTAATATAGGTTTTAATAAATATTAAAGCCAATAATTTGATATGAACAATTTATTTGAATAATTTGTATATAATGATATGATTTCTGTACAACTCTACAATGATAGTCATCAACTAGATTCAAGTCAACTAGATAAATTTATGAGTATCTTAATTGTAGGTAGTGGCTAACGATTTACAAATACTAAGAGCGTGAATCAAGGCTGTACAATAAACAGTTGACTTAAATTATTTTAGCTATTAATTCTAACTTACAAAAAAATCATAGTCTATAGATTGGAATATTTGCTTAAAATACAATTAATTACATTTAAGAGACATTAATAGGCAACTTTTTACATAGTAAGAAGCTTAAATTTAGAACAATGTACAATAACAGCACTCAAACAGTGCTTCCCTCTACCCTTGGTATAAGCATATCACTATGTATTTCATTAGATTTATACAAAATCAGTCTCCTACTATTTGTTACTGAGCTCTGTCGGGTGGAAAAAATGGAACGCTTTGAAAACCTTTTAACATATAACAGTAACTCAGGCAGTCATGCGACAGACGCACTATAGGACGTTCAGCATTGGACGTTGGAAAGTTTAACAACAGTATATTTATGTATAAATTAATTCTCACAATCATAAATGTACCTTGTGAACCATTATTATTTTACATATATATATATTAAATAGCTAATTTACTCTTCAAGTATTTTCCCATCTCATTTTTACATTAGATATAACATCAAGCACACTTCATTGTTTCACAGCCTTGCTACAGTCGTTCCAAGCTTTCACTCAATTTAAAATAAGTTACAGTCTGTCCTCGTAGACTCAGGAATGACATAGTTTATATAGCTACCATTATTATTTGCAGATAAACATATACAAATCTTAAAGTAAGAACATATTTCCAAATTTTTCTCGTTTGGAGGAGATTATAATATGTAACACTTAATATAGTTGGAGTTTTTATCATTTGCTACAAAATAACTGCTGTCAACAAAGAAAATATTGATGGGAATATAGTAGAAATATTGCATTATATCACTAATTGATTATAATGATACAAAAATGGAATTATTTTATGAGGTTTCGTGTCAAGGGGTGACATTTCCATATTCATTTCATCATATTAATGAATTACATAATAAATTACAGTGTCTTTATATATTTAAAATAATTCATTAAACGTTTAAATTATTAAATTTTGCCTAAATATAACTTTTTGAAAACATTGTAATCGAAAGAACGTCGAATGTAACGGCCCTGACAGAATTGCAAACGTAGAAACAATAAATGATGGACGTTATCACAGTTCACTCGAGACAGCGAACAATTTATATTTAAATGACATGCGACAACGGAAACGAATCATCGCCGAAACGAAATTCTGCTAGGAACTTAGAATGGAGAACGGTCTCCGCGTATTTTTAAATTAATTAACGTTCATGGAGCTAACGAATCGCTGTCATATTCTTTAACATCGGGGCTGCGAGGGCTTTCGCCGTAGTTCATGCTCTCGAAGTACTGTTGAGGTTTGCCGTTCCAGAGGGAGTCTTCACGCGAGTTCAGAGACTCTAGGGGCGCGGTGTCATCATAGAGGATAGACTTGCAGAGTTCTAGGGCGAGGTTTTGAGGGCTTTCGTAGGCGAGGTCTGCGGGCAGCGGGCGCAGGCGCGGCAGCAGCGGGGCCAGGCGCTCCGTGCGCGCCACGTACTCCGCCACCAGCGCGCGGCGCGACGACACTGTCGCCGTCACCGACACTGTCGCGCTCAGAGAGTCGCGGTACCACTCCGGCTCGTCGTGCACTTGCCTTTTCTGCCAACATTCCCAACCTGTTACACGCCACGAGAGCCGCTGAACACGCCGACGCCGTTTTCAGACTTCCAAGTGATTGTGATAAGCGACTCTCGTTAACTACTCGGTGCGTGCTCGTTCCGTCCGATTAGTTTGTTCTTGGAATCGACGTTTCTCAAAGCATTAACTGAATAAATTTAACTTACTTTACGATACGAGTAATAAAGAGTTACTTAAAAAGCCATAAAATCCAAGATCAGACTAATATCTCGTGTAAACAACTTTGGGATTACTCATGCAGTCCCCGATAAATGTCGCCCATATCCCCAAAAATAGTTGAAATCCATTGAATTAAAAGTAAATAAATGGCTCAACTTTGGTACGATTAGATTAGCCAACAAACAAATAAACAACATCTAATTTATCACTCATAGAATTAGTTGATTGAGCATCACAGAAAAATATTCAAAATCATCTAATGTGAGGTAGCAATACCATGTTACATTATTTAAACAGCAGTGTGATAGTGCATAAAACATTATCTCATCTCAAATTACTTTTTATCGGTGCTATCAGCCATGTGGGGTCTTTACTGTTTGCAAATAACCAATTGATTTACGAAAATGCCACTATGTCAAAAAACTAAAAAAATTAAAACAATAAAACAAAATAAACTGGAGCTTAAATTTCATACTGGTGATTATGATATATTCAGTGGCAAAATGATAACTATTAAATAAAATAATGACTTTCACACTTACCATTTGTCTGAATTACCATAGCATTACATTTTAGGTTACAACAAGGTTTTTTAGACATTATGTTTATTGACAAATTTGTGTTAAAGTGATAACAATAACAATGATGATATATGTTAAAATTATTAACAAAAAAAAAACAAACAAATTGCGTGCATGGGGTGAGTGTGGTTGGATGTGACAGTAAAATCGAATTAAAATAGTTCATAAACATTAGTACACATACTCAACCCTTGCACGATAATTTTCACAAAATGTTTTAATTTAAATTAGTATGACAAAAGTGTGGCATAAAAATCTATAGAAATTAATTTATCATTTAAATTAAATACAATAGTAGCGATCCTTCATAATGTAATTAAATGGAAACCTACATAATTAAACAATTCAAAGTACACTTATTAGATGACGATAGTAATAGAATAGTATACAGTTTTAGTGGTTTTATTACAAGTTAATAGATTTTTAAGCCATCACAACTTCACCAAAATTAGTATTGAACAGATACAACGTGATGTTTGGTTAGAGCATGCTCTCTCATGGCTGCGTCGAACTCTATGACCGCTCTGAGCGTTAGCACAAAATAAATAAAAAATGTTTAAATAAATAATGTAGGTGAATAAGAATGAGATTTTGTATGGTTATCTTCTGATACCCAAGAATAAAGTTTTTCCCAAATAAGCGAACTAAAATCTAATTTCTATCACTGTTGACATATATAGACTTAAATATTACACGGAAATTAGTTGGTCTATCTATTAGTTCGCTAAGTGAGACAGATATCTTATAATGCAGGGTCAATATCTCCCTATTCGTCGATTCGCATAATATGAGCGGCCTTAGATTTAGACGTACCTAGACTACAGGTCGCTACAAAACTAAAACTACAGAACTGAGGTCGAAACTGAACAAAAGCAAAAAGAAAACGAAACTTACGATGGACATAATGGCATGTGTACCGCGGCGGGCCAGCGCTGCAGCGAGCGGCGCGCGCGCTTCACGACCGAAACCAAACAGACACGTTAGCGTCAGCACCACGCTTGCGACTAGTCCCTAGCTCTCATAGTGTCAACATTGGCGTAATAGACTTACTGAAACTCTCAGACGTTTACTCAGCTGCGATACCATCATCAAACTCTGATCAATAGACATATTTCTCTAGTTATGCCAAGGCAAAAAACCAACGTATCATCATACAATCATCCCCGATTTTCACGGATGTTCACTATCGTGTTCCGCTGTTTATTCGAAAATCTCTTTCGCAACCTGAACCGGTGAACATAGAAATGCCCAAGACTAGTTAGCACCGTGCACTGTCACACTCACGAGGAATCTTTAAAAAACCAGTTGTTCCAGAAGGAGCGTGGGCGCACCTTGTTGTCGTGCGCGGGCGGCGAGCGGCGCACGGGTACGGACGTCTTGGAGGCGCGCGAGCGGGTCGACGCGGCCGAGCGGGTGGAGTGCGAGGAGGGCGGGCGGGGCGGCGGCGCGGGCGCGGGCGCGGCGGAGGGCGGGCGGGGCGCCGCGCCCTTGTGCGCCGTGTGCAGCGGGATGCGCGACGGCCGGCGCCGCGGCGTGTCGGCCAGGCGCTCGTCGTCGTCGGGCGGCAGCGGTAGCGGCAGCGGCAGCGGCTGCATGTCGCGCATGCTGCAGTGCCGCGTCGGGCTCTCGCGCCGCCTCGACTCCAGCTGTCGCACGCGCGCGCGCGCACCCTCCAGCTCTATGCTCTTTTCCTCTAGCTGTTACACGCAAATAATCTCTGTCAATGTTGTGAAAAAAGTCAAACAATATCCGCTGTGATGTATTATCAAAATATTTAGGCATTGAAATTTTACTTCCAACCAACGGTTTTTTTTCAAGTTAGGCCACACGTAGTTTATAAAGTACTAAGAGCGTTTATCTATAAACTGCGGTTTTCATTTAGCCGGCTGTTTTGCGCACCAATGACACGCATGTGTTCGACATATAAGTCTAATACGGCATACAACTCCAGCAAAACTGAACGAATAAAAATTAAACTTACTCTAAATTTGAGGTCTTCATTTATGTCTCTCGCGCGCTCGAGCCTCTCCAGTAGTAACGTCCGCTGCGCAGCCGCACGTCTTAGACGTTCACATAGCACCTGGAAATATATAAATAATACATTAGTACAAACTTATTATACTTAATATTATAAGTAATCTCTGAAAATTAACAAAGAATAAATGTACGTGTATTATACATATGTATTAAACTATGTAAGAAGCAATATAAGTCAGCAATCTTGAAACAAATTCATTTCACTAGAGCTAGATGACCGTAAGCTAAATAGATATGGAAGAAAATCCAAGATCGTTTAAGATGCTCTCTATAAGCAAGTCATTAATACTTGTACGTCAAATAAATTAGCAATTATTGACACAGAACAATAATTAATCATTTAAACTTAGTGATCATCAAATTTATGTACTCTAGTTTTCATTGTATTTTATTTAGTTTTTATAAATAATTCTTAACAATATTACGATGTATTACTGGAAAACTGCTCAATAAAATGGATCAAGCCATTTCCTTTACAGATAATGCACTTAATGCGAATGACAACATAAATACTGTGATTTACAGTCATGAAGGTAGATATCAAATAACTACCGCTAAAATGGTGTTAGTGGTGTGAGTAGAACTGTTATTAAATAGTAGGATTAATTTAATTAAGATTATTAAAACTAAGAATAAAACAAAAATTATTATGTTAACTTACTTATTTATAACAGAATTAATTTTGTATGTAAATAGAATATTAATAATTTTAATATCAAAACACAAACGACAGGCTTACAACAACACTAAGAAAAGACAAACAGACACAATGAAATAATAAAATACTAATAGTGATAGTACTATTAGTATTTTATTATTTCAGATAGCAATACTTTAAAGTCAAAAACATTGCAGCTCCAGTAAGACTTTAGTAAGTCATCGGATATTGTATTGAAAGGTCATTTTGACGTTTTCAACTTTTTAACAGCCAACTTGTTGCACCAAACAGAGAAAAAATACCAAATCTCGGCAGTAGTGATTAACACTATATCTTGTTTATTATTAAATATCAATATCATTGGTACTTGAAAAAATACTTGTTTGAATGTTAAAAATGTCGTTATTATGAGGTAGACTGAAGCTTATAACGCAAAATCAGAAAGAATAAAATTTACTAATAGATTTCACCCATTGTGAAAAACTGCGAGTTCGATTTCCGCCTCAGGACATGATTTGTTCTCTAAATTTTTAGATCTGCTAGTACGCTTTCTGTTTGCAATGTGGGGGAGAAACTGAAGTTCTATAACTTCTTAATTTAGGTAGTAATACTAGAAACTGGAAGCAATCTAAGCCGAGTTAAGTACAGTAACGCTTTAGACAGCAATAGAGAGGTTAATCGCATTACGAGCAATCTAGGCTCATAATAACGGGTAAGGAAACTGTCCAGTTGGCCTCCTCCTGCCCTACTGCCACGGACGACGGTGCCGTAGAAACTAAATGTGCGGAAGTGGTGATTTATAACACTGTCACTTGTTATTGGCTGTGGTTTGAGAGCAATTTGCTTTAGATCGGATTGATCATGCTTTATGATGCCTAGTCGCTTTTTAAACAACCAATCATTTTAACTCAACTACTCAGTATCATACGTAGTATTGTCCCTATTAACAAGATTTCGCAGACATAGGATATATTGTCTCTCAGCTATTTTCTTACGATTTTAATAAATTTTGTGTATTAAATTGACTAGTAGTACGAAGTTTTAGTTTTAACAGAAAGTAAAAAACGAATGCTAGCGAGTTATACAAAATAAAACAACAAATTTGAATTACCTTCTACAGTTAAAATAATTAAAATCAAATTACGCTTGATCTATGATTATTCGCGTATATGTAATCATGTAATTTGGTTTAAGGACGTTAGCGAGTACAAAAAAATAGTTTTATTTTTTATTTTGATCAGAGTACATATATTATTAAGTTGCCAGACTAATACCAATATGACGAATCATTGTAATAACCTTAGAAAATTAAAAGATAAAAAACACTCACGCATGTTTCAATCAATACTGACAACAGGCACACGAGAGCCGTTAACTGATATACATGTATTATTATTTCAGAACAACCTTTCTAAAATCAAGGCCAAAGGTTCAGGTTACCAACAAGTACTTGATTAATGATTATGAACTGCGGTCATTTACTGTTAGCTGTTCAAATATTTGATGATTGCAAAAACTCAAATGAATTCGGCGGGATAAATTATAATGGAGTTATATTCAATAACAATTAATAAACTCACATAAATCTATGATGGTATAGTTCTTGTTCCGTAAGATAGAAAAATATAAAAAATCTTTGATAGCGTGCAATTAAGTAGTGTGGTGACACAACCAATATCTACGGATAATCGGCTTCAAGGACACCGATAGTTGCAAAAGCCATTAAATGATTATTGAAAGCGTCGACAATAGACTTGGCAAGTAGAATTTGAGTAGTTTGACGGTGGCCGGTTGATCGCCGCCACACTCCATTAGCCTTATTTACTTTCCGCATAATTTTGCCGAAATCAGTCGTTACGTCACGTAGTTTGACACTGCCAACGGTGCTAACGGACGCTCGTTAGTGCAACAACAGTTTTTCTACGGCAAGTGGCACGTACTGGTTACTTCACTCGTTCTGCAATTAATGACCTAAGACAATTCGTGGACATAAAAACTCTTCAACTTTCAAGTTTCATTTTGGTATCGTTATGTAAGTTTTAACTCGCATCTCTAATGCAAATGAGTACTAATGACGTTTACAAATCGAAAATTAATTGATTCAAAAGCAGCCAAATGAATGATTGAAGAAGTAAACGATGTGTGAATAGAAATGGCTAGACACAAAATAAAAACAACTACTTTAATGACGTACCAATCCCATTTCTTACCTTCAGTTTATAGCAGCAATAAAAATTCAATTTACCAATAGAATGATGCGAATGGTCGTGAATGCAGTTTTCAATTGAATTGGTAATACTTGAAATGATAGCAAGGTATTCATACAATGTGATTTTTTCCAGACTTGTGGCAAAAAATTAAATATTTTACGTTTATTTTTCAGTGTAACTATTTCCACGACTTATTGTACTGTTTACATACATAACCCGAGGTGATAGTCAAGTAACTGTTGTGTCTAGTTTCAAAACTGGTTTCCTCGGATAATATAAAATTTAATATTATCAAAGTGAAGCTCAAATAAGTAGTGTAATAATAAATTTGAAATGAACCAGATTATTGCATAAATTATTTTAATTCATCAACGAATTAGGAATTTTCTGTTATCAGCTACACTTTCTTGATATATAGGCGACCAAGGTAGTGTCAATTTAAGGTGAATTAATATATTTATAATTTAACATTGAATTCGGTTGTTCTGGTTGTTGTTGCCTTTAACTTTTAAGCGGCGTGCAGTGCGTATACTGGTGCTAGGCGTAGGTTAAACGATTTATAAATTATTTATTTGGTTTAAGTTTAGCAAATAAAATATAACAATGATTGTTTAATTATTTAAATGCTAATGATATTTGCTGAGTGTCGCGACGCGATTGAAAGCTGATTCCGGACTGACTTATAACAATTATAATTTAATTCATACCAATAATTATAATGTAATTGCTAAATAAGGTGTTCGGTTACATTACACCGAACAAGCACCTTTGTATGTCTTCTGAAATTGTCTATGGTTTCTTAATAAGTTGTCAAAAACTATCTGTGAATGATTTGAAGAAAACCGGTGGTTTTATCGTATATCGTGGTGGTATATCTTCTTTATTTAATTACTTTCTTTCTCATGTATGTCAAAGTTCCCAACATTACCTAATGAGTGGTTTTAGCCACGTGGCTTCATAATTCAAGCAGAGCAGCTCCTACATCGTTCATTGTTCCTGCCATACGTAAAAGCATTCTACCCCCACAAAAAAGATGTTTACCTGATTCTGTACGGTGGAGGTGAGTAGTTGTCTCTGTAGTTCGACGGGATTGCTCTCTAGGAGAATCGCCGCGAACTTCTTGGAGTCGGGCGTGTTGACGCGCGGCGGGCGGGAGGGCGTGTCGAGCGCGGCGTCGAGCCGGCCGAGCGGAGTTCGCGCGGCCGGGGCCGGGGCCGGTGCGGGCGCACGCGCGGGGCTCACGGCCGTCGCCGCCGCCGCCGCCGCCTCCAGCTGCGCCGCCCGCGCTAGCAAGGCGTCGCGTTCACCGCGAAGCCGCTCGATATCGCCGCAATCGTTGCAAGCTCCTGATGCTGCACATTACAATTAAATAACTGTTTGTCACAAATCAATACTTTACCTCGTTATATCTAAAATAGTATAGAGATATTTAGATATTTTGCGTACAGGGTCATTTTTTATTTGTTCAAAAATGTATAATTGCACCGCTGAATTATATATATCAACTTTCTTTCTGTTCGACTAGGAGATGATACTGTATATGCATTAAGGTCCGTTATTTGTACCATTTCGTGAAATAAATAAGCTAGTTTGAGTTAATACATATTTCTATTTTTTTTAGTTAGGGTTTCTTTTCATATCGTTGATCAAGATTTTTATTACCGAAATTAATGTAGTGTAGTGTAATGTTTGTGCTGACGCACAAAGCACAATTGGAAGGATCATTGTAATTATGACGATTACTTAATGTGGAAAACGTTGAGTATTTGATCGTAGTTACTGCATAGAAATAACGTTATATAGACCAGGGATTCACAAAGTTGTCGATGTCGAACTCCTTGTGGTGGAAATCGATTCCCAGAGGTGGATAAACGAAGTAAAGTTTTCCAATTGGGAAGTATTTTGTAAAACTAGAAGTTTTTAAAGAAATTTGTCTGAGGTTCATTTTGGAAAAAGGTCTTTTGCCTGAAATAGTTTGGGAATCCCTGATGTACTGTCATCGTGTAGTTGGTAGCAACATTCCTGCAATGCTTCGTAAAATAATGAAATATGTAAGACAAGGCTATAATATTTGTCAACCAAACTTCCAACCTAACCAAATACTTTTTACAAGATTAGGCAACCTCGTAAATAACTAACTGATCATAAATCGGAAACAACTTATATTTTAGTGCTCAAATATTCTAGATACTGGAACGAACGATTCAAGGTAATTCTTTATACGGTGCAGTAGTGAAACAGTTTAGGAAACCGGTCTAATACCTGACAAGGCTCGCGCGAACGACTCTTCCGCAGTATCGGAATGTCGTTCTTCAAATTCGCTGCGCAGGATTTCGGCATCGTCACGTAACCGCACGCCTTTTCGTTGGATAACGTCGAGCAGTGCCCAAAGCTCGTCCTCGAGGAGCCGCGGGCGAGATGCGGAGGCGGAGGCGGACGCAGAGGAGTGGGCGTCCTTCCCGCAGGAGGTCTCGGTGCTGAAACCGGAGTCCTGTACGGAGGCCTGCGGCTTAGTGCGCGAGGAGTCACCGCTACTCCCCGCCAGCTTTCGGCGTACGCGCACTCCTGGCTCCCAATCCCGGCGGGTACCGCTCGCCGGAGTCGACGGCGGCATTTTCGAGCGCAGGTTTGGGAATGTCTCGATGACAAGATCGCGAAACTCGAGCAAGGCACCGACCTCATTCTGAAGTTCCTGTTACAGAATATTAATATTATGTAAAGTGGATCGTTTTATAATTACTTAAACAATGTACTTGTTTAGCCGTATATAGATTTAAAGCACTTATTGTGTTATTAGTAAGGTAACTGAAGAGAAAAAAAATCAAGATATTTTCCCTCGTTTTATCTCTGAAAATCACATTACTTTCATTTGTTTCTTCATTTAAAAGCAAGCTATAAAATATATTTATATTATAATTGTGACATTGTAAGGATTTTTTAAAACTTGTAAACAAACCTATTTATTTTTCTGCATGTCACGCATTAACAGACCACAATAGCATGATAAATGAGTATTAGTTGAGCTTACTATGTGCTTTGTTGTTGAAATGGCAATATTCAGTCTCAGTTCAAGAGGTCATTGAAACCTGAACCATCAACCTTTCACACACAGACCACACAGAGATGACCTTTGAACCACAAACTGCGATAAATATAAGTAGTAAAATTTTTGTAATTATAATTAACTATCAATGACTCCAGTATTCTAACATAATTGCACAAGGAGGTTTATATAGATGGGGAAAATCAATTATGCAAAAATATATTTATAAAATTAATTGTTTTGCAGTTTCAGACCATTGCTTTGCTTTGGACCTTATATATTAGGTATTTCCTTTAAAAACAATTTACGATGTAGTCTGTAGAACAAAGCTCATGATTCAGTTGTCCAAATCCAAGTCACGCAATCTTGTTATAAACATCACACACTTCATAGATCATCAATAACAGTCTATACTTATAGCTAACTAGAACTCCTGCTGTCCCAATGCAGGTTGTTGGGTAAAAGCATTAATTTGCTGTAAAAATTGAGACCAACTGTTCTGTTCTGCGTTTCACAAGTGTCGTTGCGTCACAAAAAGTGCTAGACAAAAAAAAAATTTCATTCCTGTCTCATAGTAGTATAGAATAAATTTATCGTAGTTTAATTACCTGTAGAGCAACAAGCGACTTAGCCTGCTCCGAGATGAGGTAGTGGAAAGGTCCAGGTGGCGAACGAAGTTGCAGACAGTCCATGCCAGACCCACCCGAGCCGCCACTGGCGCTGTCTGCACCCCCCGTCTGGAAACAATGACAACCCTATTTAGCTCTATTGTTGTGCAAATTGCTAATTGCGTCTGTCTAAAACAAAATGTAGTAAGCGTTTTAATTAAAGTACATTTGTGTAAAATCTTAATGTAATGCACTTCTATTCCAACCACAAGTTTCAAACTGCAGTAAAATAGCGCATAATTGCATCCTTGAGTTTTGCAAATATTTCCCGTACCAACAAAACGTTAACATGTTTTAGCAAGGAATGCGAAAATCTAGAATATAGATTAAAATAAGTAAGATATAAAATAGAATTCATCAATTTTTGAAACAAAGAAGATAGTATTTTCCAGTAGTATCAGGAGATCGCAGTCGAATAGCACTGTATAACCTTGTATAACCTTATCATATCGCCAGAGCTCATTGAGGAATGTAGTATTAGGAGCAAAGAGTAGACATAGGACATTGCGTACGCAGGCATCTTAGGTGTTACTAACGCCAATAGGTTAAGGTAACTTCTTCAAGGTTAACATAAGACGCATCGTACGATAGTTAACCAGCCACTTTGTATGTGGAATTGTATGTTAATGGCTAAGAAAGATACACGATAAACACAAATCGAATTTTTTTAATAGTATACTCAACAGCTTTGATTTATACAATTAAGAGCTAAACTTTGTGAGCTAGGGGAGTTTGTCGCATGCTGCACTAGCTATATATTGCTGATATAATACAACTACTTCACTAGGTACCATATGGATTCCTCTTACTGCTTATAATAGGTACCATCAGACAGTGTCGAGCCAATTGCTGTGCTTTTTATTAAAAATACTCCATCCTATTACAATTACGATCGAAATTAACAAAACTAACAATAAATTTAAAGAGAGAAATCACCACTGGTTACAAGTTATAATTTTGTGATGAACTAGTACAAGAGCAAAGCTTGTAAAGAGGTTAAGTTCGTGACAACTTCTATGTCCAATGTTAAGGTAATTCAAATCCAATCAAATCATTATGACAACGGCCACCTCACCCGTTGACCTTACATGAACGTAGTCGTCAAACTTGAACAATGATGACAGTTTGATACTATTTGATGGACCCTTATTACATGAGTTTTTGTGCACCACCTTTTGTAAAATAAACAAGGTTGTATCGCGATTATGATAACTATAATTATATGGCATATAATAAAGATAAAATTATATGTTTATATCTGCGGGGTTTTTAGGCATTTAAGTACCCCCAACAAAATATACGAAAATTACTAGACAAGATACGGGTTGGAAAATAAATTATTTAATGTTTCTACTTATCTTTTTTGTCGTATTCGTGGGGCCGGTTTAGATCTTCCGCTTACATTGTCTTGCAAGCAAGTACAAGTACTTACCTACTTATTAGATAGGGAACAGCCGGGCATTTTAGACATACGGAAAAGAAGGGGGAAGTAAAAAAATATTCATACTGGTAGCAGCTATTACAATGTACATTCTTTATGAGCCGCTAAGCTAAATATAACTAACTTGACACACGCTCTTACATCATTACACGAACCAACCAGCCGAAACAAAGAATCATTAAGAGCAAATTAATGAGAAATATTTATGCTAAATAACAATACTTTTTAACAAACTTTTAGAAATATAAATCGACTCGCATAGAAATGTTTGAACTTTTATTCAAATGTTCTGCAATTTGTATCCGGGAACTCTGATCCGATTTACTGGACCGAGATACTATAACACTTCCAGCCCGCCGTTAGCAATGACTTTTCGATTGGCGTGTGTTATCATGTTAATTATTCTTTTTTTCTTTTTCCATATCCATATTGCCCGTTCCTACCCTAACAAGCGTAACACAACACGGCAGTTGAAAAATAGTTTTTATTTTAACCGATTATGGTACTCACAAATATCAAAGTGTTTCGCTTGAACTGCAGATGTGTGTACTCATAGCAGTAATCTAAAGGTACGATGCACAAAATAATGTCGCTGTAGTGTTCCTTAGCGTAAAATTGAGCCACGCTTGAGTGCGTGCCTGGACAGTCACTCTACCTTTACCACCATTAAGCGTCTTGCTTACCGCATTATAAAACCTTATTGCTAAATATTTTTTGAGAGTCCCAAGTACCGTTGGTGAGATTAACATTTAAAATCAACGTAGTAGGATTATTAGTAGTAGTAGTAGGAATATATATAGTGGGATTACGATAAAAAAATTATTAACGTTATGAGACATTAGTACAAACTATTGTGTATCTCCTCTGAGATCTTTTATAATTGTTATGGTGATACAAGAGTTGTCCGTTAGTGTGTCAGTCTGTTCGGACCAGAATATTGGATAGGTGCATATATATGCACAGGCTTTTGGGTCTGTCTTTCTAAGGCGGCTTCTTTTATATATTATTACCGAAAATAACTATAAGAGATACCTAAGCTATACATTTTTAAGTGCAATATAATACTGATTACTTTTACCTAAAATCAATCAATCAATTTGAATGAACAAATGAAAATCAGGCGTTTGCGTCGGCTAATTTGATTTCACTATTAAACTGATCTGTGGCCATTACTTGCAGTATTGGACTGTCAACTCCATAAAGAGATGAGATCGAATGATGACAATTTGGTACTTGTATCGTAATTTCAAACATTTTGGGACAGTTATTTTTGAGATGTGGTGATAATTCGTCAGTTGTGTTCTCTGCTGAATTTATTGATTAAGATTCACAAATATTTTCGTATAAAACTTACTCATAAATTTTTATTTAGGTATCAATAATTACGACCGAACGAATCACTATCCTTAATATTTTAGATAATACGTTATACATATTTTTTTAGATAAAAATATCTCTCTAATAACCTCACCAATTTTACGTTACGTATCTTCACGCGATTTATCTATTTCCAAAATACAAAGAATAATACATAAAGTAAAATAATATGTGTGTATGTATTCATGACTACACATTGTTTATGAATGTCAATTGTCAATAATATCTTGAGATAAGCGTTAAGAAAAATGTTGGTGTCACTTCAAGTGCTTATGATAAATAATGTCGTCAATCGTTTTAAACAAAATAATATTGTTATTATTATCAACTCGTCATTAATTGTCATCTTATCACAATTGATAATTTGTGAAATTATATCACTGAATGTAAATGAAACTAAAAACAGCTTTCACAGAAAGGTGTTTAATGTTTGATAAATTTGTTTTCGCTTACATTCCTAAAAATATGATCCTTATGGAACAGAAGATTAAATCTGTTTCTAAAGGATCCCTAATAAACGTGACTCAAATGATTGTACTTGACATGGTTTTATTATTGGAATCAACTCGGCTAAGCAGGATTTATGGAATGAAAGACCGGTAAGGAATCTAGAAAAGAGAAAAAGTTGCCGGAGCAGTGTAAACAGACAGTTACGTGTTTCACCGCAAATTATATTAAATTACAGTCTTCCAATGATTCGTTAGATATTAACTAAAACTAGTTGTATCCACAATGGAGCTACTGCGAGAAAGCTGCCGCGGTAATTACCAGGTGCCTGTTTGCAGTTCGCCGTTGACAAACCACAACAAAAAGCACACTTTTTATGTGACACAGTGGCGTTTCGGTGGCGATTTCGTAGTTTCACTTTCTTTGGAGTTGCGTCAGCGCAAGGCCGCGTGCGTATTTTGTGTTATTATAAAAATTCACTATAGCCCTCTCAACATAAACCCGACTCCCACTCACATGATTAGCCGCTAACTACCGGACTCTAAACTACCGGATCTAGCAATTGTTTGTTTTCACTATGCAAGTGTCGCCGACGCAACGATATGTAAATTATGAATACAAGCACAAATGTGGCCGTTCAAAACCATAATGTCACTTTCCATATATATTTTGTAATGAATGAAGAGTTGGAAAATTTTGTTGTACCATACACGGAGATGGTTACTCGGGAGGTTGACGGTTATCGATTTCTAACGTGATTTGCTATTCAGTAGGTATACCACAGGAAAATATTTCCTATTATTGAGAAAGTTCACGTGAAATATTGCATTGTATTACACAGTGTTGAGTAACGACAGCTTATTCGCAACATTGTATGTATTTTGTTATATTAAACTGTAGCATAAGTTATGTATAAGTCAACATTTTGAAGAGTAAAATTAAATATTTCTTTTCAATTTAACTTTCAATGCTTTATCGATTTATTTATACTCACTAGATGTCATTCAACAAAAAGAAAACAGTTGTAACACTAAACAACGGTTGTTGTGTAAGTGTGTTAAATCATTGTGTCAAATCAGCCTAAGCACGCGTCACGGCAACGGCTGACAGGGCGATAACGATGATTGATAAATCACGTTGATCGAGAGAATACTAACACTTCGCTCGCTATCAAGCTTAAATAATGAAGTAATTCATTATTTGTATTTTTGATTGAAGCAAAGTAAAAAATTCAAAACAATACGTTTGCAAATATATGTTTATATTAAACTTAACGACTCAAAATATTAGTAGTAATGAAATTTAAATGATTATATCAACAAAGATATCGAGAACTATTGAGAAGAAAAATTTGATATTATTATAATAATTTATTAATTTGATGAATCATTTTCATTGAATAAAAATTCCTATTAATTAAGCAAAACATGATACGCCTGGTTAAATTTCAAGAAATGACGTTTACTTGCTTAACTACCAAAACGTGTACTGCGATTAGGATTAGAAACTTGCAGCAAAACAGCAATGCATAAAATCGAAGATGTACTTTTGACGTAATGAAAAAATGCTATCCCTGACAACCACGTTAAATTATGTAATTTGTTCGCCCGGTAGTTTTGAAACAACTTAGTGGTTAACCACTAGTACACAGGAACTTTCAAGAGTTGTTGATACTTCATGTTCAAATACAAGAAGAAAAGATTACACATTCCCAAACAAGAAATTAAGATAAAATGCTAAACCGTGTTTAAGCATAAATCCTTACTATAAATTGCTCAAAAATTATATCTTGTAATGGCATAAATTATCATGAGCAAAGTTTTTAATAATCATAAGGAGTTTTTTGCTTCCCGCTTCAACACAGCCGAAGCATTTGACGAAGATTATAAAAGTAATTTATATCGATTTAAAAGGCAAGACATAATGATTTTCTTTTTTATTAATCAAAAGGTTATTATTAATAATTAGATAACTGCTCTAGATGCCGTGACGGAACCTCTTGCATTAGATGGTAGGTACCGTTAGCAACTATCACGGGCAGGTAATACTTATCAACTATTTTTGTAACCTCTTATTACTTTTTGCATGTAACTGTATATTGAACATTATAATAATCGTTATTAGCATTACACATCGTAATACTAACTGTGAATGAGGACAAGGATTTAAAACAATCTGACGGGAAATTATCGAATATTCGGTCGAATTGCAACTAATAGGCTTGGTAATACCTATTACTTATCAGTGACTTGGCCAAGGAAAAGGATGCCTCACCGTCAAATACGATAGTCATCATCCAAAGACAGCCGCTCCTAAGAATTTTTTTACACGTTCATTCGTTCCTATGAATTTAAAAAAAAAACGCTCTACTTCTGTCCCACATTGTGTATTTGTGTAGAGACAACTACAAAACGACTGAGTTCATATATATTACAAATGCTGATCATAAAAGAAGACGAAGACTTATTTTTTAAACAATAAAAAGTAATGCAATGATACCTAGCTGAACGTTAAGTGTTAAAGGGGAATGATACATCATAAGATGAAGGCTGCATGTTCAGTCTGGGTTCCGTTTATGACCTTGATCACGATTCAACGGGCCAGACAGAATGGCTTTTGAATTTTAGTTAAAATCCTTACAATACTAACTGTGCCCTAGATGTAGCCCACAAAATATTTTGCCAGTCTTAGTACCACTCTGAGTGCATGAATCTATGGATCGCTAAAATTTTACAATAAAATCATCATATTCTATCATATAATTATTGGAGTGATAACTTAAAGCGGTATCTTTCAAGTTATTACGACAAAATTCATCAGTGAATTCACTTCAATTTATCAGTTAAATAACTTTAAAATTAAATATTTCTTTCTGGCATTGTGTAATTATCACGAAATATGAAAAAAATCTCGACTCGCTTTTGATACGTTTAATCGAATTATACGAAAGAAGATTAAATATAGATAAAGAATAGTAAACAAAAGTATTTTCGAAAGTGTTGTCGGTTGTGGGTACCTAAAAATACATTTGCTGTGTAATTGTGCATAGCGGGGACATTACATGGTACTTCTATTGATGAATGAAAGGTGGGATCGGCCAAATCCAAAATACTCAACCGTGAACTTTGTACAAAACTCTCTCTGTGAATTAAAAAACACTATGAAAGTACTATTTCGTTTACACACTGGGAGATAGATAAACTCGGAAACTTTCACGACAAAATTCTGTAAATTATTTTTATCTGTTTGCGGTAAATAACTAGTGATAAACGTAATAAATACTCAATTATTCAATGTAATGTAAATATTCAATAAAGCTTTAATTTTTGAAATATGTACCCACTAAACGGATAGATATATAGAATATGCTTATATGACCTGTAACAATCAATTGTTATTTACTGTCAATTTACAGATGCCACTGTTAGAGAAGGGGTAAAGAGAACACTAAAATATTTCTCTTTTACTTAATAAACTTATTTTTGACCTATTCTCTTACAGAGGGAAGAATTGAAGTGATAATTTATTAGGCAGAAAATGAAGGCGATATTATTGTTCAATATCTTGAAGATTCATTCGCTAAATTTAATTAAAACTAAACTTAATTCGTTGAAATAGTTCTGAGGACATAATTTAAATACAATCGCAGAATGCATTCGTGGGAAAATCTTACATCAGCCGATTATTTAAATAACAAAGTAGTGAGCAGAATGCAAAGTTAAATAAAGTACATTTATATACTGAACAGTTTAGCTAAGAGGAATAAGTATATTTAGGTTCTGAAGATAATATAGATAGTAGGCTATGTAATAATATAGTAATATTAAATATGGAACACGTCACTCAAGGCAAATCACCGTTACAGACAGTAAATTTACTCATTTTGGTAATCTATTGTGATGGCGTAAAAATCTACAGTGGAATAGGTTCTTCCCTGTGTTATTTTCGACAAACGACTCGAATATAAATTATATTAAAATGTTTGAAAAGTTCTTGCTATTTATCTTCTAGGACAAAAGCGTTTTTGATATTTACAATCAATACATTTCTGATATTTATTATATATTACTGAGAGCTTACGAAATGCATAAATGTAAATGTAATAATATCAAACGTGTTCAAGTAATTAAGAACAAATTATTTAATATATACTGTTTAGCTGATGAAATACACTAAATGCAGTGATGTATACATATAAGTATAACATTACGTAACAATCCCAAAGGTATTTTATGTAGGAAAAAATATAAACAAACGCCGTGGACTGTGGCACATTGTTAACATATAATAATTAGACGTCATTTTATTAGACAACATAATTATAAGTTTGAAGATATCAAAGCAACGTTAAAAAGTCTACAATTATTTCATAACCAAAGTAATTTGCTTATGGACATACATCATTACATCAGCTGCCGAGAATGCGTCAGCTTTACAATAATTTTAAACGTTGTAATCAAATTGAGAACCCGTCTAAAAAGTAGGAAACGTACTTATGTACGACCATGTAAATAAGATGGTAAAAAAGCTGAATAGAGTTCCAAATGCGAGAGCAAAAACTCAATTGCTATACAATTTGAGTTAATAAGAGTGCGAAGGCTGGCGAAAATTAGCCATGATTGGGGGTTAGATAAAAATGGAAACAAGTACATTGAACGCGTTCATTATTTTGTAAGCATTTTAGTGTTATCAAAATGTTTACTAATATGTTCGAATCGAATCATCAAATTATTTAGAATACAATACTAGAAGTAACTATAAAAGTTGCAATAACACCGGTCTCAAGGTTATTAGAGATGGCAGTGGTCAGATAGTGAAATCCACAAAAGGAACACCGCATTACTAAAATGGCAATACTACATGTCTGGAAAGGTGGTGAAACAGTAGGCGAATTCGAGAGCGAGACAGGCGGGGAGGCGGACGTGACAATGACAATATTTAATTTATCGTGAACGTTCGCTGCTTTAGTACTAATACAAAATCATATGAAACTTGATACAAACAACAAATCTATTTCATTTAAGTATAATTCAAAAGTATGACGTATAATAAAATGTAGGATTCAAAAGCTAAAGTAACAGGACATGATGTATAAACTTGCATGGATAAAACAGTCAGATATACTTCAAAGAGATATTTATCTTTTAGAAAACAAGCGGAGTCAGAAATTTCTTTATCTTGCCCCTGTAGAAAGTAAATGTGCATTTTATGCTCGAGCAAGATTACTACTTACAATATTATAATCAAAGGTCGTTAATGGTCGTAACTTTTAATTAATTATACAATAATTTTAATATCACTCGTTTATGTGGTATTTATGCTTTGGTGCCTATTTTAAGACGATTGTATTTGAGCTACATTACTTAAGTAAAGGCAGATCTTAAGATCATAGAGATTGTTGTACAGCAGCGATGAGGTTGTACGGAAACACTACAAAATGACGAGTTCATTGTATCAGAAACTAGCTGCCTGAATATTGGTAAACAGTTGACAACAGTCAAAAAGTAAAAGAGGCGAAGATCGATGTCATCCAATAAAGTGTTACGTGCTTTCACTGGTTGATTTGCTCGTTTTCCGTTATTAGTGTTCATTTTCTATTATAAAATCTACAATCACAAAAAGATAAAACAAAATCAATTCTGTTTATCGTGGACGACTTCTTGTTAAATGTTGTATATCAGTCAGTAAGGACCGAGAAAGTATCGTAGCAAGAACATGACGTTGATTGTAATATAATTGATTGAGTTGTATTGAATTCACATCATTAAAACTAAGATGAAACAAAATTGCCAGTTATTGTCCACACCGACTAGTCGTGGCCAATTACTCACTTCCACAGTAAAATATTGCGCCACATCCTTCAGCGGATTACCGGCAGTTTGCAAGCTGCCTTGAAAGTTATAGTACAATTGCAATGAGCACAGTTACAACACAAATAATAGATTATCATATCCAAAATGCTTCCACATCTGTTAGTAGAAGAAGGCTTACGTCTACAGTAAGCCTTCTTCTACCTTCGTCAGAACTCTCTATTATGTATATATATAGTCCAGAATAAGTTAGTAAATAAGTCTGATTACTAATGAAAATTGTTTAAAAATAGAATGTCCCGTTTTGTACCTTGATAGTTGTCATACCATGAGTTTGTACTTATGTGAGTCATTTTGTTCAAAATACATGATCAAATTTCTCTGATAACCACGTGTTATATTATGAAGAATTCCACTAGTAACTTAACCCTGAACGTAAATAGCTACAGTAACTTAATTTATTTATAAAAAATCTTATTTCAATGCATATTCAGTTATGTGCCTATTGTGAAATTGTTTTTGTCTCTTTAATTACTTCACGCACTGTATGCGCGCAGTTTATTGACATTTGCGTAAATTCTCTTCTAAACTTCCACTCTGCATTTGATAGCGAATTATTTTGGCGGAATACATATTATAATCTAAAATATGGTCGTTTCGCTTTAAACCAGCTACATTAAACCGTGGATAAACAGTGCGATTTTAGGTAAGAACTGGTGCACGCATACGGGAAACCGTCATGCTAACAGAATATGCGTTTCAAGAACCGCCCAAATCAGCGTGCGTGAAATGCAATTAACTTTGTCGTAACTCGCACAAGAATAACCAATGATTCTATAAAGTATAACTTTTCTTCCTTTTGTAAACGGAACAATTTAATAACCGAATAAGCTCGAAAATCAGTGATTATTTCGATTATTGATGCCACTTGTATGCATATATTTCACATTTCCAAACATCACACACATTCATAC
Organism: Acentria ephemerella; assembly: GCA_943193645.1. Lineage (NCBI taxonomy): Eukaryota > Metazoa > Arthropoda > Insecta > Lepidoptera > Crambidae > Acentria > Acentria ephemerella. The sequence continues at coordinate 9,894,096 of OW971881.1, read as the reverse complement.
CGAACACACTCAAACGAACACATATCACACACACATACACAAACATTTTCACATTTCTAACAAACGAACTTTAGTATACTTTAGTTTTTTATCTAAGTTACGGAGTAAATTCAGTAATATTTTATTTTATTGGTTGACGAGAAGAATCCGGATACTATCGACGAGTACCAAGTTAGTTGCGAGTGCTAACTGGTGGATATTTTTGGCTATTAATAAGAAATGCTGTACACTTGTCCAATTTAGTTGAATGAACCACCATCAGAATTAAGTGACATTAAAGCCAAGGAAACCTCCAAATGCGGTAGAAATCGGTATCGGTAAAAACGACAGCGGCCGTAATAGAAAAACCTTCTTAATACTTAGATCTATTGATTGTTGCGAGGAAAGCGGAACTAAATGGATGGATTTTTCGTCGCAAAGATGTACGTGAGTCTAATAAATTATAAACATGAACTGCATAAAGGTATTAAATCAAAACTAAGTTTCTCCTTGAACAATCGGCCTCTCACGTTTTGAATTCATGCAGAAGATACCGCCAAGCACGTGCAATGTTTTGCGATGCACCCATCTTAAGCGCTACAGTAACCAATCTAATTAAGTACGGAGAATTATCCTCAATAACTACACATTGCGGAATACATCGTTGGCATTTAGTTACCTAGAAACCAAACAGAATTATTTATTCGAATCATTTATATTCAGTTTTAATCTGACATTGAAGTAAATGTAATGAAAAAGATATTAGATAAATTCTGTTGGAGTGTTATTTTTTTCACTTTGTTTGCATATCTAATCTGGCGATGATAATACGCACAAGAAAACTTGTAGCCTAGCTTCTGACAAAAGGATTCAAACTTGCGATGATTATTTTTATTTCAATAATTATTACATTCTTTTTCCTAATCTACTAAAAAAGTTTCAACTGATCATTTGAAATAAAATGTAGTGCTCGCGATATAATACAAGACAATATATGAAGCAAGTTATTTTTATTTTCCCGTTATGCCTTCAGAATAAAATTAAGTTGAAAAGTTAGTTTATGACATCTCTGGGATAAAAATCCAATTGTTAAGCGAGTCACTGGGAATCAATAAGCCAATTGTACTAAACAAAGGCATTGTACAACAAAGCACCCACAATAGCATTTAATATCTCATTATCTTCTCAAACAAAGATCAATACTGGCAGTTATTTAGGAGGTTTACACTCGTAGGAAGAGTCGCCATATATAGTGAGTATTTAAACTCATTTGTCAGTATTGTTTTAGCGGCGTGGGTGACCGTTGTTGCACCCACTAGTTTGCGTTGATGGATTGCACAGCGTGCGAAACGAATTAATCCCCATTTTTTTTTATAAATTTACACAATGAAACGGAAACGCTCTTGGGACCTAATCGATGTTACAAGTTACTATATACCACTGGACAGGATCGGCACTATATAATATAGTAGTATTTAATAATTATCTTAATCGAAACATAGTTAATTATGTTATAAATTATTAGAATACTCACTGTATTCTAATAATTTCTCACTGTATACTTCTTAATCGTAAGTAAAATTTTATAAATAAAAGGTATCTAGTGACTTTTACTTTGCTTTGAAATTTTGTTTCAACGATCTATAATTGAATTCAACAAAAAACGCTTATTTTCTTCAGTTTAGACACTATATTTAATTTTGATAAGTAAATAATCAGCTGTACTAGTTGAAAAATTGATATGGTATTGTAACAAAAATAAACAGGAATTAAACTGAATAGAATTTAAAATATCCATTCGTATTAGCTTAAAGTCTAAACGTATTCACAGAAAAATGAATATAAAGGTGGAAATTACCATTTAGTTTTGAAACCACACAAGGTACTATTCGTCTCAAGATTCTAAAGAACTCATACATAACACAAAAAGATTTCGCAAACATGTTAATTATCTTTTACAATAGCACGGAACAAAAAGTATTCTTTGGACGTAGTGGCACAAAATTTCGCTGTAATATTATCACAGCACGAAGAGTAGATACATGTTTCATATAACAGTAGGAAATTGATTATTTGATTGTTTGATTGTTACGAGCAGTCGGAATATACAAATACACTCATCCCTCGATTTACGCGGTAGATACGTTCCGAGAGAAAGCGCGTAAATCGAAACCGCGTAAATCGAGACTCCAAGTTCATACAAAAACGGTAGATAGGTTCCAGAAAAAAAAAATCCGCGTAAACCGAGACTTGAAGTTTATATAAAGTAGGGGGATAGGTTCCAGAAACCCGCGTAAAACGAGTACATTGTATGTACACATATGTATTTATATTTGCATAAAAAAATATATATATTAAGAAAGAAATTTTTATTGGCTCGACATAAATTTATAACATGTTTATAATTAAAAGCATAATTATAATTTGTAATTTTATTATTCCGTTTCATCACTGCTAAATTCTAATTCAATCAGTTTTTTCTTTTTCGTTGGTTGTTCTTTCGCGTGTCCCGACCGCGTAAAAGTGAAACCGCGTAAAACGAGTACCGCGTAAATCGAGGGATAAGTGTAATACTAAAGATGTTCCGGATCACATGTTACACTAAAATAATATCTTAAAAGATATATTTTAGTGAATTTATTTATTTACACAAATAAATTTAAAGTGTCAGTTATTTAAATGTCGGTTTGCGTATGAATTAATACTTAAATTTTCCTTTTTTGTTGTGTTTAATCTTCCAAATGATCCTCATCATTGTAATTAAAAATAAAAATAAATATTTTCATTTTTAAATTACAATGATTGGATCATTGTATTTTAAATAAAATGCAATGTGTTCACGGAAATAGCTAAAAATATGACTCGTTACACATTGGATAAGTAATGTAATTAATTCTTAAATCGTGTTGTTGTCTTCATGTAAATAATATTCAGTAATGTTAAACAAGACTTAAAATGATATCCATGTTCTCGACCCAAACACCGCCCTCTATAGTAACCAGAATAATTTTAACGATTTCATGGATTTTCTTTCAACACATAAATTTTTATTGAAAAACTAGCTCAAATAGAAAACTTCCTAAAATATTAGTAGCATTTGTCACATTCAGAATCAAAAAGGAATATTATCACAGATATGCCATAAATGAATACAATATTCCTTTATAATCTAAATGTGACTAAATGAGATACAGAGCCGTATTTCCATTTGAAGATCATTTTTTAGGTTCATCTTAAAATTACTTAATTCGAACATAAATGTATACTCAAACATAATACGTTGTTTAGTTGAGTGGCAGCAAGTTAACTGGTTGTTTTATATCAAACCGATAGTAATCAAGCGAGACCAAACCTATACCTACCGTACCGTTCAAAAGGCGTAAACATTTTGTCCAGGGTCATACTGAACAATAATCGATTAGTAATGAGTAGCTTCTTTTGATTTTTCTCATGATTTGTATTGTGGATAATGTACCAATCTATAATTGGTCTAGTAGATTAAGATATATTTTTAGAATTTTTATTACGGTAAACGGTAATATAAGTTCAGGCTGAATACTTCGTATAATAAGTTTGAAAATATATATTCGTTAGTTAATTACATGTTATTAGTAATGCTCTATTGACAGGTTTTTATGCGGTCTACTGACAAATAGGATCGCTGAAATTGCAAATTGTTGAGCATCAGGTTGAATAAATCAACACTTTTGATTGACTGTAAGGAAAATTGCTTTTGTTGTTGCGAAACTCACTATATTGAACTTTTTTGCAATATTGCTATCCTAGTAAACCTGCAACAACTTTTATATTTTGATTAAAAAAGGTTTGTACAAAAAATGGGAAAATAAATGGAGTAAAGGAAGCAGTGCCGTATCTGATCGATCATCATTCAAATAGGAACTTCCTTGACAATAGCAAAAGTAAAACGCTTCTCGATGATGAATAGAATATTTCATGGATGCGATGTAAGTCAAGTTAATAAAACTGACGTTAAAGTTTCAATTATAGTAATCATGGTTAAGATACTTTTGTCGTAAGTCTGTGTCGGCAAACAAAATATTACGCTCCACAATCAACATTATTTGATTTTGTAAACATTGGCATAATTATCTATCTATAACGTTAACGAGTATTGAAGTCTAAACTATACTATGCAACCTCTTTTTATAAATAAGTAGTTTTAAAACAGTTTGAAATTTATTTTTATCCAAATAATTGTGGTTTGACTTAGTAAAGAAGCAAGCGCACACGGATATTGTTATGTAGAGTAGGCAGATTTCCCCGCTCTATCCAAATCATGGTTATTCGTTACTGAACCGTAGTATCAGTTGACCGCAAAGTGCATGTGCGTAGAAAAACCGTTCAACTTGTCGTGAGCGTGACGCACGTGAATGAGGAATGAAGTTGCAGTGTGCAGCACATTCACTATACTTTGACTGTTCAGCAATTACATAATTTAAAATCACTTTGTACTAACTATTAAAAAAATCATAAAAAACGTATAAAATTGAGGAGTTTGGAAATATTTTAAACAATATCACGATAAATCTTTATTTGGGCCAAACAGATTAAAAAGAAAGTGCAGATTAAGGAAACGTGTAACGTAACGATTGTTACGTGGTGATTGCAATCTTTCAGAAAGCGTATGGGGCAGTGTGAAGTATGCAAACGGAGTGCCAACACCGCGCACCAGATAAGAGCAATTGAAATAATTGATGTAAGAAAGAACTCAGTGAACGACACATAAGTGCCGTCAATCGACGTACTGACGGGCGGACGGACTGTACGTGGAGCGTGCATGAATCATTTATCGCGTCTGCTCTTCAGAGGCATTCTAATGACTGTGAAGCTTATTTAGCTTGACGCAACGGCTTATCCAAATCTGTATTGCAGTCAATGTCACAAGACTTATGATTACAAAGACTTCGTGATAGTTGTTTGGGCAAATAGTTAACGGAATGGTCCTTTAAGTAATGACAGTTCAAGCGAATTATTGTTTTCAAGTACCTTAACCTAATCTATGCTCTTCGTGAGTAAAGGTTTAATTTTTTATATAGAGTTTTGTAGTTGAAGTTATTGTATGACTCGCGATTTTGTGACACAAAAATGATAAAAGCTTGATTTAATATTTTTATTAATCAATGGAACTTTATGAAATTATTTAATACTTTTTTATATTAATTGATTAGTTATGTACGTAAATGTTGAATGAAACCAAACCTAATTTTAAATAAATAATCTTTTTCATACTCAAATATAGTTAATTGTAATAAAACCTTATAAAACAAGCCAAAATTCGTCCCAATGCTAGGCATATACCTTTCTATACCGGAGAAACACATGATGAGTTTGGACCATAACATCACCACCCTGGCTTAAGGTGGCTTTGTGAAACCGTTAACCGTAAAAACCTGGACCAACAAAACCAATTAAAATCTTTATGTCTTTTCTTTTTCCAAATGCAAATAAAAATTCTCTCAAAGGCTCTCAACGACCGTGTCAAGAGGAGTTCGTAAAATTCTTAAACTAACAACACATATCTTAAATTTAAGTAAACACACTGAAGAACCGCGGAAACATAGCTCAAAAAGTCTCAAACGAGAGTGTTGATGAGTGGGCGCCAATAATATAGTGAATCATCCATCAGAGACTGTATAAGGCTCTTAGTCGTCCCAATATATACAGATATACACTCATTAGATAAAGTTGATCAACAGTTTAGAAGTAAACAACGATCTTATCGAAGACCAATAAAATTGTTGAAGTAATCAAAAGACTCAATTGTTGCCTATAAAAGTGAAAGAATACTTATATTACTTTGAACATGCAATCCTCCAATTGCGTTTAAAAACTATTTGGGTGGTCCACCAGTTATCGTATCGCTTAATTTGAAAGACGGCTTGAAATACTACAAGAGAGATAATAAATAAAACAAAACATATACGACGGAACAGATGTTATAAACAAGGAAGCGTCAGGCGCCAACGAACTAGGTCGACTGTAAAGTTTTACCATAACTCTTTTCACCTCCCACAACCAACGCGTATTTACTATAACATATTGTAAACGAGAACTCACTCACAGACTACACGTGGATATCGTATTTTTAGTGTACCGTTATACATATTTAAAACCGGCACACGGCATTCACATTTAGAGGTGTAAGAACGAAGTCTAGGTTGGTGTTGCAAATTGCGACACAATCAAACCACCGAGATATATATCACACATCTTAGTGACACTTCAAAGAACCACAACAGATTGTTCAACTAGTTGAACACTTTCACTACAAGGCTAGATCACTGCTGTTATATTCAAAAACCTATGTGATCCAGTTTGCGATCGGCGCCGCGGATTAAATCGGCTGACAATTACTTCATTTAAATGCACTCCATGATTCATAAAGGTTACATTGGCACATTGTTGAGGCAACACTTTCTACAGGCCGGTTTCTTTGGATCCTTTTGTAGAATGAGAAATTGTATCCAAATAATTTGTAAATGAATGGAATTGTTAAACGAATTAAAACTAGAAAGTTCCCAAACAAAAACGAGAAAATTACTTGGCTTATTTGTGATGAAATGTGTAAAAGGGATGGATATAGAAGTCGATTCGATGAGCAAGCAAGCATTTCTATATGCACTAATTAAAGTGCACAACGAAATCGGATAAGACTATATCGTGTAGCAATATGTCACTCGAAACTGAACAAGATGGCTCAGCGCGTGATCTAGTTACTTGTGGTTGCTCTTTGCTATTGTGGTTATTGATTTTCCGTGAATGTTCTCCTTGGTCGCAACAAACAATCGCAATCCTTTAAGATCAGTCTTTATGAGAATCTTTATTACTCTAAGCATACATTAAGAAGTGGCAGCTTCTCGTCACTGAAATATTATTATATGATTTAGTAAAGGTACAGCAATCCTTCCATTGAAAGGCATACACGTAGTGTGTGCAATTTTAAAGTGAAAAAAAAATAATAATAAATAATAATTTTCGTGAATGTTAAAAAACATCAGAAAGAAAGTCTGGTAAAGTGCAGGATTAAGTTTGTATTATTATATTATATATTGGTCAATTTCTTCGAACAATCTATTCGTCGTCCTGTTTAATTTGTAAAAAAAAATAAAAAACTAAAGACAGAACTTTACAAAATTTAGATTACGAAATGGAAAAATTTGTTTTCACAGTTCACATAATTTGTGGTGGAAGGCGGAAACGACGGCGGAAACCAGTGTCACGGTCCACAGCGCACGCGCACACTATGAAATGACGTCGCTGTTTGTTGTCCGGGGACACTAGTTAATTTATAGCCAACCCCACATAGTATTCAATTTTTAAATAAAGTCTGGTTGTTATTCAAATAAAGCTATACTTGGGTATTTTTTTTGGTTATTTTAGTAACAAATAAAGTTTTTTTTAAAAAAAGCTCAGTAAATGTCACGACACCACCTGATGATAAGGAGTAGAGGAGTCCATATGTGAAGATAGCCAGTGCAGCATGCGACATACTGCTCTAGCCATCCTCACGTTACCAGCCCAAAAAGTGCTATTTCACGCATCTTTTAAAAGTCATAACTCTTCATATCAATGACATTTCTTTTCAACGACTTTCATTAGAAAGAATGTATTGATATGAAGAAGAAACAATGTAGGGGATAGAAGGGAACCCTGCGGGACACCGACACTCACTGACATGAACCGTGAAGCGCATCCATCAGAGAGGACACGGATTCTTCGGTCATGCAGGAAAGCACAAAGTACAAATGGCATAGTTTTCTAAGTAATATGCTTAAGAAACCAACCGTATTTTCTCGTAGTTCAATAAAATCTTAAATATTTAATGTAACACAAACATAAGGTTAACAAAACGTGAAGAACAAAAGAATAACTCTAATAATAAAAACAATTTCTACAAATAGATTACAAATAGGTGCTTTACCGGGAGATCTTTGTTATTAGCATATTAACGCGATTTGTTATTAAATTTTAAGGCGATGACATAAAGATACTAAAGATAAAAAGGTTTTACAGGTTAAAATATATAATACTTTTAATTTAATTAATCCTTTTTATCAACTCCTATTTTTATCAAACATCTTAACATGTAGCGAAGATGCAGCCGACTATAATAAACACTACAATACTTGCCTAGAAGCTGATTTTCATTCACTCCAGTCATTAATGATCGCAAATCGTAATGTTTGGGGAGCACACACGAACACTGTTTCAATATTTACATGGAAACCTGTTACTCACACTGGATTTGATGACAAGTTATGTAAGTGAATACTCATGGGAATACATAAGGTTAATATCAACGTTGAAATTTTGTAATAAAAATTATTTAGTTTAATTATCGTGTAAACTATAAAGAACTTTGAAAGGAAACGAGAAGATTTCAGGCGTAACAAATGCATTGGTCGGTGACGATGGAAAAACAAATTCAATGATCAAAGTTTTTGCAACTATAGTTACAGCGCTGTGACACGGTCATAATTGTTTATTTGCGATACGCAAGTGTGATTTGAAGAAACACACTTGCGTAACGCAAAATTGTGAATATTGTGTTCAAATGTTATTGTTATTCATGATCGTGTGTTACATTCATGTGTTACAAAAAAAGAAAATAAAGTGTGTTTTGCTTTATCTGCATGCCATCATGCCTACATGGTAAAATTAACTATAATCATCATTATATAATAGTCAAACATTTAATCCATAATTAATATACCTTTTAAGACATTATCGTTGAGAACTATTTTTGACAATTAATTGTAAAGTTCGTCTTTAATTAATACACTATCAATAAACAACTTAATAGTTGGCGCGACATAGTACCTACTAACTAAAGAATTCTACTTCTGACTTTGACCATACCTACAGTGAAAGTACTGCAAATAATGAAGTATCAGTGTTTTCCAACAACGCTTTTTCTATAATATTTTAAGATCTGAGATCAGAGTAAAAAAGAAAGTTATTTAATATATTCGAGAGTGGCATCGGATGCAAATAGTATCGATACTTGCAACGCTTCACGTCTTGCGAGTCACGCAAACACTTCATCTCAAACGATGTGTCGATATAAAACTATTTACACGTAACGATATATTCGTTCGATTAAAAAGGTATTGCACAATTTATAACTGTCTCAACTTTCACAGATAGATCCGGCATCATACAATGATAATTATTTATATCACATTGGCTTCTTTACTCAATCAGATCAAGCTAAAATCAGATGGCGATTAGCAACATAATTAATCCACCAAGAAAAACCGGTAATTGATGTAACATTTATTATATTTGAATAGCTAGGTCCAATTCGGATGCTACTTGTAAATAATTATGAGATAATCTTTAGACCGTGAACTAGGTATCTACGACCAATCAAAAGTATTCTCATTTAAATGCACATACAATCAAACTCCAATGCGTATTTTTGCTCTACAATAAATATCACTTACAATGATGAATGGCCCAGTGAATGAATTGGACGACAGTACCGGCTTCCGCTTTGCATTTTAAAAAGCAACTTACAATATAAATGAACAACCTATATAACTTAACTTACTTGTCTGTGTTTGTGATGAATGAGTCACTATTTAAAATGCTTGTTAGAAACTCTTTGGTCTACGAGAGATACGTACCACTTAGCACATTACCATGGGAAACCTAGTTACGTATAATAATGCAGTATTAAATCATGGATTTTTCATATTTATTGTTGTTATTAAAATAAGTTTTAAATAAAATTAAAAAACAGCTTCAAAGTACTAAAAAGGCACAAATAATTCAATTTAAGAAGTTATTTGGAGTCAGTGTTTCACTTTCTATTATGTCTCTAAATACAACAAAGCACAAACACCAAAAAATAATTTTAAAATGGATAACATTGTAATTTGAATTAAATTATTTTTCCTTACGTGTTTTTTTTTATAATTTTGAGTGATAAATTTCTAAGGAGACCGTCAATATGACTTGCCTGTCGGTTTATTGTTAGTTAGAAATACTCCAATAGCTTTAGAAAAAATATGAAACAGGTAATAAACGTGGCTATAAAATTTGAAAAATTGCCCTCGATTTATCTATAAAAATTTATGTATTGTTTACGCCACCAGATTGGTCACCATAAAATTTTTAAGTGTTTCGTTATACAGATTATTTATACCTAATAGTGAGCGGGTTGAAAGGTATAAACAATATCGTCAGTAGTCTGCTATGATAGTAGTAATGTGATAATGACGTGTACCGTAGTGGCTGGGAAGCCTGGCCACTAACCCGTTTATGAGCGAGGACGGTAATTTGATTATTCTCTGTTCTGTGACGTCACCAACGATTCACTTCTGTTTTAGTTATAAATTTCACATTTTCTTACATCGAGAAACTTAATGACAACAACACAACTACTGATAAATTTTACATAATATAAACAAAATGGTACCAGTAAAAGCCAATCCTTAGACATACACAATGAAATCAATTAGAATCATGTTAAACAATTTTCTGAATCTATTTAGATCGATATATGCAAAAATTTGAAAAAACGATATGAAATAATTTGGCTAAGAAAAATTATGTGACGAATACTTTATATTTGCTATATCTATAATATGAGATTTAATAATATTTTTAGTATATATTAGATTATATATTTATATTTTATTATTAAACTATAGAATTTTTAGATATTTTTAATAATGTATTATTGTGTTTTAAGGAACAAATTCGACATAATATAATTTTTCCTCTTTGGCTTTGCTGCTATCAAATTTTAATTCATTGTTATTTATTTTAATGGACTGTAATATTAATTTAATTTAATATAAATTTAAAATATAATTTGTATAATTCCCATAAATTCTCTTCTTTTTTTTTAAATATGATATGTCTGAATTATTAACTAGACAATTTGCTGATTTATGAATAAATAAAAAACTTACTAATTTTGAAGCCTCGGGTCATAAAATGGAAAAGATGTTTACCTGTAAACAATGCAAACAAAAATTTAAAACATGAAACGAAGAAACAGCAAAGCCGACGTTCTATTCTTTGAAGATTTGATTTCACGAAATATAACTAAATGTACAATAAAGTACGCTTCAGCAAAAAAATATTTAAATAATTTGAGTTTATAAGCCAATATAAACTCAAATGTAAAATTACCTTGTATGTATCAAGCAAACCATAAATTTTAAGGCAAATAAAGATCCTATTTCGATTGATTTTATAAGAGGAGATACAATATTTAATATTCATTGCTCTACACATTAACCCATTGAACTCCCTAATTTTTTTTAATTACCTATTACTAACTCTTTAATTAATTTACAAAAAATGCTCTCAATAAAAAGTTGAACAAAAATATAAAAATAAGGCGAAACTTGACGAAATATATATATATTTTGCGTATTCAGAATGAGATATATTAAGTATTTAAAATATTGAAAATACATATGATAATTAAAATTATTTTTAAAAATTACGTTATTATAATGTCGTCTGTCTCGAAATAGGAGTTGGTGTAAGAAATATAATGTCGAGTCACACTCGACAAAGGAGTGGTAAGGTTTAAGAGTGCTTTATATGCTCTAGTTCGAAATACAATGCATATACAACAATAATATGTATGAAGTTTTTTTTCTTTAAAGGATGCGTTTTTGTGAGAATATTAAGTTTTTCTCCATACCTTATAAAGCAGTATGCATTAAAATACTTGTAATACATTATTAAGATAGTGAATTAGTAAGTGTTAATTAGTAAGTATTAAGATAGTGAATTAGTAAGTAGGCTAAGCAGAATTTTATTACTATTCGGAGTCCATTGCACGGGACGACTGTTGTCACCTCCAGACTGTTCCGCATGAGTGGCATCCTCGCGTAACGCAATGGAACGTGACTCGTTCGCGAATGTTCAATTGAACTCCCTTCACGACGGAAATCATTAGTTTTGACGTGCAATACCGAATTACTTAACGCCCGTATACCGGACAAGACAGACACATAATGTCGCCTGTAATATGTCATCTAACATACATTTAAACGTTACAATTACTACTAAGCGTTATTAAAAACCTCTGAGGTAAATAAGAATGAGTGTTATCCCTTAAAAAATATAGTTGATGAAACTCAATATTTATTCATTGTAACTGCTTTTTATATAAAAGTAAAAGAAATTTTAAAATCTCAATCTTAGCGTAGCCTAAGCAATACAACATTCATTCAAGAAATGAGAACATGAGTTGTTGATATCCAGTATCCAGAGAGACACAGAAAGAGCCTTAAACATTGATCTATTGATCGCTAAATATTGAGATTAAAATTCAACAAATATATTTCTTTTATACAAATTTTGTTAATAATTCTTGATATAACTGTATTTGCCAAATTTCGCTTATCAAAAGATTCATCCGATCTAGATTATACTCGTATTAAATAAATGATAATAAGGACATTCGACATATTACTTGTAATATAAATATAATATAGCGTTTGCACTTTCTATTTATGGCTAGTGTCAATGAGCCGTGACTCGTGTTTCGTTATAGACATGTTGTGTTGTGATTATGACATAATTTCCACGGTCTGAGATTTAATGCATTTCCTCCTAAGATATTGTGCTAACTACATACAACTCCTCATTTATACGTGCACTACTTTACAATGGGTACATATAAACAAATTACACAAGTTACATCTGAATATGACAAAAGATATAGAAATTATTATTATATTAAATTATGTCTCAGTTTTATAATAGAAAACCCTACCCTCTATGTTGATAGAAATATTTTGCAATACGGCAATATAATTGAATTGCGATGATATCGTATCGTCTTGCGATGATTTTTAAAAATGTTTTTGATGTGTAAGTGCCTTGGCAGTACACTAGGTCGATCATAGTTTCGTACAAGACGGTGACGCCTTATAGGGGAAGCAGTACTTGTATTTTAAGACTGGATATGATATAGTGTGTCAATCCATACAGCTTAAAAAAATATTACAACACATTTTATCTGAAATATTCGTAATCTGTCACGTTTTTTGTGCATTTGCTAGATAAAACTACACATATCTAATCCATGGATCAATCAATCAATGAAATTTCATTTCTATTGTATCGACTCACATACGTTATAGTTCATATACCTTAATTCTATACTATACGACAGTGACTTTCAACGTGGAGGTCAGTAATATTACCGTTTTACAAGCAAAAGTTGCTCACTAGATGTCTAGGACAACTCTCTCGAAACTGGATCTGATAACTAATGTGATATCAAACGATAACGTCGACAGCAATTGACCTACTAAGGACCTGAGTGTAAGCGAACAACGAGGCGTTTAATCGGATTATTTGCTTTGGAACATTGAATCAACTGGTGGCTAATCGTAGCGGCATCGACTACCGAGACGAAAGAGGCGCGGTTGTTGGCGATCCCAAGATAACAGATAGAAAGCGCCGTTGAAACAACACCAACCGCGTTACGCGCGCTGAACAACTAATAGCGGACCTCGAGCTTCACTCTGCTACGAATAAGGTTTGAACCGTTAAGATTGTATGCCGCTTGTGAAATGTTTATTGCCCAATAGCAAGCGTATAGAAATATGTAAAAATAATATTATGTACATTCATTATATTTTCATTCAAATGCACGAGGTAAAGTAATGATTAGCTTATTGTGGATAATGAGGTGGGTGTCTCACATTAGTTGATTGATGCTGATGCGACGCGGGCGCAAAGGCTGTAGATTTTAATGCAGCTATTGGTTGGAACCATACAAAATACGATTTGAAATCGGCGCCCAATGTCAAACAGAACAAGGTCGCCGCTCACGATAGATAGACGCCTCTGCGAAAACACTACGAACAAAAGCAAAATAAAGATAATTTCGCATAAGCTTAGCACCGGCCCACGTTCGGCTCGCAAGCCTTCACATTTATGTTCTGTTGTTAAGTTTTAAGTCATTCAAAGATATATTTTTCAAATCCCTGAAATAAATGTAACGAACTAACAAATAAACAAAAGATGTCAAATATCAAGATACTTTATATATATAAAAATATCAAGACACTATAATTAACCCATGGGTCATTAGGTTTTCACTGGGTTATTAATTCATTATTCGACGACGACGAAAAACCTAAATTGACTTGGTAAAAAAAACTTCTCTTTTTTAATTTTATTTTCATAGAAGTTAGAAATCACTAAAAAATACTTCAGATATTATAAAAAATTGGTATACTACTTTTAGGACCATAAAAACTTTCTTAAAATCTGTTACCAATTGAGCGACATAAATTGAATTTCTGGCTAAAAAAGCAAAACCTGTAAAATGGGACTAGATCATGCTCTCCATTTCATTTACAAAGTAAAACTTTTCCAATTTCATAAAAAAGATACTTTCTTTTATTTACTAGAAACGTAAGTGGAACTCTTGACAAAACTATTTAAACAAATAACAAACCAATTTATGAGCATAATGTTAGCTGAAGTAATGGTATACTTTAGCAATTGTAAATTAATGCTGTTTTATTAATGTAAGCTAAAATCGATAGTTCAATGAAACTATAAAAATATATTTAAATTACCAGCAACTTTAAAGGAGCGGAAGCTCATTTGAGATGAACTAATATCTACGACGTTCTTTACCGTATCACCATATTTATAGTCGTCCACAGGAAATTGTTTATTTTGTTGTTGCCCCACCTGCCGTCCTAAAGGTATATAATGAAGAACATGAAGTCTGTTCGGGTTATTTTGTAAATAAAGGAGACAATTTGAGCGCGACTTTATTGAACAACTGGTTCATAATAGAATAAACACACTGTTATCAAATTTAAATAAGCTCTTTTATATAAGAATATTGTAGACACGTCATCATGCGCCTAGATAGTGGGGCGCTATAATTTGATACTGGACGTTTAAAAATTCCTTCTCTTTCCTTGGTAATATAGACTTGGTAATATAGAAGAGTATAATAGTGACAAAAAAGGACTGAACGTACCAATTTAACAGATTCCGTCTTGGTACAAAAGGACCTATAAATAGGCCGTATGTTTATGTTAATAATAAGAAAATATATAATGTATAAGTTAAGATAAGATTTCATTTTGTATAAAACGCTTAGTGTTCAACACACCACAATGTGCGCCATTCTACGAATCGACATCGTAATTCTCAAGAACATGGCTAGCATGTATAACAAGACATGTAATATAATGTATCTTGCCTATCTAATATCACATGATCACAATTGTAATTTTCAGTTTCATATGTTTAGGATAGTGAAATAAGATTTGATATACACGTATGTGGCAACATCACGTACATGTGATCCATACGAACACACTTCAAACTTTAGTTTATCACAAAAATGTGTATTGAGAAATGCGTATTTATTGGAAATTTTGCAACTGTCACAGATAAATTGATAAGATTCGATGACTTCTTCAATTCAATCGATAATATTATTCAAAAATTCACTTACGCAAAATGGTTTTGCTAATGTTAAATATGCAAGAAAAAGTTGAAGATTAATAATTGCTATGTATCCAAAACTAAAACTATCCGTGAAAAACATCATGCAAAATAGTGCATTAAAAGACTTTATAATTATTTCTATTTAGTAAATATTTTGATAAACTAGTCGTAAACAAATCAAAGAGAACAACCCACACCATCTATAAATGAAAACCGACACAGTTTATTAATTTTTATATGCCGTCAGATTTAATTGTAAACGTTTTACTTGTCAAATACATTTGACCAGATGACTATTATCACAGGACTTACTGATCATAATGAATAAAGATCCCTTAGTTTGGACCAAGTGGGCAGAATATACTATACTACGAAATGTTTTAAAAAGAAGACGGCAGGAATATTTTAATATTTCCTTCTGTTCAACATTTTTGACCTGAATATATATTCCGTCCATAAAAGTGAAACTGGTTATTACTTATTTCACATTAAATGAGATTAACCAGTTCTCGACACCAAATATTATTTGGATAGAGTTTTATTGGCAATTGGCAAAAGAAATTTATAAGTTATAACTTACAACGTTTATTGCTTGCATACATCAACACCATATAATTATACTGCATAACATGGTTGAAGAATGCAATCGCGTTACTTGCTGGTTAGATCGCTTATTTTACAAATTAAAGTCATAAAGTTGCTGATCATGATATTGACATCAAGCGATTCGCATAAATATCCTTTCAGGGAGAAGATTCTAAAGAGCATTGTTTCTCGATTTTGCTTGTAATGTTGATGGTATCTTCGTACCTTTTTATAATCATAAATAAAGTCATGTATTTTGATCGTTGCATTGAAATTTGTCTTGCTAAAGTCAAGATAAACTATTCGTATTAATGTTATAAAACAATTCAAAAATTTTTATTACATATATTTTTAAAATAATTTGTAGGCGTCCTTGTTTCACGGGGTCAAATTGAGTTTTTAAAGATAGAAGTTACTTGTCAATAGTCGGTAAAACGTGACACGATTTGTTATATTACTCACTACTTCGTGTAATTGCTGCACTTAACTGTTACTTAGTTATTAGTTCCAATAATAATAAAATATTTCCTCCTTCCTTATTTAGTGGGTGGATTTATTCTGTCATTTATTGATAATGTAATATTTAAAGTATAAGAAGGGTCAGTAGATATTTGCTATATAATAGATTCGGAAAATTATTGATTTGTTTAATCGACATAATAAAATTTCAGGAAAAACAAACCTATCATTTCAAGTTTTGTTATCTAATAGAAACAAGGAAATACGACGCCCTAGAGTCCTAGACAGTTAAAAAACATCTCAGCATTCATAGAATATCTATTAATCTCAATAAACATTTTATAGAGAACTACAATAATCATAATATTTTTTTTATTGGTGAAGGCACCACCGGTTTTTATGGATGTCAGAAATTTCGTTTCTTGTAGTAAGAAATTTGTCTACGCATGAACTATCCTTATAAAAAAAAACGAATGATTATAAATTATAAAATAACGCGTCTGACATATTGCGAGGAACAAAAAAGTACAAAGTATTCACCAATTAAATAAGACGACTGAACGTGAACCCTGTAATGACACTATAAAAGTGGTAACGAGCACAATTCGAACCAGTTGCAGTACGGGTACAATAAATACAGCTGCCTCCGTTTTGGTCGAATTTTTTTTCTCTTTGCAGCATATCAATAAGCAAAATCCTTTTCGAAGATAGGCACGTTGGCCGGCCTGTAGTATGTTACTCAACACAACTTGTTCAGATCGAACGTCATTTATGTTGAGCATATGATTAGTCGATAGATGACATATCGGCACATTGTAACCAAAACTGCATTTATATGTTAACTGCATGCAAAGTAAATTACGTGCAGATAAAATCGTGAAGAGCACTTCTTTACCAATAGTCTATCTTCGTCTTTACACTGGTAATCAATAATTTGCTGAATCCTTATTCAAAACTACAAATGATACATATGACTTGTAAATACTCTAAATCTTACTAAATATAGAGGCGATGTCGTACGTAATGGAGTTAACGGCTTAATGTTGACACAGAAGTAATTGCTCTACCTTGTTGTTGTATATAAGGTCGTAGTATCACTATGGGTCTCTTTAGATTTTTGGTATTAAGACTTAAGTTTTATAACACAGGAGCAGTTGTCGCTTAATAATTATCTGCTTGAATAGTAAAATACATTATTAGGTTGAATGAATCACATTAATAAATTGGGACTTTCTAGAATGAATCACCCACAAACAATAGCAGCGTTGCAGCATAATAAATGATTGAGCTTAGTAGTTCTACTTGGCAGCTAGAAATAACAATTTATGTGCTTGTTTAACAACAATGATGGACAATAGAGACAATGTTATAATTTATAATATGCAAGTGTGTATGTTTTTATATAAATAACTGTTCAAAACAATGGAAATGTTATGCATTGGTTCATGGTAAATATTGAGAACTAATATTTTTTCAATAAAACAAATCTCTCAAATAATCTGTGTTTTTCAATTAAACAATCATTAAACTTAAATGAAATGGTCACCGACTTATACAAATCTGTCCAAACAAAAACCTTCAGTCTGTTTTGGTCAGATGTTAGCATTGATTAGATATTTAAAGAAATCAGTATTCGAACACAAGGCGCCCATCCTATAATGCAACTGTCCATACTGGGTTGAGTTGAATATATCAATGGAATAAAATACATAAATTTGTTAACCTGTGGTGCTAGTACAGCTGCAGATACTGATGCCGCCGTTTTGCTTTTGTTTAGGAATACTAGTCGCAACCACGAATGCCTGCATGGCTCCTACTGCAATCTGAGTTTAACTTCGCCGCACAATCCTCCATCAGTCACTGCTTTTCCGATTAAAATTGTAGCGCAAACTGCAACTCAACACTAAGGACACTCGAGATAGGGGCCCGTCGACTCACTGGGCCGTATCCGATACACGCACTCACTCAATTGTTACAGCACCGGACTATACATACGATAAAATAACTGCACTCTTTCTTCTGGTGACATGGCTAATATATTGGAAACAATAGTGACACTTGCAAATCAAATCGCACGGTCTATTTCACGAAAAACTAGGAGTATATCCACAATTTATGTCACTTTGCGTAAATATTACAACAGCCGTTTGGTAGCCACTAATTTAGTAAATTTTGATTTGTTATCGGCAACGTTGTAAACAATTCGCTAAAAACGAAAACGTATATAGTGATAAAGCAAAAGTAACGTGACAGTCCGTATCTCTCCAACACTTTAACGATACTGGGTGGTTGGAGGCAGCTGTGCGGGACCGGGCAGAAAGAGAAAGAACTAGTATGACGTACCTTTAGTAGCTGCGGGTTCATAACTGCCACGGATTGTCAAGCGAATCGGAGCCATAACACAAAAGAGGTAAAGTAAAATTTACAATTATTGATTTCGTAGTAAAACTCAGCTGAGTCAGTTTCCTCGAACCTTGCATGTGGAAATTCGAGACGGGTCGAGCAGCATAGTCATTGAGTGCGAAAGAGACATACTGGGCCCGAATGGCTGCGATGTAGACCGAACTCAGACCGACCGCCAAGGCCGGCTCGCGTCACGATTCGCGGAGACTAGACGTGCCGTCTTATGTACACATTATGGAGGTATATGACTGTAGTTTATTGTATTTTGCTTAGGTTCTACATATTATTATAAAAATAAATAGTCAACGTAAATTATGTCTTGAATTGTTTTTGTTTGTACTTATAATAATAGAGTAAACTTATACATTAACATTGGGATTGACTTATGTTCTAGGCAGCTTTAAGACGAGCTACAATTAAGATAACCCCTTTGACTGATAAAGAAAAATAATAACGATAATGCTATAATCACTCAGATAAAAATAAACATCTAGGTATTATTTACCTATTACATGTGCAAAACAAACGCATCAGTAAGTAAGGATTATTTTATCTCGAAAGCATATTATACGGAACTCTACGGAACGAATAAATTTAAGCAAAGGTTTCGAATTAATTTCCATTATTTTCTTTAACAATACGACAATATGATTTGACGTCAATACGTCGTATGTTTTGAACACAATATGCTTAAGTCAATACTTATCTGAAACACGTAAGACAATAATATAGAATGTTGAAGTTAACTATATATACTCTTTAGATCTATTACCTGTGGTATTTTCAAGAAAAAAACCGGTTTAGATTGGGTGTTATTTTGACATTCGGGCTCAAAGCGCTATAAAACATTAAAAATTGTAAGAACTTTTTTATTTAATTCCTAATGATTACTGATAAAATACAATTAAATATTCTGATAGCTCAGAGAAAATTGCAGTTTGCGTGTGAGTTAATTGCATAATTTTGTCGTGTGTATGTTGACCGTCGTGCCTACGATGCGGATGTTCCGTCGTTTGGATTTGCAGTTTCTCCAGCAGCCGTTCGTAAACTATATTCAGATTATTGATAAAATCGTTTCCTGATCAATATTATCAAATCTTTTTTTAAACTATATCTAAATATTTTATCATCAAACATTGCATTATTTTGAGTTAGTTGACAGTTTAAGGAACAAGCCACAAACAGAGCGCTTCTTGAACTAAACTAGGCAATATATTTCCCCCAAGAACAAAATTTAATTTAACAAAACTGCATCTCATCTAAATAATTACGAATCAAGTACTACTAGGTACTGCTTAGATACATACCTAATTATTATAGTTTATACACTCACAAAACCAGTTTCATACTTGCGAAACCTGTTCCGACACAAGCACTCATTCAAGATTAATCTGATATATAAATATCTTTAGATACAAATGTGCTTATTTTTTAGATATTTGTTAATAATTGTATTCAGGAATCCGGACCGTTTTGGACTGACGCGACTTGGGCGGGCTGAAAAGCTCGCCCAGGTAACTTAAATCGATTAATTTTAAACACAGGATTAGAATGCACGCCATGTGGATTAATAATAATTATAATTGTATTATTTAAACAAATGTCTTTAGTTTGAACTGGTGTTGGCGTTAAATAACGTCAAATGTGATCGAGTTGTTTTAATAAAACATTTCTCTTATCATGGTTTAAACTGCCTTTGCTATCTAGTATCATTGGGATCTTTAAACAATATTACAGATCATAACTTTCGCTGTACCGCCCCGGTGATTGAATGTTTTAGTCATCCTGTAAATTAAACGAACGAGTTTATCGACACACCCGCTGGCGCCCGATAACTACTTTCTTTTTCCATCCCAGAGGTAGGAGTGAGTCGTGCAGTTTGTTAACATAATGTTAATGTCACAGAATGTCGTCAAACCGGTCCAAATAAAAAAATACTTAGTTTGACGGCGATCATATTAAGTCTGTTTGAAAGCTATAAATTATTATTTTAATTTTAAACTAGCATCTTCCCTTAATAATATTTGGGATTACACCTTTCATCAGGAATGCATATAACATTGTCATACGGATTTTACCTGATAATTTAGTCTCTCTCCTACTAAGCCGTTTATCATAATTGAAATATATGCGTAATGGATAATTATGGCGATTGTCTTGATCAGCGCTAGCTTAGAAACGTCGATTGCATGACTGTACGCACGTTCGCACGAATAATTTTGCAGAATCATTTAGAGGCAGTAAAACAGTCAACAAAATGGCCTCGAAGCAATTGAAATTCAATCAAACCGCAGCGTGTTAAAATAGTAAAAGGAACTTATGAAGCGCCAGATACCACGCTTTAGTGCACCAACACTACCATGGTCGTGTAGTGGAGGCAATGTATAGAATTGATAACACTTTTACGACACGATTTACGATAACACAAAAGAATGTAACTTTATCTCAAATTTGTTATATTTACAAAATCGCCAATTCTGATAATATATGAAAGGGAAACCAACCGATATTTACATATAAATAAAACTGTACACATCAGAAAGGTTCTACTAATTATAATCTCTGGGCGAAACGTCGCCCGACCACGTGTGTCGCAAATCATAGTTACATACAGCATTTTGAAACAATAGCGAGGTTTCACCAAGCATTTCATCTTCAGATAAATACTTATAGTGACGTCACTGCATTGAAGCACGAGACAATCTCCGATGAAGAGTCATTAAGTACTGCACAAGACATTACGAATAATCGTGAATATAAATTCATTGTCCCAGGAAGTAAGCCACGTCACGATTTTAGCATTCATTTTTATATAAAATGTCTAAGGAAAGAATCTGTGCGTTCCTGTTGGAAGGTGAGAAATGTCAGCTGGTTATTTAGAATCTCTTTACTATATTTAGAATCAGTTAAACATACACGTTCCTCTAAATCGCCCTTTGATGCACAACATTGTTTATTAATGAGGAACAGGCCGTGTAACCCTTTGAATGCATGGTTACAGGAAACAAGCTAATAAAATGCGCAGTAACTTTTAACTCATTATTAGAATCTTGGTTACCTGTAACTGTAAATCTTGAGTCTCCAAATATTAATAATATAATAATAATAACGTAAACATTTGAAATTTTCAACAGATTTTAATCATGAAATGAAATTTAATGTTATTTCAGAGTACCTGCAGACATATACTCATTAAAAATTAAAAACATCTTTGTTATAAAAGTGGAAGTTATAATAGCACGAATACATAAAAACGTATTCCGGCTGATGTGTGCGTGCGTGCTTCACAGATCCTGTAAAATCTCATATAAAACGACTAGTTTGCAAATAATCTATTTATTAAAAGTATTCCTAAAATAGAAGAACATAACCTTAATGTTACATAAGTCTTTGCAATATCTGTCATCAGCAGTAGCAATAACTTTGTAGGAAGTAATGAACCGATTTTGTAACACATTCCGCAGATAGAATAATGACTAGGCAATTTATCCATATTCCTTTCGACACTTCAGCGAGAAAGATTGACTGACACTAACGTAACACATTATTTACAATGTCAGACCACTTAAGATTGTACCACTTTTTCGGTGCCATCACTGAACCTAAGGTAAACTGAAGCAATGTAGGCGGGGAGGCTATTAATTAAGTGTATGTTAGCTTCATTTCACGATACCGATGAATACAGTAATAATTATTACCATCAAGCAATAGTATCAAGTTATGTCATCAACAATCATACGTTGTGCAATTATAAAAAGGTAATGAGTACCGCCTCCGAACTAAAGTAGCGCATCTTTTGTCGGATTAGAAGCTTCATACATGTTATTCTTCTCGGTTTGCGTAACTTTAATAAGAGTACGGTTGCTGTCTATATGCCACTCATTCTAAGTACTTACAATTATATTTGATTTTTACTCTTAGGTATATAGGTAAGTAGGTCAGAATACAAACTGCGTATTGTCCGCTCAAACTTTTTCTTCCGACTGGTGTTTCTACTCGCCAGTTAGTCATGCTAACAGAGTATTTAACCCTCATTTAGAAAGGTTTCAATTTAAATCTTAATAAACTACAACTTTTTTCTATTACTGTCTTAAGACTATGCCAAAAGGGCTGCGCGTGACTGTAGTTAGTATCGTTATCGTTTATTATTACAAAACATTGTACTTCCCAGAATTACCTAAGGTCAGGTGGGGTTGGAGAAATTATCGGAAAAGGGATACTGTACTATGTGAATGAAAAACTATAGACTGCAGCTTTGTTATTACTAGATCGATAAAGCAGGCATTTAGTATTAAATCCAAAGAAGAAACACGAATGGCGCTATATGCAATCAAGCCGTGAAAGTGAAAAAACGTAGAACTTTTAAACCACTATAAATAAATTTTGTTCTCAGGTCTATGACCGTAAAGACCTTAAATTAAATAATTTTTAAGAGCCGCCGTCTTATCGCATTAAGTAGAAGAAGGTTTCGAAAATAACTGACTTATGACTGAATAGTATGAGGCTGTTTCAATTATAATATTACAAAATTTGTGAAATAAAGCATTCCGTTTATAGTTTGGTACCCCTTCCTTGCATTCGTGTTTCCCTTATCCCGAATTACAATTTCCATCAATATTTTCTACATTGGACCTTAATATGACATCATTCAAGTACACATCTATTTGACGAAGTTTTTAGCACTATACTTCTCCATGTTTACTTAAGTATTGTGTATTAGTTCAGGCAGTTTCTTTTACCCCAAAAACAGGGAAAGAGGAACACTAGAAATCAAAACTATCATAAGACTTTAAATGTAATACCTGCAACTATAGATAACTAGTGAAAAATGGACTATGTTCCCCTTACCGTAGGGTAAGATCTGACCAAATCAAAATTCTTATAAAATTAAATAATTCATAGATTTATTTGTATATTTGATTTACACATTTGCATATATGCAGAAAATGCTTATGAAAAAAATTTAATATGTTTGCAGTCACATGATATCAGCTAATTAATAGCTTTTATTAATGCTGAATAGCAAGTAAAGTACAGCAACAGTAACTCACCAGCCAATGTAGCAGGACCTACTAATAACATGCTTACTTACATTTATCATGAAAAACAGTTACATATACATATGACATAGCGCTAATTAATCTGATCACCCAGAAAGTTTCATGCAATAATAAATCATTAGTTTTGACGTCAAACTGTATTACTTATATAAAATTGCCAAACTGTCGGTCTAAGATGTAATCAAACTTACAGATTACGTTTGTACAGAACCGAAAAAGTCTCAACAACTCAAATATGCAATGTGCAGCTTGATGGAGCAACCTGATGAGGTTTTAACATGGCATAGCAACGTTAAATAACATGTAAAATGAATTATTCAGACCAACACACAGTCAGACAACTTGCTTTCAACACGACTAGATATGTTGTTCACATTTGCTCATTCATTTGTATCCAAAGTCGTGATATCGTTATGGCGACTCGCGAACAATATACACGTGAATTACCATTGAAATGTTTACACTGTAATCTATTTATAATGCGCGATTTAAACGTTGTGGTAGTGTCACTTACTATTTAATTAAAGTAGTAACTAGAATGGCAAGTATTCGTTAACATTTAATAAAGTAAAATTTTCAAGTGCCTGTTATTACACTAGGAGACAAATTGTAAATATCACTCAGGTATAGACATCGTGGTATCGGTATTCGGATACCGACAACAGACATAAGCCCGTCGTTATGCTCTAGTTTAAATAATTGCATTAACACTTGCAATGCGAGATGAAGCGAGAAACGAACCTCGTCATTTTGAGTCTACAATTTTAGTAATAATACGTTACATTTATAAAAAGTTTTTTAAGAAGAAGGACAAGAAACGTCTGTGTTTTGTAAAATATCTAACCTACAACATCATTTTTATTTCAATAGTTCAAGTTTTTAAATAATAGTTTCACGATTATGAAACTAATATTTAAACTAATATTTTTATTATTTCTCTGGGTTTGGAGAATACCGTAAATATAATAATCCGTGTTATGTAAATGTGCATGGCGCAACTAATATCATTTATGTAAAGTAATGGAATTACGCAGACACTGATACATTTTGTTTTTTGCGTATTTTTGTTATTTTGTTTTACATTTCAAAGTTTCTATAATACAAAGATACATACAGTTATAATTTTATAATAAAAGTAATAGACCCGAGGATAAGATGCATTAAAAGGCAATTTTAAGGTCGGACTGGCGGAAGTAGCCATGGTTGTATGTCGCATATATTCTTCTACTGCTTACCATCAGGCGGTGACGAGCAATTTTCTGTTAAAGAAATTACAATGTAGTTAAATAGTAACCCCATTAATGTTTGCGAACACGTGTTAAATGTAGCCGCATATTTCCTTCATTTCTGGCAAAGAGCCGGAGGGTAGATTAGTGAAGAAACTCTACATTTTACCACAGATTTCATACTAACAAACAACACTGGCACGAATAAAAATAATTATATTTCGAAGTTGATTTGACAATTGGCAATATTCTATCAATCTAATATCGGCAAGGGCCACTATAGTTATTTAAAAGACAATAATTAATCGCGTACGCCTGTCATAAGCCATATCAAATTATCTTATGGAACCAACAATTTTACCTTCATATCTTGAAATATTTTTTATGTAAACCATAAAAAGGTATAAATAAACGAATTTATACACAGATCAATTACAGATGAGACATAGTAGGTTTTAAGCCCAGTTATGTACCAATTTTTTCCGTCGGTATAAAACTTTACATACTTAACATTTAAACTGGTTCATATAATTAGTATCACAAAAACTGATCTACCAAGAGTCGCTACTACTAAGAAGCACGCACACAGACCAAATCTTTTGGTGAGTCATCACGAAACATTATTGTAGTTTATATTGGATCAAAAAACTTGAAAGAGTTTTATGATTACTTCCTATATCGTAAGGCAAGGCATAGTTATTATTGTGTTCACTTTTTTAAACTAGCACGTACGAAGATACCGCCACGGCACAAAAGCCTTCATAGCTAGGGCAGAGACTGCATTCGACCATGAAGGCATAATTTTGTCCTTATAAACAACATTTGAAGGGACGCGTGAATGATGTAGATAATATTAATTTAGAATTACTGATTAGTCTAATCTGAAAAACTTATACTAGCAGTAGGTCACTGTCCAAATAAATGGATCAACAAAATTTCACTTTCTTTCGTTCCATGTTAACGTAGGATGGGCGTAACGATTGCCCGGCGGCCTCCGTCTTTACCGAACGTGCCGTCGATTGCATACTTTCCCTGTTTTTATGGGAATCTCAAGGGGCGTCAATGATATAACAATAACGTGAAAGCCAAAGTGAAATTATAAAAGACATCAATTTAACACATGAAGCCACTTTCTAAAAGGATTAGTCTGATCCCAATTAGTTCAATTTTACCATTTAGAGAAAGCAATCAATTCTTACCTTTTAATTACTTAATTCAAATTTCCATGTTCGGATTATACGTTAGGAAATCAGGATGTATTTGTATGGGTTATGTTTTGATTTTTGTTATCGTTTACAGTAATTTAGCCTTTAAAGGATAAAATATTATAATACTCATTTGGTGTCTTCTATCTAAAATTAATTTCTATGATTCAGGTTTCGTCATCTATTAAGAAACTAAAGTTAAATAACTCTCTATTATTTTACGTCATCAAATAATTTATGAATAAACATTAGTTGTTCAAAGTTTTGATATTCACTTTTTAAAGTTTTCTAGTGGCTTTCATCTGTCCATTGTCTACCTACACACACAGTTAAATTCTTAATGTAAAGGCTTCAGTAAATCATCATGTCAGCGCTTTCAAAGACTTCTAAGCTCGACCTTAACAAGTGTGGGTGTTTGTGAGCTGGAATTATAGTATTAACATTGACATACATTGGGCTTCAAAATTCCATACACATATATCTGGCATATTAGAACTCCGAGAGTAAATTATAATGATACAATGATTAACCCATCAATTCGTACAATCCTGACACAATTATCATTTAACTGTCGCTAGTTTCACGGGAGTAAATTATGACTAAATAAATTAAGTGAGTACAAGACTTCTCATGATCATAATCATAGGCACTGAGGTGATTATTATTATTGGACCATCAAGTAACAATGGATGATTCAACTTAGTTCACAGTGTGTTTCAGAATTCTTCAATGTAATAATACTATTGTAATGTTAAGAATAACTATATCTTTATTTGTATCAAAGCTATAACTGAGAAATAACAAATACTTATGTATCTTTTAAATATTATTTTGATTAGCATGTATAAATAGAATTAGTATGCAATACAAAATTAACATACTATAATAGTGATCGCTACAATTGTAAAGTGTTCCATGTAATAACATAGATTATAAACTGTCACATGGACGTTACAAATAAAGTACTGTTAATCATACGCTAATTTGACTATTGTATTAAAAGAAGCATTCTTGCAAAAAGAAATTGGACAATGCTAGATGCATTGTGAAGAAAGTTTTAAGAACTCGTTGTATAACGTTATTAAGCCAACTGGTTCCGTTCGTTAAATGATAAACACTTGATGCCAAGAAATTGTATTTTTAATGTGTGTACATCCAAGTATCTTACAGGCATATAGACTATGAAATAACATAGCAAAGCAATACGTATGAAAAAAATATTAATCATAATAACGTGACTGTCGAAGAAAGTGACAAGTTGACCCCCTTAGCTAAAATAGCGAGCGATCTTACTAGCGTCACTCTGTTAGTGACGCTAGTAAGATTGTAACTCATAAGAGGCAAGCGACCTTAGACCATTCAATGTTTATTAGCATGCAAAAGAAACGAATTAACTTATATACTCACTATACTTTATACTGTACTTAGCAATTTTTAGATGATATAATTACAATATACTAAAACTTTATGCAGTCATTTATCGGCGGATGCACTTTGAACTGGTAACACGACTCATAATAATTGTCATTTAATGCAAAATAGCGAACAAAGGGACAAAAATTAAAATTGTCTATCAGTCAATGGGCTAATCATCGTGCAAGTCATCAATAATCACCAATTAAGTAAAGTAACGAACTATCGTTAGGTTAATGAACGACCCGCGGTCACGAAACGTAAGTCTCTTCTGTCTAAGGGCATAATTTCGAAATAACTGCTACTTCGCGCTGGTCACGTCATGTCTGTTTGTTGAGATACAATTTGGTATCATACCGCCTCATTACAAAACGGGATCTAACTAAAGTTGGACGTGGTTTAATTAGTCTGACACTTTCTCACAACGTGCATTCTGCGTCAAATAAAACAGTAGGTAACGTATTCTAAAGATAATCTTAATTAACTAACTGCAACAATAATAATTAGCTACACTAAATGTAACTCTCAACATCCACCTAGTAACAAATGACCTCCATCCTTGCAGAATATTACTAGGAAAACCTGATGTGCCTTCCCTGGCAAATTTCACTATTAGTTCTAATGTAAGGTTCAGATTCGACATAAAGTTCAGATAGATTTTTACGTCGAGAGGTGTTGATATAACATTAGGTAAACCACGTTTTGTTTGTATAACAAGAGCCATTCAAGCATGCCGGATGTTAGCATCATTGTTTGGCTGAGGTTTCAAGATATTGAAAACTTAATTGATGTAAGTAACTAGTCAGCTAAGTACGCCTATCCGCAGAAGAATTATAGTCCTCAGTACTTATGATGATGATGATGAGATAAAAGGCATAGTAAACCTGTCAAAACCACAGTACACCAAAGCATCTTACCCTAACAGAAAGATCATTGAAAATTAATGCTACTTTATGAAGTTTTATTTCTGCTATTAACAAAACAGAGGAAGCATAGTGTAGTTGGGATCAAAAGCTGGACTAGTCTGAAATGCTATCATTTTGGCATAAAAATTCAAAAGTAGTAAGAATTCCTTGGTTGGTCAGTAATTTTTGTATTACCTTATTTGGTTACTAGATTTCTATATCTAATATCATTTAATATTATTCGGTCCTCATATAAACGTTTATAAATGAACTTGGACTAAATTAAGCTTAACAAGAACAAGAGTTAAATTCTATAATATTACATACATTTTCAAATACTATAAAATATGAATGTAATTAAATCAGACAAAATTTTATTTACCGACATTTGTCTGCTCTCTATGTATTATTTGTCGAGCTATAAGAAATGACGAAAACCAATTTAATTGCGATCTACTTTCGCAATAGGAATTGACAATGTTCAATTGTGTAAATTTGGTAATGACACTAACTACTAGAGCAATGCGTAGTCGCAGTGTGGGTAGGATAAAAAAGAAAAATAGCTGTTTACAGCGATAGATTTGGTGCAAGAGCCGATACGTAATATTGCTAGCCGATACTTGCTAGATGAACAGGAACTCAAAACCTGAGGCAGTTGAGTTCCTGTTCATCTAGCAAGAAGCTACTTGTACCTATTAGGTAGGTATAACGTATAGGTACATGGAGGTGACATGGGAAATCGGCCATGTATACCCGTGAAGGGCAATGGAGTTACCGCGTAGTTTTAGTGGGTATTCTCAGTGCCGCTCTATTGAAGTACTGACTGAGCCCCACACGCAACCATCGCTTAGCCAGTGGCCGGTAGGTCCGTAAATGGATTTCTCCTCGTAAAAAAAAGGGTATAACGTATAGGTTGAGGGTAGAAGTGGTCGGACGAGTTGCTTGAGCAGAATCACCCTGCGATAGGTATAGATTTACCGGGAGTTCCCGGGGCTGTACATACTTTTGATTGGAGTAGGCTTTTGAAACCATTTTATATCTGTAAATGCCAATGAATATGTTGGTTTAGTTAACGGCATGGATGGAGATCAATTGCGGGCCAAGTGCCTCTCCGCAATTACTTTCGCCGTTTATAAACTGCCGGTCGTTTAAGATTTGGTACGTGACAGACATTTAGTGCGAATAATTTACCACTAAATTGTATTCAGTCCAGTTTATTTTCAAACGAAATACCTAGTCTGTAAGTTTCATTTAAAAAATAAACATATCAAGTAAGTTTACTAATGGGAACTGATATAGTATCGCCAGCGATCTTCTCGTGTGTTATGGATACAAGGTGAACACAAATAACAATGATTCCTAAATAAATATTCTACTCGTATAAACATTACAAATTACCGTTCCTACCGGATTCGAACTCGGGGGATATTTGGTTATAGTAGATTGACCACTTGACTAAACGGCGGTCAAGAATAACTTTATGCTTATTTAGACTTTTCTGAATAAAGGTAGCTATAGTTTTCCCAACAGGTCTTGCATAATTTTATTCATTAATATTATTAAATTAAGTGATATGACCTCTAAAAGTGTCAAATATAGATGTTTTCGTCTTGACAATCAACACGCAAAACGGTCAGATCGTTCACTTTGATTGATAATCATAAATGAATATGGCCTTTGTCTGGTCAACTATGGGTACTGGATACCAATAAGTCACTTTCACCGGCATGTCTACAGTAATAAATGGTCAATAAATCAAACGTAACGAGCAAATTGGAGCCAAAGGGGAATTCGACGGTATATATAAAACCGAAGTTTATTGACTTTAATAAAGGCGCAAGAGAAACGAAATCGAATGATTGAAAAGAAATAATTGAAAAAGAAAGCTTGGCAATGAAATGATGCAAACTTACATACATACGTCCCTGTCTCATTCAAACGAATGTTATAACCGAACGGTACAATTTGAGAACGTTAATTCTTAAAATCAATTGTGACCGACCACGAGACAATGGATTGTGTAATGCACATAACATCACTGAGACCTGATATTATCAGATAAATTGATATTATGCTGGTGGTCAGGTCGTGAACATTAATGTACGCTCGTGTGCTCATAATTAAACTGTGTTTGTTATAGGGAACAATTACATAACATGGCGAAAGTATGATATTTCATTTAGACATCTGATAAAGTTTTTAAACGATTTTGCTAAGAATTTTCTTAATATTTGCATAATATGGGCGATTGACCAATACCCATAAGTAATTTTATGTTAGAAATAAAATACGAAATTACAGTATTTATTTCTTATAACTTTCCTAGTTTAAAATAGTATTTTTTATACTAAGTTTTTTTACACCTTTGCCACTTCAGTAATTTGCGTGCTGTAAAAGGGTTTGGTCTAGTCTGGGGAACGAAATAGCACATAAAACCAGCCCATCCCTCTTACAAATATTTAGGTTAACATGAGGCCATGCCACCTGTTTTACAAACATTACTAAAATTAACTTTGACACGAACAATGAATTTTACAACTACCTACAAACACTTATCCAAATTCTTTAACGAAAACCTAGTTTCACCTTTGCATGTAATAGAAATCGCTACTTGGAAGGTATTTTCATGTTTCATTGGTTCCAGAAGCATTGATGTTTAATTTTATTCAAATGTCATAACTGTATAAAATGCCGCTTTCATTTAATGTTAGTAATTGCTAGATTACCTTAGGATATTGAACTGGAGGATATAAAACGAGTCAACGTAAAATAACTGCCTATTAATTTTAATCAGTGGTTATCGTGAGGATAGTTAATACACACATTTCCAGTTGTAACATAATATGTAAATATAGGGGTACTTATAATTCTAATACCTTACATAAATACCCTTTTATGATATAAGTTCTACTAGATTTTATGTACTATAAAATATTAAAATCACGTTTATTTAACTTTTAAACATTGACATGTAAATCAAAACAAGTCTCAACGTTATATTTAGAAACATGATATAAAATAGATGTTTAATACGATATTTAGTGACAATCTTATTTCTTTGATTTATTAATGATACTTTTATTAATGATATTATATAAGCCAAAACCCGATTGAAATCGTAACCACATCAGTAAGTGTTTTGTTGGTAACACTAATTGATTCATTCATCGATATTATGATTCACTCAGAAACTCTTAGTTCTTCTCGTAATAGCTTCTTAGTAGCAGATAGCATCAATAGTAAGATAATCTAATGGGGATATGTATGGCACATTATGAAGAGAGAATTATAAAACGTAACCGAACATTATTAAATGGAATATTAATACTTTCGCTTGTCATCGTCCATCTAATAAGATATGATATTATATAAATTTAAGTAGAGTCACGAGTAGGTAACCGAATTTACAAAATATCTAAATAGTTTGTTGTTAACTGTAGCTTAAGTTGTTTTCCCAAAACTACAGTTTTTTAACAATTTAGTTTTATAAAAGTATGTTCTTAAAATATTATATGTTTTTCTTTTATGTTTACACTAATGCATATTATATTCTCAGGATACTACGAAATGTGTGTTCGGTGTAGTATTTAAGTTTAAATAAGGAAATAAGGTGATTGGGTTACGTAAACAATTTCATGTCAAATATTAAAGGAAAGTATGAAATTAGATCTCCACGGGTATCGTATGCTAAAACAACAACGAACGAGTATGAGTGGGTGTTGCTGCAAGTGGAAAGTGACTACATCGATAGACAATGGAAAAGTGATGCGGGCTTGTATTTTGAAAAAATATGTCCTTACTAATTTCAATTTTTACTATTAACTATGTAGTACACAGAATCTCCTCTACTCGTCTCATCCCGTTCAGTACCAAAAACAGCATTTAAAAGTTTAAGACACGAAGTACGAAATGATATAATAATTTAAAAATGAGTTCCAAACGTAAATCGTGTGAACTAGCTTCAGATAGGTAAAAAATATGTTTTTAATAGGCGTTCATGTCTACTTGATACGTCCAAGTAACTTTCGGCGATGTCCATAGCGCGAAGCCGGTCTGGTGAATTGTTCCGGCAGACATCGGGTTATTTCCGATAAGGCAGATACCGGGGAGTTTTAGAGGGTTCCCAGTGTCGTTTACCAGGCGCTTCGTGAATGCCACCCACGCCCGCCGGTTATCAAGTAGCGGGTAGGTCCGTAATTATATTCCTCCACATACAATAAAGAAGTTTATCTCTACATAGTATAAAAACATAGTTGCTTTTCGGCTATATGCCCTCTGTACGCTTATATCTTTGAAGTTAAAGGATATATGGAACGGATCAATAGATAGTGTTCGAGAGGAAGGTTTATACGTATAGTATAAAATTGTTAATTCATAGATTGCACCCGGGTCAGGATAGTTCACTGTAAAATGAATGTCAAATAAAGAGCAATACGAGTACCTTAGTTAATTCACTCTTAATACATTAATGCTCATTCAACACCGCAGATAAATAAATGAGACAAGAAGAATCTCAGTAACTCAGAACGGATAGTCTTGATTAAGTTGTAAGAGTTCCTAGCTTAGCCTAATAATAACTATATATATATAATGCATAAAACCGGTTAAAAAAAGCTTGCAACAATTTTTTTGCAACTGCTGTGTATTTTGTCTTGTATTTAAATTAAAATTATAATTAACATATTTATAATGAAACAATTACATAAATATTACAAATTTCAATAAAAGCAGGTGTTTCGAAACTATATAACCAGCTATTATTTAGGCTACCATGAAGTTTATTTCGATCTTTCATTTGTACCATGTAGTTATATAGTATATTCGCGAAGTAAGCGAATTTTTTTTATTATAAACGTGTGAAGTATTCGTGAAAGTTTCTTGATAATTAAAAAATAAATAAAATTATTAGAAAACTAAAGAAAAAAAACCATATTATGTCTGTACTGTCTGGGAGTCTGATGAATTGCTGTGACCGAACCCAGGTCTCTCCCGTGAAGGGCAGCGGAGTTACCGGGGAGTTTTGTGGGTATTCCTAGTGTCGCTATCACGTACTGTGCCAGGCCCACACACACCCGCCACTTAGTGTGCGGTGGCGGTATAGGTCTGTAAACGGATTCCTCCTCGACAAAAAAAGTATGTACTATATATGTAGGTATGCATGTAGTATGTATATACTCCTTGTGTAGGATTTAACTGAATTGAACAGTCTCGATCATGTTTCATATCTGAACGCAAACTAGGTACAAGTGAATATATTATCATTTTTTTTGGTAAAAAATTATTAACAGAGTTATCCCAAATTATTACGCA
The DNA here is from genome assembly GCA_943193645.1 of Acentria ephemerella. Taxonomy (NCBI): domain Eukaryota; kingdom Metazoa; phylum Arthropoda; class Insecta; order Lepidoptera; family Crambidae; genus Acentria; species Acentria ephemerella. The sequence goes on along the minus strand of OW971881.1, from coordinate 9,860,068 downwards.
TATTGTTAGCCTAATCACGCTTGAGGAACTTCTAACAAATAGTTGGTGCTATCAAAACATCACTGTCACGTTTCGATACATATCACGAGTAACATTTGAAGTGGTGGGCCATGTGTGAAAGTAATTAGCTTTTTAAAAGCATTTGAAGAGGCAAGAGTGCAGTTTAATACGTGTATTAATTACAGGCCTGAACATACAATTTAAACCTTTTTGTTACGAGGGAATTTCCAAAAGACATTGTGATATTTGTAGCACCACGTCAGTGTTCATTTAATTGATTAGTTACTCTCTATGATACAAATGTATTAATAATATCCAAATAGACCATTGTGAAATGTTAGTGATTACGGAACGACAGCTAAAGTTCTCATATTTTTCTAAGCGAACATACTTTCAAGATAAACGTTTAATTTGAATTTAAATACCTTTTCAACCTTATGTATGTACACTAATTACGCCGAGATTTTTGATCCGATGCCATTTACTCCCATAAAAGTTTAATTCAGTTTGGCCCAGTAGTTTTTATTATATGAGTTTTGTTAAATTCAACGATGTAAAGAATTACGTAAACATGATACTTTATTTCAAAAGCTATTCCAGTATTTTTATCCAATGACAAACCGACTGATAGGTCGATAATACTGACGGTCACCTATCTAAATCTGACCTTAGAAACTGATCACTCAACATTTAAAAACAATTGATTTAAACCAAACTAAGAACTGAATTCAAAACTCTAAAAATTCAAAAATAATTCAAATCTTGTTTTATAAAAGATTTTTATTCATTACACAAATGCAGCCTGTATTTTCTTTATAATTTTTTCAGAATAATAAAGTTTGCCAGCTGTACCTATTATTGTGTTAATATACAGAAAGTTAGCACAAGACAAGGTTATTTATTATGCGTACAATTACAATCACACAACAATCGGACTAATATCAAACCAAAGAGTAGCCTTGGTAGTAGCTACTTACTGATGTAAGGTTTCTACTGTTAGTTAAGCCTGGTAAATGAGCATTACAAATTGTGGTTATATGGATCTGTTCTGTAAAAAAATTGTACTATGATAAAATATATGTACTATAAAAAAATTAAAATATATAAATACATATACTTCAATTCAAAATTTTAGTTCTTTTTAAGATAATGTTTAGTTCGTCTATAGTGCAGGTGTGAATATTTTATCATTACGTTGTAATTATTTAACTGTAGGGTAATAAGAAACAAAATATTTGTTATTAGCCAGGGCAAAGAATAGAAAAAAGCCAAAGATTTTTCAATTTTTTTTTTGTACGTACAATCAAAATAACAATTATAAAATACATACACATAACTAAACGATACACTTAATATACTGTTTTACTTAACTGTTTGAGTTTTTCTCTAAAAATCAAGGTTAAATAAAAATATAGGCTAATCTAATAATTATTCTATATCTTTACCTACTTATGGAGAAATTAAATGGAATTAGTATATTAAATCAAGTTTGAACATAATATTTTTAAGATGGAAGTTTTTTTGTATTATAAATATTCAATCAATATTAACTGATGCTCTATTTAAAATTTGACGTTCGATGTTCTATTACGATATTGACAGTGAATATCAGGGAAGCCAGAGAAAGTATTAATTACCGTTGCGAAGCGATTAAATTATTGACACGGGCACGCAATATGAATCACGTTGAAGCTTTCATCTCCACAATAACGTCAGGTTCGTAATGAAAATATCATTATAAAATACTCATTGTCTCAGTAAATTTAATATTTATATTTTTCCATATGTAACTTGGGACTATTATATTCAGATTCAGGATTCAGCTTCGGCAGTCCGAATATTTAGGTCCCCAGTTACATATCCGTATCGTTTTTTCGTTTACCGATATTATGGATGCATAAAAAAGTTTTTGCAAAATTGTAGATAGTTCTAAAAACTTATATGTTATGTGTCAACATATAACAACAATGTTATCAAATGAAAGTATATACAAAAAAAAGATGTTTCATAATCGAACAAATTTGATAAACGTTCGTCAGTCATAAAGAAATACAATGTTATGTTTGATTGTAATGGCACTGAGTTATCGAAGTGTTATCGATGCGATTACACCGCAATCGATACAAAATGTTACAGGCAAGCAGACAAATTTGCGGTTAGAAAACGATACTTACTTTTATATTAGAAAGAAACGGTGAAACGTAGAAAATTGAACTTTTGTGTTATTTTCACTTGTGATAATGGTACTATCTAAAGTAATAGCACACAATAGGCAAACTACGTGATGTTACGTTCCATTTATCCTGGGGAGCACATGGCCAGCAGTCAATACAGAACAATCAGAACAATCCAAAATCAATTTACGTTTGAATACACTTATCCACCATAAAAAAACGAGAATATATTATTTCTAGTTTCTTTACAATAAAGACAAATTCTATTTTATTCTAAACCAAGATGACACTGTAAAAACCAACAGCATACAAAGGTGTTAGAATTTAAAAAAACTAGCACAAATAAAACAATTAATGAGAAACATTATGAGTTATATAGTAAATAATAGCATTTTAAGGTTCTGCAGCGCGAGAGATGGCTTACAATGGTTAAGGTTTTGTGGCCTGTTCAATATTATTCTTATCAAAGTCATAGGAAGCAAGCTACATTCAAAACCCATTAGATTAGAAGTTGCGTAAAATGAGCATTACGTTTTAATGGAAAATTTTTGATTCTCATAAAGTCACTGTTACCGATGTAACACTAAATTACTTAGTTGATGCAATTGAAATAAGCTTAAAAAGTGATTGGACTAGAAAGAGAAAATGACGTAAGTAGGTACCTAGAGTGGATCATGGCATGGTAAGTAATGAGGGCGGGCGGTGACAATTAACATTGGAACTGATGCATAAAAATAATTACTTGTTCAATACCTACATAAGATACGTTGACATTTGGTATATATTTTTTCAATTTTTATAATTTATTAATTACCATAAAGGATATTGATTTTTGACTACGAACTTTGAGGAGCTCGTTGACGCAGTGATTCGAACGGTCTGGTTTCGATATCTAAAACAAAGCAACTTAAGGTATTGTTGGTCCCTGGATGGATCAATTAAATTTTTATCTTAAGCTCTTCCGTACTTCGGAAGGCACATCAAGCCGTTAGTCTCGGTTGTTACGACAACCGCTTTCACCCACTAAGCCGCATTGGGTCAGCGTGGTGGCCCATGTCTTCATTTGTTTCTCCCGTGTTGGAAGGACTGAGCTCCCGGTAGTAGGATATATATAGTAGATGAGTTGATGATGACTTTGATTTCCGGAATAATATTATTAAAATTGCAGACACCTAAATTATATTGATGATAGTAATACGTTATCCAAATTTTTTGTCGCACGTTTAATGTGTATAAATTTGTATAGTATTGTTATTTAAATTTAAATATAATTGAAAAATTAAATAAGCTAATTTAGTTTCCTAGTATGTTGCATCTTGTAGATAATGTTAACATGAATAATTATGATTCCTTTATAGCTTACCCCATACTGTTTTGGCCTTTGGCCTCACTTAACATTAGCAATTAACATTACGTTTACACCTTACACGCACCATTTCTTTTGCTTTCTTTTTTATAAAAGTCACTTTTTTCATCGTTGATTATTTCCAAGTCACTGTTGAAATTCTGCATTTGTTTTTAAATTTGATGTTAACCCTGAAGGTCACGAGGCAACGAAGGTTTCGCAATACAAAAGTGAACTGCCTGACAAACCCACCTCCTACCTCACAACATAGGTTTTGCCACCAGCACGCGATCGTTTATCTAGACAATTTATGCCGAGTAATTGAAAATTGATAAAATAATAGATATACGCGCCAATTAAAACGAATGTACACTGTCAAGGACGCATACTTACTAGAGAAAGTATTATTTTTGAAGAAACAAACCTAATACTTTATTGTGTGTACATCAATAATTAAATAATAAAATAAAGAACATTTTATTATTAAGCGCAGCAAAACAACTAAGATCAATCAACTAGGAATTATTAAGTGATTAAAAAATATTTTAAATGCTCAAAATTAAAACTATGAACCTTCCTTTGATTACGGTATTAATTGGTGCTTGGTCGGTTGTTCAATCAGTCAAAACCGGGTCGGTGATTTTAATGCAATATTTATTCAAAAAGTTAGAGAATTTTTTTAAGAACTTGAAGTACAACAATTTCATAGGTACTTACTTATACCATTTGCATGCAATATACAGTCAATGTTGGTTCCAAAATAACTGTGCATAATAGTGGTATAGGGGAGCGCTCACGCAATCACTAACCTGCCCCTGGTACCCTGGTACCGACGGCAGCTAAGCTTAACATGCGACTTTTGGAGTCATAAACATATTTTATCTTTATACCATAACCTCAATTTTTAAAAGATAATATTAAGCGTTTATCGAAGGTTTTGTATTTTTACAACAATAATCCTTGCTTTTCACTGATCTAACTATATTGTTCAGAGGTAAATAAATTATAATTATAAATATCAATTGCTCTTGCGTTTTCAACAGTACGTAAAATTTTGTCTCACGTTATGCTGGTAATGTTAACTTTGTACAGGTGGAAGCGTGAGAGTAAATTAACACAAAATGAGCCTTTACCGCGCGTAAATAAAATTGTGTCAGCTACTTGCCCCACATCGCATTGTATCAGCGTGGGATCAATATATACGTTTTTCATCAGTAAAGTAGTGTTGGCAAAATAGAAAAATTTTGAACAATAGTAGTTTCATTATTATATAGTTTTCTTTACTGAACAGCATGTAACCTATAATGTTAATTACTTATTGGTTTGTGAGTACCAACTTCACTTCTTCTGTGCAATGACAGAACATGTACAACACAGGACGCCACATCACAATTATCAAGAATAAATTTCAATTATACATATCAGTAGCTTTACTAGGTTTATCGGAGTCAGTCTACTAGTAGCTTAGATTATTCTAGTCTTTTAAAGAAAATATATTGTACAGTAAAAGAGTTTAGTCTTAGCTTTTAATGTGATCGTAATAGAAACAAGCATTGCACCACAAAGTAAAATATGAGGTGAGGAATTGTTAATCTTAACATGAGATTATTAGTATGGAAACATTATCTTTTCTAAATTAGATCAGCGCACTGTGTGCGCCACCGAGTGTTTTAGTGTATAAGTATATTCTATGATCTAGGGACTTCTTGTTCTAACCTGGTGAATTGCTCGCGCAGACCCCAGATTACCCCCCTGGAAGGGCAATGGAGTTACCAGGGAGTTTTAGTGGGTATCAGTGCCGCTCTATTGAGGTACTGAGTGAGCCCCACACACGCCCGTCGCTTAGCCAGTGGCGGGTAGGTCCGTAAATGGATTCCTCCTCGTAAAAAAATGGACTTCTTGTTCTGCATCTAGCGCATGTGTGGGCTATAGCCACGAATATTCATTAAGTGTTAATTACTCATATTTAAAGTGTTTTGCAAAGAATTACTTTCAACCTGTTGAACACAATCTAGATAGAATTTTTGTTAAATTGTCTAAGCCTGTATTATCGTGTATTATCTCATCCAATTAAGCTGAATTACAAACTAATTCTAGAAAGACATATCAGTTGATAATTATAATCTCATAATTTTACCAACAGGCAAGCTGGCCCAATACAGCCAATGTCTTCAGTATGCACTGTACTCTAATGATTTAGTTACCTACGTGTTTATTGATACTTGATTTAGCAATGGGCCAATCTCTTCATAAGTTTCTCCCTGTTTATGATATTTATAACCCAATCATTAGCAAATATACTATCAAGAACTTTTATTTATAATTTTTCTATGGTAGGTAGGTATAGGTTTTGGCTTAAAAATTAACAAAACTTTTTACAAGCTAAGCTAGTATAATAAATACATCATCTAATAATATCAATCTTTTAAGTAGTTCAATACTCATGGCAAAATTTTATTTGATAATGGTTTTATATTAATATTATTGTAATAAAGAAAAAAATCCATATTCTATAAAATACCATTAAATTGATTTAACCCTACAATGTAAGCCCGAATAAGAAATAAGATATTATTTTGTATGCTTACAATAACAAATCAACTGATGCAAGGGCAGTGATTGACGGGCAAGAAACAAAATAAAATAATAATATGTATCCTTCAATCATGTTAAGTGTTATTTTGTTACACCTTTAGATAAAATAGCAAATAAAAGTTCACAGATATGACACTAACCCAAAGTACATATGAGTATGCAATTATTTCAAAAACTTAATCAATAGCCGAATTAAAGTAGATAATGGTTTAACTCACCACATTGTTATAGTTGAAGGTTGATGCACCTGGTGCAAAGTACTCCCTATTTATCTTCTCTCCCATTGTATCGTCGCAGTCTCACTACTGCTATTTAGTGACACCGGACAATTTAAACTTAGTCATTTTATTTTATTTATAATCACGATTAAAGTCATTTAATTTACGCGAAAAGTACAACGGCATTTGAAATTGTCTGAAGTAGCATTGTGGTTAAATTATTTTGTAGTTTCGGCACAGTTAACATTTATATACACTTGCATAGGGTTTAAGGATACATTAGAGTATTAAAAATTAAGATCAACACAAATATGATTCCAGAACTAGGAAATCTTGATTTTTACTTGACAATTCACCTTGACACAATTATTAATAATACGACTTGTGTCAAGCAGTGGAAGCCATTTTGGTTCATCATAGTTTTTTTTTGTACAATTACAGGGAAAGCAAAAGAAACTCAATCCTTCACAGCCATGTCTTATGTAGTTATTTCATTTTTATGGCTCCAGAATACTGATGTAACCTTTTACTCTATGGAGATTTTGACCACTAACCGGCACCACCATTTTGTTAATTATACACAATATTTTTTTTTAATATGATAATAATGTAATGCAATGTTAACGACTACGATGAAATGATAGGAAAATGGAACGTTTTATTAATTGTTACGATAAAAATACACAAATATGAAAATGAAATGATGCGATAATGAAAAAATTAATAAATGGAAATAAAACCCTGAACAATTTCACGTAAGTCACTTATCAATGCTAAATGATGTATTCCATGTATTGCACGATGCTAAAAAGAACCGTTATATCATGAAATATATGGAATACATCATTTAGCATTGATAAGTGACTTACTTAAGATTTTCTAGTGTTTCATTTCCATTAATTAATTTGTAGGTTAAATTTGTTTATTCAACATCATCGTATTATTTCATTCCTATTTGCTTATCATTTCTTCGTAATCATTAACATATTCCATTTTAGTATCATTTTATCATAATCGCTTATATTACATTCCATTTTACATTCCTTTGGGCAAAAGGATACGTTATACCGGTATCCCGGAGTTTTAAATAAAGAATTAAATATGCCGAAAGAAATAATTACAACAAAGGTTCAGTTTCCTTTGCTTTCCCTTTAATAAGGAGATCTAAATAAAATAATACTAATTTTTTTTTAACTTTATACATCTTCTGATACTCTTTCTAATCTGTGCTATCAAATTAAAGGGTTGATTAAAAGCCGGATTTATTTAAATTAAATGCTATATGTTTTCCTTCCTTATTGTTATATATTATATTGTACTAAACCAATATGCATAACATGGATTCTGATAGTGAGGATGATCTTCCTTCAGGCTGGAATGAGAAATCTACTGAAGATGGAAATGTTTACTATGTTAAGTAAGTGTAACAACCTTAAACATGTACGTAACTTAATAATTGACATCTCGTTTTGAATGTATATTCCGATTACAGTAGCTGTACTAACAAAATTCAATGGACACATCCAAGAACAGGCAGTAAAAAGGTCATACCTAAAGAGTTACCTTTTGGTTGGTCACAAACCATTGATGAAAAAGGTGAACCCCTCTATGTTCATACGGAAACTGGCAATAAGACTGAAATTGACCCTAGATTAGCATTTGCGAAAGAAGAAAAGAAGCATGTACATGATTTTCGACAAAGATTCGATGGGTCTACAACAGCTTATCAGGTATTTCACATTGGAACATATGGCACAAAATTATTGTAATTTATTGAAGCATTGTGTAATAATTAGAGCCTTTGTTGGACAATAAGATACCTAAACAGGACCTCAGAATGCTGAAAAAAACTGAATTTTATTTATCAAAATTTATTAAATTTATCAGACTGTAATCTTTAAAATTAATTTTCATTCTGCATGTAAATATTGGATGCCTGTAGACAGACAGTTGGTATATATAGCTAGAAATTATATGGTTTAGTTTTTAAATGGCATAATATGTTATTTATAAAAGGATGTATATATTTCTTATATCTTTTATTCTGCAGGTTATGCTGTCTATTATGTGTTTAATTTATGTAGAAAGTTAAGCTCAGTTAGAATCTTAATTTAAATTTATCAATACAATACAATAAATAAATACAAAAAGGGGTTTATAAGCCCTGTAATATCTTAAATTAAAGTAAGTTACCAAAGTTCTAAATTCGTAGTTATAATTTTAAAAATTCATTTGGCATCCACAATGTTGTTTTTTTTACAAACTACATTATGTCAAACTACATATCCAAAATTTCAGGTACTACATGGAGTAGATTTGTCAGGCAAATATGCATTAATAACTGGATCAAATGCAGGCATTGGCTATGAAACTGCGAAGTCGTTGGCTAGACATGGTTGCAAAATACTTTTTGCTAACCGTAACATGGAATCAACACAGAAAGCCATCAAAGATATTGTCAAAGAAACAAATGCTGATGAAGAGAATTTGAAAGCAGTTCATCTGGATTTAGCATCATTACAAAGTGTAAAAAAGTGTGCTCAAGCTGTAAAAACTTTATTTTTTGAGTAAGAAATGTTTTAAATTTTAATTTTTAAGATATATCTTCTAAATTCTGGATGAGTGGTTAAAATTAGCATGCCCAGGGGCTTCAGGTTCGAGTCCTTGCCGGGGCACATGTGTTATAATAATGTGTAATAATTGTTTGTTCATATATAATGGGGTATTTACCCTGTTTTACAGTATGTCATTTTATCTCGGTTTAAAATGAAGTCAAACAAGCAATATACCAAGAAAATTTTATATACATCTTTATACATAATTATTGTTTTATTTAATGACATTGCCATACAACAAGGGTCCATTATGATTTTATTTACTTTATGGATGCTTGCAGACTTCCTAATTTCACATATGGATGTCAAACATGGTCATTAACTAAATTAACCTAACTAAGTCAAAAGAAAAGTAGGAATGTCCAGATTACATTGGAAAGATGACTTAGAGGCAGTGCCAGGGAAGAACTGAATTAATATTAAAATGAAGGTCATCAATCACCCACTAAGGGATCTAATTTTTTCAAATGTAAAAAACGAAAATAAAGTATTAATTATTATTATTAATGACTTTAATAAAAATGTATAATAAATAGTTTAAGTAAAAAAAATTGGAAAGAAGTAATATTTATTATGTAATATTTACTGTTAGAACATCTGCACCAAAACAAAGTCCACTTCTATTCTATATGATTATTCAAAATAAATTTTAATATTTAGTACTAAACAATTTATCATAAATATTAATATTACATATTTCAGTCACCTGGATATTCTTATATTGAATGCTGGAGTTTTTGGCCTTCCATACACTCTAACTGAAGACCACCTAGAGACAACATTCCAAGTGAACCACCTTAGCCACATGTATTTGGCGTTAATACTGGAACCTTTATTAGGCAAGCGGTCTAGAGTTGTGTTTGTGTCATCTGAATCACATAGGTAATTAATCCATCTATATTATAAACAACCAAAAATGAATTGATGTTTAGTACCGAAAATCGCGTAAATTATTTCTACACAAAACTGACATTTTCTTCCATCGTCACTTCAGATTTCTTCCATAGATGGCTTTTTGGCGAAATAACGTAGTGTTCAGTTAATTTGTAATTAATCATTAATATCTGTTACAAAGATTTAGTGAATTTAAATGCACTTCGTAATAATTTATCTGCTAGAAAGGTTATTTTCACAATTTGTTACAAAGTTCACTCGTACATTAAGTAATAATAAAGAAAAATAACATTATGCTTAAATAATAATGCAAAACTTTATTAAATGTTTTTTTATAATTTTCGACATGTTTTTTGTACAGTGTTATATATAACAGTGTTATAATAACAACAGTTATTGGAAGCAATTCCATTCCTTGAAGTCAGTTACAAGATACAAATACAGACCAACCATAATGTTTTATTGCAGGTTTGCAAGCTTAAAAAATGTATTTTCACAACAATCTTTATCAATGAGCAAAGATGAATATACTTCTATGATGGCATATAATAATTCAAAATTCTTTAATGTGGTTACAGCAAAGGTATATTTTGAATTTCTAAAACTTCAAATAAGCATTCCACAAAACTTTACCTCATGTCAGATATCCCATCTTAAGGACGTTTTCAGTTTTTATTTAGTGAGCATTTTATCTTATCATGGGGCCATAGCAGGGTTAAGCTTATCTATTTTTTATGGTGCACTTGGACTCATCAGAATGTTTTGTTCCTCCCCAGTCGTTTACTCTTCCTGTATCCTAAATATAAATAGCCAAGGCATAAGCCTCACTTTATCTTTGCAGAAAGTCTGTAGAACTCCAGCTTAGGATAAGCCGAGTGTAATGGTTCCTGCCAGAGCATTGACATAAATAGGTGTTCAATTGATTCTTGTAATTTCCACCACTCGCCCGACAAATTTTGTCGAGGAGAGTATATCTTTTTTCAATAATTGTTTCGACAGACACTAAACTCACTGAGATATTACAATTTGAATAGCACCATGTTTTGACTTGCTCATTATCTTTTTATTTTTGTTCAATAATTTTGATATTATTTTTTCCAGATACTTAGCGAAGAATGGAAAAGCAAAGGAATTTACGTGAACTCTCTTCATCCCGGCAATATGGTGTACACTAACTTGAGTAATTCTTGGTGGTTGTTCCGGCTGGCTTTTTTCTTGGTCCGACCATTTACTAAATCTTTGGTAAGTATCAAAATTATTATATATATTACGTTTCATAGTTAAATAATTATAAATATCACATGATGTCTTTTTTTAATATTTTACAGTCAAGTAATATCATATTAGATCGGGAAAAAAGTCTTTTCGCCTATATTGTATAAACTTGTAATAAAATAGTATGTATAAATTTGTAATAAAATATCTTTGGCTGTAATAATTGTATCTGGCTGGTTTTCATGACTTTAAAATTTAAAAAAAAGAATCAAAATAGGAAAATTATGTTTCCCACTATTTTTCATTTTTTGTTACGGATAAAATGGACGCTATATTGGAAAAAGTGGAGCAGTAACGACATAGCTGAAGAATTGGCAATTGACCACAAAACTGTTTTGACCCATTTGTGAAAAAGCTGGGTATACTTCTTTCATAACGATAATGATATACTACATATATCTTTAGCCACTCAGCAAAATCTTCAGATTTCCACTTTTTTCGGTCTCTTCAGAATTCTGTGTCAGGTTAACATCAAGAGAGAATTTTCAAAACTACTTGTTGCTTTTTTTTTGATCAGCAGTCTCAAAATATCTACAACAGCAGGATCATATCTCCTACAAGATGTCAGAAAGTCTACGAACAAAATGGCATATATACTGTAGACAAATGAAAATTAACTTGAATGTCTTGAATTTTCTTATAAAAACCGAAGAAACTTTTTCCCCCACCCTATTATTATGTGTTTATGATTGAAGAAGTTTGACTTATTTAATGATAGCTGTCAATTTTTGGCAGCTCGTAGCTAATCGATATTATGATGGTACAATTAAAGGGTATTATTTACCCTACTATTTTTAAGGTCTTATTGTATTTGTATTTTCGTACTATAAATCATAAAATTAATATGAAATCATGAATTTTGAAGTTTGAACTGTATATAAGTAGTCTGATTAAATCTTCTTCCAAGTAATTCAACATTTGCCCTTCTATAATAGATTGTATGAGCATAATTATAAGGTTTCTTATTGCAGCAACAAGCAGCGGCTACGAGCGTGTACGTCGCGACGGACTCCGATCTGGAAGGCGTAACTGGTCTGTATTTCAATAACTGTTTTTACTGTGAATCGTCTATACTAGCCAGAGACAAGGAAATTGCAACAGAAGTATTCTCTATGTCCCTTAAAATGATTGAAGAACGAATGGGCACAGATAATATGCAGAAATACATAGACAAGTATGTGGCAAAGAAAAAGTGAAAGTTCTTCATACTTTAATAAATTGTTACGGAAAATCTTTAACGTTATGTAAAAATATGATTGAAGCAGCGCCTCTTTATGTGAAATAAATTAAACGGATTGTACGATTAAGCACAATAAAATACGAGAGTATTATATTATTCTTCTTTAAATATATTAGCTATTCTTATTGTTTTTATTTAATTACTGTAGGTATATTTGTTTTGTGTATTGTATATATTACAACTAATTGTATATATTTTTTATGTTATATTTCTAAAGAAAAGTTAAATAAAACAACATTATTTTTACAAAAGTACTTGAACATTTTATTCAATTAATGTTAGCCACTTTTATTTGGTAATATTTTACTTAGTAATTTACATAGTTCACAGCCTAATAGCAGGATTAAGCTTATCTGCTTATTATTAAACAGCTTTCTAACGATAAGACTAATTAAAATTAACAGTTGTTCATTTGTTCTTGACTTTTGATAAGTCTTGGAAAACAGAGTCAAGTGATCATTTAATTTATATGATGGCTTAAATCTTATATAAAGTCCGAATAAATTAATAATTTACAACCGTGATACAATTTGTTCTTTCTTCTTAAACGGTCCTGTTTGTGATCTGGGTAAAAGTAATGATAAACTACTGCTCACTGAAACAATAATTATAATATAATTATGATTCCAAATAGCGTCGAAAAAAATAATTTTAATTTGATATGTATTAAGAAATCTTAGCTAAGCATGTCTCAGTCAAATTAATGAATATTCATTCATAATTAGACGATGACCAACCGCTTTTAACCATCTCTGTGGTCTAGTGGCTGAGACCACCTTCTTCAGATCTGGAGGTCCGGGGTTGACAATAATGTTTATACCATTGCTGTTTTGGCAATTGGAGGCAAGATAGTCAGTTCCTCTGATGGAGGAATCCGGATGTAGTTCGCTTCCATCTTCTCACCTACCATGAGCTGAGATGAAGACTAAGAGGTGCACCGTTAAAAAATATCATATTCACACAGTGCAAGTTAAGTTTTGTTTTGCAAATACATATTAAAAGGCTTAAATGTCTCAGATGTATGTGTATTTTCCGTTTGAAGGTTTAAGTGAATTAATTGTTCAAACTCGTAATAATTACCCATTCTTCAGATTTTACATGGGAATAAAATGTTAGTAATCGTTTTCTGCAAAACTGGTAGTGTTGCGTTGAAGCTGTGTTAAAATATTATAACTTACGTAAAAACAATCCTCCAAACATATAAAACATCCCTTCGCAGGCTACGTTTATCATAGCTCCAGCAACATTAGCCCCAACTATAGATCCGGTTCTGCCTATCATCATGGAGAGACTCACAGCCATGCCTCTGCAAACGAACAGAACGGTTAATGTTTACTGTAAAACGTTATCGTTGCTAGGGACAACGAACTCTATTTATGCATGTATCTCTGATATGATCTATACATAAAAACTTATCCCTTCATTCTGCAACTTTTAAAACAACAAAGTGGACAAATATTAATTATAAAAAGTAATAGACTGAGTCAAGGGTCGCAAAAGTTACAAAAATGTACCTAACGTTTTACGTTGTATAAGAATCCATTAGTTACTGCGGTCCGTTAAGATGACATTTGATTGCATTAGTTACTGCGGGCCATTAGGATGACATTTAATGTCACTGGTTACTATGTCCGTTAGATGACAATTGATGTCATCTAATAGGGAATGTTAGCAAATTATATATAAATTCGTGTGGTATAACCATTGGGTTTTACCACACGAATTTATATTGGGTTTCGATGATCATTAATTTTAATTTGAGTTTAATACTACTATAATAACCTTACACAATATTTTAAAACCGACAGACCGTCCGATTAGCTGTGGTTAATGATTGCTATTACAAATTATTATGCAATTACAAATATCCACGTAACTTGCAACAATATCCTGATTAAACTATCTACACCTTCATAAAAAAATTATTTTGTCGCTCTTACTTTGACTGATTCTCAAAAAAGTTACATTGTAAAGACTGTTTTAAATGAATGATAAGATTAAAGTATACAAAAAAAGATAAAGGCCAGATTCGCAAGTTGCCGGTTAAGTGTTATGTATAGTACAATTTAAGACGTCAATTTAACTAGGAATCAAAATAACATTTACATAATTTTGGACTCAGACGAATACAGACAACGAATCAAGTAAACTGAGAGACTACACGAGACTAATCGGCAACCAAAGAAATCGCATCTGAATAATATGTAAACACTTACCTCAAATTAGTGGGAAATATTTCGACACTGTAAGCATTTACAGGTCCTAATGCCAACCCGCCTAATGGTAAGGCAGAAAGTAGTATTGCAAACACGATCGGTTGAGTGATCACGTTGATCAACACGCAAAACAGTCCAATAATAAGAAATATTAGAATCAGCAGTATCTTCTTTCCAATCAACTTGACCGATGTACTAACAATCAGTGCAATGACTGCGCAGACAATGGAAGCTATTGAGTTGATGGAGAACGTTATAGAGTCTATTGTGTCGTCACATATTACGTCTAGTTTAGTCTGAAAAGCAAATATTCTATTTTTAGGTGAGATCAATCCAGATATTTTCATCTACAAGACAACATATTAAGCCAATTATTATTTAAATAAAATTGAAAAAAATATATCTGAAAGTGTCGTGCTCGATATCTTTAAGTACGTATAATCCAGTCTTTTTCATATTGAGCAATAACACTCCCTCGTGGGTGCTGCTGGCGTGATCTCCAGAGCCCACCCGCGATTAAAGGCCATAGTAGAAATAAGGTGCTGTGACTTTGTAGGTCAACGTCCAGTGATGCCGTTTTAGAATCTAAGTCTGGTTATTTTTGTATGTAAATATGAAGTTTTAAACAGTGGCCCCATAAAAGAAATTAGCAGAGATTGCAAATAATAAAATCTAACGAATAGTCTATGATAAAATTGTGTCTTTATCGTTTTACAGTCTTACTTTAAAATCACAGCTGATAACGATTAATACAAAAAATTGTAGTTTATACGTTAGAATTTGGTTGACATATTTTATTATTATATTATTACATTATTTGAACACTGTTTGGTTGACATACTTTATACAAACGCCCAAGAAGTAAAATTCCTATCATACCAGTATAATTGATTACTTACGCTGTTTGCTCTCTGTCCCATGACTTCACATGCAGTCAACTGTCTTTCATCGGTTCCTCTGAGCACTCGATTTAATACATCTGGTACCCACATGTACAGACCGTTCAATCTGATGTTTTTATAAATTTATTGGTTAGTAAATAAAATAGATTTTAAAAGAATTTTTATAGTACAGTTAATTGGATAAGGCCAACTACACAAAAATGCGCTTTGGTGTGCCTGGGCGGTTGGTGAAAACGCCTGTTTTCACCAACCGCCCCAAAGACTTAGGGTGATACATCTTCTTCATATAAACAGAGATAAATAATTTTAAAATATGTATACTATCATTACAAACAAATAACTCGACCGACCCCGCCTGATAGAAAACAGTAGTCGATGTGCATATTCGTTCATAGCTAGTGCAGCATGTGACATATTGCTCTAGCCACCTCCACCTTGCCTGCCAAAAAGTGTGTTTGCACACCACGTTTAAAGAAGCGCATGTTATATGAAGGAGGGAATATGTATACCGGTAAGGAAAGCGGGAGAACCGGTACTGGTAATACTGGTTAGATATGCTATTGCTTGCTTTGGTTGATTAAAACGAGCGTATCTATGCCCAACGTTTCTCTCAGTAGTTATTCAAGTATGTTTATTTGTAATTTTATAGAATTTATGTTAAAAATCTCAGTAGTACTTGATTAGGGTAGGGGTTAAACTTACACGTTGAATACACTAAATAATAAAAATCCATTTAGTAACATCCACTTCAAATACGGCGGCGATAGCAGAGGTACAGTTTGAACTTTCAGGGATGTTATGAAGCTCAATTTCATGTTTTTACTTGCATCGGGCATTTTCAATGCTCTTATCTGTAAAAATAATGTACCTATATAGATATAATTCTATTATTGAGTATACTTATACTTCCTATATCAATTTCTTCAAATAGCTACAATTGTAATTTTACTAGAAACAACTTTGGAATACTACACTAAAGTACCTTACTAACTTGAAGTATAGTGAGCAATAATAATATAACGTTAAAAATCAGCTTCAGAACATAAGTGTGAAGTGATGCTGAACTGTTACGGTGCAACCGGGAGACATAAGTCTACACCTACCTAATAAATTGTCTTATCTATTTAATTTTAATACTGCTTTTTACTGTCTTATGTATATAATTATTACTTTTTTGTTATTAATATATTCGGCAAATATGCATTGCAGAGCTTATGTATTTAAAATACGTTATATTTTGAAATAAATCTGATAAAACCTAAATATTTACTTGTAGCAAACATTTACCCTTTTATTAAATTTAATAAATAAATAAGTTGCTTAACAAATGACATTGCTAGACACGTATATAGTTACAATTATTTGTAATGTTCGTTCGAAAGAAATTTTTAAAATTGAACGATACAGATAAAACATTAACTATATAATGCTTATTCAATGGTTATTAGTAAGGTCATAATAGCTCAACGGTTTTGTCGATGATTTTTTGATTTATATAGAGATAACTTACTGGAAAGTCTTCAGGTGATTTGCGCTGGTTCGCTGCGTACATAGTTCGCAAAATTTCCATAGCTTCGTCGTGTTTACCCTGGGACACAAGGTATTTCGGACTTTCCGGTCCGAAAGATAGCAATATTGCAGCGACTATGAAAATTAAGCTGTACAATATGCAAAGGAGCCGCCACGGTCTGAAGTAGTATGCTCCGAAATCTACTTTAAAGTCTTGTGGAAGAAGACCCCACGCCAGCACTAGGTGTAGAAACAAAATAATAAACTTTATTTATTCCAAAAGCCGATATTCCTCTAACCAGAATCTCCTACAGATTATTAAAAAATATATTTTAAGAGGCTGCTCCCTTAATACCATTCAGCTACCTAACGGTGCTAACTCCTAGAAAAACTCCGACTATCTATAGAACTATCGTTTAGCTTCAAAGTAAGCTTAAATAAAGGGTGGGCAGCTTACTCTTGGTATTAGTTTAAATAATATAGTTTCTTTCTGAAAAATAATTGTAAAAACTTACGTGGTACTAACGCTGAGCCAAGTATCTGCATGGAGTTGGTCACAGAAAGGGTGAGATCACGATATTGATGGGGGATTATCTCACCGATGTACGTGTAGGGCACCGCCGCTGGGCAGGCTATGCTGACGATTATATCACTTATATTTAGACTGGAGATTCATCAATAAAAAACAGACCCTAAGAAATACAATTTGAAGAAAGCAATCGGGTGAACTTCTTTGATTTATTAATAGGTATTTAACAATACAACTAAACTAATTCTATATAAAACTTATATCTTTAACCTTATTTGATTTACAGATAAATGGTACAAGTAAGAACCAATAATTATCTTCTACAACTTTGGTCAGGTTAGGTATGGCGACGAGGTAGAATTTGAATATATTATTCACACTTGATAATATAACGTATAAATCGTATAGTGGTTTAATTACGAAAAAAAGCATCTTTCGCTATGGTTAGCCCGTGGATGGGTCAATCAAATTGTTAAGCTCTTCCATGCTTCGGAAGGCACTTTAAATAAGTTGCTCCCGTTTTTTACAGCAACCGCTTTCACCCACCAACCTGCATTGGGCTAGCGTGATAGTGTTATAGCCCAAAACTTTTATTTGTTTGTGCCCAGCCGTGGGAAATATATAGGGTATAGATGGTTCTAGTAGGTAGGTACGAAGCAAACAATAAAAAGTAACGTGTTTTTTTTGGAAAAGTCTACGCTAATAACAATAATTCTACACGATAGTCTTATTATGTCAAGATGGTGCCCCCTACCTAATAAACTACTATCTTTAGTATTCTTATCTTGTATATCCCATTAATAAAATTTATAACGGTAATAAAATAAAATAAGTTTAATGGTTTATGATAAGATAAAATTACCGCAGTAATAAAGAACATTTAAGTAGGTATAAAGATTGTAAAGAATAATTTTAAGAAAACTGTTGATGCTCGCTGCACTACACTTATTTCTGGGCTGAAACCTAATAAAAGGAAAGGCCGAACGCACATCACCTTTTTCCAGCCATTATTATTCGTAATAAGTATAATAGTGACATACCAAAGCGAAGCTAGTAACTTGCATGCGGTAAAACTGATAAGCTCCGGCATGAAGCCCGCGAGCAAGCCCAAGGTCCCCGCGGCGACGGCACTGGTGATCACTATGGGCTTCCTACCCCGTGTATCTACCAAGTATCCCCACGGAAATGACGTGAGGACGATACCTGAAAGCAAATACTATTTAAATAGTGTATTGTACCTGCGGCGCTAATGTCGAGCTTCGATGTTTCAAAAGGAAGATGCAAGCTGTTAATTCTATGGTGGTCGGGAAGCAGCCTTGCGATGAAGTTAATTTAATATTTAATTCCCAAGTGTGAGATGATGGTTTGCATATAGTACAAAGTTGTTATATATGGAGGAGCTTCCTAGCGTCCTGGAAATTTGAAATCTGTTCTCAGTCTTGTTGTAACTTACTGTAACCGATTTCAACAATCATTCTTCGTTGGTAGCAACAGCAGCAGTATTGTGGTCCAAATAACTCTCGTGAAAAACCCCATGTAGCAAGCCAGGAAATCCTGAGCCTGGCCTTGAGCACACGGCTTCCACTTTGTACTTATAGGCTGTTAGGCAATGAAGCAGTTTAGTTTTGATAACTTGTCTAAAAACCATTTCTTTTGAAATTCTATTCAAATCATTCTTTGTTTGAAATAATTAAATGTTTCAAACAAGGTTGACAGTTTGCTAATAACCCATGATTGTTCCATTGTATTCTAGTTTACTAACAGCCCTTGACAAAGAACTTTCAAAGATTAATTATATTGTTAATTAATCTTTCTTGTAAATTACATTTAATTGGTATTAATGAAACGAATCTTGATAGTGTTTCATTTATTAAAGTGAGATATAGAAACTTCTATATTTAAATAACTAAGGGAGTATATTTATTGCACACTATTGATTAATTTTTACTTATAAACACATAGGAAAAAATGTTATTAACAAGCCGCGGGTCACAATGAATAAAGAAATTAAATATTTTAATTTTAAGGACCATAAAAATAAATTAAAATGAAAGTAAATTTATGGCTTAGAATAAAGCATATTCTATCATTTATCTGCCTTTCGTGTAATAGGTGTTATATTTACTATTTGTTTCTGTGCAAGAAGTATTAGTACTTATTGTGAACTTATTTCCATTAAATTTAATAGTCAGGTGAACACACTTTAGTTTTTGGCAACAACATGAGCTCTATCACTTTCATAATAGAGTTCGTCGTTTAGCAAAATTAGCAGTCTCCCATAAAATAAATGAACGAAAGGAAAATTGTGGTGGAATATTTCTGGTCTAAATAAAGTATTGATAATATTGTATTCTGACATTTTGTATTATGTTTTTAAAATTTCAATGTTTGAGCCATTGTCATTACAAAAATGACAAGGGTAAAGTACAATTACTACATAGGTTATTATACACTGTTTTCTTCAAGAAAATTTACTTATCTTGTTTTGTCCCTCATATCTATGCATAGTTAATGGTCTGGCATTCTGTAGATTACCATCATTAATACAAAACCGGGCAGTCCGTCAGAATAATAATACTTTCGATGATAAATCTTTATTATAACTATGTTCTAAGAATGATTTTAAGTTTCTTAATCGAATTTAAAATTAAAATTGTGTAAACCCGTCAAGGAAAAATATCCGATTCTTATCTAGACAATATATAAAATACCTAGATAATGTGTAATTATAATAAGATTTATTCACTCTTTGCTCTATATTTTCGGCATACACTTTTTCTAGGGATTCTATAGAACGACGGATTTTATAAAGTTATGATACATATACGAAAGTATAATATCTATCCAAAGTTTATTTACAAAAGAGAATGTTAATTTCACTGCGTTCACGCAGTTTACGTGGAAGCAGCTAGCTGTATTTATATTTTATTATGATGATTTAAAAGAACCTCTATATACGTATTTACGTAATTCACTAGTGTGTAACACAGGACTGAGATGCTTTTTTCTTGCGATTTCGAATTAAAGGTTCGCCCTAATTAAAATACATACTTATATAATAGGCCATTATTATCTAAATGTACTTAGAGAGTAATTTATCAAAGATTAATAACACTAATGTATGTACTCGTACTCATGCTGCTTATCTTGCAAAAACTAAGAGGAAGCCTTTTGCGGCGGCAACGTTATGACTTTGACTGCGATTTGGTGGGGAAACTGTTATCTTTGACGTGTGGTCTATAGTATCAGGTGTTCGTAAAGTGAAACGGCTATGCTCACCAATATACGGGACGGATGAAATGAAACCTCTTTGCGAGTCAGTCATGTCGAGGTCGCAACGACTGGCCGGTAGCACGTAGGAGTATCCTACTGGTTCAACGATGGCAGCAATCAGGAACAATGCCAAAACCAGGCAGTACCTCAGGTTGTAAAAGCCGAAACCTGTTCAGACATTTAATTTAATAAATAATTTGCCAAAAAGCGGTTTAATAACTTAGTAGTTTGTTGATCATTCACATACAAGCTACATATTTTTGCGTTCTTGTGAATTCTTGATAGTGATGAAGAATTATTGACTTAAAACTTTTTTGAATTTTTATTGTTTCAGCGGTATGTATATTTTTATATAATGTAAGTAACAATACCTACTTATTGTATTATAACGATGCATCGATGCGATATATGATACTTATCAGAGCTTCGGCTTTCTGTAAAATTGCATATGTTATGTAATACAATACGCTTCTAATTATCACGCTTATATAAACTTGCACTGTTTGTATGCGTCATAATTTGTAATCGATATGTGGACCACTTCTGAAAGTCCAATCTCGCTGAAATTTTGTATACATTTTTATGAAGACAATAAAATGTGTTCATGATACATAATTACACTGAAATAAAGTATAATTAAACAAATATATTTTTATATAGATGCCATAATCAAATATTGATGATAATCTTATTTCTTTGTTAAGAAATAATGTTGTTTTTATACAAGATTTGAAATTTATTGACCGTTACCATCGTGATGAGATTTAAATTTAATATAATAATAATGAATATATTCGATGCAATTTTGTATGCATTTTGTATTCAATGCTTCAATAATTAAACTCATAATTTTGTGAGTGTGTGCGTGAAATTTGCATTAATTATTTGTAATTGAAAATTTGAAAGCCATATTAAATGGTTTTAATATGCAAGGTACCATGGTAGATTACGCAATGATTTACTTAGGGTCACCGTTATTCGCAGATGGACAAGCCTATGAAGCACTGAGCCGTATAGATATAGACGGACTCGAAAAGGAATATTGCACGAAACTAACTGGAAGGTAACAATGAAGCGTTAGCAGAAATGGACAGACTAAGTTCCACACACACGACTAAGGGACTTTGATCGACTAGCGATATACCTATAACCTGTTGTTGAAGTAAAGTAACGTAAAGGACAATTTCTAGATGATACGTTATGAAAAAATGTTATTAGGGTGAAAGGGATATAATTATGGACAAGTGCACAGTCTATCGCTTATTTCTCACCAATAAATTAAATAGATGAGTAAATTTTAAGAAATCTGGTTTTTAATTTCTTAACAATGGGACATTGAACTTTGTATCAAAACATTTTGATGTAAATAAGATACTAAAACTACTGTAAGCGTGAGGTAGATCTGAAACAAAGGTTCAAAAGTACAAGAACTGCAAAAATATAAAGATTAAAAATAATTACTACAAAATGGTTCTTTATATTATTATCTAAACCTTTGGTAACCTTTTTCAAAGTAACCAAAGTACTCACAATAAGATCAGGCTTGCACTATTGAAAATCTGACTTCACAAAGGAAGGTAAAAAAACATTCAATTTAGACCTTATATGTATTATGAATAATAAAACATTTTTGGACTTCTTAAAACAACGATAGTTGTATTGTAATATATTTAAAATTTCAATAATAATATTTCTCACATTCACACCTATTTTATCGAATCCAAACTAAGTATCATTAAGGGCTTGTGTTATGGATACCAGATAACGGAATAATATGTTTATTGCTATCAGAAAACATTCATAAGCATACAAATATTCGTACTCATCATATAAATATCTGCTTCTATCGGCATTGGAACCCTGGACCTCTGGCTAAGTAGACAGTAAATAGACACTTATTTTCAATTCATTCATTCGCATTCATTGTTATCTTAATTTAATTCATTTTTTTGCTACTTTTTGCATATTGATTTCAGTCATTGTAGTGACGTGACTCTTAATGATGCTGAATTTGGGCTACATAATAGGTTAGTTTCATGTCTTATGACGTCACAATTTGCTGACTTTATTTTGACCGCATAGTAGAGCTGGGTTTTGTTGACGGATGCGTCATCAAGTAAGTTTCCTCCGTGCTAATGAAAGCCGTCGATAATCCATTGGCTCCGGTTGTTACGACAACCACTTTGGGTAAGCGTGGTAATGTTATAAGCTAAGCTCCTCATTATTTTTTCCCAAGGCGATGATGACCTTTATCAATGCTTTTAATATAAACAAATAAACAAGTTTATGCTATTTATAGGGTGGTATATAAAGGTTATCAAGTTTAAGTGCAATATACTTTGGCAGCAATAATCAGGTATTTCTTAAATTTATTTATAAATAAAAAAAACATTTCCATTGCATTATTATTAAAAAGATTCTGGTAAAAATAAAAGTAATGTATCAGTAATAGTTTTCACGAGTTTTTATAATTTATATTTACTTATTTACTATCTAATAAAATATAAAAAAAACGAATAAAAAATACTAAACTAAATAAAAAATCTACATATTATTGTCAGTTATATTTATACTGAAAATATTAATGCAAGGAAATTGTAACATCGTCATTGACACGTATTCTTAAGTATTAGAGCCCAGAATTAATTGATTACAAGATCCATTCAAATTACCTAAAAGGTAGCTGAACTCATTTATAAATAATAAATTAAATTAAATTTTACATACCAACCACCGAAAGTGCTTGTTCCAAATCAGCTTCATATTTTTCTTCACTGTTCACATTTTTAGATAACGTGTCTATTTTACTAACCATTTTGATAAAAAAAAATTAAATATCACAGATTTTTATTGTTATAATAAATAATTCTTGTTCAATAAATAATGTATCTTAAACCATACTTCACTGCAATTAAGAATAAGAATTAATTAATTAATTCTTGTTAAAGAACATTACTTTGTTCTTTGTTTTAATACTGCAAAAGTATCTTTTTCGTAATTTGGACGATACCAGCTCAGCCTTTATCAAGTTATACTAAATAATTGTGATAGGATAAAACTAATTGAGACCGGTCGTCGGTTGCTCATAAACGGTTCTGACTCACTGAAACGCGGTGAGTCGAATGGTGAACTTACGGCATATTACCTACTTGTTACTGTATCTTAAAAACATCACGATTAGTGGGCAAAGTAAGTTTAAGATTATTCTTTCAGAAATAAAGTCCAAAGTTTAGTTATTTTTAATATGAATGATTTTTTGTAATGAACTAAGCATTATCAATAGAATCTTAAAATCTTTAACAATATAGTGACGTTTAAATCCTTTTACAATTTTATTTCGATTTAAATATTTAGATCCAGACCCAAGATACTCGTCGTTTGTCCTCACATTCAATTGCATTGTGTATGTAAATATTGTAAATATATACAAAACATTATAAAGTATGTAAAGATAAACACGTCATTTACTTATTTCGTTTTTATATACATGTTGCACTACTTACTAAAGTTATTTCAATCAAGAGACATTGAGTGTGTTGGAACTAGTAGCAATAAAATAACTTTTTTCCTATGTTGTCTGTCAACATAACAATGCCTACTGGTTTACAGGACTGGTAGCATTATTTCATTTGCATCCATGTAGTTTAAGCTACAATTGTTATAAGTTAAAATATCTATTATTATCATTCTGAAATCACTATATTGTATAAATGAGTATTTCAGTCTTGGTCTCAGCAAAAAATGGTTCAGTTTTACGATAGGGTTCAAATATACGCGCTTAAATATTTTGTAATATTAAAAAATGTAGTGAATAATAAAAAAAACCTAATCTGAAGTAGCATACGAGTTAATTATAAGGCAATTAATGAATGTAATTAAAGCGAAGGACTCTCCGTATAGTTTGAGTGCGTCAATGATACCGAGCGATAGGATTTGGTTCTGTTGACTTTTCCGCTAACGTAAGCCATTTGTGTTGACTGATTATGTAGGAAATCGGATATTTGGTTCTGTATTTGATGTATTTGTATTTTTTTGATGAACTGTGATCATCATGCATGATTATGAAAATCGTTATTATTATTCGTATTTCAGGGTTATCAAGTTTTATAACACTGATTTGTCACTGCGACTGATAGATATGTTGTCTTGCCACCGCCAAAGATTAAAGAAGCTTCTTGATTTGGACACTTTCCATAAACTTTAGGATCTTCCAAACATCAAGGGTTGTCATTTCATTTGGGTCGAGTGCGTCTGTCTCCAGCTGAAGGCTTCGTTTGAATAAGTTTCTGTTTAGCTTACAGTAGCAGATGTACCCACTCAAAACTTTAAAATAATTAGAAATGGACCCTACTGTAGTAGCAATAAAGTTAGTTTACTTTTATAAATCTTTTTAAGGGAAACCCATTATTCTACTGAGTTGGCACTTCAACATCTTCGTAGTTTGCAATAACAAAAAAGTTTTGTAAAGTTCGTAATAACAATATTTAATTTATGAGTTAAGTTATAAGCATCATAAGACACTTCTAAGTTATATAATTTAAGGAACGATCTGATTATTAGGTATTAACACCTAAAGATGTTTTTATTTTGCAACTCTTTGAACTATATCACTAAACCCTTACATCGTCTAACTAGTGCCATGATACCAACAGTACGAATAGCGTGCACAGTAGCAGTTTGTGAAACTAAATATTGATTAGCCCCATTTACA
Organism: Acentria ephemerella; assembly: GCA_943193645.1. Lineage (NCBI taxonomy): Eukaryota > Metazoa > Arthropoda > Insecta > Lepidoptera > Crambidae > Acentria > Acentria ephemerella. Next base: position 9,834,572 of record OW971881.1, on the reverse strand, counting down.
TCAGCTACTTGAACAGCGTGACCTATCATTTTATATGATATCTTAGTATATAGTTCTTCAAATACAAAATAATAACAAAGACTTTTAAAACTTTTAATACATTCAATTGATTATAAAATCACCAATTTCCTATTACTCAATTACAAAATGAATTATAAAATTACGATTTCGTAATCACATAGAACAGATGATAATTGATGAATAGAACAACAGATGGCAAAATATGTAAAATATTAATCTTACCATGTTCACATACATTTTATCATATGTTCTATTTGCTTAAGAATTATCAATGAATCGTCTTATCGAGATAAGCAAAATAATGAAAGACGAAAAGCTAACAATAAGCAATCGAAAAATAAATATATAAAATGTTTGAAATACTATCGTTCTTTATTAATTTACCATATCTCGCATTACAGACATTTGTATGTTACAATCACTAGTGTCACACAACTAGTGATTGAAAATTAAAATTACCACGATGCCAAAACTTAGAAATACCTAAGTAGTACCCAAGCCAAGAAAAAATAACTATAAAAATATAGCTTTGCGTCATTAAGATGCATAGATAGACGACAGACGCACACGTGAGTGACAGCACTAGGTCACCGTTTGGATCCTAATTGGTACGAAGCCCTAATAGGAAAATTAACACCTAAAAAGTTTACAAGCTGATTTAAAAAAGATTTTTCAAATTACCCAAAATGGCATTTGTGCTATATTCATTTGGTTTATCGACATTCATTATTATGTGAACAATAAAAAACTAATAATAGTAAAACCAAACATTTGTATTAGGTTAACAGTAAAACACATTGTCATTTGGATACATTTATTGCAGTGAGAAACGTCAATATTATAATATTATGTTATTAATACTTGTTATACTACGAATAATAACAACAGAGGAGCTTCTGTCTTTTGGATATAATTTGACAACCGAGAGAGAGTTCAATTCGATGGAAACTCTAGTGTGAGTTTACAGTAGAAAGTACGCCTATTTTTTCCTACAGCCACATTTCTGATTAATCCCGATCATACGAATAGGTTTCATTTTAGCAATATTCTTTGATTTCTGTCGCACCATTATTTGTTGACTCACTAACATCTCAATTTCTTGTTTCAAATTTACTATCGCTTTTTGTAACGGAATTAAGTCTGTTTCATAAATTGAATTTAGAATGGTTGCCATGTCTACAGTAGTCCCAATTTTTTTAAAGGATTCCTTGGATAAACTTTTTTTGATCGCGAATTCTGACAAACTGGGTGGATCTAAAATGCCAACAAAAATATTATTTAATTGTCACCTTAGAATGTTTTGAATTAGGTAAATAACCAGTAGCAGAAATATTTGACAGTCATGTGCGTGAAGAAAATTATCGGCATCGAATAACCATCGATATCGATATATGTGTTTGCTCAATATACCATGCAGTGCAACAACAACGGTACAACAACGTGAGGCAAATTAGGGTACTTAGCAATGTGTTGGTAGTGGGCAAGAAGGCTTATGTGTTGGAAAGTAAGGAAAGGTAGAAAAGCAGAAAAGCCATTTCTAAAATATTCACATAGTGATTAACACATCCATTAGAAAATATGTCAAAAACAGACAAAGACTGAATAGCAAATAACTCATACAAGCGGTAGAATATAAGCTCGCCTCTTACTTAAGGTTAAGCTTACTTAAGGCTAAGTTTACATTGCACTTTAATTTCTCACTACACACAATCCTCTCTCACCTGAAAAATCTTTATTGGTGTTGAAATAGTCTTTTGGAAGTACCTAAAAGTTATAAGTCTACTGGATCTTTCTGCACCGAGACAAATGATAGCTATTGACAGCTATTCTGGACACCGAATAAAAGACATGGAAGGCACTTTATAAGTTAAAGTGCACCATCGCGTTAGGCATGGCCAAAGATACTTATAAGAGATTTCCGTAGTGCCACTTTTGTACTTGGAAATAATAATATTTTCTAAAACGCTTTTTGGAATTTTAGCATTTCTTTGGACATGAATAAAGTAAAATCCATTCGATATCCTAATCTAACCTATGTTGACAGCTTAAGTGGTAGCTACCCAGATATTTACAGAGCCTTAACCTTTAGATCCTTAAATATTTGTATGAACAATCAAATTTTCAGTATATGAACGAATGAATGCTTACCATGTTCCTTTTGAATGTATATATCGTAATCAACTCGTCGATTTTCCGTCATCTGAACTCGTGAAGGACTTTTTTTTCTCTTTATTTGTATATACATATCATTTTCTGTATCAATCGGCATTATAATTTCATGTGTATACGGTCGCATTCGAGATTGTAATAACGTAATTGATTTATCAGGAATTTGTGGTTGTGTATTGGTTGTATTGACAGATCTAATTACTCGTTCTTTTTTATTGTTTATATATGATTGAAATCCAATATCTAACATTATAGTATCCTTTTCAGGTGATCCGTTTGATACTTCTGAAGTATTATTTATCAATATTTCTTTCATATCTGAGTTTTTTTTCGGCAGTATTTCAAGGCTGTTTGTCATGTAATCAATATTTTGTATATTTGATGATTTCATTTTATGTCCAATACCTGTTTTAATAATTTCATCGCTAGTGATAATATTATTATCCAAAGCGTGACGTGTTGAGCTGACAACAGCTATTGTTGACTGTAAAGGTGGTTTTTTGAATGAAATCTGTGAAGAACTTTTAGAAGTCACATAATAATCTAGCTGATTATTTTTATGATAATTCTCTGGCATTTTTGCATTTTCTTTATGTATTACATCCTTGGTATTTTGATTTGGCAAAAAATTGGTTAGATTTATTGATGGCATTCGAATATCTAATTTGTTATCTTTAAATTTATATTCTTCGTATCTTGAATCGTGTGCTTCCAAATTTTGTGTATTTATGGTGTCTATGGCATCCTTCATATTTTGATTAAGAAAAACATTAACATCATTCATCAATGTAGTCCAAAAATATGATTTATCACTATCAAAATAATATTGTTCACTAAAATGTAGAGAAGGTTGCACATTTCTTTTAAAATTTCTGGTACTGTTAGGAGATATGGATAAATTACTATTTCTTTTTTCACTTCTTTGATTATAATCCAGTAGCTTATATCTGTTACTGTTTTTGAGAATTTGAGAATTAAATTGGGTAGGATCAAACGCTTGGTTTGACACGTTTCGTTCAAAAGGTTCGGTTCGGTTCTCTTTAGGAATCCCATCATCATCTATATTAACTTTTAATAATGAGGAAACAGGTTTGTCATCGGACACAAGCTTAAACTGATTACGATCTATTGATGAATTACTCATATTAGCCTTAAAGCTTTCGTTACTGGTTCCAAGCCTTAAAAAACTAGTATCTTCAAAATTTTCCTTGTTAATGCATTTTGTATCAATGTCTGAATACAGATTTTCAGGTTTTGAATTTAACGTTAGTATTACAGCATCTTGACTTATTGACGGTTTATTCTTAGCGTTTGCGATGGAAGTTGTTTTATCTGTGTTGGTATTTGAAGAATCAGTATAATTTAAAGATTTGACATAATTCTTTTTGTTATTTTGGACTGGTATTGAATTCAGTGTACCAGTAGATTCATAACGATTGCTAAATGAATTTTCTATATTAATATTATGAATAGCACTGTTGGTGTCTTCATTACAATCACTAGTAGTTTCAATGCAAAGAGCTGGTGAATGTAATGTTTCTAATATTAATATTTTGTTATTAACCTGCTCAGATGCAGTTTCCATAAAGGGTTGATCTCCATTCTCTTTACGATGCATGTCTAAATCAGTTCTAATTGATTCATTTTTTGTAAGGTATATATTTTTTGGAAAAGTTGAGTTTTTGTTTTGACTATTTTCTGAAGTCACGCTAGGCTCTAAATCAAATAATGACTCAACTGCTAATGATTCATTTTCTTTTAGGAGCATTAGGTTTTCATTGTTTTTTATGAAAGATTCTTGATCTTTCTGGGTCTTGATTTGTAATCTCGTAGAGTCATTATATTTCAAGGAACTATTTAATGTATCAATTTTAGAAATATTTTCATTCTTGGTCTCTTGTATAACGATGGGAATTGTTTCAAGTACTTTCAAAACTTCATGTGGGTTTCCTGAGGCATTTTCATTTATATATTTATTCTGTATCTCACTTGACTTCTTGGAAATGATAGTACTTTCCTTTAATTCACCTTCAGGTTGAATAGTCTTTCCATTTAATATATTTGTGAATTCAGCATTTTTTAAAAATATATCACTTGAAGTTTCTGTTTTGCTATATCCAATGTGATTGACTGACGTAAATTCAGACATTAAATTTGTTTTTAAGTTATTAGAGCCTTGGGATTCCTTCTTAGAAATTTCTTCAAGATTGTCGACGATATTTTCATCCAATTTTATCTCAGAGCATTTTTGAATTATGTTTTGGTCACTAGAAGAACTCAATGTATCCAAATGGTCATTTTTTACTGGACTTGTATCATTAATAGTTTCATTATTCTTATATTCTCTCTCATAACTATGTTTACTATGAATTTTTTTCTTTACAGGATAGAAAAAAGTATCCGTACTTTCTATATTGGCTTTTTTTTGCTTTTCTTCATTAGATTTCCTGTTTTCCAAATATTTTTCACTTAAATTTTTATTAGATAATGGTTCTGGTGGGTATGTGATGATAGAATCTAAATTTTTAGTATCTATAGAGCTTTTTAAGCGATTTGATTTATATAGACTTAAGATAGACATGTCTTTAATATCTTTGACGTTTGATTCAGGTTTTGTAATTGTCTCTAAAACTATTTCTTCATCTTTCAGTTTAATTGTTTCTTTGAGTGAGTCGTGAATGATTTTAGAAGTTTGATATTTTTTATTCCGTGTAGGTTCGTAGGCGTATTTATCTTCACTGAAGGGAGGATCTAAGCAACCACCTTAAATATTTTTTATTTATGTATTATTAATAGTAAAATTAGTGGAAAATTGATTGAGTGAAATTCATTTTAAGATTTTTACCTGGCTTGCATTTTCCTAAAATACCTTGTTTTTTACTAACTTGTAAAGGTACTAGTTCCGTATCATCAACGCATTTAATCTTGGATATTTTAAAATTTTGTTTTAATATTTCATCTGATTTACTCAATATATTCGTTTTGATTGTTGTTATAGTACTCTGAGTAGTAGGTAAATATGGTTCATCATCATTATCATATTGTGTTCCCAGGCAGCTCCCTGGTATTGAAATCGAAAAACATTGTTACAGAATAATTAATTTCACCAAGAGTAAACTTTAAAATTGTAAATACTGAGATGTGTGACACAGATTTTAAATAATACCAAACAACATACCAAATAAAAATTTACGAGGTTTTCGGTTTGATTTCTTAACTAAATCAGCTTCCATCAGAACGTTGAACGACAGGATTGTTTGGTCACTGCTTACTAAACGGATTTTTTCTGGTGCATTATTTGGATGGCAGTATTTTGGTATAGATAGCACACCATGCTGAATATCACTTTTATCATTCTTACGTACTCTAATCTTGAGATTTAAAGAAGTGATGTTTGATTTATTGGCAGGCTCATCTCTTTAATCTTGTGGTATTGCTTCTACTACGAATGCGAGACTATTAACGATCTGATCCACAGCTGATTTAGTGGACATTTTAAATTCTAGAATTTAAAGACAAATGAATATTATTTATTGTTGTTATAGTTATTATTTGTTATTTTTTAAATATATCTTGAAAAGTAATGCCTAATCACAAGCTCAAAGTATCCCGTTGGGTCGAAGTGCTCCGGGAGTAAATGATGGACCTTTACTAAGATAACAAGCCCAATATTAGTTAACAAACATTGACAATTGTAGTTTTTACAATTCTTCGTGGCTGAAGAATCCGAGTGTTGCTCGCTTCAATCATCGGCCTTATCATAATCTCAGTCTGCCTCATGTATTTAATTAAATAGAGGCCACATATTTACCTTAAACAACAGATTGAAGAACTTAATCCGCCAATAATGTTTTTGTGCAATGAAGAATAAATAATATACACTATTATGTTAGTTGTAATCCAATTAAATCTTTATTAATGAAAGAGAATGAGATTACTTAATTTGGTATAAGATTTAAACTATCTTCACAATTTTTCAAATCTAAATAGGAAGTGCAAACGTAAAAACATAAAGCATACACTTGTACTAATGTCTTCTCTATATTTCATCAAATACGATTAGTTACATTTAGTCTGGAAAATGTTAAGTATACTTGAATGATGAGGATAAATCAATTAAAACGATTAATTCAAAATATATGTACACCTCAGAAAAACAGTAAAATAAGTAAGTAGGTACTCGAAACAAAATAACATTTTATTTTATGGATTAATCATTAAACACCATCGAATAAACTACACGGTTTGATTTTGTTTTTACAAAACTTTTAGTGATTTCTTTTTTACTCTTGAATCCCAAAGCAGAACATTTATTTACAATTTCACTGAGCAAACAATTCAATGGCGACATTTCCTTTTCCAATAATTTTACAAAATGTGCCACTCTTATTTCGGGTTGAATTCTATTACTGATTTCAAATGGCTGCACAGAATTCAAATAATCAATAGTATTGCTATTGTAGGTATCATAGAAAAAGTCTTTAGATTTCTTTTGCTTGTTTGTTTCTTCATTATTCATTAAACTTTTCGGCAAACCATTTGTTATATGAAACAAAAATGAATTTCTAAAAACAACACTTGTATTTTCTTTTTTATGATCACTTGTGTCGATCGAGCAGATAGGTGCTAAACTGAGTCTCTGTCTTATTTTAATTTTACTACCAATGTTTAATATATGGTCTCCAGATGTGAAATCGGCATCGTTTTTCACAAAATTTGTCGATCTATTTCTATTGTTTGCAATATTTTTGACCACCGAATCATAAGATTCGCTTTGTATTACTGAAAAAAAAAATCAAAAAATTATATACAAAAGTTATTTTAAAAAAATCTTATTTTCCCACAGATTTATTATTACACGCCTCCCAATTCATCTTTATTTCATTAATTATTTTTAGTTCTAGTTAGTTATCTATACCAGTATCTGAGTTAAGATTTTTTGAATTACAGTTTTACCTTCTAGTGCAGAGTGCTGATTGATTTTCGGTGGTTTGTTAAATAATTCTAGTGAATTACCAACAGGCCATTTGCTTAGAGAAAAACTAGTGTTTACGTTGACAGTTTGTACATCAACAGCCTTTTGTATTGAAAAATCGAAGGTAACTTCTTTCCTTTCGCTTAAAATATTACTGCAGTTTGCTACATCATCACTGATTTTCGTTAGAATTATTGTATCACTAAATATCTTATTGACATCGCCGGATCCAAGTCTCATAAGGTTTGTGTCAGAAGATGGCAGTAACAAATCAACACATGAGTGGTAAACTTTGGCCAAATCTTCGTTATTGTCTATCACAATTTTCTTCCTCAATATAATTTTGAAGGTCATCGGTACCGTGTACTCAATACAATTTTCCGTGTTTTTCCATTGTATTTTGTTAAGATTCTCAGTGTAAGTTATATCTGGTACTATTTCTATGCAGTGATTTGAATTATTCTTGTGAAAATGTTGTAGTAGCGGTGTAAATTTGATGCGCAGACAGGCTGTTTCCATTTTGAGATAGTTTTATAACGGGACACTTAAATAAGAAAATAAAATATGAGGAGATTAAAAAAATGTAATAATATGTGATTTGTATGAACTTAAATCATCTCATTAGTTGAAGCAATCGTATGTCAATGCAGAAGTTAATGGATGTTTTTTGACCGATGATAAATGGAAACTATTTCACTCATTTCCAACTGTTTTAATAGTTGTTTTTTAATATAAATTAAAAAAGGCTTGAGTAGCTTTTTAAATGAAGTGTTATATTTCATAGACGTACATTCTATAGATACAGTATTACTATTGATTTATAGTGTTACTTGATTTGTGTCAATATTTTCGTTTGCTTATTGTATCGGGTCGCTTTGGTACAAGTAATATGTAAATAACAGTGGATGTTTTACGTTTGACTAGCAAAAGTATTGTAAGTAAATAATTCATCTACATTTATGTAGCACTTCTGTCTTTTTAATCTTAAGAACAAATCACATGTCAAGAGTGCCCAATATAACCGTTAATGCACATTCAAACGAATTAATTTAAATTGACTATGCTAAAAGATCTATGACTGTCTCTAAATTAAAAGAAGCTTTAGGTAGTAGGCCATCAGTCTACACTTTTCAATTAAATCGAAGAGTCTTACATTGATCTACATTCGTACAATGGACATATCTATTTATTTAAACAATGTTACCTTTTTGAGTTTAAAATGAAATACGCCAAGTTTCCATAAGCTTGTTATTTTGTGGTGTTTTAAAGAACAACATTTAACAGATAATTTATAAATGTTAGTAATTACGACTAGAATTTTGATTAGAACATTTAAATGACGTAAGACAATGTCTCAGTCGATGCCGTTGACAAACTGATCTGTCAAATTTCATCTTTTTAATACGTCATTATATAATTTTATGTGTTCAGTGTAGTTTATAGCTCGTTGTGGCTTTTTCAGTTAAATAATAAAAATATTCTTGCACTCAGAAATAGGCGTGGCGTCACACCTATTAGCTAGACAGGTCAGTCAAAACCAAGTCAGCATCATTTAGAGCTTATGTTCTGAATTCTAGATAAGAAAAATCATATTTAATATAAAAGTTATATTAAATTAGAATATAAGAAAAATACACAAAACCATGACCCTAAAACTAAATGTTCGAAGTGTTTATCGAAAAACATCTGTCTTGGCCGGAACTTGAAGTTGACACCCCTAGCCCTAGTTTGTGGGGATATTGACCTGGTACTTGTTTGACAGCCCTGAATGAGACTATCCTTCTAAGCCTTATTATTCCATGTTTGTAAGCAGGTTGTATATAAATTAAAATAATTATATTTAAATAAAACAGTATCTGGGGCTTCATGTTTATTCCCAAATTCTTACTACTTTACATTACTATACATCATGGGTTCACTTTTGTAAACTTTTTACAAATTTAGTTTGTATTTACGATATGCGACCGATTTATTGCTCCTAATATTATAATTAATCTCTCACTTATTATAAACACTGTAAAAATTATATCCTAACAACTTTTTTATTTATTACATCAGACTAAATTTTACAAAACGCCATATTATTAAATAAATGTATCCGATAGTCGGAATCACAGTTACATCGTCGTGGAAATTCTTTGAAAAAGTAAATAATTAAAAGTTTTAATTTTTTATAAGAAAAAATCAATTTTCATCTATGATTAATATTCGATTTCTTACTCTTTCTATTTGTACATAATTGTGAATTCATCATAGTAAGTGATACAATATATTAGTTACACCTAGTAAAATATTTTATTATTATAAATATAGTTGTGACATATCGTCATTTATTTAAACTAAGTAAATATTATACAAACACAGGTTTTCGGCAAGCATTTCACTTATTATAGTACGTAGTTCTCCTATTTATTTTCACCATTTAAAGTATCGTTCATATTAAATGTTAAGCATTAATTATATGAACTAATAAATATTCCATTACTTGTGCATTCAACCATACACATTCTTAAAATATAGTTTCTTGGTAGGTATATTCAAATGATTTTTTAAAATAATATTGATCAGAAATAATTCCCACTATTAATTATTTAATTTGATTATAGGTTATATTTCAATTTACTTCAAATACTTAATATTGGTTCTCACGATAAATTTCTTAATGTTCTACGTAAATTACATTTCTAAACTAATTTTGACGTGAGGAAATTTTCTATTCTTTTTTCTCATTAGTCAACGAAGAGTACAATTTTAATCTCTCACTTATTTTTGATGTTAAATCGTTATCTAATTTCACTTTTTTCTTCCTTACATAGTAAAATTAGCTTAAGTTATGTTTTATTTTCTAACTAAGACTAGATATTTGAGATCATTCTGAAAGCCAATATTTGGTAAAGCAATAATTTAATTATATTAAAGTTGTAATTCATTATCTTACATCTTTTTAGGATCTATTTTAAACTAATGCGTCGCTGTTTTGTATAACAAATTTAAATTTAATGGCACCTTAATTCCGGTAAGTTAAATAAAGCAAAATATGTAAGTGTTCAGCACAAAAGACTTGATAAATATGACTCAATTTATAAAATAAATTAAGGTCTATGCATGCTTATAATATTACTACTCTAACCTATTTTTATTGCATAAATGTCCCACCTATCCTGTCGTAACGCACTTTTACACACAATTTTCATACAGTATTCCTAAACAATTTGTAACTCTCATCGTGCTCTGATTCGTTTTAAACGAAATCATTCCTAGTTCTATCCCCATTTAGGTTGAAAATTAATTTAAATGTCACAGGAATGGGTTACATTTTTTCTGTTTTGAAAACAATTTTTCAACAAAATGGTGATAGGACATCGGACCATTATAAAACTACATACAATATGCCTACTCAAGTATCCATTCGATGCTACTATTGTTTTAATTCATTTACTACACAAATAAAACCCAAGCCTATTGGGAAAATATTTGCAAAGAACCCAGGTAACATTAGAGCCAAATACTTAACTTCGTTCGACTATTTTGATATCGGCGGGCATAGTGTAAATCCGCTTAATGGATAATTCTGCGTTTCCGAAAAATTGCTTAATTTTGTATAAAACATTCTACAACTTATCAAATTATAACCGCGGAATGTACCTATATTAGATTCGCGGATTTTTATCTCCGTCAATATGTTAGTACTTTCGGCAAGTTTTTGTTTAGATACATATTAATAACCAGAAATGTACGAGATGGGATTTTGGAACTGAATACATCAGATATTTAGCAGACTCAGAAGATGGTCCTGACCTTTAAGTTTATATGAGAAATTATAAGTACCTTTGTACTTCTCTTCCTAAACGCCTTTATCCTGTGATTGATTACGTATCTTTAATCATTAAAAAAATTGCTTTAAAAAGGAAAACATTTTTACGCTCAGTTTTGTTGTATACCAATATTTCTAATTAAAATCTGGAGAGGGTTTATTACCTGGGTTATAAAAAATAGTTTAAAATTATATAAACATCAATCAATCTTTTTAGGACGAATTCGATAACAAATACTATAAAAATCTCATATAACATGAGATTTTTATATATAAAATTACTATCGAGGACTATGGAAATTAACATTCCAGATAGAAATATATAGTAGCATCAAAAGAACAATTACAAATCAATTCCTATCCCAATCCCAAATATTACTACGATCCAACTAAAAAGAACATTACTTCTACAACTATCATCTGTGATAACGTTCAGAAGTATTGGCGTTGATTGTATTTTCCGTTCTTTATTCTAAATAAAGTATAACAAAGTTTATATATTTTTGTCAAAAATGATTAAATTTGTCTTAAAAAAATACCCACTTTATTATTTATAACTTTTTAGTTTACATTTGTAAACTAACCGGATAATTTATTTTTAAATATTTTAAACAGAACAAAGAAAATTCGTTAAGTGGAATTAAATATAATATTAGAAAGAAAAGTACAGTACTAATTAGCTAAGGTTAATTTAAATAGAATTATGCGTGACTTAAAATATTAAAAAAGCTGGATGAGTGGGACACTGGGTTGCTTTTGACATTCACTTTACTTACTCGTTTTGACTAATAACATTTATGCAAAAAATAAAGGTATTTTTTGCCTAAAAAAAGGTGAAAGACAAACTTTTGGTCAGCAGTGATCAACCTCCTTACCCAAAACTTGTTTTAGTCAATAACTTGTTTATACCGAGGAAGTGCAAGATACAACTGATACAAACGAGTAAAAAAAACAGTGTCGCCGGCTCACCCATTTCTCGGGTGCAATTATCCGATTTTTTCATATAATTCTGTCTCTAATATTTATTGAGGACTATTGTAAAATGAACAGTTTTGTCCATGAAAAATCAAACGTATGTAGAACTTAATTACAATTATTTATGGACGCCAAACCTTATGACTTCTTTATTATATGAAGTAATTTTCTTAAAACCTAAAACATCATACAAAAATACCTAGATATCTATTTACACAAATATTAAGACTATCCTTTAGTAAAAGTCTATCTGAATAGATCTTTTACAAAATGACTAGATTCACTCATCTCTTTACTACTTAAATTTTAATTGTAAAGCGGTGTTACAGGATTCTATTAAACTTTCATAGCTTCAATTCCGACGTATAGAAATATTTACATTTTGTACAACTTCTAGCGTTACTAGATATTTACAGTATTCTATAGGTTTAACTTTAAACATATTATGGTATATTTGTTGGCATATATACATAGCTATGGTATCACCAAAAATGTAAAACAAAATTATATGTGTGATGATAATGATTTAAAACTACTAAATTATTAATTATGTTTTTTGTCTTTACTGTTGTGGAAGCATGTGGATTAATTCAATAATAATTTTAATATTAAAACAGTTACTACATACATACATACAATAATGAATTCTGAATATCTATTTGTTAATTATCACTAATCATAATTAACCTGCATCACACCATAACATTTAAATTTCGTTCCAATTACTTTATTTACATTTTCTGGCATTGCTATTACATATTTTTCTTCAACTTGAAAATTTACTTTCAACGAGTCCATTTCTATACAAAAATTATTTTGCATTTTTGAAAAGGCTAAAGCTTATGTTTACTTAACGATAGAATGGTACCCACCATCGGCTCAAAACTTCAACATGATTGTGTCGTCTTGAAAGACACCCTTTGTGCAGGGGTCCCCGTGAAAGCCGTTGATGGGCGTGGCTGTGGCTCAGGTACATAGGCCAGAATTGTCTACTAAAGAACGCGCGAGGACATCGGCGGCGGTGATGTCACTTACTTTACCTGTGGACCACAAAGAGTTTTCAAAATCGAGAAGATACATTTACACGATTAATCTTAACTAAATCTGTATGTAACTTCATGAGTTGTTATATTTCTTAAAATCTTTTATTTACCTTCAAAATGGCCTCTAACGTGGAACATAAACTCTGCTTTACTCGCAAACTCTTGTCTGCACATGAGGCATAAGTGGTGTGCGTGCGTGTGCTGCCTCTCAGGTGCGTAGTGTGTGTGTCCGTGTGTAAAGTAAGCCCCTCCGCCCCCACCGCCGCTCCCTTCATTGACGACGGTGGCAGTCGACACAGAGGCCGTCGCGATGCCGTGCCCGTTTAAGATCTGCTGGTTCTGATTGTGGTGATGCAGAAGTTGCAGCTTTTCTTGGTTCGATAAGTGTACTTTTTCTTGCTGCTGTAATGGAAGATTTTTCGGTAAAATGTTTTAAATTATTTTAGTATCTTCTTTGAAGATTTCATTAATTATTCATTACACTATGTTAGTTGATGTTGTAGATTAAGCTTAATATAATTTTAAAAGATTTTGTGGTGTTGTTCATTTATTGGTTGATTTTGTAAACGGGCCGGGATGTTGGCATTAAACCCTAAATTAACTCCTATATTTCTCTTACACAGGAAACCCAAGTGGCAATGAAAGCTGGTAATTATGATAACTTGTGTAAGAATCAAGTCAATAGCTGGTTTTATTGGTGGTCCTTACCACCTCTTTTCCCTTTTCCTACTTATTTAAGTCTGCCGCCATATACACTACAATACTACAATAATACAATAACAGCATTGTTGAGTGCCGGTAGTTGGGCGTGTTAATTCCTCTGTGGTTGAAAAATCTAGATCTTGTTCGCCTCATACCATCGTATGGGATGAAGGTAAAGCTAAAGCGAAAGCTAAAGCTAAGCTAAAACAATTGACGGTGTTCAATAAGGGCGTAGGCTGGATGCCTATTTGTTCATTGTGGCTTTGTAACCTTTACCTGGTGCTGTGTTGCTTGTTGCATTTTGTCCTGTAGCAGCTTATTGTCGGGCAGGTGACTCTTGGCATGTGCACTCCACTCTTCCCTGGTAGCGAATAGTCGGCCACACAACTCGCATGACCAGGACACTACCATTCCAGCCGTTGCTGCTGCCACTGCCGCCGTCGCTGCGCTCGTGTGGACGAGATTTGTGTTCTAGATATAACACGCAAAAGCCATTGGTTTTGATTAATATTTTTATTCAATAATAACTTATTTATACTATCCACAATAAATGACCACAATAATCGCATCAGAAATAAAATAAGAAATATGCAGTTATACATATATAGATAACAAAGCGAATATATATACGTATAATTATAATTATTTTTATAATTACTCTGAATAAGTGCATAATCAGGCACCAAAGAAATATGTATATGTAAGTCAAAGTTAAATAAACTTTCGAAATAATCAGACAGGAGATCAATAGAAGGTTACAAACAAGAAAAATATATTAAAAGTATTATTGCAAGATTTGCGTCATCTACTACACAATGCACGACTAATGCTAATGCATGCCTAATATTCTCAAGGATTTACCGTAAATGTGTG